>OZ030018.1:38265997-38889052 GCA_964023405.1 Apodemus agrarius
ACACATTTTTTTTTAAATTTTGTCATTTTAAAACACCAAGGACTAGAAAGATAATCTCTTTTAATCCCCTAGATTTTTGATGAATTAATTCAGGCCTTGAGACTGTAAGTGATGAGGCAATGATTAAATACATAGTTACTTGTACATTTTACATGAGAAATGAAGCTACCTGAATAGTCATCCTCCACTTAAGTCATCTTCCTAAAAGCTGAAGTGGTAAAAGTAGCTAGACAATTAACACTTGACTGGAAAGGGAAGAAAAAGAAAACAAAAGAACAGATGAAAAAGAAATCGAAACTTAGTAAAGCTTTACAGTTTCATTTTCCATATGGTAGATATAAAAATCTAAATGATGGCAATTGGAAAAATTTCACCGTAAAGTAAAAATTTTTTTTTCTTCTGGAACATTCTCCTAAGATAAATAAACATGGCCTCTAAAGAATTTAAAATGTCTTTGTATTAAGATAGATTTTGATTTATTGATCATTTAAAATTAAGTTATTATATTAACAAAAAGCCACCTGATTTAGGTAGGAAGTGTGGTTACAGGATAGAGAGATGAGCAGTAGATGAGACCTTCACAGTTACTGAATATCCACATATAGAATTCAAAGAGACAGGAATTTAACTTTATCTCTTGCTGCAAGGAAGGGTAGGTATATTCTAGGAGAAATCAGCTGGCTTAAGCCACCAAGAGGAGGTCAAAAATGTTGTCAAGTAGGTGTATATTTATTCCAGAATAAATGGTAATGTCTAAAAAATATACCAAACTAAGTAATTTTGGATCTGTCCAAGCATAAATAAAATTAAGATACAGGAGTATTCATATTCACCAGTTTCTCTCTCTAGAAAATCCAGAAAAAATAAACTGACCCTTTATAATTTTAAAACTTATTATACGCTACATGTTTTCACCAGAAAAAAATCATAAAATTGGTTTCTAAATAGGAAAGAAATAAAAAGTTATTTAATCATCAGTTTGTCTTTTTGCTTAATTTGTTATTTTTATATCTAACCAGTTATTTCCACATTAAAGAAGATTTTTTAGGAAAGTTATTAATGAGAATTGATAAAAGGTACAACTAACTGACATTCTGTACTCATAGATATTAATACAATTAAATACACACTTTTCAAAATATCAAACGTATTAATTACCATGTTATAACTAAGTTTTTTCAGTAGCTTCTCTGGCATTCAGCTACAAATACCATGATGCATAATTGCATCATTCCATTCAGAAGATTATGGTTTATTAATGTTTGAAGAACAACTCTACGGTATTGCTATTAACTTCCTATCAGGCAGTGATACACTGACAAATCTATATATTTTTACTAGTTATCATGAAAATATTATTTCAATATTGATGTTTACATCTTCTAGAACTACAGCATATTGTGTTTGGAAATACTTTGCTCCAAGAGCCTTATAAGTTGCTATCACTAACATTGTCATAACAGTTTTTCTTTTTTCTCTATTTTACATTATTTTTGAGAATTTCAATTATGAGTACAATAACTGAATCATAGCTACTTCACCCAGTCTACGATCCAACTCCTATGCCATACCACATATTCAAATTCATGAAGTCTTCTTTAGTTATTATTGCTATACATATATGAATAAAAATTTCATAGTGTGTGTGTGTATGTGTGTGTGTGTGTGTGTGTGTGTGTGTGTGTCCATTTGGTACTAACCATTTGAAACTGGCTAATCAATTAGGATTATCACTGGAAAAGATAGTATTTCCCTTCTTGGTAGCCATTAATTGCCTATAGGTTATTAGCTAAGCTCAAGGTCTTGATAGATTTCCTCCAACTATGCTAAATGACAATCAGTGTGGTTATAAAGCTCTTGTCTAGATGACCATATTAGATTTAGTAGGTCCGTATCTCCTGTTATTTGTAGAAGACATTATTTCACAGCAGATACCCTAGTCTATTCTGTCTTCCTTTGTTCACACCCTCTTAAACAATGTTGCTTGAGCCTTTTGTAGGTGAAGGGGTTGTGTTGTAGATGTGTCAAGTTGGCATAGGAACACCACAGTCAGTTCTCTGCATTTTGAGAAGTTGTGACTTGCTGTAATGGACTCGGTGTGCACCCCCAGAACAGTAATTTTTGATGAAGAGAAAGAGCTCCTCTTATCTGTGGATATAAAAGCAGGTTTTTAAATGCAGTAGGAAATTAAGATAGTTTAAGAGAGTGGCAGTAAAAGGTTCTTTCGTCTACAGTCAATGACCCCACCAGCTACAGGAGGAGAAATAGCTTTAGAAGAAGAGTTATGAATTCTCTGCTATTGAGTAGATCTTAAGTTCAATTAGACCATTGGTGGTTATCCCAAGCTATGAAGATGCAATTGCACAAGTGGGTATTATTTGCCTTGATGACTGTTTTTCTCCCTTAGTAGCTTGCCCGGGACTTTCTTATAACATGAGAGCTACTCCTCAGCGTTACACAGGTGGCTCCATGCTTAAGAGATGTGGCTGATCTTCCAGAGGTCCTGAGTTCAATTCCCCCAAACCACATTGTGGCTCACAACTATCTATCTGATTCTCTCTTCTGGTATGCATTAAAGCTGATAGCTACTCTTCAGTAAAGAAACTTCCAGGTCAGTTTCAACTTACTTTCTCTACACTGTGTTTGCAGTGTTTGGTGTCTTTATCCATTAGGTTTGTCATCAAACTCTAGGAAGGAAACCAGGGTGATGGCAATTGCCTATATTATGTAGGGAGTAGCTTGAACTCCTCTGACCAACCGATTAAAAAGAGGTATCCCATGTCAGACACTGATGTTTTAATTATATAGTATTCTTATGGGCACATGTGTGAGAATTATCTCCATAAATGCTTCAACTTAAATTATATTATATTATACATACACTTGTGTGTATATATATAATTTTCTTTTCACTGAGTTTTTTCTGTTTATTGAAAGTAGATTATTCTCTCACACAATATATCCTAACCATGGCTTTTCCCTCTCCACTTCTCCTAGTCCTACCATCTCCCCTTTTCCATAGACCCACTGTCTCACCATTTCCATTCATCAAAGATCAGCTCTCCAAGAAATGACAGTTAAACGGTTCATAACAGGCCAGGATAAGACAAGGGAAATCCCTCATATCAAGGCTAGACATGAAAACATAATAGAAGAGTCTCAAAAACAGGTGAAAAAGTAAGAAACACTCCCAGTGTTAGGAATCCCACATAGACATAAAGTTAACAGTTACAACCTATACACAGAAGACCTAGTGCAGAACTATGCAGTCCCTGTGATTGTTGTTTCAGTCTCTGTGACTCCATGTGAGTTCTGCTTAATTGATCTGGTGAGTAACATTAAATAAACATAAAATAATACATTTTCTTAAGAAGCTCCTATTCATCTTTCATGGTCTCTAGCCTTCTTCCCTCTGTTTGTGGCTGTATTCTTCGCCCTCCTTTCATAGGCAATCCTATTTGAGTTCTCCTTTGGGTATACTATCACCATGCACACTGTGCTATGTATCTATGAATATCCTTCCTTGCAGATGACAAAATCATCCCCTTCTAAATGTCAACACATTTACCCTTAAATTAAAAATTAGTAATGAATTAATAATTTGGTTATGGAATACTTTAATTATTATTTGATTTTATTTGTATGGTATTGATACAAATTTTGCTGATAAACTCAAAGCATTGCCTCAAGTGTGAAATGATTCATTTCAGTGGTCAGGGAATTTCATTTCGAGTGGCTCTTCAGAAAGTGATGTTTTAGATTGCTTTGGATCACATCTCATGATTCTATCATGAAGTCACCATCTGAGGAATTGTACCAGTTTTCCATATGGGATGGCTGTCCCGTACACTTGCAGATCTGAACATCAATGCAATACTCCAGCAGCCACAATTTTAATGTCCAGGACTTATCATGGTGCATTCAATGTTTTCTACATCAACTCCAGTAGAAAGTGTTTTATTGAATACATGTTAAGCAGTCACCACCTAGAATAAGTTCCTAACGTTTCTAAAAGCATTATTGACTTTAAACGAAGATGATGAGAAAATGATTCCAATGCCTAATCAGCAGAAATTTAACTTTCAGACAATCACATTGTAACAACCTGTAATCGATGCAATGTGTAGTCGTTGGTTTAGTCTTTAGGGTTAAGACAGTGGTTCTCAACCTGTGAGTTGTGACCCCGTTGAAAAATCTCTATCTCTGAAAATATTTACATGATAATTCATAACAATAGGAAAATTAGTTATAAAGTAGCAATGAAAATAATTTTATGGTTGGGGCATGAGGCATTTAACTGTATTAAAGGGTCACAGCATTAGAAAGTTTGGAAACCAGTGAAAATGAATGGATTCTCATCTAGCTAGTGGCAAAATATCAAAAATTGTAACTTAACAGTGTTGGGGAGAGACAAAAGGAACCAGATAGAAATATAAAGTTATTGTTGATGGTCCCAGCTGAGGTGCCATCGCTATCATCAGCACAATAAAATAACTTTATATAGCTTGAGTCCCACAAGTTTTCTGAGCTGAGGCCTCTGCCCTTGAAGGAAAGACAAACCCTGATCTCTTTTGTGACTTGTCTGACCTACAGAGTCCATGTGTGTAATGAAACGGTTGCTTTATGCCACTACATTACAGGCAATGTTAAAAGCCACATGAATAAGTAATGACAAAAGAATTTTTCCAGAAAGTATTTGTTGTCAGCCAAATATCAAGTCACTGAGGGAACAGTGAGGCACTTAACTCTTCTGTGTGATCTGGGCAGTTTAGTCTGAAAGATACATATGTTTGAATGCATATTATTAATATTGGTATGTTCTAATATAGCTGTTGATGAAATGCAAAAAGAAGTCTGAGCACTTACTTATTTTTTACATGAAGCAAAAACATAACTATTTGTTTTAAAAGGCAAATACTATAGAAGATGTGGAAGTCAACCTTGCGGACAAAAAACGTAGGGTGGAGAGCAAGGTGCCACAGGCTCCTGCAATTCCCTGAAGAAGATTCCTCATCTGCTGTAAATGCATTAGATCGAAATCGGCTCCCTCAACACCATACCAGTGAGACAGCAAAAAGGAAACCATGCCAGGGTGGTGGCTACGTCGCCCATTTTCACAGATGTTCACACAGGAGACCACACTCCCCAGACTCCTTCTAAGTCACTTCATCTGACTGGGCTTTCATTA
The DNA here is from genome assembly GCA_964023405.1 of Apodemus agrarius. Classification (NCBI taxonomy): domain Eukaryota; kingdom Metazoa; phylum Chordata; class Mammalia; order Rodentia; family Muridae; genus Apodemus; species Apodemus agrarius. The sequence goes on from OZ030018.1 coordinate 38,271,186, forward strand.
GAATGCAGTGCGGGGTGATCTGGTTGACCAAGGACTTAGGGGCTTGGGATTGGTTCAAATGCTGTATATAGGTTTGTGTGCTGGGTTAAACTCAGATCGGCACCCTGATGTGGTGCACATCCAGAGTGGGATTTCTAGGGATATGTCATCTGACTCTGTCTCCTTCTCATCTCCTCCTGAACCTGTTACCAAAAAATACTAATCTAACAGCTTATAATTATGTGTCTCAAGGAAAGTATGGCACAGAAAAGAAATATTGAGTAACATAAATAAGTTCAAATTAGTTTATGATTTTACCTATAATATTTAAGTCAGGAATTCATTCACACATTTTCCTACTCCAGTTGCAAATTAATGCCATTTCTTCAGGAAAAAAAAGCTGTCATTTTCCCCCATCAAATAATGGCAAAAAGTTAAAAAAATAAAAAATGATGAGCAAACAATCATTTCATCACGTTGAAATTCTGCATTAATGGTATTATATGCTGATATTGACGATGTTGGACATCTTCTTAAAAAATTGTTAGGACCTCAAAATGCATAATAGCAATACAAAACATCACCCTCTAACCTGATTACTTTCAGAAATTATTTTAAAATTATATCATAAGAACATCTATACACAAAAATTCAAAGTTCTATAAAATCAAACTTATGAAATATTAAAAATCAATGTAGTCTTGCACATATATTTTATGTCAAACACCATGAGTATACATATTTTAGTGGGGTAGCTGAAAATATTTTAAACAAACTAATGATTTCATAATAGCACAATAGAAATGTTTATATCTATACGTATTTATATTATTATTTTATATGTTTACATAGTGTTTTATTTATATTATCTATATTTTATCTTTATTTTTATAGAGATAGGTGATATTTTTTAATTCTTTATTAAATTCTTTAGTATTCTTTAGTATTGTTATACTTCCAAACTGAAAGAACAATTTTAAAACAGTTTTATGATGGTTCACATCAGTTATGTATATAATTCCTGGAGCAGGTTGATTATAAGTTCCAAGCCAGAATTGGGTATATAGGTAGAACTTGGTGAAGGAATAGAGAATCCTTAAAGAGAAAGACATGGCCTAAATTTCGACAATAACAAAAGTGATGCTACTCAAAGGTCTTTAGCCTATGTGATAAAGACGTTCATTTTCATAAAAGACTGACACACCCACAACTTCTTAATTGCTTACTTTCACATTGTTCTTGCTTGCATAGACTCATACATCTATGGTTAGCATTTCAATGAAATTATTTTGTTCTCTGTAGCTAAAGGTCTACAGAAATATTACACTGTGAATTTTGGGTATCTCACTACTGATACTGTTATAATTACACTAGATGCATATTAACACTTGCTTAGCTAATAAATAATTGACATCGAATCTATCCTTCTAAATAATAATTCTTTTAATAAGAGCATTGATACTCTTACTAAAATTTATATAGTGAGACACACATATATATATATGCACACACACACATACACACACACACACACACACACACACACACACATAAAGCAGATGACCTATATAATTTAATGACAGAAGATACCAAGATACATTTCTATTATGTGTACGGTTCATGGCTAATTTTTCCAATTTTATGAAAACATAATCAATACTCTAAACTTTCATTAGTCACAACATCATCATATCTTTATTTGAGAATAAATAATTAATGGCTCTTTTACATATAGAGCATTTTATGAAAATAATGAATAGCAATGTTCTAGAATTCTGATTTGAAACAGACAAAAGTATTTCCACTGTGAAAGATACCACAGAAAAGACTGATAAACATAATTATGCCATCTGAGTGTATATTAATTTATGCCTTGAATAGGCTTTTAAAATGTGAATCGTAGCCTTTATAATAACATGCACTAACAAGGTAGCATGGGCCAGTAGGTAGATTATTAGACAGTCCAGTCCTCACTGCAGTAACCATAGATAAGAAATGTATCCGTCTCTTACTTTTGTTGCATAACAGATTGATTTGATATTATTTCACTACAGAACAACTGTGGTAACCTCTCTAGATTATCCTCCAGCTTCATTAAATTAAAAAAAAAAACTAGATGGGGTACTCTTCAAAATATAGATATCAACTGAAAAAATGGCTCACCCTGCCTTAGAATCCCTTAATAGCCTGCAGGTTAGCTGGAAAAGACAGAGTACTTTGATCCCCTCCCAAACCAGTGACCAAGCTTCCTTTTGTGACTACCAGCAAAGGCAACTACAACTGTTATAAGGTCATGTTTGCAATGGTTATTCTACGCCCAGAAGAAAGAGCTCCGGCCCATCCAAATGGGCATACAGATAGATAGCTCTTGTTAAACTTAGTGGGTCACAAAACCAAAAATAAAGCAGGACTATGAGGAAAGGTTATACAGGAAAGATGAGGAAGGATTGCCAGGGGTAGGGGCAGAAAGAAGGTGAGAAGATGTGAATTATGTAATTGTGTGAAACTATCAAAGAATATATTCCATTAGTAAAACATTAAACTCATGCTTTCCTTGCCATTATACTACAACTCATATGTTTTAGAAATACTATTTCTGAGATGGGTAAAAAGATGCTACAGGCAGGGCTGTAGATAAGTTAGCATGTACAATACGTTTCCATCAGTATGAGATGCACAGCAAGTACTTAGTCCATGTAAGCTCTGTGTGAGCAAGCACTGCTCTGTTTACCATTTATGCTGGGACTTGAAAGGAGACTGCAGATGGAGCAGAGAACAGAACAGATGAGTAAGGATGAGTTCAGACTTCACAAGACAGCTTCTACTTAAAAGAAATCCTTCACGAAAAATAGAAATAATGCTGTGGAAGTCAACATGGTGCCAGTGATGGGCCAGTTCAAATAAGGACAAGGCCATGGGGAAATTTAACTGGGAAGGTGATTTACTGAAAGCATTCTGCAATGGGAATTTAATTAAACCAGATTTACTAAGATTTTACAAATCAGTAAATGGGCAAATACAAGTGAATTATGTAGGTGCAGAATTTTTATGTTGTGAATGTTGTGGGACTGAGGAGTCAGCGTAGTGATGACATGAAAAGCTGGAAGCCAGAATGCCTAGACCATGGTGACTCGTTCACATCTAGTACCTGGGAAACTGTGCAACTTGTAAAATAGTATTAACTATTCTCTAACATTGAACCTAAGGACAGATTTAGGATCACACGCCACCAAATGGAGTGCTTTAGGGTGATTTAAGTGACAGGTGGTAAACAGATCCGCTGACTTTCATATGTAGTTGTTTATTTAAAAAATATGGCTGTGACAAAAGTTGATTTTTCCTTTATCTGTTTAAACAAAAGTTACAGGGATGAAAGGCAAAACAAAAGCAAAAAAAAGTGTAACATAAAATAAGACAGATAGACCTCTTTGAAATCTCTCAGGGGACCTTACTATCATTTCTGAGTCTACTGACACTGTTGTTTTAATGGACCCTTGACAGGACAGATGGCATACTGTGCAGAGCATGGAGCATGGTGACTGCATTATTTCAAAACTATGGCATTCAAAAAAAGTCACATTAGTTAAATAATGTGTATATAATGGAATTAATTTTGTAAGATATTAAGGTTGTATCTGAGGCTCTCATCTCACTAATTCAATAAAATACCCAAAAAACCATTATATCAGGCCAGTGTTGCCTTTTATTGAAAATAGATAATTTTTGAATATGCGCTGATAACAATTTTTCCACCCTCCATTCCTCTCCATTCTTCCCCTCTGTGGATCCTCATCAGGATCCACATCATTTCTCTTTCTCCTCAGAAAATGAACAGGCATCTAAGGAATAATAATAAAATACAGTACAAAAAGGTAAATAAAACCCAAACAAATGAGAATATGACCAAACAACCTAACAAGAAAAAGAGTCAAAGAAAAATTACAAGAAATTCATATAGAGGAAGAGGCATGCATCAGCAAAATCACCTGGTGACTCAGTTTCTTGTCTGGTTACTCTGACAGTGTTATGTAATTTGAAGAACCACACACATGCTTCATTTGGAAATTTTGTTTTTCTATTAGTAAAAGAAAAAAAAATATATATATATATTTATATATAACAGTTACACAATACATTGTGCTATTCAATGAAAGCGTAAACTCTAGCATCGTTTTCTACTTCTGCTAATGCTTTTCAAGCAATATTCTCTCTTATTCTCTCTTGCATTGTTACCAAAAATCACAGAAAATACACAAAAATTACTGTGAATTGCTAAATCTAACATGGGAATATGGATTGATCCAAAAGAGTTCAAAATTTTTAACCTCATAGTAAAGGACTCATACCTTCCTCATCACTATAGCTACCTAATTTAGTGAGTTAGCACACTCTTGATGTAGTGAGGTTCATCCTCTGATATAGGACCACTTGCCTTCATCAAATATTGTATTAAAGGTTACACAATTGTGGAATTATTGGACTAGATTCACCTAAGTAGTATTTACAATGCTCCGCACAAAATATTTTGCATAAATCATGTAGAGGAGTTTAAGTAAGATGTAAATTTATTCCATCTTATAGGTAACAAGTCATTTAGTTTATCTTTCATGCTCCAGAATGACCAGCTGTGTCAAAACAACTTTGTTTTCATTGAATAAAAGTAAATATCATTAACTACCATTTTCGAAATGTCAAGCAGCAACTGCTGATTGAAAAAAGCCAAAGTAACTGGAAATAATATTTCTACAGTTAAATTCATGTGATTTATTTTCATTGTAAAACATATAGCAGGAATAATGTTCCTAGTTTACATTAAATAGTCAAATAGAAATGTAATAAAATATGTTTTTTGCTCTGTCTTGTGATCTTTCCACATTGAAAAGCTTTGTGCCCTGCCCCAGGAAATAACTAGATTTTACAAGAACAGATAATTAAGCACAAGTTTATTAGCAATATTATCATTTCAATAGTAGTTACAAAGTATACATGTTAGGTATTTTATATCTAAATAAATAGTATTTTTTTAGTAAATGCCTAGTAAATGATGGAACCACAGGTGTGGCCCATCATACTCAGATTATATATGTGCTTAAAGGCAATTACATATTTAACTTTTTTTTTGTAAAATTTGACATACTTATGGATTTGTTTTAGAATAATCCAAGACTTCTACCTCCGTGTCTATTAGAAAAAGAACATTTGAATGCCACTGGTCTATTTTCCTAAGATTACTCAAAACTTCTACTACCAAGAATTTTGCCAAGAGAACATTATAAATTACTACATATACATAAGACATATTTTGTACATTTTTTATTTCATTGTAAAAATTGTCTTTATTCACCCTAAGTACAAAAGCTCATAATGAGATCCAATTCTACTTTGGGGTTCAGTTCCATAGCATTGGAAACATAATGAAGCTTACACTGTTTGAAGTTAGACTTTGATATCCTTCTGTAGTTAAACACAAAATTTTCCAGGTTAATAAAGCAAGAAACCACAAATCTTAAGTTTATTTATATTAGTACACATTCATTATCAAAAATTATGCAACATTGACTTAATACTAATTTATTTACTATCATGTCTTAAAATACATAAAACACAGGAAAGCTGTTTGGACTTCATCTTTAGTGTGTTGTTTTTATACAATATAAAAAATAGGGAAGTCCTTTGCTCACTGAGAATATGTGCATAGTTTCTAAGCAAAGAACCTCAAGTAACTATATTTGTATTTGTAGATTTGTTTTTGCATTAGGTGTTCAATTTTTCTTATACTTTTCTCATGCTAGACCATATACAAGCTAATCTTTCCTTAGTTAATATATTAAATTTGATGGCATGAAAATATGATGGTCCACAGCAGGTCACTGCCTTTAATTGTGTACGTTCACAGTGCAAACTTAATCCTTTAAGACCAGATATTTCATGACATCTTTAAGGATCAGTACTCTTTATTTATGCTTCTTCTTTCTTGACCTTAGAGAATGCAAATTACTGGTGTAAATCGATTAATTTACTTTTCTCCCAGAATAACATACTTGAGACTTTCTCCAGCCTTGAATCATGCTGAGGATTAAACAGTATAATCCTTCTTGTTTTCCCTCGAAGGAATTAATTGCATGTTAAATCTCTACTCTTTTCATCATTTAACAAGGCAAATAGCAATAGGCATTGTGAAGACTGTTATTTCTACTCTAAGTGAATCATTGGGCTGGAATTTTTTTGTCATATATCTTTCACTTAATAAAAGTTTAATCATTCCTTACCTGAAACCCGATCCCATATATCTTGAAGAACAATGTTCTGAAAGGATACAAAAGAATTCTGAACAATATAGCTCTGAAAAATGGGACATGAATGCTTTTATGAATATGGGAATGATTCAAATAGACAAGTGCAGATAAATCTGCATGAATATTGCATCTGGTTCTTTGAGCGGCTTATAATTTTGAAACTGTCACATGTCAGCAAATATAAAACACTGCCAAAAAAATCAAAACAAGTGGATCTCCGCTTCCTGCAATTTCATCTAGTTCATATACGATTCTCATGACTGCATTTTTTCTAGTTATTACTTCTTTTACTTTATTGAAAAATAGAGTTTTTCCACACATAAATATATCATGATTATGGTATCTCTCCCCTCTACTCCTCGCCACCTCCCCTCCCATTTGGGCCCACACCCTTTCTGTCTCTTGTTAGAAAGCAAACAGGCTTTTAAGTGCTGATAAAATATAACATGAAACATATATATATATATATATATATATATATATATATATATATATCATATCTAAATTGGATAAAGCAACAGAAGTAAAAGAACCCTAGACAAGATACAAGATGCAAGACCCTCAGGAATCTCATCAAGACTCTGACCTGGAAGTCATGATCTATTCACAGAGTTCATATAAGCTTTTTTTTTTGGGGGGGGGGGTTGAGACAGGGTTTCTCTGTGTAGTCTTGGCTGTCCTGGAACTCACTCTGTAGACCAGGCTGGCTTCGAACTCAGAAATCCGCCTGCCTCTGCCTCCCAAGTGCTGGGATTATAGGCTTATAGTGACTGGGAGGGCCTTATTATCGCTGTGCCCTCCTTCCCCTCTGGCTCTTCTTCCACTGGGTTCATTCGACTCTTAAAGGAGGAATTTTATGGAAACATCCTACCTTGCTTAGGGCTGTGAATTTCAAGGCAAGTTTATAAAACAAATTATTTTTACTCACACACAATACTTTACTCTTTAACTCCCACAAGAGTAAAGTAGGCATATTGAAATAAATAACAAACTCTTAGATTTATTAAATAATGTTCCTATAAAGATGGAATTGATAAGCACAATCCAAATCATGGCTTAATTCACTCTTCTATTAAAAGAATATCAATGGTCATGATAAAAACTATCATGTCTTTACTGCCTAGAAATGTAAGAGACAGTATCGAAGTATTTCTAAACCTATGACAGGTGCTTAAAACTGTCGTGATTTTTCTTAATAAAAAGACAACATTAATAAGACAGTCATCATCTGTATAAAAAATACATATTCTGCGATGCTTTACCATGGGTTATTTAAGCAAATAATGCAGAGGAGAGAAACAGTTGGTATAGGAGGGAAGAAGTTTGTTGTATCAAGCGTTAGAGTTACTTTGAAACTTATGTTTCAAACATTGCCTTACACTGTGACATCGAGCCTGGGACTTGGGAAGTGACTCACAGTCTTGTCTTGCTTTGTTCATTTCTTCATTTTCTTTTCATTAGAATCACTCCCATCTAATGTGATTTTAAGAAAAGCTTCTTACAGTTGGTTTCATTGTTTATAATTAACTCCTTCCAAATTTACCTTCCAAATAAAACATGAAACCTTGAATTTAAATGTTCATTTATAAATGTGATACCGATCTTATGTTAATTTTCCCACTGAGCATTTGAACAAAAGAATTATTATTTATAATCAATCCACCGGCATAATCATTAAGCACTCTGAAAACATTAGACAGAATGCCGTGTGGTGTACTCGGGTAGATTTTTATTTTACACCTGAGTTAGTAAACTAAATTGAACTAATGACAAGTACCTATGTCATTAGTTAATATCAGTAACATTGGAAAAATGAACAGTGAAATCATATTACCCTACTGTAAACACGAATATAGGGACTCCATCTTTGTAGGTGTGATTTGCATACATTTAAATTGGCATGGACATCTTTGAAAACAAGCTGTGGATGAATTCATAATGAGCGTGAAAGTAGCCACCAATTAGAAAGCGTCACTGCACTATGGTTCTCACTTGCCTGTTACACTACTCTTTTGTATTCTGGGCTTCCCTTCTCCTCTCTCTTTCCTTCTGATTGACTGCAATACCTGGACTGAAATCCCTTAACTAGGATGCGAGCCACAAACAGTACTGAGCAACCTGGAAATCCAAGGAAACCCTTCTTTCATTTCCAGCATTCCTGGTAAAACGCTGACCCTGGACCAACTCCATATAAGGTTCTTGACACAGTTATTCCCGTCCTGAACCCTCCACCCACTTGAAAAATTATCCTCTCAATGCTTTACAAATTCGCCTCACTTTTCTCCAGTGTCATCATAAAGACCTTTGAAGGTATAAAAAAACAACAAACAAAAAACCTTACTCAGGCTTGATAATCTGCTCCTTTACAATAAAGAAAATGATAATGACATTAACGAATGCATTATGCATTACGGAAAGCCCAACGCCAGTGATAAGCGACTTAACAAACATTGTAAGTTTAACCTGAAAACATCCTTCTGCTTTTTCCTCAGGTTTAGCCTGCTCTCCCACCTGCGAGCAGTGGAGGAATTTTTGTTGTCTACTAACCCCCTCTAGCGCCGAATTGGCTGCACCGGAGCCACAGCTGCTGCCAGACGGGAGAACGCGGGGCTCCACCGAGCCCAGCAGCGCTCTAGGGCCCTGCCCTCCATGCACCCCTCTCGGCTGGCAGCAGGGCGACAGCTTGGAGTCTGCAGGTGGCAACACCCCTTCCCATCAGCTAGTCCTGTGCCTCGGCCCGGGGCGGGGTCCCACCAAGTAAGCAGCCAGGGAACCGGCTTAGGAGCGCCCCGACCTGGGAGACAGAGGGTGTTGAGAAGGGGGCATCTCGAGCAAAAGAGAAGCGCACCGGCCGCCGCGCTCTGCCTTGGACCTCGCACCGCTCAGCTCAGACCTTGGGCTGCTCTCAGCTTCTAGCCCGACGCCTCGGTGGAACAGGGGACTATCCAGGCCCGCGGAAGCCCGGCACCAAAGCTGCTATGATGATGCTAATGACCTCCATGGCTAAGTCACCACCTTCTGCGGAATGCTAAGACCTGGGGAAGCCGAGGCGCCAGGCACCAGTAGACTTACAGCGCTCAGTGACTCCTCTCTATAGCCTCTTCTCTCCCTATGCTTTCCAAGGACTCAGAACAAGAGAGCTGGCTGCGAACCTCGGCGGCCAAGTTTGGGAGGCTGGCACTCTGACACGTCAGGGCTGACCACTGCCTTCGCCAAGCTGTGCCCCGGGGCGAGGAGCGCTGAGATGCAACCCTCACTCTTTCCGGGAGCAGCAATGTCTCCGCGGGAAAGGTGGTGTGCAGAGCTGACAGCACATCGTTACATGGGGGAGGGGGGACGCAAGGGCTTGGGGCACTAAGGTAGCTTCAGCGATACCCAATAAACCGCTGCTACGGCCCGGGGGCGGCGCAGATGCCGCCGAGTCGGTGGTCACGACGCGACACTCAGCCCAGGCCACTCAGTCAAGGGGCTGAGTGCTCAGTCCGCCCCTCCCTGGGACCACTTGAGATCCCGCCGAGCCTCATTCGCTGGGTTTCCCAGACACCAGACACAGGAAAGTTCTGGATGCCCTGGCTACCCTTGCAATCTGCTGTGCCTCCTCTCTTCTGGGCTCTGTAAGTGCCCACTTGGATCCAGAGAGGCACTTGGGTCCGCAGAACTGCACCTTCACTACCCTCCCGGACGTCCCTACCCACCCCCAGTACCAGCCTAGAGGCACCCTCCCCCGTCCACCATCCCCTCCCCCCCCAAACTACAGCCTGAGCTCGCTCTTGCGCGCGCGCTCTCCTGGGCCCAAGTGAATAGTCCTCGCTCGAGCGGGACACGGTGGTGGATGCAATTCCCCTCGCCTCCAGCCGCCAGGAGCTCCCCGGCGGCGCAGGCAGCATTGTCCCCTCACGCAGCTGCTCCAGCACCTGGGCAGCCTGGACCCTCGTGCCCTGCTCACGGGGCCTCGCGCGGGGGGCGCCCCGGGACTTCCCCTGCGGACCGGGTGGAGGAGGAAGAGGAGGAGGAAGAAGAGGAGAGCTTGGCTCAGGACCCCCAGGATACTAGGAACACCTGGCTGCGCTGCTGCCACTTCTTTTTAAGAAGGAGAAGAGAACCAGCCAGAGCCATGGGGGGCTGCGAAGTCCGGGAATTTCTTTTGCAATTTGGTTTCTTCTTGCCCCTGCTAACGGCTTGGACCGGTGACTGCAGTCACGTCTCCAACCAAGGTAAGGGACAAACAGAAGAAGGGTTGGAGGAGGGTGCCTGGAGTACACTTGTCCACTACTGCAGGTAACTTTGTCCCTGGGTCAGCGCCTTTGGACGTGCCACACTCTGAGTTCTAGGGAGCCCTGATTAGACCACCTGGGACCAGCGGGCCCTGGGGCTTTGGTTCCTTCTGTCTCTTGAATTTTTTTTTCCGAAGCTCATACATCCTCAGCACTTGGGTTCCTTCCTGGCAGTTGCCCGATTGCTCCCACTTGCGCAGTCTCCATCCGAGGTCAAGCTTCATGGGCACAGACCTAACTGCTTCTTGGAGATCTTTCACTAAATGGCAACGTGTGGATTCTCCTCCACGGTAGATTAATAGGAAGGTCATGGCTTTCGCTGCTGTACTTATACACCTGTAACCAATGATCAGCCTGTTTTCCTCCAGCAACTATGGGTCGACCTTACCCTATATTGGTTTCTGAGCTCTAGCATTTACTTCCTCAAATTATCCATAGAACAGATGCTCACGTATCAGTGGTAGTGTTTCTCTCTCCTGAAAGAACTGGGCAAGCAGGCGTTAAATCTGAAATCCCAAGTAATGAATATCCGATTCATAAAGTCTAGTTGTTGTCGATTTTTAGAGGAGTTTATCAGTGGGTAGTGGAAAAGGGAAGGCAACTATTCTGTGAGGGGAAAAAAATGATGAGAAGCATGTAAAATATTTGAATATTTTCTTTTCTTCCACTCAATCTTCCATGAGATGTATCTCTTTGGATCCCTGCTATTCATGTTTAAAGATACAGAAAAACACCACCTGCACGTTCTACATTGATTTTATTCTAGGTATCAAACAGCCATAAAAGTTTTCCAGCAGGTACCTGGCTGGATGCCCTCACTGATACAGTGGGATCATCAATATGTCACCTGTTAGCAGAGACTCTCTACACAGACTTCAATGTAATACAGTTTTGATCAACTACATTTCCCATTTAATATCTAAGATATGTGTGTAATGGTCTAGAGAACAGTTTTTTGAAAGCACAAATAGAAGTCAGATTACAGTGTGCTTTGTGGGTGGCAGGTAGGAGGTCGAGAGAAGGCAAGCCCCACAAGGAAGACTTACTTTTGTTGTACTTGTAAATGGCCATATTATTTTATCTAGAAAGGAAAGAATCATCCATAAACGGCATTCAGATGTTCCTGTTTATAAGCAATACTATTGATATGCTTTACTTATTAGTTTTTACTGATGAATTGCAATCACACATATTTATTTTTTGGAAAACACGTATTATTATCCCTGTCAGTTTGACATGTCACATATGACAGTTATAATTCCATACTCTTCCACAGGGGTTTATCTCCAGACTGTATCCCTCATTAGGATTATTGGTATTAATTATCCAGAAGTAGTTTAGTTTACTCCTGTGAAAATACAAAGGCTTTTTGAAAATAACCTGAAATTATTTATTTCTTGCCCTTTTATTTGGAAGGAAAACTTTTTTTTTTTTTTTTGGAATGTGGACATCAGATATATTTTAATACTGAAACTATCAACTATCGAAATTAAAAATGTGTGTAGTTTGACAATCAAGTTTACTACAGAGTTTGAAGTGATTCTAGTCTGAATTTTCCTTAATAGTTAATGCATGTAGTACTTCTGAAAGTCAGCATCAATCCTAGGCCCTGGCTGGATTCAGACAAATAAAACACATATGAACATCCCCAAAACTAAAGCACCATTCTTCGGAAGCAGGCCATGTTGAACTATATATACCATGACAGATCTTTATATCCAGCTGTGGAGTTTCTTAACCTCTTAGAGTAATTTTTTTTTATTTTCTTCTTTGTCTTAATGAATTTTAATTTTTTAAACCTGAAGTAAATAGGAACCATCTGAAGCTTATTGCTTATTTAAATTAGCTTAACTTAGTGCTTGGGAGTACTTCCCAGCTATCCCATCAACTAAAACTGGCTATTAGAGATCATCAAATAAAACTTTCAATTTGAATTTGTAGTAATATACTAAAAATACAATTTACTAGTACTCAAAAATAAAGTTGGATAAAATTGGGTTTATTCTTCAATGCAACGGTACAAAATATGGTCACATTTTTATCAGTAATAAATGGTTATTGTAATATTATAGTGACTAGAGAATTTGCCTGGCAAACTTAAAAGAATATACAAATATTAAAATAATCATACAAATGTGTAATAAATTATCAGCCTTCTATATTCTATTTTTCTGATTACTTTTGAGTAAGTTTCTTAACCTATGATTTCATAGAGATGGCAAACTGAACATTAGTGTTTGTCTATTTAAATGTAGAATGTTACAAAATTATATGAACAACACAAAATGATACAAGTAAAATTTGCATTTAATTGTAATAAATGTCAGATATGTGATTAATGCTTAGTTTGTAGCAAATGCTTTTCACATTGCTCATAATTTTATTACTATATTAGTTTTGAAGCATACTATTTTATATAGAGCAAGTTTTCATTCTTCTATAACCTTCCTTCTTGATTAAGGACATTCACAAAATGAAATGTCATTGCTGTGTGCCTATTTTTACCAAATGATTATATATAAAATCCTTCATGGATGAATAGATTGGATTCGCCCTCTGACCTCCCACCCCATCTTCCACACTAAGTCAGACAATGATGCTGACAAGACGTGAACTATCTCCCTCTTCAGATCAACCTAAGGGAAACTTCCCTACAAAGAAGGCTTCCTGCCTTTAAACTGACTGTAGAGCTCTGTGCTGTAAAGACAAAATAAATCAGATTGAATCTTTCTTTCTATTACCCATTGCTCTTTGAATCAATATGAAAGTAATGGGCCTTCCCATACCACTTCATCTGATTAGGCAGAAGCATGATTTGTACTGGGCTGTCTCTCACATGCCACTGTATTCTCTTGTATACAAAAATCACAGTATTTTCAAAGTATCGGCAATATTTATTTAAAATTTACATTTTAATCTCTGAAAATATATATAACCTTGCATCTCCTTACTAGTGAATATAAAACCAAGGTTGCTTCACGTGTTAAGTCAAGTAAGTATATCAATTATAGTGGCTACTGGCCATTTGGGGTCTATTTATCCAAAGGTATATCTCCTTTATCGTCTGAATGAGTTGATCTATCTCTTGGGAGTACTCATATTTATAAAAATAATCAATTGCATGCAAAATAATTTATTAAATCAACTTGTTTGGCTACATGAAACAGTGAATTTACTTTATTATCCCTAATGTGTGATATGAGTAGTTTCCAGACAATCCTGGACAAACCCATGTATCAGGTACCCATGGCTCTAGTCAATTTTGTTAATTTGTCAAGTCGTATGAGATGATGGTAATCAATCTGAAGTTGTATGCAAATATAAGTAAACATGTTAAAACAGAAAATATCTGCTTGAAAATCAATGGTCTAAAATTAGTTGCACTGCAGTAAGGATCATTCATAAATTGTTAAACAGAAGACATTAGTTACTATAAAAGTTAGTTGAATTAGGGCATTTGATAATTTACAAATATATGAAGGATCCTCCAAGATAATAAAAATGATTTTCACAGACAAACTATGGATAAGTATAAAGACGTCTGTGATGATTGTCATAAGCCCTCTTGGAATATATAACTATATACATGTAACCTAGAGTTCGACATTGTTATAAATAGGATATCCAATCTGTTGAGTTATTAAGAATAACAACCAATATAGAAAGATAAGGTATTATGTGATTTTTAGAGATTCCAGAGTGATCATCTATTGTGTATATTCTTTGCTCTGGATTAGAAATAAACTATATCAGAAAACTTATTACACAAAAATAGTAACTACTCTACTACACTAAAGTTATGGCCTCTAAGCTGGAAGTAACAGAGTATTACAAAGTGATATAGTATATTGTCTAACTATTTTATGTTAATATTCTAAAAGGGAAATTATTTTAAATATGCTAGATAAGATGATGTTTAAGATGTTTGAGTCCAAAAAATTCACAGAACAAATCCTTTATGTGTCTACAAAATAATTCTCTGTTGCACAGTCTCTAGTAGCTATCTACAAATTTGTTCTGTATTCCACAGCCTCAACAGCCACCCCCTCTCCTGGACTCACACAAGTATTTTCACTACATGTGTCCATTTGTTGCAAATAATAAAAGATTCTACTTAAAATTCAACATTGCGACATTCATAGAAGTCTCCTTCATTTGCCTTATCATTTTTTGGCAGTCTAAACATTGTAGGCATCAATATGCATAATTAAATAGTGAAAATAATGTTATTCATGTACTTAAATAATATAAAATTGATTAGATATCTACAAAAATCAAATCAACTTAGTGTATATGTATATATTATATATCATTATTTTTTAAAATGTCAGAAATGTATCACTATTGTCACTGCTATGTCTTGAGCATTGTTTTTAGAATGTAAATTTTAGTGGTTGAAGAGAGGACTCAGGGATGGACGGTGAATGCTTAAGGATGGGAGTAATTTGTAATTTCATATTCATAGTTCTTATGCTTCTGGCCACCTGGGTCACATATACTTACATACTTGTACACATTCATACACATACATATAATAAAAAATAATAAACTAAATAAAAATCCTAACCTATAATAGAAGAGAATAAATGACTATATATAAAGCAAAAGTAAAACAAAACCTAAAAAATATTTTTTTGGATGAGGAAGAAAAATTAGACGTGAGTGGGCATAGTCTGTTCCTTCCATACAACCTAGGAAAATAATAATTAAAAAGAAACTCAGAACAGGATGGATCCCCAGGTGGGGCAATCCCCGATGGCCCTCCCTTCCATTTCTGCTCCATTTTTTTGTCCCTGTTCTTCCTTTGGACAGGAACATTTCTGGGTTAAAAATGTTGT
Organism: Apodemus agrarius; assembly: GCA_964023405.1. NCBI lineage: Eukaryota > Metazoa > Chordata > Mammalia > Rodentia > Muridae > Apodemus > Apodemus agrarius. The sequence continues at coordinate 38,286,573 of OZ030018.1, forward strand.
GATGGGTAGGTGTTTCCATCTGTTGACAGGGGCCGGTGCCTATCTACTGGAGGTGATCTCTACAGGGTCTGTCTCCCCTTCTCTGTGCGAGAGGCTGGATGTGGGATGGGGGGGGGGCTTGTGGAGGCATAACCAGGAAGTGGGATATCATTTGAGATATAAACAAATGGAAAGATTAATAAAAAATTTAAAAAATGTTTCTAACAAAAAAATAAACAAATAAAAAGATTAATTGATTAAAAAAAAAAAAAACCTCAGAACAAATTGGAGAAAGCAACAGAATAAAGGGTCATAGAATGATTGTGGTCCATTCAATGACAGTTTTGGAAAGGGCCTGTGTTGAGGTGACAGTTAAGCCTTATTCTCAGGGAAGAGAAACAGATAACTTGTTCAGAGTAAGGAGTAAATTAATGCTAGAGGAAAATGATTTGGGTTTTATTTTATTTTGTTCTTTTGATTTGTTTTTTTTTTAATTACTTTTATGTTTTTACAGTCTAGCCATTGCCCCCCTTCCTGGCCTGTTCCTCATCCCATTCCTCCTTCCCTCGGTCTTCAAAAGGATGTCCCCTCTCCCTGGAACCTCAAGTCTCTCAAGGGTTAGGTGCTTTTATTCTCACTGAAGCCAGACCAGGCAGTCCTCTGCTGAATATTTTACATATATGAAAAACTGAGTCCACTGTGACTGGAATTTACTGAGCGAAGAAAGGAACTGCAAAAGTGTAGCTTGAAAGACGGTAAACAGACTTAATCGATGAAAAAAACAAGACACAGTAAGAACTCAGGCTTTAATATTATCTCAGGTCAAATGGATGATAAAGGATCTATAGTCAATCTCAAGAGCAAAGAGATGTCTTGAGGCTTGCAAGAACCCAAGTAGAAATCTGGCTATTCAAGAGAATGGATGGGGTAGCCTGACCTAGAACAGTGGTGGTGGAGACAGACAGCTTTGAAGCATTAGTTAATGGGAAAAGATTATTCCTACAGAGAAATAAACGCGCATATTGTATTTTTCGAGAATCTGAATTATATGTTGTATTATTTCCCATTCAGTGGTCTTGCTATGTGATTAGTCATAATCAATGGATTAAGAGGAATTGAGCGAAACAAAAATACTTGACAAAAATGCTTAGCTTATTTCCCGTTTGTTTCCAGTTCAAACTGACTAATATAAAAGTGTAACCATATGAGACTTTTCAGTACTCCCCCATGTCCTCTGCAGCATCTCCTCCCTCCAGGGGGCTGCCATGTTTGTATCCCTGCCCTGATTTCATCCACTGACAAACTGTGCTGTAAAAGAAATAATCCCTCAAAATGAGTGGGTGGGTTGGTGAGCAGGGAGAGGTGGGATGGGATAGGAGATTTTCAGAGGGGAAACCAGGAAAGGGGATAGCATTTGAAATGTAAATAAAGAAACTATCTAATAAAAATACGTAATGATATAGATATGTGTACATTATTAGAGTGGGCAATGAGGTACCTATACAAGTCTTCTGTGTCACTCATTTGATAATATTATGCAATCTTAGGACCACTTGCTGTTTCAAAAGACTTGTATTATTTTTTTTCTCAGAAATCTATTTTATTTGGATTTCACACACACCAAAAGCAAAGAGGAGGAGTTATGGGCTGGCTGGGCTGGCCCTCCTCGGAAGGCTGGAGTCTCTGGCTCCCCACCAGGCAGTCGGCCCCCAATCTCCCAGGCTTGCCATCATCTGGCAGCTGAGTGGGGTGTCTGCCCTGCACCACAGCTCTTCTCTAAAGCAGGGGAGAACCCATGGGGACATGGGGTAGGAGGACCTAAGGATCATAGGGTGGGAGCCACATGGAACCTCGGTGAGGTAGTCTGTCGCCTGAGGCCCAGACGGGTCCTGCTGAGGTAAAATTTGTATGCTTATTTCAGGGACGTGGGTCAGGACTCCTCGGTGCCAGACTCATCCTCTTCATCCCCAAAGCACCTGTAAGGCCTGGCTGTGGTGGCGCATGCCTTTAATCCCAGCACTTGGGAGGCAGAGGCAGGCAGATTTCTGAGTTCCAGGCCAGCCTGGTCTACAGAGTGAGTTCCAGGATAGCCAGGACTATACAGAGAAACCCTGTTTCAAAAAACCAAAACCAAAACCAAAACCAAAATAAAACAAAACAAAAGACTTGTATATGATGCTGATTCATGCTGCATCATCAAATGCAATGAGCTAATTTTTTTCTTTCACCATAGATTTCTGTCCATAGTTGTTTTTTGTTTGTTTTTTTTGTTGTTGTTGTTGTAGAAGACAAAAAAAAAATTTGATGGCTCAAGGAGGTCTTCTGCACAGGACATCACAATGTTACAAAGTCCAAGTATCAGGAACTGAAAAGCAGCAATGGAGTTGTTTGTAAACATCAAACTGCACCCATATGTTTTAATGACATTGTTTATTTAAATTAAAATTCCAACTAATTCCATCCATGAAAGAGATGGATGGTTTTCAGATATTTCTGAGTCCCCTCTCAGCGTTGTATGTAGATGAAGCACAATACACATTAAGAAAACTTCTAAGATCTGGAAAGTGGAATTTGAAAGTTGGCAATATGTGGGAATGGGGGCAATAGAAGACTGTTCAATAAATTTTGTAAAATTTAAAACATTCCTGGGCTATTATTATACCTTCTACTGTGAGTTGTCTTCCCAAAAGGACAATTTTGAATAAAAGTCATTATAAACACATGATGGTAAAATCTCCCATAAAATTTAAGAACCACCCAAAAAAGAATAGAGTGTTACAAAAATGTTTAACTTAAACAATGCTTCCATAAATTTGATATCTATTTTTATATTCATACTATGAGCATTTTTCATGTAAACATTTGTAAATACTTTTAAATATATTCACATATAGCAAATCCTTATAAAATGTTCAATAAACAATATGGCTTCTTATAGAATACACAATTTTAGTTTTGAAATATATATATATTCCAAAAATTTATCATATTTATTCTTCTTCACCATATTTTTAAAGTGCCCTGCTACATGCTAGGCAGTAGATGTCTCATTTAATATGTAAAATGCCTGGCCCCAAATCTGGCAGGAAAAAATAGTTTTCTCGATATTAAAATCACTAATTAGGAAAGCAGTTTAATTTCATGTTTAGGATATGAATTATATATCATATGACATATAGACACACTGGTTTATGTTCAAACCTCATAATAAAAATCAACACTCTGTACCTTTTCTTGAAAACTGAATCTATTATTCTTGTGTAATTTATGTTAAAGTTAAGTGAGATAATCATTCAATAAAACTCAGTGTTTAAAGTATCAGGTAGTCTATGAGGTGCTGATACCAGAATGACCACCACCACCAAGCATAGTTTCCTGAAATATTATTTACAAAGGATGTGATATTTCCTTAGTTCTTATTTAATTTATAAAGATTTTAAGGTGTTTTTATAATATCTTTTTTGTAAAGGGGATTCTGTGATAAAGGGAAATAATCAAATACTACCAGTAGTTCATAAACTATATTTCTAAATTCCTTCTTAAGATTTTTCTATTCTTAATTTTATAGATATATAAAAGCTTTATGTAATTTTATAAAATACACAGTATTAATTAAAAAACTTACAGTGTTTGTGCAAATAAAAGATAAATATATCACCAATTTATAATTTTCTTTAGACTGACATTGAAGTGAGATTTTGTTGAAGGGATATTAAACTGACTTATTCTAGTGTGTTAAAAATATAAGGATATTTATTTAAAACTATAATTCATCTTGAAAATATAAATTTCCACTTTCAAATAGCATTAGTCATGTTTTGCCATTGTTTAGTTTGGGGTGCATTGTTTTCTTGTGGATGTTTTAGCATTGGAGAAAAGACTTAGGATGAAAATTCATGCTTTCAACCCATGTGCTGGATTGAAATATCTGAAAAATACACTCCGATCCTTCAAGTACATCGCTGAGCTCTTCAGCTCCTGGCGTGTTTGCTGACTTGCGTTCAGTGAACATACTTGCAAACAATGGTTCTTCCTTATATTTCATTAAAGTACTTCAGGTGCTATTGTCACATTTTATCATCCTTGGAAATATGAGATAATATGGACTGGGAAAATCAGTCTTAGAGATATAAAAAACTTAATCTGTTGTTCTGCTCTTGAAGTTTCTCATGAATGTGATGAAAGAACTTTATTTAAATAAGCATAATTAACTTAATATACCCATCTGCCGATAGCAGTATGTCAACTATATGTTCTCTAGATTGATTCTGCTGCACTATCAAATGTGATTTTTGTGATACAGGAACAAATAGGTACATACGATGCTACAGTAATTAGACTATACATCTAGAATAAGAACACTTCCAATTCATATTTAAAAAGATTTACATGCCAGTGATGTGGTTTTTTTTTGCAGTTTCATGCAGTTAATAAAATCCATTGTAATCTAAAAAATAGGCCTTGTGTTAGAAATAAGAATGTTCCAAGTAATAACTGTATGGGAATAAGTAAAATATATGCAAGAATGAATTAAATATCTACTTCCAGGTTAAATCATGTTAAATAATATTTGACGAAACTGAGGTTTTTCTTTTAATGTTACTGTAATACTTAAGTATAACTAAAAACTATGTGAGTTAGAGACATAATTTGAGACTTTAAGTAAAAAAATTGTCTAAGGATTGACATCTTGCTTACCTGGAATGGATTTATAGACATAATAAAACTGCAAAAAATTCCTTCAGTAAACATATCAAATAATATAGAGGTGTGGACAGTGCTGAACACAATACTATATTTTTAGTTTTTCGTTTAATATGTTTGTTTAGCTCTCTTTGTAGCACAGGATGAGCTAGAACTTACTTTGAAGCTCAGGCTCACCTTTGGACTCATGGCATTTCTACTAAATTAGCCTCTCAGTACTGAAGTGACAGTCACATATGACCCGGTGTGGCACATGGGACTCTGAAAGTACGCTCGTTGGCTAAGGATCCTCCTTGATGTGATGTGTGGAACAAAATACTATGATCTATGGTTCTTCATTATAAGTGTCTATTAATGAAAAGTAACCTTAGTTAAAACTCATAATGGCGAATCCCTCCTATGGTCTATTTCTTTGAAATTAAAGTGCACTGATATAGTGGTTGCCTTGTGCAACACAAGTTAAAATAGTCACCACAGAGTACAAGGACATAAAGCTGAGCAAATTGCGAGATGTGATTGCACAAAATCAAACCTGGTTGTAGCACATTCCTCATGAAAGCAAGCCGTATGCAGCACGGTCTATTTCTTCTCCTGTAAAACAAAGTCTCTGCTGTGTTTGAACATTTTAGAACACCTGACTACTTTTTATGCTCCGTTTAATGAAGGAAGAGTTGTAAAGAGACCTTAATATTTATTTAAGAAATCCAAACATTTGGTGCTTCATACCCGTATAGCAAATAATGACCATGATTTAAAAACAAGTAAAATTTAGAATGCTCTGATTTTATTGTGATTTTTATGACGGTGCTAGAACTACAAACACTGAGGGAAGAGTAACTTATTGTCTTACACTATTGCTCTATAATAACTTCATTTTATAGATTCAAAAATTGTGCTTCATTCAGTTTATTGAACTAACAATTTGCTAGTTTGTTTAGTAAAAAAAGTACAAGTGTAAGGACATTTGTAGCATTCACCAGTTTATGGCCAGATATATATTTATGGAGACAACTTTTTCTGGAATTTTCAAGGATCCCTTTGGCTCAAAAGGTAAATTTAAGAATTTGAGGTAGTGTTTTAAAGTTTTAATAGGCTTATTAAAAGCTAAGTCATACTGTTTCTTTAAAATTGCTGCCAAGGCATATTGTAACTTTCCATATATTTCTGTAGTGAATGTCTGAAATAATTATTTGTTGAAATCAATAGCAACCTTTGAATATGCAATATGCTCAATTTTTGTTCCTTAGATACAAACACTACAGTTCTTACATTTTAAGAAACACACATATATCTTCTAAGATTCCTGTTAGTTTCAAAAATAAGCATGTATTCAAATTTAAAATACATTATTAACGATCTGCTTCTCCATGATGCTGAGCCCAAGAGCTACAAAATTTACAAGCCAGTCCCCAACTTCAGAGAGATTAAGATTGAGCCAATGCTGGCTAGAGATGACTCAGTGGTTAAGGGGAATTTCTGCCCTTGCAGTGGACTGGAGTTTGCTTCCCAGCACTCACTATTGTTACAAATCACTTCCTTCTCTAGTTTCAGGGGGACCAGTACCCTCATGCATCCATTGCAGGAACTAGTGATGCATATGGTACACATACACACATGAAGAAAAACACACATACACAGAAAATCAAATTAAATATTTACTCAGTAAGCCTGTGTGTCTTAGTCAAGGATTCTATTCCTGCACAAACATCATGACCAAGAAATAATTCGGGAAGGGAAGGATTTATTCAGCTTACACTTCCACCAAAGAAGTCAGGACTGGAAATCAAACAGGTCAGGAAGCAGGAGCTGATGCAGAGGCCATGGAGGGATATAACTTGCTTGCTTCCTCTGGCTTGCTCAGCTTGCTTTCTTATAGAACCCAAGAATACCAGCCCAGGGATGCCACCACACACAATGGGCTCTCCCCCCTCTATCACAAACTGAGAAAATGCTCCACAACTGGATCTCATGGAGGCACTTCCCCAACTGAAGCTCTTTTCTCTGTGATAACTCCAGCCTGTGTCAAGTTGATACACAAAACCATCCAGTACAAATATGTAAGCATCAATGTATAAAACTAAGCATGTATATTTAATGGTGCTGAAGATCTGGACTCTTTAGAAAATAAAAAGTGTTCTTCTTAAAGATCCATAAGTTAATATACAAGAGCAATGAAGATGAGGAGCCATTTTATATGTTAGGAATGACCATATATTGGGCATGAACTTGTAATTATGTGAATAAAATCAACCCTTACTCTAAGCACATTGCCATAGAATCAAAGAGGTATCAGTAGCACCACTGCCCTATAGATACAGCAAAGGCCATGAGAAGTGATATAATATAAATTTCACAAATAAAATGCTCTTAATAAGGACAGGATGTGGCCGTGACTCATTGATCCAAACATGTTCACTTCAATAGCTGAAATATGATAATGAAGCTGGAACTTTCATGAGAATCACAACTTTTAAGCAATTTTGAAGTTTCTTGTCATCATTTAAAAATTAAACCTTACTGTACATTTAAAGCGGAGCCATTACCATGTAAATTGTGCTATGGTTTAGCGTGAGTGTGGAGCTGATTACTGCATGGTATGATTTGGTTTTTCATTAAACTTTTAAATCTGACTTGTCATAGTGTTTATATTTAATTCTAGAGCAGACTGTAGAATGCATAACACATTTCTTAAATTTTAGCAAATTACATATATAGCTAGCTATTGATTACTTATCTTTAAATGACTGAATAATTAGGAATATCTGAATGGTTTCCCATGATATAAAATATATTAATAACATCTCTTTAGCACTGGGGGATACCCACATGGAAAAGTGCTTTCTGAGCAAGTATGAAACCTTTATGTGTAGCGTCCTTAGAATCAATGTTTAGTCTATGTCTGTGGTGCATGCATCTGTATCTCCAGTGCTAGGAAACAGAGATGAAAATATCATAAGTCTTGCTTGTCAGAGGTTTCTTGGGTCTCATGGAGTAAAAAGGAAAAAAAATAAGGATATGAGGAAGGACTGGGAGGTGGAAGGAGGGAGGAAAACTAAGGAAAAAATTGTGAAGAGCAATAAAGGAAATTATCTCAATATCAACACACATGCAGGATATCTGTATGCACACATGCATGTGCACATGCATGTACACATGAATACACACATGTGCAGAGAGAGACAGAGAAGAGAGAGAAAGAAAAAGAAAGGAAAGAAAGAGAAAAGGAAAAAGAAAAGAAAAAAGGAAAGAGAAAAGAAAAGAATGAATGAACATGTATCTTCAAACCAGGGATAGTTGTTTAAATGTGTAAACCGGCTTTTGAGATTGGAGTCAATGTACTGCCAGCCTTGGTTACAGAGTGAGATGCTGCCTCAAAACAAGAAAAGAAGCCAGCAAACATTTCTTCAAAATCTTGTCACCTGGTTTGATGTCTTATTTTCCTGCTTCATGGTTGCTTCTTCCTTCCTAACTTTATCAAGCCTTTAGTTTTTAGCAGTGCTTTATAGAAGGTTGGATTTGCAGGTAGTTTTTTAAAAATATTTTCTTGTAGAAGTTAACTTATCATTTGGTAAATTCTGTATTTTGTATTTGAAAAATATGCCTTTAGAATCATGTAGACATAAAAATTGCTGCCAGATCTTGGTATTTTTGAGCAGAAGAAATCAATTGCAGATTACCCATGATTAGCTTCTGACATTTAAATTTGTACATTTAGAATGTCAAAAAGCACTGAAAACTTCTAATCTAGCTTTTAAAGTAATACTCCTTATTTTCTAACATTTCCAACATTTTACTATCTTCCCCTTTTTTCCATAAAAAATATTTTTTCTAAAATAATAAAATTCAATTTAGATCTTTTTCATATACCTGATCAATTTAAATAATTAACTATGGAACAATATGCATCTCGATAAGGCAGATGGATATGCATGCTGCTATGTTTGTTCATATAACCAGGCTTTACTGAATTGAAATGTTCAGTTTTGACACTTTACATTTAAATGGTTATGGCACACTCTTATGTGCATAACCACTACAGACACAGCCCTCCCCCTACAAGGGTCCCATCTTTAAAATGCCCCCTTAGCCGCAGTTAGAAGTTCTACTCTTGATGTAGCAGAAGAACCCAAGAAACATAAATGGAGCCTGCAAAACCAAGGACAAACAGCCAATTTCCTCCTCACTATATTTGACATTGATTGGCCTCTTCTCCAACTCTTTTTTTTTCCTTTCTGTTTGCCACATTAGTCCTGAACTGTCCCTTGAAAATATGAATGTTTTCAAAGCAAAAAAAAAAAAAAAACAAAAACCAAAAAACCCAACAACAACAACAACAACAAAAAAGGTGTAGTTTATACAATTTGGTTACTCTTTTAATCTCTAATCTCTGTTCTGAAATTGGAATGATTATAAAATTTATGATTTTAGGTTCCAATTATTAATACACTTGGTATATGTTTCACATTAATTCAAACAATCTCCTCAATTTGTTGCTGGTTATTTCATTTTTGTATTATTCTCTGACTAGTAACAGTAATTTAAACCCTGAATGTTTCTCCTTTTCAACATTTTTCCTATTGAGATATGCTTCTGAAGATTCATGCACACATTTTCTCCTAGGTAATAGAAAAGAGAAATGTCCACTTACCAATCACCAAATAATAGTAGCTTATGTGTGAATGTCAGTTCTTTGTGAGAGGTCAGTGACAGCTAATGGAACCTATTAGGAGGGGTTATGTCTTAAAAGTTTAAATCTGAATTGACTCACATCTATTTATCTAACAGCCCACGAAGAAGAATGACTACCTGTTTGATTAATAGAAAGAAGAAAGGTGGACTTTAGCCCAATTGAAATGTTTATTACATAGAATATGGCTGACACAAAAGCAGGTGTATGTGGCTTTCAGCTGTGATAATGTACTGCTCTCAAGGCAATGTTCTGCATATTAAAAAGAGAAAAGGTGACACAAATAACAGATTTCACTATTCCTCACCCAGACCAGCCAACTGGGAGCTCTGGGTCTAGCTGTACTCCTAAAGCTGTCAAGCTCTGAGTAAGCTGTCCTTGAGAAGAAGATGCACCAACATGGTTGAAAGAGGTTTGAGAATTTAAATAGGAATTTAAGATAACTTTCCACAGAAAAGTGTCATTTGCTAGACATTGTTACTCAAGAATCTGTATGCCAGGGAACATTACAGTCCTACAGAGTGATCTGAATTGGTCTCCTACTTAGTTAAGTTTCCAAGGTTTCTGTCTTTCTTGGAGGGGTTGGACCCAAAGCCTCTCTTTTGCATAATTAGGTTACTGAGGTATACTGCAGTGCATTCTTCTGATGTATAATGTCTGTTTCTGTTGTTTAATGGCTAGCGATTTTTTTCCTATAATTTTAGTTCATTTTTCTCCATATATTATGGCTTTGGGTTAATATATTGTACCTCAGCTTATGCCCTGATGGCAGGCATTTCTTTGGATGTTACATTCTAGTAACCAATTAAGCAGAATGTTGAAAAATATCCATACGGTTGAATTTATTACTTACCACATTTATGAATTTGATTTTTCTTTTAAATGACAAGCAAGAGACAGGAGGGGATTTATTTGCTGGTAGATAAGTAGTTTAGGTTGCAGTCATATTTATAAAATGAAAAGTTTGGTATCAAATTAAATAATCTGAAATGGGAGAATCTTCTGAGAGATGATTTCATTTGTCTGAAAAAAATTCTTGAGTGACATTTTCTACTTCAATAAAAGTGAGCAAATTTTTCTTCGTAGGGTAGTTGGAAAAATTTGAGTTGTTGCTAAAAAGATTATAGGCATAGACAAGAGGATAATGACCAAAGACTTGTAACTGGGTGAGTCTGATGGAGACCAGCCAAGGAGACAGTATTAGAGGATGGTTAGGATTGTCCTATTTAAGACAGGGATTTGGGGGAAGGGCTCTTGTACTTTAATCCCCTACCCCCACCACCTTGATCTTCAAAATCTCAGCATTGTGTTATATTCTGATATCTCCAACTGCCAAAAAGATCTAGAATATCACAACTATAGCTTAGTGATAACTTTTTAATTTTTTTCACACTTATTTTTTCATTGGTTATTTTATTTCTTTACATTTCAAATGTTGACCCTCTTCCCGGATTCACCTCCACAAACCCCTTATCCCATCCCTCCTCCCTCACACTTGCTTCTATGAGGGAGCTCCTCCACCCAACCACCCACCCACTCTAGCATGCCCCTACTGTTGGGCATCAATCCTCCACAGGACCAAGGGCCTACCCTCCCATTGATGCCAGATAAGGAAATCCTCTGCTACATATGCTGCTGGAACCGTGAGTCCCTTTATGTGTATTCTTTGGTTCTAGCTGCTACATATGTAGCTAGAGCCATGGGGTCAGGTTAATTGATATTGTTTTTTTTTTCCATTGAGGTTGCAAAGCCTTTCAACTCCTTCCCCTAACTCTTCCACTGGGGTCCCTGTGCTCAGTCTAATAGCTGACTAAAAGCATCCACTTCTGTATTGGTCAGGCTCTATTAGAGCCATCCAGAGACTGCCCCATCTAGGGATCCATCCCACCTACATACAAGAAATCCAGACACTATTGCTGATGCCAAGAAGTACTTGCTGATAGGAGCCTGGTCTAGCTAGCCCCTGAGAGGCTCTGCTTAGTGATATTTTTAAGGACTGGGCTTTGTCTTGCTTGGGAACCCAGAACTGATGCTGGGTCAGGAATTTTGGTTTCATCTGGTACAGTGTCCCTAATTCTTCAACAGAAAGTAGCATGCATCTACCTAATGTGACAACAAGGTCCCGGAAAATTTACAGAGGTCAAAGAAATTGGGTCAGAAACCAGATCTCTGTACAATCTCATTAGCAAGCTCTGACTATTGATTATTCTCATTTATATCAAGAGATTGGGAATAATCCCAGCTTATGTTTATAGTGTTGTAGAAAGCAAAACATGTGGCTTACTGACCAAGTAACACACCTTTCTTGCAGGGTTGATCATGTCATTTCTTAAGAATATTTAGCAAATTTTATTAAAAGTTATGTGATCCATAGATTTTTTTTAACTGTTTGGGATTAGGGGACATTTGCTTTATACGTGGGAAAAAGTATAAACCTACACATATAGAGAAAATGGGGTGAAATTAAATACAATAATGTTGTATAACATATGAGGTAAATAGAGCAAAAGAATACAGAAACATGGGGCTGGAGAGATGGCTTAGCAGTTAAGAGCACTGACTGCTCTCCCAGAGGTCCTGAGTTCAATTCCCAGTAACAACATGTTGGCTCATAACCATCTGTAATGGGATCCAATGCCCTCTTCTGGTGTGGCTGAAGACAGCTACAGTGTACTCATAATTAAATAAAAAAAAAACATAGACACATGGAGTCATAATGCCATAGTCAGTCGGGATTTGAACTCCTGACAGTTTAGTTCCAATAAAATATATGTATTCATAACCTTGTGTAATACTGTCATTTCAAAACAATTAATTTTCAATAACTGTGAGGGTATATTCCTCTTTCATTTGTAGAAGGGAATAAATATAGTCCTTGGTATCTCTTCTGCTCTTTGGCACTATTGATAATTTTAAGCATTTTGCATTCAATAACCACAGAGATTGTCTTCTCAAAACAGTGTGTATAGGACTTGAGAGTGCAAACCAGTTGGTACTTGAAACACAAATATGAGGACATTAGTTTTGATCACCAGCATCAATGTAAAGAGCAAGGTATGGAGACATGTGTCTATAGCCCCAGTATTGAGGCAAGAGAATTCTAGGAGCCCATTGGCAAGAGAGTTCCAGCAAAATCATCAGGTTCCAGGTTCAACTGGGAGACCAGAAAGACAAGGTGGAAGAGTGATTGAAAATGAGACATGGCAAAGGTCCTGACTCTCTCTCTCTCTCTCTCTCTCACACACACACACACATATACATGAAAACACACAAAAATCTATGCATTAAGCAAATTATTACAGTAGATGAGGTGTCTTCCAATCACATCTGACTAGAAGTAATAATATCCAATCCTTATCACTTTGTTTATTACAGTAGTCTGATTTAAGGGCATAAATCCTTATTGAGCATCTAGTGTGCCATACAGGAGTGGGAGAAATTTTGAAGCAAATTTTGTCCTTAAGTGGAAATTAATGATTTACCCCTATAATTTGAAAGTTTACACGGTTGTCCTAAGTCCTGGAAACTTGCATGTGGATATGTATTGTCTTCTATTGCTGCCTATCTAGGTTTCCATGCCTGGGCAGAGGTAGGGGTGAGAGGGTGTGAGAGGTGGGGGAGGGAAGGGGCAAGCATAGCCTAGGTTACATTACCTACACCATATATTCTTTCCTTACTAGATCACAGTGATTCACATAAGTACTTTGTGTTAATACCGTCATGGAAAAAAACTATGATTTTAAGACTGTGCTTTTCTTATGTATTTTAGGAATTTATTTTAAAATATTGAAATATAACCTGTTTAAGTCTGTAGGGAAAATCAGTTTCCAGATAAGTTGGTCCAGGTACTGGGTGGTACCTGTTGCCTGTACTTACAGAGAGAAGATCACTGAAACCCACCAGTATCTTCTGTACTCAGCAGTCTCTCTTTACATGTGCTTGTGAACACACATAAAAGAGGCACTCTTTGAACAACTAGATAAAGGAACTAAAAAGCCAAATTATTTCTGACGATAGGTATTGACTTTATTCCACCCCTTCATCTTGTTTTAAGTAAGATAAAATTTAAGTGAGTTTAAATTTCAGTAAGATAAAATTTAAGTAAGGTCTGTACTTATTTTGCTAATGCAGTTTTCATCAACAATAATTTACATTGAAGTTAATCAAGCAAATTAGTAACCAGAAAGAAAAATGGAAAAACACTATTAATTACTAGATGAGACAGAAATTTTCATACAACTGCTAGAATTCGTAAGAGACAAAGAAATTAAGTATTTTAATATTTTGTAAATTCTGTCAGTATTTAAAACCAATTTTAAACTCATACCCTTATATTAGTGATTGATATTAGAAGAACCAAAATTACTTCTAAAAAAATCTTTATAAAATTAGTTTTCCTGAATAATATAAATTTGAGGTTTTACAAAAGCCAAAGTGAGTAGTTATAATTTTAAGCAATATTGTCCCTTTAATACTATCTTATTTATGGATATTTTATATTATATATTGGAAGGCCAATTTAGCACATATTTTTCTCTTTTAATCATATATATAAATTGCTGGATAAACTTAAACTTTAAATACTACATAATCAATCTTGATTAAGGATATACAGATATATATGTAATATATATATATATATATATATATATTCATGACTTATTATAAAATGGTTTCCACTGACAAATCTATGAGGCAGATTCTAAATAATTGAATTAGTATAGCTGAGATACTATTTAGAACATTAATTTTTAATGATGATGTGGAGGTCTTTACCAGTTTTTCTACATATCTACTGTGGCTGTTACTTTGGTAGTTTTGAGTGACTCCCAGTGATGGGAGCAAACGAGTGTTTGACTCTTTTGACTGGTCTTGGTATGGTTCTCTTCCTCTTGTGTTGCTTTCTTCTCCGGGATTTTATCCATATATAGGATTGTTAATTATTTTCTTCTCCCATTTCTTTTCAAAATTACTCATTTCAAGTGATGGTAGTCATATGTGAATAATGCTTTGGAAGAAATAGTTTAGGCTATTAATATTCAAACAGAATGAGCTAATTCGCTGAAATCACGAGGGAAACATGTAAAAGCTTAAAGAAGTAATATACATGGTTCTTAGGAAGGCACCAGGAGGATTAATTAAGTTAGCTGGCTGACATTTTTTTCTCTCTGTGGCCTTGAGCAAATATTTTAAATCTTCAAGCCACAGTTTTCAACTTGGTAAGATACTGACAACCCTTGGAGGCTTTATTTTACAGGGTTGTAGTAGCACTGGAATATTGTTTGTCAAAATGTTTTGAACATTGCGAGGTGTACAGCACGATTGTATTAGTTCATTTGGTTTCAGCGCTGTGCTGGAACATCTTCACACACTGTCGATCAAGACATTTAATCATTCATTCGGCATTTACTGAACAAATATTAATTGAATTTCAGAAACTGTGATTCATGTTAGCATTAAACAGGGAGCTACTCAAAGGGGGAATACAAAGAACTGAAGACTTACAGGCAGAACAGAGGAGTTGCTATGACATATGATTGGGTTAGCTTGCCTGCAGCCAATGAGAGTGTGCCTTGTTCTGTGCTACCAAGGTAATGCACTGTCTTGGTTATGAAAGTAAACCTGATAAAATGGAACGAGATGGGGAAGTCAATTGTACATGGATGACACGCAGAAATTAACTTTTCTACCTGAGGTGGTAGCAACGTTATTGAACTGTAACAGTGCTCTCTGAATAGTCTTAGGCAGAAACATTATCACATCTCCATTTGTAAATGAAGAAAGGGAGGCACAGACAAGTTAAGAGATTTTACAAAAGACCATCTGTCTTAGTTACAGTTGTATTGCTGTGAAGAAACACCATGAGCAAGGCACGTTTTAAGAAAAAGTGTTTAATTGGGGGTTTGCTTAGCGTTTCAGAGGGCTAGTAGATGATTATCATGTTGGGAAGCAGACTGACATGGTGCTAGAGTGGAAACAGAGAGCTTTGCATCCTGATCTGCAGGAAACAGAGAGGGAAGAAAAGAGGGAAAAAGGAGGAAGAGTGAGGGAGGGGGAGATAGAGAGGGAGAGAGAGAGAGAGGAGAGGAGGAGAGGAGAGGAGAGGAGAGGAGAGGGGGAGATGGAGGGAGAGGGAAAGGGGAGAGAGAGAGAGAAAGAGAGAGAGAGAGAGAGAGAGAGAGAGAGAGAGAGAGAGAGAGAGAGAGATTTTGAGATTGATTGATTCATTTAGGGCTTTTGAAAGTATAAACCTAATACCCAGAGACATATTTGTTCTAATAAGGCCTTCCTCCAAAAAGGACACACATCTTCCAAAAAGGACACACTTCCTCCAGCAAGGACACATTTCCTCCAACAAGGGCACACTTATTCCAACAAGGACACACCTTCTCCAACAAGGACACACCTCCTAAGCAGTTCATCATCTGGGGACTGAGAATGCAAATACATGAGGTTAAGGGAACTGCTCTAAATCACACCACCATACCACCTGATAGGACAAAAGAGTGTAAGATGCCATTGTGTAGCTATATAATTTGTGCAAAAGGACGTGCATGAAAAATGAAAATAACTGATATATTGGTTAGGAAGTGGAGGAGACTATTCATAGTTGCTCTTTCACAGAATATATAGATATTTCTTAAGTACTAAAGGTGTATTCTAACAAATGAAAAGGCTTCAGTAACTGAAAGGAATGTTTCACAAACACAGAGGAGAAAGAAATAATCTAATAATTAAAAATCACATGAACAGTTTTCTTTTAATTTAGTATAGGTTAGTATATACAGAGACTATTGTTTGGAGAGGATTGTATCTGAAAGACATGATTTATAATGAAAAAGAGTCAACCCTGAAGCCGTTTTTGAAAAGAGAGGAAAGTGAAACTGGGTGTTGTGATGCACATCTACCAAGTTAAGAAACGTTCAACGTCAACCTCCACCCAAGAGGCCCTTTAACAACTTAAAATTATCCTTGGATGTACAGACTGTAAACAATATTTAATACACTAGACTCTGTCTAAATTAAAAAGTAAGTTTAAAAAGGTAGAAAAGGCAATTTGAAGAAATACCCATAGAGAAAAGGCCTCGCTCGCCTGTAGAGGGATCTGGATGGAGCGGAAGGATTTGGAGGGAGGTAACAATCTAAAAATGAAGCAATGCAATCCGGGATTAACTTTTATTCAACTTTCATCTTTATCTCCTTTTTCCTGTTTCTTTGATGAAATATCCTGCCAGTAGCAACTAAAAGGAAAAAAAGTGTTTCTTCCATTCACATTTACAGGTAACAATCAATCAGGATAAAGAAGTCAGCATAGGAGAAGCCTGATAGAACTGGTCAGCTGACATCCACAATAAAGAACACAGCAGTGGATTATTGGATTCCTCCTAATGCTCACCTCACTTTCCTGTTTCATTCAGTCCAGGACCTAGCCTATGAAATGGCGCTGTCTTACTCAGGGTGGGCCTTCCCACTTCTATTAATTGTACGAGAAAATCCCTTATTGGATGTCTATGTACCAACTTAATCCAGACAAATCCTCATTAAGATTTTCTTTTCAGGTGATTATTTACTGTGCCAAATGGACAATTAAAACCTACCATCTCAACTCCATTCCTTGTCATGTTGACATACAAGTACATCACTTTAAGCTACAACCATCTTTATCTGCAGTGTCTCATGTTTATGTCATAGTGTAATATATAGTCCAACTATAAAAGTTGTTATAATCCTTAAACATTCTAATTCATTTTTATTATTCTTCTTTAATCTTTTTTTACAGTCTAGTCGTTATCTCCCTCCTAGTACACTGTCTGACTATCCCTCATCCCATTCCTCCTCCCTGGTCTCCAAGAGGAAGTTCCCACCCACCCCTACCCCACCAGATGTCCCCCATCCCTAGGGCCTCAAGTATCTTGAGGGTTAGATCCTTCTCTGACTGAGTCCAGACCAGGCAGTCCTCTGATGTATGTGTGTTAGAGGCTTCATATCAGCTGTTGTATGTTGCCTGGTTGGTGGTTCAGTGTCTGAGAGATCTTGGGGGTCTAGTTTAGTTGAGACTGATTGTGTTCCTATGGGGTCGTCCTCTTCCTCAGCTTCTTCCAGCCTTTCCATAATTCAACTACAAGGGTCCCTGACTTCTGCCCATAAGTTGGGTGTAATTATCTGCATCTGTTTCAGCTGCTTGTTGATCCTCTAAGAAATGTCCCGAATGTCTTAAATGTGAGTTACTCTAAAGTTTTAAAAGTAACATACTCACAATATCTAATGGCACAGAGTAAGCATTAATATTCCAAGAACAAAGGATCATGGAACAGGTAGGAACAATCAGATCAAATCTAAAGCAAACTCCAGCACAGAAACACATTCTGTAGTTTCATGTCACGTATATGGGGCTTATGACAAAATCAGTAAGGTTCTGAAGAGTTTGAATTGCACCCAGTCCTCTCCTTCTACCTGCAGCATATGTATATCCTCTTTAGTCCTCCCTGAAGAATACACTGGCATCTCCAATATTCTGGAATCTGCATGGCTATTTAAACTTTACCTTCTTCTATACAATAAACTGGGCCATTTCCATTAATTCTACCCTCACTTATGTAATTTATACATAAAAGGAATGTAGTGGAATTCTTGGTAAAATCTCACATAAAGAGTCCATCATTCAGTGTCCTGCAGAGTGCTTATTCCATCTCTGAAACCTCATTATCTCAGACCTCTACAGTTTGCTTTTCTCAGCACTGGCATCTTTCAATGTCCCCCAGGGTTGGCCAATTAAGTTCTCACAAGGACATTACCAGCTTTTCCAGCCCAAAGTTAGAAACTCTTCCATGTTTCTTCAATAGAACAGGTCCAAAGACTTAAAGGCCGCATGATCAGGTTTATTACAGAAATGACCCCACTTCTTCTTAACGATATGTATATCTTAGTTGTTGTTCCCATTGCCTTAACAAAAACAACTTGGGGAAGGAAAGATGTACTCATGGCCCAGTTCTGAATAACATTCCATTGTGGCAGGGCAGTCAGCAGTAACAGACTGGGAGACTGTCAGACTACATTTGCAGTCAGGGCAGGAGCAGGTGATGTATCCATTGTAGCTCAGCTAGCTTTCTTCTGTTCCTTTGGTTCAAGACCTGGTCCATGAAATAGTAATGTGGGTCTGCTCTTAGTTAAGAGTAGATCTGTTTTTCTCAGTTACTGTAATCAAGAGAATTCCACAGATGTCTTTGAAGCCCTTCTCTTACATTATTTTAGATTATATCAAGTTGACAATTAAAAGCAAATCATCACAGGTTTTATTTCCCCAATAGTATTATTTTGATTCCTATGCATTGTGATAAAATATTTTTACTCATTAAAAATGATTATGGAACAATTTCAAGTAAATGCTTTGTTGTTTATTGTGTTATTAAAACACAATAAAATGCTTTAAATTAAAACAAAATAAAAAGACAGTAATAATTTACTTTGATATGAGAATATTTAATTCAAAAACAACTAAGGAATAAATATGATTTCTCTAAACTTTTAATATATATTTATGAATAAAGGTTTTCTTGTAGCATGTTGTCCCCTGAGAGGCTCCACGCCGCAGCTGACTCAGGAAGATACAGACACCCAGAGCTAACAGTGGATTGAGCTTGGAGACTCTTATAGAAGAAAAGGAGAAAGGATTCTGGGTCCTGAAGGATATAGGAACTCTATAGGAAGGCCAACAGATTCAACTATCCTAAACCCTTGGGGCTTTCAGAGTCAGAACCACCAACCAAACAGCATACATGGCTGGACCTAGGCCTCCTCACTCATATGTAGCCGATGTGCAGCTTGGTTTTCAAGTGGGTCCTGGACAACTGAAATGGGAGCTATCCCAAAAGCTTTTGCCTGTGTCTAGCGTCAGTGGGAGAGGAAGCACCTTGCTTCATAGAGACTTGAAGTGCCTGGATAAGAGGATACCCAGGGGCCTCTACCCAGTCAGAGGAGTAAAGGAAGGGGAGATGAGAGAAGAATTGTGGAAAGGGGGTGACTGGGAAGTGGGCAGTGAGTGGGATGTACAATGAATAAATAAAAATTAAAATTAAATTTTAAAATGTTTGCCTGTTTTGTATTAGACATATGAATAGTTTAACATTTGAAATATATGTAGTTTGATCATAAGATTGTCAGTTATGCATGCTGTGAGTTTTATTTTTGTTTTTATCTCTAATAAGAAATAAAACTTTTTAGATACTAATCTGCTTGTAACATATTTTGATGTTGAAAGACATTTTCTTAGGTGAATCCTTGTTTATATACACATGATACTATTTTTTTATCCTTTAAATTTAACTGCGTCACTTACCATGCTTCCTATTGTAATTATAAGCTACCCATGGGTACATAGTTAATACTGTGTGACTGAGAACATGCAAAGTAACCTAGTTGAGAGTCTTCCACTTGGACAGGCTGCGAGAGAAGTCACTTTGTGTTCACTGACATTAGTGCACAGTCCTGTGGCTTGCCTTGTAGGAAAATCTAATTTATCCACTTACTTTAAATCTACACATTGAAACTCTCACTCTAAAACAGTCTCATGTGTGCATTAAATCTTAGGATATCCTGAGTGAAAACCATGAAGTCTTATTAAAATAATATTAATATTGATGAGGAACCAGGCTATTTCTTGATTACAGATAGATGGATAGATACACAGATACACAGACAAATCCATGCATGCATACATATAGACAGACAGACATGAACACAGAGATGTTGTAATTATTATCTTAGAGTGGTCTTCCTAATGGTGAGCAAAATGCTGGAGAGACTATAGTGGTTAGTAAAAGAAAATGATAGGCAAAGAACGACAGAAGAGAGATTTCTGACAAACCATTTGTGTCGTTATTGATGTCACCACCAGACATAGGTGGTCACATGCAGCAAATCTATTAACATATTTTAGGGTAATCATGAAATTTTTCAGCTGCCTTATATAGGACCTACTTTGTCCCCTTATGGAACAGTCTTTGTATGGAGCATGGACTGATAATGAGAAACCATTTATGGGCATGGTTCTCAACCTTCTTAATGTTGCAACCCTTTAATATAGTTCCTCATGTTGTAGCACCCCAACTATAAAATTATTTTGTTGCTATATCATAACTATAATTGCGCAACTGTTATTAATCACAATGCAAACATCTGTTCTTTTCAATGGTTTTAGGTGACCCCTGTGAAAGGGTCCTTGGACCTGAAAAGGGTCATGACTCACAGCTTAAGAACACTGGTGTAGAACATGATTTCCATTATCCAGATAATAGGATGTACTGATTTAAACTGGAGCAGTGACAATTAACACTGAAAGAGCAGATGAATGGTTAGAAAACTTACATTGAACTTTAAGTGATCTGGTTTTAAGGTAAGTGATGAGACATAACTCACAGCTCAGGGGCTTCCACTATTTCTCATGTCTGGAACCAAATCTACCAAGGACAACTTATAAAATGCCTGATCCTGAAAACTGAAAATCTCTTTTCTATATTCTTGAAAAGCAAGGATTACTTCTTCAGTTTGTCTTTCTGGTAAAGAGATAACCTAATTTTCTTTTCTTAGCAAAAAGAAGATACTCAGTTTTTTATATTACTTATGCATCTCTAAGTGACTTATTCAGAATTGCTCTGTTTCCACTCTACTATTGACTTACATAGTTGTAGTGTGTCTTTCACCGTTGCCTGCTGAAAACATGTGTCAAGAATTAGTATTATTCTTTCAGGATGCTTAAAGTGACTCTGTTATTTTCAGCATGAATTTATTTTATTGAATTGATCATTGTATGTAAAACAAAAACCTTTTAGATAACTAAGTTAAAAATAAGACAGAAAATGATGGGAAGAATACCAGTGACTTGAATTGCGTTCTGACTAATTCCTTTGCAACGGTTTAAAACATGGTTTATATTCTCCGCGTAAACCTGACATCCAGTGTTTATATGGATGAATGCCCAATTGTCATGGATCTTTGTGACATACAATAAATATATATTTTAGGGAAGGATTAATTCAAGCACAGATGCAAATTCAGTTTTAGGCAGAGTCTGAAATAGGACAAAACTGTGAGTTTAGTAAAGATACTCAAATGAATGATAAAAAGAAAAAACAGAGCTCTATTGCATTTGCTCTAGATTT
This sequence comes from Apodemus agrarius, assembly GCA_964023405.1. NCBI lineage: Eukaryota > Metazoa > Chordata > Mammalia > Rodentia > Muridae > Apodemus > Apodemus agrarius. The sequence goes on from OZ030018.1 coordinate 38,308,101, forward strand.
GACTCATTTGGAGGAAAACAGTCTAGAACTGGTATACATACAAGTGAGAAAATATTTTCCAAGAATAAAAAAGGCCTTAGGTTTCAATAGCCATTCAAATTTAAAGAAAGTTGAGAACCTTTAAAGTAAAAACAAAACTACAGAAATAATTTTGTGATCTGTGAAGCAGCTGGTGTGATCAGTGGAGCAGCTCAAGACAGAAGTCTTCCTGCCCACAGCCATTTGCACTGGGGAGCCAGGGAGCCAGGAGACTCCACAGTCTTCTGTGCATAGCCTCCCAGGAGAAAGATATCTCCTAGCAGTGCTTTCACTTTTGAGCTCAGAGAAGTAAGGACACAAGCTTACAGGTCCACAGGAGGAACAAACTCCAGCTAGAGACAAGAATACCAGCTAGCACCAAATGGCGAAAGGCAAGCACAAGAACCCTTCCAACAGAAACCAAGGCCACAATGCAACATCAGAACCCAGTCCTCCCACCACAGCCAGTCCCAGATACCCCAACACACCAGAAAAGCAAGAGTTGGTTTTAAAATCGTATCTCATGATACTGATAGAGGGCTTCAAGAAAGACTTAAATAACTCCCTTAAAGAAAATACAGGAGAACATCAGTCGACAGGTAAAAGTCCTTAAAGATGAAACACAAAAACCCCTTAAAGAAGTACAGATCATAGGTCAATGGACAGAAGCCCTTAAAGAAGAAACACAAAAATTCCTTAAAGAATTACAGGAAAACACAATCAAATGAGGGAACTGAACAAAATTATCCAGAATCTAAAAGTGGAAGTAGAAACAATAAAGAAATCACAAAGTGAGGCATCTCTGAAGATAGAAAACCTTGGAAAGAATTCAGGAGTCATAGATGCAAGCATCAACAACAGAATACAAGAGATAGAAGAAAGAACCTCAGGTGCTGAAGATACCATAGAAAACATTGACTCAACAGTCAAAGAAAAATGCAAAATGCATAAGCTGGTAACCAAAAACATTCAGGAACTCCAGGACACAATTAGAAGACCAAACCTAAGGATTATAGGTATAGAGGAGAGCGAGGATTTACATCTTAAAGGCCCAGTAAATATCTTCAACAAAATTGTAGAAGAAAACTTCCCTAAGCTAGACAAAGAGATGCCCATGAACATATAAGAAGGCTTCAGAACTCCAAACAGACTGGACCAGAACAAAGTCCTCCCGGCACATAATATCAAAACACCAAATTCACTAAACAAAGAATATTAAAAGCAGTAAGGGAAAAAAGGCAAGTAACTTATAAAGGCAGACCTATCAGAATCACACCAGACTTCTCACCAGAGATGATAAAAGCTAGAAGATCCTGGGAAGATATCATACAGACCCTAAGAGAACACAAATACCAGCCCAGGCTACTATACCCAGCAACACTCTCAATCATCATAGATGGAGAAGCCAAGATATTCCATGATAAAACCAAATTTGCACAATATCTGTCCACAAATCCAGCCCTACAAAGGATAACTGATGGAAAATGCCAACACAACACAAGGAGGGAAACTACACCCTAGAAAAAGCAAGAAAGTAATATTCTTCCAACAAACCCAAAATAAGATACCCCCACAAACATAAAAATAACATAAAAAATGACAGGAAGCAACAATCACTGTTCCCTAACATCTTCTAACAAGAATGGACTCAACTTCCCAATAAAAAGATATAGACTAACGAAATATTTCTCATGTAAATCTTCAATTTTATCAGAAAATGTTTGTAATTTCCCTTTTTATTAATTAATGTAGTAATTTCTTTTATCTCTACTATTTTATCCTCATTATTTTTCATGATCTTAAATTTTAATATGTCTTTCTATATACTTCCTCCATTTTATGAGAAATGTTTTCAATGTAAATATTTGATTTTATCACAAATGTTTCTAATTCCATGTTCAATTAATTTAGAAAGACTTTTTACATCAACCATTTTTTATGTAAAATTTTCCATGAAATAGTCAATTTTAATGTGTTTGTCTATATCTTTCTTGAATTTTACCAGAAATATTTTCCGTGTAAATCTTCAATATTATCTGAAAATGTTTATAATTCCACCTTCAATCAACTTAGAATCATTGCCTATTATTTTATCTATGTCATTATGCCTACCATTATTATAAAAGTTTCCATGATAATCTTCAATTGTAACATGTTTTTCTACATTTTTCTAAATTTTATCAGAAATATTGTCTGCATAAATCTTCGATTTTATCATAAATTGTTTCTATCCCATATTTCAATTAATTTAGCAATGTTTTACATGTCTACCACTTTACTCCTTAATTTTGTATGAAAATTGTCAATCTTCACGTGTTTATCTGAAATATTTTCCACGTAAATCTTTAATTTTATCATAAAGTGTTTTTACTTCCCTTTACTTCCCTTTTCAACAAATAAAAAATATTAAAAAAAGAAATAATTTATACCTTTATATATTTTTCTCATTTGTAAACACACCATAGTTGATTTAGTTATTTTTCTATCATTATGACAAAACACCATGGGTGAGGTGTTAGGAAAGAAGGAAGGAGGAGTCTATTTGGGGCTTAAAATTCCAGAGGGAAACAGGCCATCATGACCACCAGGGAAGCATGGAGAAGACTAACATGGCTATGGGGGATAGAAACAGAGAATGATGGTTCATATCTTGGTCCAGAAACAAGAAGCACAGAGAAAGAGTTTGATACGGTGAGAAGTTTTAAACTCTGGAAATTCTCCGTGGCAGGAAGGCTACCCATTCTATGCCACCCCAAAAAGGTTTAATAACTAGCAGTCATGTAATCAAATGCCCAAGACTATGGAATGACATCTGTCATTCAAACCCTACCACATGACAGTAGGAATGAATTTCCCAGACACCTTTGCTTGTAGTAAAACGTTGTGACTCATCTTCCCAGAGGTTGAAGTCAAAAAACTATGTGCATGTTCCATTAAGTGGTACCACAGTGGCACTGTTAGAGGATAATGTTGTGTTTTCTTTAGAAGTATTGGCTGCATGTCATGTTTTAACACCATCACTGAAATTCGTTCTGTCTGAAGTGTTTACTGTCATTCAATCCAGGTTAAAAGTACTAGGCCAGAGCATTCTAGTGAATATGGATGCCTATGTTACAGCTCCCAAGAATCCAGGAGAGAACTATCTGCCCTGTTCACATTCTGTGGTAAGAGGCAGCTTCTCATCCATTCTGAGATTTTTTTCCAAAAATGGATGAGAAATTTTAGGCAAGAAGTACCCTTACATTCCTGAAATCTTATGCATGAGTATGTGAACTGAGAAAGTCTTTCATGTTTTATTTTCAGTTTACAAAAATCATACTATTGACGTAAACTACAAGGATACCATGTAATATTTTTTCAACATGTAAGCATTGTGAATAATCAGTGCAATTAACATACATATTACCTTAGATGTTTGTCTTTTTTGTGGTGAATAAATTTTGAAATCTCTCTTAGCTATTTAAAATGTATGATGTTATATTTAAAGTATATTTAATTTATTACTTGAGATTTTCATGTCTATATAGTGTATTGCAATCATATTCATCCCGTCTCTCCCAGAAATACTGCTTGTCCTCTACCTCATATCTACCACCTCATATCCTCCTCCTTTTTATTTAATACACATCCCACAGTAGCCTATTAGTACTTCCTCTGTGAAGTAGGTGGTCCAGTTGCTACCAAGTATATATGTTAGATGTTTTTCTTCTGCTGGGAACCTTATACTCATTGACCAGTGTCTACTCTTTCTCTGTTCTCTGTATCCAGTCTTTGTTATCACCTTCCTGCTTCTTACATTCTAAAGTTTGACATTTTAAAATACTGTAAGTCAAATCACATAGTATTTAGTTTTGAGCTGCCAGGCTGTATGACTTAGCATCCTTGAGTTCATTAATGCTGCTAAACTCAACGGAATTTATGAATGTGTAGAGCTGAGTAACTTGCCATTCTGTATTCACACTATTTTATAAATCCATCTATTTGCTGTGAATACAGCTGTACGGAGCATGGGTATACAAATGTCTCTTTCACCTTCAACTGTTTCTCTTGAATATTTTCATGATAGGAAGATTGTAATAACTCTTAAAGTGTATCACAGCTAGCAGTGCTGCATCAGTCTCATACAGAAAATGATGATCTCCATCCCTGGCTTCAGGATGAATTAACAAGATTTACATGTGCAAGAATCAATATTGTGTTTAATAAACCAAGAATCAGCATTTTCTGATCTTTCCTTATCCTTTATTTTATTCACTGTGAGAAGATAAGAATTATGATGATGATGTTTTGATGACAGGAACAAATTAAAACATATCTACGAAAAATTACTTTTATTAGTTCAGGTTCCCCAACCTCTAATTTATATTTTCCTTAGTAGTAGTAAATTTTAACTACAATCTTAAAATAGATTATACTACCATTAAAATATTAAATTTAAATTTAATATTTATACAATGGAATACTACTCAGCAATTAAAATAATGAATTCATGCAATTTGTAGGCAAATGGTTGGATCTGGAAAATATCATCCTAAGTGAGTTAACCCAATCACAAAAGAATACACACGAAATGCAATCACTGATAAGTGGATATTAATGAGCCCAGAAGCTCTGAATATTCAAGGCACAATTAGCAAGTCAAAAGATTCCCAAGAAGAAGGAAGGAGAGGACCCTGGTCCTGAAAGGACTGGATCCAGTTTTGTAGGAGAGTACCAGAATAGAGCAAAGAAATGGTGGAGTGGTGATTGGGGAATAGGCAGGGTGGGGGTGGGGGTAGGGGATGGGGTGGGGTGGAAGAGGACATATGGGACATATGGTGAGCGGAGAACGGGGAAAGGGGAAAGCCTTCTGAATGTAAACAAAGAATATAGAAAATTAAAAAAATTGTAAAAAAAAGTAAACAACAAAGATGTGGAGATACAAAATAAATGACATACTAATGTGACTATACAAGTAGACATTACCTAGTCAAAATGTATCAGGATTACAAACTGTCATATTTTGAAACAAAAACTCACTTATGTGATCCAGTATATTTTAAAATGTCTAAAAATTATGAATAGCATTAAGCTAATTTTTATAAATCTTGTATTATAAAGTAAAACATACTTTTCCATTGATAAGTTATTAACTTTTTAAAAGGACACTTATAGAGAATATCTGAATTTTGGTTAGGTAACTACAAGTGGTATTGTAATTTTGAGCATCAGGTGAAGATAAAATAAGACAAAACCTTTTCACTGTCGATTGTGGAGCAGGATTAACGACAATTCTGGTACAGCTTTAATGAAAGAATACAGAGAAGATGTAAAATATATGGCATGAAAGAAGGGATACCAACAGAACTACATAGTCAACCAAGATGATTCTAAAATGAATGGATTCTTAGGAAGGCTAAATCCCAATCCATCTGGTTTCTGTTGGACAAAAGGAGAGGACAAAAGCAAACCATACACTAATTAAGGCAAAGTTAGAACATGCACAGATAAAAGAAATGAAATGCCCTGTATGCTCTGTGCAGTTATATTTGTCAGATCCTACTGTCTTTCCAGCCCTCAAATTAGCACAAAGAAAACAAGAAATATTTCTGTATTAATCAGTGATTATTTTACATAAATAAAAATGACTTGAAGAAAATAGTTTCTGTGATCAAAGAGAAATTTAATTTTCAGATTTAATTTCTGCTATTTAAATAACACAATTAAGAGATTGCATATGAAAAGTACAAATTGAATTTTTCCAATACACTTGGAATCCAAAGTGGGATTTTAAAAGATACTAACTTGGTGAGCAACAATGTTAGGGTTAGCTAACCCTAACATGCTGTGCACAGTTGTCTCCATGAACAGTGAGTCTGTGAACTACAGTCCAAAGGCTTACTATCCATCAAGTTCAACAAAGCTCTTCTATCTGTAACTATCTTAATGCCTCCCCACTGAAGTCCATCCAATTAGCTTGGTAATTATTCTCAATACATGTTGCTGGAAAGAGATATATGAGAGGGAGGAAGGGAGGGACTGAGGGAGAAAGAGAGAGAGAGGGAGAGAGACAGAGAGACAGACAGAGAAACAGACAGAGGTAGACACAGAGGGACAGAAAGAGAGGCAGAGATAGACAGACACAGAGACAGAAAGAGGCAGAGAGACAGGCTGAGACACTGTGAGTTTATGTGTGAAACATTGCTTGTTTTAGCTTTCTAACATTCATCAATAAAATCTAATGATAATTTTCTAGTTTACAACTTCATTAAAACTGATAACTATGTGTATCATTTCTTACTTCTTTTGATTTGACTAAGAAAATGCAAACAGGATATATTTCTAAGTTTTATATAGTTTTCAAATTAAGAAACTTATTGGCAAAAAGGCTATTTTAATAGGCACACTAGATTCTGACTACCAGTTTCTCTGGTTCAGACTAGATCTTACCTACAGGAGCAGAGCAGTTCCAACATACATTATGAGATTCCGGGTTGATTGGTTAACTTCTCATAGAGAGTAATAGTGATATACATTTATATATTTGACTGAAATTTGAGTGACAAATCATTACTCTCCATAAAACTTGCAAGTAAAATGATAGCGATTTAAAGTCATTCATCTGAGAAAAAAGTCATCTGAATACTTGAGGAATACAAAAACATAAAGCTTACATGTATTAGTGACTTTCAATCTTTTGATTCTGTGAGAATTCTGTGAGGCTAAAATCCATTGAAAAGAAACATGGAATATGAAATTGGAGTTAAGGTTAATTATACTGGTTCTCAGACTAAAAGTATTTTGTTTGTTTTAAAGTATTTTTGTTACATAGAATTATATCATATTTTGCATGCATGTACATGTGTGTGTGTACACACGAGCGCACATGTGCTTGTTCACCAAGGCATGCACGTGGAGCTCAGAGGACAGCGTCTAAGAGCAAGTTCTTAATTATCACCATATGGTTTCTTGGATTCTTGGCTTGAGCTCAGGCCATCAATTTTGACAGGGTTATGTACTTTAGCTACTGTTACACGTTATTTCCTATGGTTGACACAATCCATTCTGATGGAAAAAAATAAAAGTCATAGGAGAGGAAAGGGCTCATTGGGCTTATACTTCCAGGTCACAATCCATCATTAAGGAGTTGCATTTGGCAATTAATGCTACTCAAATTGCCCTGTTGGCTCAGTGGTCAGAGTTCATTGCTACTGGCCCTAAGGTTCTCAATTCCTGAAACACACACACACACACACACACACACACACACACACACACACACACACTCCTATTTTAATATGTCAATCAGTTCAATGGCTGGCCTACTTTAATCTTCCAAGTGGCTTGCACACTCTCTCCTCTGATAATCTTGAACTGTGACTTACTAAACCCTATATTCCATTGTAGCCACTTGGGACTCAACCCTCCTGGTCTAAGATCCCCAAGGGCAGATTCTGCCTTACACTCCTCAGGCCTCCTACTTTCCTTGTCCAGGAATCCTAAAAGTTCCACCGCTGTCCCTTTGCCCAGTCTTTGCTCTCCAGCAACTTTATTTACCAATCAAAGCTAACTGTGGGCAGGGATCCTCAGTATCTTGTGCATGCAGAGTGCAGATTCCCCTATAATTTTTGAAACTGAATTAACAAGAGTAGCATTAGACCCAATTCATAACAAAGAAGTGTTAGGACATGAACTTAAGCAAGAATTGAGGGAAATCACAGCACAGAGCTGCCTTCTCTCTTTGTAATTGGCCTATGCTCTCAGCAGGCTTTCTTCTCCAGCCCAGAATGCTGTAATTTGGGATGGTACCACTCACAATGGGATGGGCCCTCTTTATCAGTTAACGAACAAGACAGTACCCAAACTGCCACACCTACAGGCTAAATTGGTCATGAAAATTCTTCACTTGAGGTTCCTTGTTCCCAGGTGATTCTAGGTTCTGTCAGTTGGCAATAAAAACTAATCAGAATACATACGTGCTGAGCCACACAATGGTCCTAAAATTAATTTTGATTGTGAGAAATCAAAAACAGTATCAACTACTCCTCTTTTGTGGTGATTTTAAAATGAAATATTAAAAAAAAAGTATTGACCAAGCTGCTTGTTTAAGATGCATCACCAAAAGAGAGAGAGAGAGAGAGAGAGAGAGAGAGAGAGAGAGAGAGAGAGCGCATTGGAAAGATGCGTGTTGCCTGTCTTTATGAAATGCTGACTTACAGGATTACCCTTTATTAGCAATCATCTATAATGGCACTCATACAAGCTCTTATTTTGTGAAAAATCAATGCTCTTGAGAAAATGGAGGAAAATGACTACAACATCTAATCTTCCTATTATGTTTTCATATTTCTTTTACCTAATCTAAATTATATTTGAAAAAGTGGGTAGAATGGACTCTTTAAATCACTTTGTAAATTTGATATGTAAACATGATACTCAGTGGCACCCTTTATAGCCTGAGCACATGGATTAAAACCGTCTCGACTGTCTACTTAGAAACACCAATGCATGAAATAAAAACACTAGAATCTTATCATAGATTTGCACACCTATACCCCATTTGTCTTAGTCAGGGTTTCTATTCCTGCACAAACATCATGACCAAGAAGCAAGTTGGGGAGGAAAGGGTTTATTGAGTTTACACTTCCACACAGCTGTTCATCACCAAAGGAAGTCAGGACTGGAACTCAAGCAGGTCAGGAAGCAGGAGCTGATACAGAGGCCATGGAGGGATGTTCCTTACTGGCTTGCTTCCCCTGGCTTGCTCAGTCTGCTCTCTTATAGAACCCAAGAATACCAGCCCAGAGATGGTACCACCCACAAGGGGTCCTCCCCACTTGATCACTAATTGAGAAAATGCCCCACAGCTGGATCTCATGGAGGCATTTCCCCAACTGAAGCTCCTTTTCCTATGATAACTCCAGCCTGTGTCAAGTTGACACACACACACACACACACACACACACACACACACACAAAAAACAGCCAGTACAACCCCATAAAATACAATTTTATGTTATATCAAAAAGTAATATCCCCAAATCTTTCTGATTTTTTCACTTTTTATGTTACAACAGACTCTAAGTTGCAAAGATAATCCATAGACTTTGCTATCTTCTGCTTCAGCCTCACGTATACCTTCTTTTTTTTAGGCATATTCTTTATTTACATTTCAAATGTTATGACCTTTCCTGTCTTTTGCTTCCAAAAAATATTTCCCCTCAAAAAAAAAAAAAAAAACCCTATCCAATCCCTCCTCCCCCTGCTCATTAACCCATCCTCTCCCTCTTCCCGTCCTCCCTCACATTCCACTACACTGGGGCATCAAGCCTTCACAGGTACAAGGGCCTCTCCTCTCATTGCTGTCCGACAAGGCCATCCTCTGCTACACATGCAGCTGGAACCATGGGTCCCTCCATGTGTACTCTTTTGTTTGTGATTAAGTCCCTGGGAGCTCTGGGCATACTGGTTGGTTCATATTGTTGTTCTTCCTATGTTACTGCAAACCCCTTCAGCTCCTTCAGTCCTTTCTCTAACTCCTCCATTGGGGTTCCTGTGCTCAGTTCAATGGTTGACTGAGAGCACCCCTCTCTGTGTTTGTCAGGAATTGGCATGGCCTCTCAGGAGACAGCTAAATCAGGCTCCTGTCAGCAAGCATTTGTTGCCATCCACAATAGTGTCTGGGCTTGGTAAAAGTATATGGGATGGATCCCCAGGTGGGGCCGTCTCTGGATGGCCTTTCTTTCAGTCTCTACTCCACACTTTGTCTCTGTATTTCCTCCCATGGCTACTTTCTTCCCTCTTCTAAGAAGGACCAAAGCATCCACACTTTGGTCATTCTGCTTCTTGAGATTCATGTGGTCTGTGAATTATATCTTGGGAATTCTGACATTCTGAGCTAATACCCACTTACCAGTAAGTGCATAAGATGTGTGTTCTTCTGTGATTGGGTTACCTCACACAGGATGATATTTCTAGTTCCAGCTATTTGCCTAAGAATTTCATGAATTCATTGTTTTTAATAGCTGAGTAGTACTCCATTGTATAAGTGTAGCATATTTTCTGTATCTATTACTCTGTTGAGAGACATCTAGATTCTTTTTAGCTTCTAGGGCTGCTTTGAACATAGTGAGGCATGTGTCCTTATTACATTTTGGAGCATCTTCTGGGTATATGCCCAGGAGTGGTATAGCTGGGTCCTCAGGTAGTACTATGTCCAGTTTTCTGAGGAACTGCCAAACTGATTTCCAGAGTGGCTTTACCAGCTTGCAATCCCACCAGAAATGGAGGAGTGTTCCTTTTTCTCCACATCCTTGACAGTATCTGCTGTCACCTGAGCTTTTGATTTTAGCCATTCTGACTGGTGTGAGGTGGAATCTCAAGGTTATTTTGATTTGAATTTCCTTGATGACTGATGATGTTGAACATTTCTTTAGGTGCTTCTCAGCCATATGGTATTCCTCAGTTGATAATTCTTTGTTTATCTCTGCACACCATTTTTAATAGAGTTATTTGGCTCTCTAGAGTCGATCTTCTTTAGTTCTTTGTATATATTGGCTATTAGTCCTCTATTGGATGTTGGATTGATAAAGATCTTTTCCCATTTTGTTGGCTGCTATTTTGTCCTATTGACAGTGTCCTTTGCTTTAAAGAAACTGCAATTTTATGAGGTCCCGTTTGTCAGTTCTCGATCTTAGAGCATAAGCTATTGCTGTTCTGTTCAGGAAATTTTCCTCTGTGCCCTTGTGTTCGAGGCTCTTCCCTACTTACTCTTCCATAAATTTCAGTGTATCTGCTTTGATGTGGACGTCCTTGATCCACTTAAACTTGAGCTTTTTACAAGGGTATAAGAATGGATCAATTTGCATTCTTCTACATGTAAACTTCCAGTTGAACCAGAATCATTTGTTGAAAATGCTGTCTTTATTACTGGATGGTTTTAGCTCCTTTGCCAAAGATGAAGTGTGTGTGAGTTCATTTCTGAGTCTTCAATTCTATTCCATTTATCTACCTGCCTGTCACTGTACCAATGCAATGTAGGGTTTTTTGTTTGTTTGTTTTATCATGATTGCTCTGTAGTACAGTTTGAGGTCAGGGATGGTGAGTCTTCTGGAAGTTCTTTACTGAGAATAGGTTTTTCTATCCTAGTTTTTTTGTTATTCCAGATGAATTTACAGACTGCTCTTTCTAGCTCTATGAAGAATTGAGTTGGAATTGTGATGTGGATTTCACTGAATCTGTAGATTGCTTTTGTCAGGATAGCTATTTTTACTATATTAATCCTACCATTCCATGAGCATGGGAGATCTTTCCATCTTTTAGACCTTCGATTTCTTTCTTCAGAGACTTGAAGTTCTTGTTTAGTTAGAGTCACTCCAATACTAAGGTATTTTATATTATTTGTGACTATTGTAAAGGGACTTGTTTCTCTAATTTCTGTCTCAGCCTGTTTATCCTTTGAGTAGAGGGAGGCCACTAATTTGCTTGAGTTCATTTTATATCCAGCCACTTTGCTGAAGTTGTTTATTGGATTCATTTTCTAACCATATCCAATATTCTTCTATGTGTCTTGTATTATTATGCCAATGTTGAAGGGTACATCTTGAGTTTTAGTGTTCATCTGCACTGAAAGTATATTTGTCGCCATGATGCTAGTCCCTCTCACTCAGAGTGTACCAGAGTCCTGGTACTTGTTCATCATTTGACTCCCAAACCTAATCCAGTAGATTAAAGGATTATTTTATTTTGTAATGACTTGATCTTATGTTAAGGAAATACGGTTTAAAACTGTCTTTTAATAAAAAATTGTTCTCAGCAAGACTCATTAGTTAGTGGAAAATTATACATGTAATTTATTGTGGTCTGTTTAGCAAAAGCTTTTCTGGCATTCTCTCAAAGTCCTTAGCCAACAATAATGACCAACCATCAAACCCTTGACTGTAAACAGACATGATGACAAAATGTGTCCTATACATAAATGACACGTCAATATTTTTTGCTTCAAGACATTCAGAAGACAGCAGGGCATGAGAAAAATTCCTGACAAGCAAGCCACATTTTAACTTTGTTTTTTTTCATTAATGATGGTCAAAACAGAATTATGATAAGAAATAGAAAAGTCATAGTCCTGATAAACTTGTTGTTTTAGATAATGTTTTACATAATTTATCTAATGTTATGAGTTACAGCTTATAAAATTAAGGGACATTTATATATTACTGCATGTCAGGATCAAAAAAATAATTATTCAACAGTTATTTTGTTCAGTCTATTAGAGAGTAAATTACATAAAAACATGAATTTCTGGTATACTTCATTTTTTAAGATTTATTTATTTATTTATTTGTGTGTGTGTGTGTGTGTGTGTGTGTGTGTGTCTGTGCACTGTCTCCGTCTTCAGGCACACCAAAAGAGGGCATCTGATCCCATTACAGATGGTTGTGAGTCAACATGTGGTTGCTGAGACTTGAACTTAGGACCTCTAGAATGGCTGAGACATCTCTCTAGTCCCTCTGGCATATTTCTGAACACCTGGGAATTGTGAAAACTGTGTCAAACTTGTGTCATAGAGTTACTAGAAGTACATTACAGTTTAAGTTGATCAGGTAAAGCAGACAAGCAGGAAAATAATTAAACAAATTCACTGAGAACATATTATTGATCATTTAATAGATACCCATTTTACTGAAAGCCTGTGTTAGGAGTGGGAACAGAAGTAGGGTGTTTTATGCCCCCACAGTTTTTTTGAGCATAGAAAGCAATATTAACATGCTAGGTTTTTAGGAGTTGTGAATGTAACTCTTTGTCCCATATGGGCTTAATTTTTGTTCATCCATTGGTACACATTCCCATTTTTAAATAGAGGTTTTATTTTAAGTTCATATATAATCTTAACTTTAATGATCTACCCACAATGAAGTTATACACACTTGTAAGAACATTCTCAATGAATAACAGTTCTCCTAAATAAAGTACTAAAATCCTTTTAATTATTTTTTGCTAATAATTTAGTCAAATACAATTTTCCTAAAGAATATCTTAGAGAAAATAAAAAAAACTATTAGTGACCCTGTCATTAATCATAAAACATTTTTATTATTTGTTTTATATTCTTTGTTTACATTCCAAAGGCTTTCCCCTTTCCCAGTCCCCCCCCACCATATGTCCCATAAGTCCTCCCCCCCCACCCCACCCCCCACCCCACCCCTGCCAACTATTTCCCAATCACCCACACACACACACCATTTCTCTGTTCTGGTACTCTCCTACAAAACTGGATCCAATCTTTTCAGGCCCTCTCCTTTCTTCTTCTTGGGAATCATTTGACTTGCTAATTGTGCCTTGAGTATTCAGGGTTTCTGGGCTCATTAATATCCACTTATCAGTGATTTCATTTCATGTGTATTCTTTTGTGATTGGGTTAACTCGCTTAGGATGATATTTTCCAGATCTAACTATTTGCCTACAAATTGCATGAATTAATTATTTTTAATTGCTGAGTAGTATTCCATTGTATAAATATACCACATTTTCTGTATCCATTCTTCCTTTGAGGGAGATCTGGGCTCCTTCCATCTTCTGGCTATTATAAACAAGGCTGCTATGAACATAGTGGAGCATGTGTCTTTATTGTATGCAGGGGAATCCTCTGGGTATATGCCCAGGAGTGGTACGACAGGGTCCTCTGGAAGTGACATGCCCAATTTTCTGAGGAACCGCCAGACTGATTTCCAGAGCGGTTGTACCATCTTGCAATCACATCAACAGTGGAGGAGTGTTCCTCCTTCTCCACATCCTCACCAGCACCTGTTTTCTCCTGAATTTTTAATCTTAGCCATTCTGACTGGTGTGAGGTGGAATCTCATGGTTGTTTTGATTTGCATTTCCCTGATGACTAATGATGTTGAACATCTCTTAAGGTGTTTTTCAGCCATTCAAATTTCTTCTGGTGACAATCCTTTGTTTAGCTCCGTACTCCAATTTTAATAGGGTTATTTGGTTCTTTGGGGTCTTTCAAAGGTCTTTCAAAGAACTTCTTGAGTTCTTTGTATATATTGGACATTAGCCCTCTGTCGGATGTGGGGTTGGTGAAGATCTTTTCCCAATTTGTTGGCTGCCGTTTTGTCCTTCTGACAGTGTCCTTTGCCTTACAGAAACTTTGTAATTGTATGAGGTCCCATTTGTCAATTCTTAATCTTAGAGCATAAGCTATTGGTGTTCTGATCAGGAACTTTCCCCCTGTGCCCATGTCCTCCAGGGTCTTCCCAAGTTTCTTTTCTATTAGTTTCAGTGTGTCTGGTTTTATGTGGAGGTCCTTGATCCACTTGGAGTTGATCTTAGTACAAGGAGATAAGAGTGGGTCTATTTGTATTCTTCTGCATGTTGACCTCCAGTTGAACCAGCACCATTTGTTGAAAAGGCTAAAACATTTAAGCCTTCAACTTTTATTAGTTTCATTTCAAATTTTATCGACCTTTCCCACTGCCATGCTGTATAACACTGAAGATTCTTTATAAACAAAGACTTGCTGGGGAGAGGTAAATTGGCCATGCCTACAGCTTTACAATATAAAATGTATTAATGCCCATGGAGAATTTCTGACATTTATTATTAGCATATGTATGTTAAAACTAGACATTTCTATATAGTTCAATTTAGTCCTCCTTGCTCATGGTCATGAATGTGGACAGGATTTCAACTGTCCATCCTCATACCCCATTTATGGATATGTTTGTAACAAAAAAATTGCTGAAGTTAGCCACCCAGTTTAAAAACATGGAAATACTTGGGTCCAACATGTTTTATTACTTTCACAACTGAAATTTTGCTTTATAGTTTGGGAGACACATAATATGCCTGTTCACCATACAAGTCTCGTTTTTTCAAAGAAGGAAAGAAAGAAGCAAAGAAAGGAAGGAAGATTGATTTCCTAAGAGAATGTAAACGCTTAAGAAAAGTTAGAGCTGTCTTCGTGAGCAGCCTTCAAAGCTGAAGTAAATAAGACATGAAGTTTAGCTTCCCAGCAGGCTTTAATTCAGAGATCGATGATGGAATACCAATGTTCACAGCCTTCTGCTATAAGATTTGTTCATTACCTTCATCCACTTGAGCAGATGAGGTGTTAAGTATTGTAAGATACAAAGGAAAGAGCTTTAAAATGGGTCTCCTTAAGCATTTTATTGTTCAGTACAAACATGGATGAGTCCCCACATGGTACAGAATAGAATAGCATTTTTGTTTGTTTTGTTTTTGTTTTTGTTTTGTTTTGTTTTTGCTTTGCTTTATGTCAGATGAATACCTATATAAAATCAAGTAAACTTTAAAATAGTTTTTTAAATTTTATTTAATCTTTCTTTTATTTAACACTCCAAACTTTATCCTTCTCACGGTCCACCCTCTGACTGTTCCACATCCCATACCTCCTCCCCTTCCCCCATCTCCAGGAGGATGTCACCACCCTCCCCAACCCCCACTCTACCAGACCTTTCTACGCACTGAGACCTCCAGTCTCTTGTGGGTTAGGTGCATCTTCTCTGACTAAACACAGACCTGGCAGTCCTCTGCTAAATATGTGTTGGAGGCCTCATATCAGCTGGTGTATGCTGCCTGGTTGGTGTTCCAGTATCTGAGAAATCTCGGGAGTCCAGGTTAATTGAGACTGCTGGTTCTCCTACTGGGTCGCCCTCCTCAACTTCTTCCAGATTTTCCCTAATTCAACCACAGGGTTCACTAGCTTCTGCCCATTAGCTGGATGTAAATATCTGCATCTGACTCTTTCAGCTTCTTTTTGGGTCTTTTGGAGAGTAGTCATGATAGACCCCATTTTGTGCTCACTCCATAGCTTCAGATATATGTGAGGCCTTGGGGCCTCCCCTTGAGCTGGATCCCACATTGGGCCTCTAGATGGACCTCCTTTTCCTCGGGCTCAAATCTTTTAGTACCAATTTCATCATAATTAATTAGAATCCTTCAGTCAGAAAAGCAGTAAAGTCAAGCATGGCCTTCAGTCCCATGTCTGAGAGATTGCATTTCAGCTTTCATTCTCGTACTGTGGACTGTAGCGTTCTTCAGCTCATATTCCTGATGTTGCTCACAGTGCCCAAGTGGCAGTGAACAATGAGTTCAGCTCCTACTCCTGCTGTTTTTAAATGCAACCCAATCTGGCTTTTACTTTGACAACTTCTGTCTCTTGCTAGCTGTGCTTCCCATGTACTAGTACATTCAAGGACCACTTCATAGCCACTGAGAATAGAAAGAGGAGATAAAATAGTTTGAAATATTAAATGAGGTAATACACTTAAAATATATTCAGTAAAGTGCACACCCAACTGTCATTGAAAATGTCATATATGAATTATTATATAACAATACTGCATTTATAAACATGACTCAAATTCACCTTAAATCCTTATTCTAAGAAAATGTACAGATATAAACAACTACAGATATTAATTTCAGGCACTAAACCACTCTGTATACAGCATATTAGGTTTTATTTTAAATAGATTCTTCTCTTATACAATACATCTGAACCAGTTTCCCCTCCCTGTGTTCTTCATAATTTCCAACTCATTCCCTCTTCCTCAAAACCATCTCCCTCTCCATTTTCCTTTCAGAAAAGGGCAGATCTCCACAAGACAACAGCCAGATAGGACAAAATAAGATAAGTCAAGGCAGAACACTCATAACAAGGGTGGTCAAGACAATAATCCAAAATAAGGAGAAGACTCTCAAGAGGAGGCAAAGGAGTCAAAAATACACCAGATCTTGTTAAGAGTCTCCTGAAAAACACCACCCATAACAGTTTTTAAATTTTCTTTTCAGTATTAAAGATATTCGGTTTCAACCAATATTGTACAGTGAGTTTTAGAAGATTGAGAAGAATTCTGTGAATAAGTCTATGTATTTGGGGGTAACATTTTAGAAAACACTTAAATAATTCAAACATTAATATATATTCTTGTCTGGGTTGCATATAAGTCATCAGAGAGCACATATTTGATGTCGGGAGAATAGAACACAGGGCAGAAGCTGAGATGTATTAGAACTGAGGGATGGGATGCCTCCCCACACAAGAGCAGTATGCCATTAAGGAGGATACATTCAGGAGACCTTCAGACACAACACTATCTGGAGTACATTCATGATGTCTTGGTGGCCTAAGGTGATCTATGGAGATTGGGAGAGAGCGGCGAAGGCACTAACTAGCAAAGGAACTGTTTACTTCAGGTTTTTTTTTCTCATGGGAAGAACTTTTCTAAACAGCCACAAAAAAAAAAAAAAAGAGTCATCTTTACCATGTTGCAATCATGCAAAGCAAGCTCAAGGCTTAACAATTCAGAAAAAATTCCTCTGTCTGCTAAATCACTCACTTTCAGGGATTATTCTTGGTAAGTCAGAAATAGCAACCTTGAATGGCAGGTTATAAGTAGCAGCTAACACTTACCCTACCCCCCTTACACTGCAGTCTTCCAGATCTCAAGCAAAGCATGACTAACGGACAGAGATCTGCAGAGTTGTGTGAACTTTGGATCTTTTTTTGACTGAAACATTTTAAAAATAATTCAAAATTAAAACTCACAATAAATAATTAAGCTGAGAGATTTATTTTGTTAATCTAGAGACTTCTTGAAATATTGAAGATGAAATAAGATGAGCACATAAACTTTAAAAAAGAATAAAGTCCAGTATGTTGAAGTAAAATAGCATAATTTACTATGATCTAATATTCCTTTAATAACTATTATATAGCAACAGTATACATACATGTGTGTATGGGTTGCAGGTTTATGTGTATCCCTCACTTTTGAAAACATCCTCAAACTAAGTGCTACATGAGAATTCCTGCCCTATAAAATCATGATTTCAGTTTAGAACATGGATTTTTTTCCAGTTAACAATATAGAGGTTTTACAATATGATATAGGAGGATGCATATTTGGAGAAAGTGCTATTTTAAGGTTGTGGTAGCACTATTCGAGCAGGCTTTACCGAGTTCGGTGTTTGTTGGGTACTTATTCCAAATCTGTAATGTGTAACATGAAAGTATGTTATGATTTTTTAGAAAACAAAACAGGAGATCAGACAGAATGTAAACTATACAATGAATAAATACAAGATATCAACATTGAAGGTGAAGAAATATAAAGAATATAAATTGGTGGCTATTTGAAGTTTCCCATAAGAAGCATATGAAAACACATACACTAAATGCTTATAGGAATGATATTTCACTGTGATCCTGATCACTGGAGAAATTGTGTGTGTGTGTGTGTGTGTGTGTGTGTGTGAGAGAGAGAGAGAGAGAGAGAGAGAGAGAGAGAGAGATTTGTGTGAGAGAGTATGTGTGTTGTGTGCATTTGTACAGATGTGTACTGGGATGCATATGTCTTAGTCAATATAATTTTCCAAGAAGACCATTTGCCTTACTTTAAATCCAGTGGCCTGGATATGATCTATTAGGCTAGGCTGCATACTAGCACATCCCAAGAATCCACTTTTCTCTGCTTCCCTGAAACTGGGATTTCGACTGTACAACCAGACTCAGAATTTCCAGTGAATTGTGTGAATGGACCTCAGGATTTCACAAGAACTTTAATACCTGATCTATCCACCCCGAGATATGTTTTATGCAAAGACAATTTTTATTACTCATCTGAAGACATATAATCTTTGATATTTCATTGTTCTAGAATCTAGAAAAAAATTTAGTGAAAAATGAATCTCTAAACTTATGAAAGAAACTTAGTCCATTTTCTAGAGATAAGGAATTGAATAGCCAGCAACAATAAAGTCATGCCTTTGGCATGGAAAGTACATTAGTCTGAGGAGGCCCATTAAACATGTCACTTCCACACCATTAGGTGAAGAATATTGGGAGATGGTTCTAGCAATAACTGTTATATAACCTGGAACTGAGATTGAAGAGATAGTCATTAGAATAAGAGAATATTGACTTGTGGGAGTACCCAAATAGTTAAATCTTCAAGAAACAAATGTTTTGATAAATAATTTTACTAGAACCTGGGGCACTTAATTTAAGGAGTTTTTCAGCAGTGCTTGAGAGATGAATGCAATAATCCTAGAGTGACACAGAGGCATACAGGTCACTTCAAAGTCTCTTGGAATATTAGATTCATTTCAGGACTTATCTACAAAAAAATCTCTTTAAGCATCACACAGAAAGGCTTAATGAACAGAGAAAAGTGACAAGCATGAACTGTGGTTTTGTTAAATTGGTCACTTTGGTTAAATTGTTCAGATATTTCATTATTCACAGTAGTCAGGCAGAAGAATTTTATTGTAATGTTTGATAATTTGGAGTTGGGCACAGCATCAATCTGGAAAGCCCAGAAAGGCCCATTCCTTTCTCCTCAAATCCAATAGGACACACAAAGCTTTCTAACTGAAGTTATCAGGTGCATTGTTTATTATGCATTTACATGGTACACAGTATTAGCTGCTTGATCATCAACATGATCAAACACTTCATAGGAACAACTTGTGTCAGGAAACATTTAGTTGGGATCACTGCATTAGAGAGTTCAGGGTATTATGAAGAGAAGCAAGACAGAAAATTTTGATAATTCTATGTGCAGACTTTCTATTTTCAATAATCACATATAGCCAATTATTATATGTTTTCTCACTTGTTCAGAAACAAAAAGCAGACTCTTTCCTCAGTATAATATAAAATCTTGGCTCTATTGAGCTTCCAATAATTCCATAATAACAACCTGCTTTTCTAAGGAACAATTCTGTGCCATTTACACGTTCAGTTATGTCTTCATGCAAAAGTAATCATATATCTAATTTAATATTTCATTTTATTTTATGAGATATTTTAGTTCCTACTAAAAGTAGGAATTCATATAAAAGTTCATTCAGGGCGAAACTCTATAAAGGACATCATAATGTACAGTTTTAAATGAAATATGAAGTGTTAAACCTGTAGGATCCCTATATTTAACTTTAGAGATGTTGCTGACTTCCTAGGTCTTTTAAAATAATTTTAAATGCAGTTTCATGTTTCTTTTCTTAGCTTTTCTTCAACCTAAGTGGCCATAATGCATCGGCTATTTTTGTGCATGTGTTAAGAGCATCCTCTGGGCTAGAGATGTAATTCAGAGGATGGAGCCCTTGCCCTATATGAACAAAGACTTGGATGTGAATAGAAGCACTGCACAAGGTGTGTGCTGGTATCTGCCTGTCATCTCAGACTCCAGAAGTGGAACCTGGAGAATAACACATTTGACAGACCAGCCTAGGATACAGGAAAAAACATAAAATCCCTACACATTATTATTATTATATTTTTGGATAGATAAACCCAATTATCTATGTATTTGCTTCTTTATATTTGAATTAGAGTATAACTTGTATTAAGTTTAGTGTTTTATTCACACATATACACATACATGCATGAGTGTATATGTATATGAATGCATTTATGTGGTACATCATCTTGATTTTGCCTACACACCTATTAACATTTATTTTTCTCAAATTGTTGAAACTCACATTTTCCTCACAATAGCTGTTTGTTCCCTCCTCATATGATCAAGATCTTAAAATTATTACTCTGCTTTTATCAGTGAGGGAGCCCTCTGCTCCGTTAATTTCCTGTGGTACAATCTGACATAAAAGTATAAAGAACTTTTATTATTTATTGCTATTGGATCAATGGACTTTAATCACATGGCCATAGCGACCCCTTATACAAAGTAATACTGAAAGTATACTGTATGTATTATTTTTCTCCTAAATTTTCATGTTATTGAAATTTTGAGTCATTTATCAATTCCTAAGTTATCTATGTATGTGAGAAAATATCTACACCTATTTTTTGGCATTATTATAAAAGTAATGCATCATGACAGCTACATTCACATATAGTATATTTTTATTTATTTTCTGGTTCCATTGAGTAACTTAATTTTTAAAATATCCTTAATTTTAAGGAGACCTTGATACACGGAGCAAAATTGAGGGTATGTGATTCATATTTTCAACACTTGAAAATAGGGAAGAACATACCATCAACATGCATAGTTTGTGGCCCCAAATGGAGTTGGTCTAATGGAGAACATTTGCAAAAAGAAATCCATCCAATGTGGTAGAATCAAGATAATTCTTAAGAAGTAATATATACAATTATCAATAAAATATAAGATTACAAACATCACTTCTTGTTGTTGATCCAGGAAAATTTGGGAAGACTCACTGTTACATTCCAGAATGTTCCTTTTACCTCCTACCTCCAGAGGTTGCCTGTTTCCATTCTTTCTACTGGTCCTCAAGACTTCAGTCCTTTTCCCCCACCCAATACCCCCTGCCCTCCCAGGGCCTGCCCTCCCTCTCCCCTTGTGGTTGCTTTCTTCTCCCTTCCAAGTGGGACTGAGGCATCCTTACTTGGGTCCTTCGGCTTGTCTACCTTTTTGAGTTTTGTGGACTGTATCTCGGGTATTCTGTACTTTACTTTTTGGCTAATATCCACTTATTAGTGAGCACATATTATGCATGTCCTTTTGGGTCTGAGTTATCTCACTCAGGATGATATTTCCTAGTCCCATCCATTTGCCTGCATAACTCAGGATATCCTCTGTCCTAATAGTATGAGTAGTATTCCATTGTGTAAATGAAGCACATTTTCTGTATCCATTCTTCTGTCATGGGACATCTGGATTGTTCCCAGCTTCTGGTTATCACAAACAAGGCTGCTGTGAACATCATGGAACAAATGCCCCTGCGGCATGATGAGGCATCTTTTTGGTATATTCCCAGCAGTGGTACTGCTTGGTCTTCAGGTAGATCTATTTCCAATTTTCTGAGGAACTTCCAGACTGATTTCCAGAGAGGTTGTACCACTTTGCAATCCCACCAGCACTGGAGGAGTGTTCTTCTTTCTCCACATTCTCATCAACTTGTGCTGTTGCCTGAGGTTTTGATCTAAGTCATTTTGATTGGTGTAAGGTGAACTCTCAGGGTTGTTTTGATTTACATTTCTCTGATCACTAAGAACTTTGAACATTTCTTTAGGTGTTTCTTAGCCATTTGAGATTCCTCTGTTGTGAATTCTTGGTTTAGTTCTATACCCCATTTTATGATTGGATTGATTTTAGTTTGCTTATTTGTTTGTTTGTGGGTTTTCTGTTTTGTTTTTTGGTGGTTAGCTTCTTGAGTTCTTTATATATTTTGGATATTAGCCCTCTTAGTGAAGATTTTCCCCCAATCTGTAGGTTGCCTATTTGTCGCCAACTTTAGCCCTTACAGTGTCTGTGGCATTCATTCTGTTCTTGCCTTCCTTTCACCTTTTTCCTGAGGTCTTTTTCTTCTTATAAATGCCATGCCTTGTTAGTCTGTGTTCAGGGTCATCATTTTGCATAATCCAAGGACTAAAAATCATGTCCAAGCCTGTTATCTTTCTACTACTGAAAACGATTATGAGGGGTTCTGAGTCTAAATACAAACATGACATCTAGTGTGACTTTTTATCATTTTTGGGTCGCCTTTCCTGGATATCTGTTTGTGGTACTGTTACCTTCCTTCTCAGAGTGAAGGACATGAATAGCCATTTGTTTTCTCTGAAGCAAACAGTTATGAATTTTCCCTGTCCATATTGTTATTGAGCCATTCATGATGGATGTGGTCCCCAAGCATCCATGGAGGAAAAGACGAATACATATTCTTTTGAATCCACTTTATGGTATATTAATTGATATTAGTGTAGATAATATATAATTAATGAATATTAATATACATTAAATACAATTGAGATTTTAATTTCAAAAGTTGTAAAAATACTGTTAATGGTAATTGAGCATTTTCATTTAATGTCATCTCTAGTTCATTATTGCAATATATCAATTTAATTTACCTTGCTCTTTAACAGGATATGAACAGGTTTCTGTGAAGACAACAACACTTTATGGGAGCTACTGTTTTGCCTACAACACAAAGGTTTCAAATTGAGTGGTTTTTAAGTATGATAAAAGATGATCAAGGTATAGCTCTGTCCCTTCTAAGTTTATTATGTTTTAACCAAGGTTATAGTACCCAAAGTAGAGCCTTTAAGGTGAATGAGAACAGAAAGACTCCATGAATGGGTTAGTTAATCTTGTTCATGTTTTGACTTAATTAGTTGGTTCTCTTGACCTTCTACTTTGTACCACGAAATGACAACTCAGAAGTCACCAAATCTATGATTTTGACTTCCTACCCTTGAAAAATGTGAAAAATAAATTCCTGTTTTCCACAAATTATGTCTTTCTGGTATAATAAGAGAAATGTCCCAAGAGATGGCATTCGGGTTCATAATTTGTACATTGGAGCAGATTTGTTGGACGGATTAGAAACATGTTGTGATACATAAATGAAATGCATTCATTTATGAAGGGACCTCAAATTGCACTTGAAAAATAAGAAAAATACATGATAGATTGCTAGATGACAATGTTTGAAAGGCTGACAATATTGCAACAAAACTTCAAATTCCAAACTGACAAATATCATCTGCGAAGTATGATGTCAGAGGAAACAAAAAAGAAACTAATTTATGATAGGCATACAATCTACATCATTCAAGCCATAAGGACTTTTAGAAAATAAAATACACTAATAAATGATTTAAGTAAAATAAAATTAAATTATTCAGGAATGACTTTCATTGCCAAATTAATGATTTTTAGATCTAAAACTGCTCTTGTTGATAAACTTAAAGAATAGTGTATTGTGTTTCTCTCTCTAAAGGGTACTTATGTCAATAGCATTCTAACCAATAAACTCTGGTTATTTAGATAAACTTTTGTGTGAAATATAAACCTTCTTACAAGTTAATATTTCACCCAAAATGATAACTCATGATAAGCAAATACAACTTTCTGTCTAGATTTTAAGCTATATGAATGTATGCATACATACATACATAGATCCAAACATACACAGAGATACATATATATCTCTACACACCCTCTGGATGTATCTATGTTGATATAGATATGTAGAGATAGATATAGATGTATATAGATATATAGATATAGGCATACATATAATCAGCCTGTAGAAATGGAACTTTCATTCTCATATAGCATGGCCATTGGAGATGAAGATGTACTTCAGCATGCAACAGTAATATATGTATAAGTGTAGAAGCCTGCAATAAAATATCCAGCACCCATGTGATAGACCTCATAAAATCCCAGGACTGTGAAGGTTGGAGTCAGGAGAATCACTGGGGCTTTCTATCTACAAGCCTAATCTAAGGTTTGGTGAGGGACACTGTCTTTAATAAATTATCTAGATAATAAGAACAGGATACCTGACATCCCTCTGTATCCCCCATGTTCTGACAGGGACATATACCTTCACTCACACACATCAAAACTAATCTTTAAAAAGACATTTTTTTTCGGTAAAGAAATGTAACATTTCTTTTTTATTAACATTGTTTATTAATGACATTTATGTGGCATTTTGTTATAGCAACAAAAACAGGATAGTACAGAAATATGACCTGGGAATTTCCCTGATCCTATAACAATTAACACAAATAAAGCACTGTATTTAATACTTGGTAATGAATATATGCTGGGCAACAGAGAACTATTTAATTTAGGGTTCAGAAAAATAGTAGAGCTATAAAACTCAATCTTTTTAGAGAATATTTCAATGACCATGAACATAAAGCCAGTGGAAACACAGCTTGAAAGGCACTTTAGCCCATGTATTAAAAACAAGAAAGAAATTATTGGAAGATATGGGAAAGTCTTAATTTTATAAAGAGTTTAGCTTGACTATGTCCATCGCTTGTTCTTTATTATGAGAACTTTATCATCAAGGCAAAAACTGGGATATTTTATGAACAAACTTCTAAACAGCATTTAAGAGTGCTGCCTGAATTTTCTAGACTAGTTATGGTAAAGATAAGAAGTGTGTTTGGAAAAAAAGTTAAATCAGAAAGAAAAACTTCAAGATTTTGAAAATAAAGATTCATCATGGACAGATCCTATATACTTTGGTTTAGAATGATAAATGCTCCAACATGTAATAGGGACACATACTCCACTATGTTTATAGCACCAAGAAGCAATGTATTGTCGAATTTGGAATTTCTAAAATTTATCCAATAAAAATTAAAATACAACTATGGGCACTATATGTATGTAATTTTAAAATGCTAGCAATGTAGGTAACAGTATTTGAAAAAAATGTATACTTAACTAAAAATAAGCTTCTTCTTCTAGGTATGAGGTTCATGTTTGCCATTACAGTATTCAGGTAGCTGAAGCAGGATGATTACAAGATCAGTGTCATCCTGATTCAGAAAGCTTTGTCTTAAAAGAATTAAAAAAAATATGCAAAAACCACTCTTGATATTTCCTTAGAACATAGTGGAGCATGTGTCTTTAGTGTATGCAGGGGAATCCTCTGGGTTTATGCCCAGGAGTGGTATGCCAGGGTTCTCTGAAAGTGTCATGCCCAATTTTCTGAGGAACCGCCAGACTGATTTCCAGAGCGGTTGTACTATCTTGCAATCTCACCAACAGTGGAGGAGTGTTCCTCTTTCTCCACATCCTCACCAGCATCTGTTGTCTCTTGAGTTTTTAATCTTAGCCATTCTGACTGGTGTGAGGTGGAATCTCAGGGTTGTTTTGATTTGCATTTCCCTGATGACTAATGATGTTGAACATCTCTTAAGGTGTTTCTCGGCCATCCGAATTTCTTCTGGTGAAAATTCTTTGTTTAGCTCTGTACCCCATTTTTGATATGGTTATTTGGTTCTTTGGGGTCTAACTTCTCGAGTTCTTTGTATATATTGGATATTAGCCCTCTGTCGGATGTGGGGTTGGTGAAGATGTCTCCTTAGCATCATTGAGTGATGATATTTTAAAATTTTTTAAATGGAAATTGATGAGTATAGCAGGAGGCTTTTCAAAAGTAAAACATGACCATGCATTGTTAGTAATTTAGTACTTTATAGGAAATGTTTTTCTTACTATGTGGTGAGTAAATTTAACTATAGGAAAGGAGATTCTGTTTTGAGAAAAACCACCAGTGGATATATATATATGTGTGTGTGTGTGTGTGTGTGTGTGTGTGTGTGTATGTATGTATGTATCATCCTTCACAATTATAAACTGATTTCCTGTATACATGAACAACGAGAAACAGTCTCTTCTACTATGTCTTCACGTTTTAGAGAATAATACTGAGATCTACCATGTGGATCAAGGGACAGACTTTGATTCCTGTTAACGTCACCCAAAGAGATTTTAATGATGCACATGTGTATTCATAATAATTGTAAAATAAAGGAAAAGATCTGAAGTTCAAGGCCAGCCTGACCCACATAGTGAGTTTGAGGCTATCATGAGCTATTAGTGAACATGTCTAAACATCAAGAAAGAAAGAAAAAGAAAGAAAAGGAAGCCATCCATATGAGTATGTCAACATCATATATTTCTTTCCACAATCTGTGTCTTAGGTAATCAGTAAATTAAGGAGATTGTTCAGTGTCTTATGAAAGTCTTTCTTGTCCTTAATTATACTTGAGAAACTAATAATGAATAAAATATTCTTCATTTGCCTAAATGTTAAAACAGTTTTGTCATTTCTACTGCATTTGCTTTATTGCAGACAGTCCTGGTAATAAACAGTTTGACAATACTCCTTAATGATGCGCCTCCCCTACAGGGTAATGATGACACTAATGTAGGTTTTTAAAAGTTTATTTTTATGCCAACAATAAAGCTTCCATCTGTCATTCGTTTCTGTATACCAAAGTCATACTGCTTCTGGCATGGGTCACATTTGTAAATGTTTCATTTATGAACCCTTCCTCCTTCTGACTCCTGTTCCCTTCAGAAATATGCTGGAAAGGATATGTTGTCTCCTAGCAATTTCTGTGCCTCTCAATCTGTCATTATGTTCACTCTGACATTTCCTTCATCCTTTCCAGTAGGAAGTTATCCCACATCCTCCTCATGACTTTATCAAACAATTGTGCCAAAGGCTGCTTAATATGCAAATGCCTTGACAACTGTTTGGTACATATTTTATGGAGATTCTTATTATGGCTACATTTCTTTTATTATTGTCTACCCTGCTTGATCCATGGGCACTGCGACTTACTAGAGTAATTGGTACGATTCAATATACCTTTTTAGAAGACAATATATGTCCTGTAGGCAGTTAAGTATGTTGGAGTTGGGTAAAAGTATTTGAAAATTACATTTTTATTTAAAATTTTCCTTTGTAGAATCTTCCCAGAATTCGTAAGAGTGTATGAATAGATTTTCCACTTTCATGACTAACTAAGTGTATTTCATGAGCAGTTGACTATGAAATCTTCTGGTTCATGAAGTCTTTGTCAGTTGCTTTAGAAAAGACTCTTTAAAGTGGCAGTCTGGTCTACCTCTTTTACAGCCTAGCAAAGCTATGGAATGAAACCTAAGGATAGAAATTTCTTTTTCTAATATTTGTTTTGAAGACTTCGTGAGTGAATCAATTAATATAAAAAACTCAGTGGGTAGAGAAAATGAAAGTCAAGACCCAAGCAAACTGTATTATTACGCTCCTTCCCTCTCTCATAGAATAAGTGTTGTTCACCTGGTAGAATAGCTAATAAGGTCAAAGGTCATTGTTGTCAGATCAGGATAGGTGCTGAGGATTAAAGAATCACTTGTTTTAGGGGCAAACAATTCACAACAGTTAACAAATTTTGGTTATTCCTAGTTATATAATGCACAATATTAATGACATATCTTATCCCCAGATAAAAATGGAGTATAGGGTAGAGTTTTAAAATTTATTTTTCAAGAGATTCCTATGAGGAATTTTGTAAATGTAGTGATTTTGAGAATACCTTGAAAATTTCCCAAGTTGCTATCAGCAAAATGGTAGAATAATTCACACAATTCACATTTAACTTATATTTTTTTTAAAAAAAAAAAGGTGTTCCAGAAGTAAGAATGAAAAATGAGTATTCATAAGCAAATCAACAAGCTAATTTAGTAATATATGTACTTCATAAGACACATTTATTCAGTAGAGCTGCTAATAAGAGAGGGACATTTAACCACTCTGTATATTATAGTTAGGGCAGATACATATGGTTTATGTGAGAGTAAACAGGTTGAAGGCACTTCTGGCTAAAAAGGAACAAGTACAGTCTGGAGAATGGAAAGAATCTCTAGAAAGTAGAAAAAAAAGTGTTTCCTCTCACTCCTCATTTTGTACTCAAAATAATATCTATTTGGTTTTGTATTTCTTTGTGACTACTTTGCCTTCTATGTCCGATACATCGATAGGTTCGATGAAAATGGTACACAAGCAACTTCACCACATTTTGAACATTAATATTTCAAGTACCTATTTTTCTCCATATTTTTAGCTGTTCTTTCAGTAGTTTCGAAAGTACTTCTATCCAAATATGTAGTTTTTGGCCACACTTGTTTCCACTAACTGCATTCTTCCATTCCCTCTTGCATTAATTGTGTGTGTGTGTGTGTGTGTGTGTGTGTGTGTGTGTGAGAGAGAGAGAGAGAGAGAGAGAGAGAGAGAGAGAGAGAGAGAGAGAGAGAGAGAGAGAAGTAAGAAGGTGGGTTGGATTCCTTAAGCAACTCTAATTTAAAATTTTAATTAATATTAATAAGTTATTTTGATTGATCTTTATTTTTTTTTGTTTTTTTGAGTCAGGGGTTCTCTGTGTAGCCCTGGCTGTCCTAGAACTCACTCTGTAGACCAGGCTGGCCTCGAACTCAGAAATCTGCCTGCCTCTGCCTCCCATGTGCTAGGATTAAAGGCATGCCTGGCCTTTAATCGATCTTTAATTAATTTGAAAATATATACTTTCAAATTGTTTCCAAGTACTTTTCAAAATAACGACAACATAACTAAGATTTTCCTTTGGATACATTCCTGATGATGGAAGTTTGCCTTTTATCAGTGTTTTCTTCTCATTGTGTTTAATTCACTATTATTTCTCTCTAATCAAATTTAGCAGACCTTGAATGTACTTGAGATTATTTGAGAGATCATTTTACAGGCAGACAATATTTATTTCTCATTTTATTGACTCCTGGGTTGCATTTCTATTTGTTCTATTTTTGACATTCTTTGGAAACTGGAATAAATTACCGACAGCTCTGTTGCTGATATAGATGCTGATACTGATGCTGATGATGTGATACTGAATGCCCTTTCTTTAAAAAAAAATCAGCAATTCAACTTTACACAGTCTCTTAAATAGCTGGAACATATCCTTAGCTACATTTCTAAATCAGAACATTTTAATTTGTTCTGCTATTTGTATGTCTGGAAAAACTATGCCATGTGAACCAACACAAAAATGTTCACAGTAGAAGTTAATATCCCACCAGATCTTTATGAAAGTAGATGTCTTATCCTATAGACTGTAAAAATATCTTCAGTATCTAACAGTCATATATGATAGAAGCTCTATAGTCTCCTGCTGGAGTAGTGCCAATGCATTAGATATGATCAAATGGCATGCCTGGATACCTTTGCACCCAACTGTGAACTATAGAAATTTAATTATATTAAGTCTATGTATGTTTAATAAAAGCAAACAACACTACAAAGGGAAACTCCCTTCATTTTTTAAGAATGAAAATAAAGACTATTACTTACAGATGCTGTTTTAATTTAAGTTCATGTAAAGTTAGTTTCTGTGAATAGAAAATTTCTATTGTTTTTGTTTCAAAGTAAAGGTTGCAAAACTTTCATTTAAAAAAACTGCTGAATTGCCAGGCAGTGGTGGTGGTGCCTGCCTTTAATCCCAGCAATTGGGAGGCAGAGGCAGGTGGATTTCTGAGTTCGAGGCCAGCCTGGTCTACGGAGTGAGTTCCAGGACAGTCAGGGCTACACAGAGAAACCCTGTCTCGAAAAAACAAAAACAAAACAAACAAACAAAAAACTGCTGAATTGAGCCGGGCGTGGTGGCGCACGCCTGTAATCCCAGCACTTGGGAGGCAGAGGTAGGCAGATTTCTGAGTTCGAGGCCAGCCTGGTCTACAGAGTAAGTTCCAGGACAGCCAGGACTATACAGAGAAACCCTGTCTCGAAAAAAACAAAAAACAAAAAACAAAACAAAACAAAACAAAAAACTGCTGAATTGCCAGGCAGTGGTGGTGGTGCATGCCTTTAATCCCAGCACTTGGGAGGCAGAGGCAAGCAGATTTCTGAGTTTGATGACAGCCTGGACTACAGAATGAGTTCCAGGACAGTCAGAACCCTACACAGAAACCTTGTCTCAAAAAACCAAAAAAAAAACAAACAAAGAAAAAAAAAAGAACAACCCCACCCCCCAAAAAAACAAAAAACCCTGATGAATCAAATATACATTGTTTATAACTGAAACAGCCATTGGATTGTGAATAAAATTATAAAATTTTAAACGAAATGGTCATAATTTCTTTTATCAGAGTTAGAGGAAAAATATTTCAAACCTTCAGTTTTGTAATACGTTTTCAAAAAAGTACGTTGTCCAAAGCACATTTAAAACAAAGTTGGAATACCCAAGGTCAGAAGTGGAAAGGCTTACATGACTTTGATGCCTTAGAAGCAATGGGGAGCACCTTCAATGAACCTAGTTAAGTGGGACACCTTTGTGGGAGACATGAGAGACTCACAATATTTATTAAATATGTCTTGAAATTGGTAGCACTTGGACTGAAGACAAATAGCCTTTCATCTTCTTTTTTTAACAAATCGGACCTGTGTAGTCGAAGCAGATGTAATAATGACTTCAACTTCCAAGAGGAAGCAAGTGGGACAATTTTATAATACTGTGCAGTAGCAGCATGACATTTTCATCCTCTTACTCTTTTTAGGCAGACTGATAGCAATAATTTGACAGAAACACAAACAACCTCATGGACACACAGGTGCATATACTGACACTGCTCAGACTTCTGGGTAGTAGAATTGCTAAGGAGTGTCACACTTGGGTTTTCATTGGGTCTCTCTGGCTAGTATTGTAATGAAGTGTTTAAGGAGTGTTTATAAACAAGCAAATAAATACTATTAGAAAAGATAAATAGCTAGACACACCTGGAAAGAAGAAATGGGAGCTGTAAAAGTGAGGATGGACATTCAAGTCACACTTTGATTAGCTATGAGCAGCTTTCTCTTGAATGAATTCCTAATGGTAGTTATGACTCTGCAGTTGACTGTATTTCTAAATAATAGATTCATTCATTTGATAATAACTCCCAAGGACCTTCATTCATTAGAATATGTATAGTTTGTCATTTTATTGTGTTACTTTTCCACTTAAATAATAACTAAATTCATAGGTTTAGAGCTGAAATAAATGGAATGATTTATTTCGCAGTAAAACAGACATGCATTCTACAAAAGATATTTTGTACTGAAATACAAAACTGCTATGAGGTCAAGAATTCAACACTTGAATTTCTCCCTAATTTGTGAAAGTAGTTTAACCTTGTGGTGGACTTGTTATGTTATCATTCAAAATGGGATTTTCCAAGTTCTCAAAACTTAAAGGCTGAAAAAAAGTAATCTCAAATATCACTTACATAATGACAAGTGAAGAAGGATAGAGAGAAATAAACATAACCACAACCAAACAAAGTGTTCTCAGTACAACTAACGAACCGGTGTCAATCTCTGTGGACTAGGCTGGCTTCATTATTTTTAAGCAGCAGTGATCCTCCTTGCACAGTGTTGCCTTGAAAATAATATCAATACATAGCAAGGCATTTGAGGGGTAAGCATATAATCCTATGTACATTCCCAGAAATCTCTATTAGTTTGGGGAAGGATTAAATATTGATTGCAACAGTATAGTATACAGGTCTGTAAGTAAAAAATCTTTAGTTTTTAACTGAATAAAGCAGGCAGTTTTGTCAAACCTGGATTAATTTGATAACCTTGAAAATCTGCTAAAGCACCTGAACAGTTTATTATTCATCTCGACAATATCTAAAATTTACAGTATTAAAGTACATCTTTTTTGTATAACTGATATTTCTCAGATTATCATAGATGCATTTCTTTCATGTATTCCTTTTAGTGATACAGGAGTGGTATGGAATGCTAAAGCTAGTGAAACACAAGCTATCGCACCTGATCCTGCTCAGGTGTGTTTCTGAATGACTCAAGTTCTTTTTTTTTTTTTTTTAACCTGACCTAGCATTAAAGTGAAATAATCTAAAATGAATGCTTTATCCTCCATGCATAAAACCCACTAATGGTAGTACCCAAGCAAATGTTTGTGATTGTTTCAACTTTTAAGACTATTGATATTATGACAGTCAGCATTCTGGAATAGAGGAAGTCTGTCTGCCAATAGATGGACCAAGCTTCAGTATATGGTTCCTCACATATATGACCAACAAAACTGTACTTCTTGGGGGTGGATCTGTGAGGAATTGGGGGAAGAAAGGAAGCTAATATATTATTAGCTTCAATCAAAATATATTGTACTAATTGTATATATTACAAAATATATTATAATAATTGTATTGTATAATCAAAATATATAAAATTCTTAATGAATTAACCAATATATATATTTAAAGGTAATAGCTCATATTAGTTCCTCTTTCTACAATATAATTATCTAAAATCAATATATATTTTAGATAACTATATATCAATACATAAATATATCTCTCTATAAATATATAGATAGAAAGGTAGGTAGATAGATATAGATGGACAGAAAGACAGACAGACAGAGAGTATTTCATGCTGGGATTCCATGTATCCACAAATCTCATGCTGACCTTTCCTAAGTATTACTGGGTCTTCAGTCATATAGACAAAGATGACAGAATGACCTGCACATCTCATTTTCCGTCCTCTACCTCTCTGAGAGTACACGGACTGTAGGCAAATCACTGTCATTCCTAGTTGATGTGGTGCTGAATACTCTTGGTATGCCAGGCAAGCACTCTACCAACTGAACTATATTTCCATTCCAGCTCTCAGTAAAGACGAACTTCCTCATGAAATATCTTATTTACTCATATTATTTTTTCAAAATTATTTTACAAATAAAAATTTATATTCTTTTATCCTTATTTATTTTATTAAAATTTTTATTCTCTTATCAGTCCACTTATTATATATTTTAAATAAATGTACTATTTTATTAATGTAGTATCATTTAAGTTTAATAATGTTAATAAGTTCAAAAGTAGGCAAATTAAAGGCATAGCATTTATACTAAGCATTGAATCTTATGTTCATATTTGTATTTATCTTACTACTATTAAAGTTGATTTTATTATTTAATATTTTCTTCTAGGACATAAAATATTGTTAATTTGCCAAAAATATAAGTAAAAGTAACACTATATATTCAGTATATTTTTAGAAATAAATATAATATCTGGGATATTCTCAAAATTTAATGTGAAAACCATATGACACTATCCAAGCATATTCTTTCTATTCCTAAAATGAACACGTTTCAAAACAATACTGTGTTAACATCACTTAGTATTTTTTTTTGTTTATCTAATTTCTCATTATTTAAAAAAATTACCTTTTGAGTTTCACTAGGTAAAATTTATGTTTTGAGTTATACTACATAACCAAGTGAAATTTAAACCATTGCTGTTCTACTTATAATAAAAATCTACTGGCCTTGATGCTGTAATTTGTTCTCCTGCTGGGTTACAGTGATTTCACACTCTGGCAGGCAGGGGATGCCTTTTGTTTAAAGCCAGCAGGAGGAGCTCTCACCTTGTTGGGTTCACTGTAATTAGTTTGGAAAATCTGCATTGTGTAGATTTGTATATGAA
This sequence comes from Apodemus agrarius, assembly GCA_964023405.1. NCBI lineage: Eukaryota > Metazoa > Chordata > Mammalia > Rodentia > Muridae > Apodemus > Apodemus agrarius. Next base: position 38,341,892 of record OZ030018.1, read on the forward strand.
ACAAATGGTGAAATTAAAACATGCATAAACTGTAATGATATTAAACTATCAACAGTTTTCAGATTTATTTTAATACTAAGGCATCATTTACTTGTCTATAATGGAATTTTTTAAAAAAAATGCTTGTATGGAGCTTTTAAAGGTAAAATTAGGGCAATTAGGAAAATCTTGTTTCTGAAGATGATTCCCCTCCCCCAAAGAAACTCTGCACTATTAATGATTCCTTTCACACCAAGAAATCCTCTGCACTAATAGACAATCTCTGTTGTCTATTTTCATTTGTTTTGAAATAAATTTACTATTATGACTACTAAACCTAAGCCACCAATAAGTCTAGACAGAATTGTCATTATATCAATTAACCAATTATTTTGCCAGCTATAACTTCAGTAATTTTTGGAAATTCAATAAAATACTGTTGATAAATTTAAGTGTTGGTGGATTTTTGTAGTTCTTTCTATAATTGTCATGTTTGAATATCTTCCGCTATTGATAATACCTGTAAACTTTCTATATAAAATGGCAAAAGAAAAAGCATTGGTTTTTTTCTTTGATTCACCAAAATGTAAAAGTGAAAATATAAATGAGGTTTTCTACTTATGGGGTATTTATGAAGAAAATCTAAGTAAGGATATTGAAACCTGCACTTTCATATTCATTAGGAAATAAAACAAAATAGAAAAGATGTAGCGTCAACTCCAGTGTCTATTAGAAAGAAAAATTGAATAAACAAATCATGGTAGCTATATGCCATTGAGTTGTATTCTGCCTTAAGGAAAACTAAGTATCCTTACTTGTCACAATGTGGGTAGACTTCAGAAACCCAGTAACAGAATGCAGCGAATCGATTGTTAAAGACAAATACTGCATTGTTTTATTTAGACTTTCATTATGGTGGGACATAATGGAGTAAGCCTGAGGAAAGAAATAGCAAGTTGTGATCAATGAATACATTCATTCATTCAATTATGTATGTATGTAGGTGTGTGTGTGTGTGTGTGTGTATATATATATATACATATTTCAAAGTACTATAAAATTGTATTCAAAATACATTTTACCCAAAGTAATATGTATTCATTCAATAAATATTCAGATATACTAGATCAATAAATTCCAATGATCTACTCTACAGCATAATGGCTGTTCTAGGCTATATCATATGTGTAACTGAACAGTATGATTAGACAATGGGAGGAAAACAAAAAAAAAGCAGAGAGCAGCAAAAGAACATCTCTGAAGGTGCTGAATTTGTTTATGATTTTTACCAAATTAATGGATTTGTGGGTGTTTGTTTATATCTAATCATATTAAAGTATACATATTAAGTATGTACAATTTTTTGTATATCAGTTGGCCTCAAGAAAGAGGTATAATTGAAAGTAGGAGAATCAAAATTAAAAGTACTAAACACACTGGATAAGCATTAGTCATTTGAAACAAATTTACATATGATAAAATTATTAGTCTATTATATTATTATCTATTATTTGAGAACTTCATACAATGCATATTAACTACATTTATCCTCTAATCATTTACATAGCTCTTCCAAGATCCATCCACCACCTCCCCGTTTTATCCTCCTTTTTTTTTATTAATCATTTTTAAGATCCAATTTGTGCTGGCTTATACTCTTAGTTGTGAGGCCATCCATTGGAGCCTGGTTGAGTTTCTAGAGTGATTTTTAAATATTCTTCCAATGTTCTTAATGTTATAAGGATTTTAGTTGGCTCATGAAAAGGACTCTGAGAGAAAAAAATTGAAAAACCTGATACTAACAGGAGATTAAACTATTTGACATTACCAGTGAATTACTAGGAAAGCTTTACTTGTTGCTTACTGGCCTCATCAAAGAGGCTTAATTTGTTGAAGAACCAAACATTCTTTTCCGCAGAAGTTCTCCATCTAAGATAATATCCCAGAGTGTAGGTGCCAGAGCAGTAACTATTAAATGCCCACATGTGGTATTTTATGGGAAGAATACGATGTTATTATGTTACAGTCTCATGAATACTTGTCTTTTAAGCCAGGAATACACACACTCATGTTATATGGCTTTTATGACTTCACATACACAACCCCGATGTGCAGAAAGTATAGAGGAAAGATTGCTTATTTTATGCAGGCTTGGCATGAACTCTAGTCCCAGTTATAGGCAATGAGGGGACTGGATGAAGGCAATAAAAACAGAGGCAGGAAAATGGAAAAAAACAGCACAATACCTACACATAATAAAGACTATTATTGTCCAAATTGCAAAAAAAGACAATCCATAAAAAATCAATAAATAAATAACTCTATCTTCCTACCCAAAAAGCCATCAATTGTCAAAATTCTACCAATAAGCCCCCCCGCCCCCTCTCCATAAGAGAATGCTGATTGTCTTTATCTTGTGCAGGTCTTGTGCATCCACAGTTGCTATGAATTCAAGAGTTCAACTATTGGCTCATGTCCAGAGGACACGGTTAAGCTTCTGTTATTCTGCTATCTGGCTCTTACAATGTTCCTGACCCTCTCCTTCTATAATTCCCAAGACTCTGGTGCGGAGAGAGTTTATGACCATTTCTCATTAGTTACCAAATACGCCACTGACACATTTTCTGCAATGTGGTCAGTTATGAGTAGCCACCAGGAAACTTCTCTAATGAAGCCTGACTGTTACACTAGTCAGTGGATATAGACATACAAACATAGAGGCAGCTTATTATTGTGCCCATTTAGTAGAAAACTAGTACTAAATTTACCCTTTGGGCCTGCGGACTGCCCAAACATAGGTTCTTGGAAAATTAACATTACCAGGCACAAATTTCTCCCAATAGAGCAGACTTCAAATCCATTAGCAATGTGGTTAGTTCCCTCTGTAACATGTATTATATTATTGCACACATATTGCATTATCTTGTCATAAATGTTATTATTATAGTTACTGTAGGATTTCTTTTCTCACAGCAGCCAGAAGTACCTTTCAAGTTTTATAAAAACCAACCTGACTTTTTCATGTGTTGTGACTAAAGTGTATGATGTCTCTAGTAATAGGTAGTTACTATCAAGTTTTAGCGTGATTCCTGGAGGAATAGAAATAGCCTGTATTATCTTTGATGTCTTCCTGATTAATTCTGAGAAACAACTCCAGAAAAGATAGCCCACCTTCAACACAGGGTCTCTATTTGGCACTATTTGGCTTCTTTAGGGAACATTCTCACATGTGTAGGTTAACTTCAGTTAAGTCATTTAATATGACAAGAAGCAAATTTCATATAGTCAAATGGTAGATTTCCATATAACTTTTCTGAACACTTCCTGTAAGTTATTTCTCTACACCCTCACGTTCACTCTTTCCTACACTTTCAGCTCTTACACATTTTTATTATTTCTCCATTAATTTTTTTCTATTTTATATAATCATTTTTTTGCTACTTTCCTTCCCCTAAGATTTTTTTCATCTCCCCATATAGATTTCCTTTCTCTTTCTAGTTTTCTGGATTTTGTACTTATTGCATATTAAAACACAACTCTAAAGATTTGAGATTAATGTCCACCATGAGCGAGGACATGTAGATTTATCATTCTGAGGTTAGGTTAACTTACAAAGAATGATTATTTCTAGCTCCATCCTTTACCTGTGAATTTTATAATCTTTTTTTCTTTATATAGGAATAAAATGTCATTATATATAGGTACCATATGTTCATTATCTATTCATCAGGTGATTGACATCTAGACGGTTTCCATGTCCTAGATATTATGAATAGAACAGTTATGAACATGGATGAGCATGTGTCTTTGTAGTAGCAAATAGAATCTTTTTGGGTATATGCCTAGAATGGTATTACATATAGTGGATTTTTTTTAAGACTTGCCTCACTGATTTCCATAGTGGCTGAACCAAATTGCACTTCTAGGAACAGGGCAAGATATTTTGCAATTCACCACATCCTGTCATTATTTACTGTTTTGTTTTCTTATATTACCCATTGGTGCTAGAGTAAGATGTAATTTCAAAGTGTTTTAAAGTTTTATTTCTTTTGCTAGGGATGCAAACATATTTTTTTAATATTTCTTAAAATTTACATTTCTTCTATTCAGTTTCATAGTCCACTTAACATGCAGTCTACAGAATGAGAAAAAAAAATGTCTGTCAGCTATACAACTGACAGAAGCATTCGCCATTTCTTTATGGTGGAAATTCTCATGATTTGTTCTTGAAGATTTTCTAAATGAACCCTATAATTGGCATCAGCAGTTGCTGTGCTACACAGCAGAACCCAAGAACTTAGTATGCATTGATCAGACATCTCTGCCTGCCCTATTTCTTCAGCCCTTCATAACCATCTTTGTACTGTCAACTTCTGAGATATCAGTATCCTCAGATTCCACAGAAGATACGCTGCTGTATGTCCCTTTTATTATGGGTAGAACTCCAAACAGACTGGACCAGAACAGAAATACATCCCGTCACATAATAATCAAAACTCCAAATGAACTAAACAAAGAAAGAATATTAAAGGCAGCAAGAGAAAAAGGCCAAGTAACATATAAAGGAAGACCTATCAAAATAACACCAGACTAATCACCTGAGACCAAGAAAGCAGGAATTCAAGGCCCATACCTAAGCATAGTAAAAGCAATATACCACAAAGGAATAACCAACATCAAACTGAATTGAGAGAAACTTGAAGCAATCCCACTAAAATCAGCAAGTAGACAAGGCTGCCCTCTCCATACCTTTTCAATATAGTACTTGAAGTTCTAGTGAGAGCAATTAGACAACATAAGGAAGTCAAAGGGATACAAATTGGAAAGGAAGAAGTCAAAGTATCATTATTTGCAGACAATATGATAGTTTTCTAAAGCGACCCAAAAACTCCACCAGGGAACTTCTACAGCTGATAAACAACTTCAGCAAAGTGGCTGGCTATAAAATTAACTCAAGCAAATCAGTAGACTTCTTGTACTCAAAGGACAAGCAGGCTGAGAAATAAATTAGGGAAATAACACCCTTCACAATAGCCACAAACAACATAAAGTACCTTGGCATAACTCTAACCAAACAAGCAAAAGATTTGTATGACAGGAACTTCAAGTCCTTGAAAAAAGAAATCGAAGAAGAACTCAGAAGATGGAAAAATATTTCTTGCTCCTGGATTGGCAGGATCAATATAGTAAAAATGGCCATCTTGCCAAAAGCAATATACAGATTCAATGCGATCCCCATCAAAATCCCAACTCAATTCTTCATAGATCTAGAAAGAGCAATTCTCAAATTCATCTGGAGCAACAAAAAAACCAAGGATAGCTAAAACTATTCTCAACAATAAAAGGACTTCTGTGGGAATCAATATTTCTGACCTCAAGCACTACTACAGAGCAATTGTGTTAAAAAGTGCATGGTATTGGTACAGCAACAGGCAAGTAGATCAATGGAATTGGATTGAAGACCCAGAAATGAACCCACAGACTTATGGTCACTTGATCTTTGATATAGGAGCCACAACCATCCAGTGGAAAAAAGATAGCCTTTTCAACAAATGGTGCTGGTTCAACTGGAGGTCAACATGCAGAAGAATGTGAATTGACTCACTCTTATCTCCTTGTACTAAGATCAACTCCAAGTGGATCAAGGATCTCCACATAAAACCAGACACACTGAAACTATTAGGAAAGAAACTTGGGAAGACCCTGGAGGACATGGGTACAGGGGGAAAGTTCCTGAACAGAACACCAATAGCTTATGCTCTAAGATCAAGAATTGACAAATGGGACCTCATAAAATTACAAAGTTTTTGTAAGGCAAAGGACACTGTCAGAAGGACAAAACGGCAACCAACAAAGTGGGAAAAAATCTTCACCAACCCCACATCCGACAGAAGCCTAATATCCAATATATACAAAGAACTCAAGAAGTTGGACCCCAAAGAACCAAATAACCCTATCAAAAAATGGGGTACAGAGCTAAACAAAGAATTTTCACCAGAAGAAATTTGGATGGCTGAGAAACACCTTAAAAAAGGTTCAACATCATTAGTCATCAGGGAAATGCAAATTAAAACAACCCTGAGATTCCACCTCACACCAGTCAGAATGGCTAAGATTAAAAATTCAAGAGACAACAAGTGCTGGCGAGGATGTAGAGAAAGAGGAACACTCCTCCACTGTTGGTGGGATTGCAAAATGGTAAAACCTCTCTGGAAATCAGTTTGGCGGTTCCTCAGAAAATTGGGCATGACACTTCCAGAGGACCCTGGCATACCACTCCTGGGCATATACCCAGAGGATTCCCCTGCATGCAATAAAGACACATGCTCCACTATGTTTATAGCAGCCTTGTTTATAATAGCCAGAAATTGGAAGGATCCCAAAAATCCCTCAAAGGAGGAATGGATACAGAAAATGTGGTATATTTATACAATGGAATACTACTCAGCAATTAAAAATAATGAATTCATGCAATTTATAGCTAAATGGATAGATCTGGCAAATATCATCCTAAGTCAGTTAACCCAAACACAAAAGAATACACATGAAATGCAATCACTGATAAGTGGATATTAATGTGCCCAGAAGCCCTAAATACTCAAGGCACAATTAGCAAGTGAAATGATTCCCAAGAAGAAGAAAGGAGAGGACCCTGGGCCTGAAAAGATTGGATTCAGTTTTGTAGACCCAGAACAGAGAAATCATGGTGGGTGGGGGGATGATTGGGGAATAGTTGGGGGGGAGAGGAATTATGGGATGTATGGTGGGGGGGAACTGGTAAAGGGGAAAGCCTTTGGAATGTAAACATAGAATATAGAATATAAAAATTAAATAAAAACAACAAAAAAGATTATAATCTCCCATGTGATATAAATGAATAATTTTCATATTTTTTCCTACACAGTTTCTCCATGTTTCTCTGTTTCTGTCTCTTTGTCTCTGTCTGTCTCTTTTTCTTTCCTCCTTCCTCCAGCTCCCCTGTGTGTGTGTGTGTGTGTGTGTGTGTGTGTGTGTGTGCATGCATATGTACATATTATCTTTTCATTTCTTTGCAACTATAAAGGTTGCTACACTAGATATGGGAATACAGATATTCCTATGATGTACTGATATCATAAGATACTTAAGACATTTAAGATCACTGGAAGAAGAGACCACAGCACCCTCACTTCAATAAATGTGAATTAATCACTAGTCCTGCCACCACTTAGTTAATTAAAAATATTTCCAAAGTATAAATGTTCTAGATAAGTCACAGTATGATCTTCAATGATGTAATGTAGATACTGGACTTTAGCTATTATGATGTTATTTTTTCTATAATTGTGTGAGATATCTTGCACTGAATGAAGCAAACCGTGTGTGTGTGTGTGTGTGTGTGTGTGTGTGTGTGTGTTTATTGTATATACCAATTTTTGCATTTTGTCTCTTCCAAGCTTGTTAGACTTGTATACTAAGATAGAGTAAATTAAACTATAAAGTGTTTTCGAAGCTCTAGCTTTTATGTCCCATTTTATTTCTTTTTCTGATGTTAGCAGCCACGGAAAACCATTAGCTAAATATATTAATTCATTAGCGATAGCAAATAGTGCATCCTAATCTGGTCATTCCTTCTCAATTTATTAACTAAAGTATTTCAACAAGAGGAATTTCCTTTCAAAAGCTATTTTGTTCAGCAGAAGTAGTTTATAGAGAAAATGCAAAATGCATGTTTTATTGCATTCAGTTTATGCACCACTTTCAAACAATATGCTTTTTCTACAGTTCTGCAAATATGCTCACTAAGCATGTTAATATAAAGTCATGGATTTATCAAACCTGGAGTATTTCATTTATCCTTGTGTATGGTCATATTAGTTATTTGGCTAATAGTAAACTACGGAAATGATTTTCTAGATCTCTCTAGAAGATTATGATATTTTCTCTATGATATAGCATTGGTGCTATGAAAATCCAGCAGTAGGTCTGGAAGATAAAAAATGGAATGAATAAATGGAAAAATAAATAGATAAATGAGGGCACAAACAAACAATCAAATGAAGCTCAGCCTTATGGCTGAGACTGCTATGCGAGATTCTTGGGAAGGTGAAGCAGAGGAGAGCCTAGTTTTGTGTCTTTCTGTCCTATATAATGAGTTCAAATGCAGGCTGGGCAACTTATAGAAAACATGTCTCAAAATTAAAAGCAAACCTAAGTGAAAACGTATATGGTTATATCCAACCTCCGGTAGACACATCCAAAATAGGAAAATTTAGCATGTAGAAAACAATAATGTTTTTTTCTAGAATATTACTCTCAAGTACTATATAAGATAATTGTTCGGTATTCTTGAGAATGAACTTAAAAACTAAAGAGGAGTGCAATAGCACATGTGTCAGGATGACTCAGAGAGGCAAGACAATCTTAATATTTGGGATGTGAATCAATTAGAAATCAGTAAGACCTGCTATTGGATTATGTAAACAATAAAGATTATATAAACAATACAGGTATACTTATTCACGGAATAATGGGTGCTGTAATTTTTATCTGATCCTCAGATTCCTTGTGATTTTTTTCCAGATATCCTTAGTATTATTTTCCCTTCCTCCCTCCTTCTACATTTACTCCATTCTCCTTCTCCAAAGAGCCTCCTTTTCTCACTTCTCTGTGGGTTCACTTGGCCCCTGCTATTCCCCTTAACTACTCCATTTCTGTACTTACCTCCCTCCCTCGTCCCTCAAGAGTACCCCTTTCCTCTTTACCTGATCAGATCACTTGTACCCACCAAGAGTGTATGGGATCTCAGCTTTAACCCTTCCAATGAGCAATTGTGTTTGTTTTCATCTCCATTAGCCTGTTTCACAAGTCTATGGAATGCCTATTAGGTCATTACACTTCTTGTTTAAAGAACTCTCAGTTCAGTTTCTTACCTCATCTTTCAGTGGAGGTTTGTTTTTGAAAGGATTGATTTTGGGGGGGGGGGCTTGTTTTCTTTACCAGATTGTAAGTTACCTCTGGTTACAGGAAAAGTTTCATAGGGTTATTTTTCTTTTTTTTCCCATTAATTTATTTGTTCACTTTACAACCCAATTCCAATTCCACAAGATAGCCTAGTTAGGGGAGCAGGCAAGAGACTCAGGCTAAGCCCCCATTCCAGTTGCTGGGGACCTGCATGAAGACCAAATTCATATCTGATACATATGTGTGTGGAGGGGGTGGGGCACTATGTCCATCCCTTATATGCTCTTTGGTTTTTTGTTTCAGTGTCTTGGAGCATCCAAGAGGCCAGGTTAGTTGACTCTTTTGGTTTTCTTGTAGCATCTTTATTCCCTCCAGGTTCCTCAATCCTTTCTCCAACTCTTCCACAGAACTTCCAGAGCTCCATCTAGTACTTGGCTCTGACTTTTAGCATCACTTTCCATTGGCTTCTGGGTGGAGTCTCTCAGAGGACAGTTATGCTAGGCAACGGTCACAGACTCAATGATGTTCTGTGTTGTTATACAATACTTGCATCCATGAACGCTCAGAAGACAAGGTTCCCTGTACACAACCCCAGAAGATTCCCCTGCATACAATAAAGACACATGCTCCACTATGTTTATAGTAGCCTTGTTTATAATAGCCAGAAATTGCAAGGAGCCCAGATATCCCTCAAAAGAGGAATGGATACAGAAAATGTGGTATATTTATACAATGGAGTACTACTCAGCAATTAAAAATAATGAATTCATGCAATTTGTACGTAAATGGTTGGATCTGGAAAATATCATCCTAAGTGAGCTAACCCAATCACAAAAGAATACACATGAAATGCAATCACTGATAAGTGAATATTAATGAACCCAGAAGCCCTAAATACTCAAGGCACAATTAGCAAGTCAAATGACTCCCAAGAAGAAGAAAGGAGAGGACCCTGGGCCTGTAAAGATTGGATCCAGTATTGTAGACCCAGAACAGAGAAATCGTGTGGAGGGGAATGATTGGGGAATAGCTGGGGGGGGGGGAGAGGAATTATGGGATATATGGTGGGGGGAACTGGGAAAGGGGAAAGCCTTTGGAATGTAAACATAGAATATAGAAAATAAAAATTAAATAAAAAAGAAAAGAAAATATTAACTAGAATTCATATAACTAGTATCCATATGTACATATGAATACTATCAATCTTGCCTTCTAAAAATCTAGAAACAGAATGCATTGTTAGAATATTGATTTTCAAAATTAGTTTATTGACACATTGAACTGTAAATTCAGTTACTTAGATTGTCTACTCTATATGCTTGTATTTTTTTTCTCAGAATGATATATAATTTTATAGACAGAGCTCAGTACTGAACTTGAAGAAAATGCTTAAATTTTTATTTACATGAAATATGAATAGCTTGGCTTAAACTTGAGAATATTTAGAAATGAGAATACTTAGTTAAACCCAACACTAACTTAAGAAATAACTGAAAGCCCTACAAAAATTACTAACTAAAAAATATGGACTGTGAAGCTCCAAGCTTCCTAATGCCACAGGAGTACTGCCAGTGCCAGAGTGAAGTTGGCTGTGAAGAGGAAGAAAGGAGGTCCCTTGTGCTGTCCTATGCTTGGGTTGTGACAACTGCTTGTTGGACCTCCCAGAGGACAGCCATGCTAGGCCCCTGTCTGTAAGCATACCATAGAATATTAGTGGCAGGACTTGGAGCCTCCCCTTGAAATAGATCCCATATTGGGCTAGTTATTGCACAGAATCTCCCTCAGCCTCTTCTCTATTTTTGTCCCTGCAGTTCTTTTAGAGAGGAACAATACTGGGTCAGAATTTTTGACTGGAGGATTGCAACCCTGTCCCTCCACTTGATACCCTGTCATTCTACTGGAGGTGGACTTTAGGAGTTCACTCTCCCCATTCTTGGGACAGTTCATCTAAGGACCCTGCCTTGGAATCCTGAGAGACCCTCACCTCCCAGACCTCTGGTACTGTCTAGAGAGTGCCCCACACCTAACACCCTTGAAGGTGCATATTTCCATTCATTGTGCTGGCCGTCTCCTGTCTCTCCATCCATACCTAATCATTTTTCCATTTTCCCATCTTCCTCCCCTCTCCCACCCAGGACCTTCTCTCCCTCTGCCTATTGTAATTGCTTCTTCTCCCACCCAAAAGAGACTGAAGCATCCTTACTTTGACCCTTCTGCTTATTAACTGTCTTTTATCCTAAATATTCTGTAATTTTTGGCTAATATCCACTTATTAGTACATACCACGCATGTCCTTTTTGGTCTGAGTCACACAGGAAGATATTTTCTAGTTCTATCCATTTGCCTGCAAAACTCATGATGTCGTCATTCCTAATAACCAAATTGTATTCCATTGTGTAAATTAACCTAATTTATGGTAACAATTCTTTGGTTAGGGGACATATAGGTTGTTTCTAGATTCTGGCTATGACAGATAGGACAACTATGAACATAGAGGACCATGAGGTCCTATGTTATGTTTGGAAATTTTTGGTTATATGCTCCAGTAATATAGCTGGGTCTTCAGGTAGATCTATTTCCGTTTTTCTGAGGAACCTACAGATTGATTTCCAGAGTGGTTATAAAGGTTTGCAATCCCATCAGCAATAGAGGGGTGTTTGTCTTTCTCCACATCCTTGCCAACATATGCTGTCATCTGAAGTTTTGATCTTAACCATTCTGCTTGGTATAAGGTGGAATCTCAGGGTAGGTTCGATTTTCACTTCCCTGATAACTAAGGCCTTTGAACATTTCTTTAAGTGTTTCTCAAACATTCTCTGTTGTGAATTCTATATCTCTATACCCCATTTTTGATTAGGTTGTTTGAATTTTTTTGGAGGACATCCTCTTGAGTTCTTCATGTGTTGGATATTAGCCCTCTCTCAGATGTGGGGTTAGTGAAGATTTTCCTTCCCAGTCTGTAGGTTGCTGATTTGTCCTATTCACTGTCCCATTCACTGTGTCCTTTGCCTTAGAGAATCCCTTCAGTTTCATCAGTTCCTACTTATCAATTTTTGATCCTAGAGCCTTAGCAATTGGAGCCTTTGGCAATGATGTCAAGCCTCTTTCCCACATTCTCTTCTATTAGATTTAGTGTATTTGGTTTAATATTGAGGTCCTTGATCCACTTGGACTTGAGCTTTGAGCAAAGTGACAAATATGAATCTACTTTTCATTTTTAAACATACAGTCCCTTACTTGTTGCCCTGGGTACAACAGATCTCCTGGCCTTCAGGACTTCTGGGGTCTCCTGAGGAACAGACAAACTGATGATCTTTTCAGGCAGAAGTGGCAGGCAGGAAGGGAAGATTCATAGTTTTAAATTTTGTTTTTTAATACAGTTAGAAGTTACTCTACTAGCTAATGCTTAGGTATTCTATGATTTGAAAGCTACAATTTATTTTAAAATGCCATCTTCATTTTTTTCCTGATGTTTAAGTTTAAATTTCATAGCAACAACAAAGTACAGAGACCTGTTAGTAGTTTTTATTTTAATAGAATAGGCATGAAAATCAGAGAATAATCAGTGTGGCTACATCATGAAATTGAAAAATCTGTTGTATTAAATATGACTTTGTAATTGTTATTTGACTATCAGTGTCATTGACATTATTAAACCAAATACATGTGCAGAATATTTGCATTAATTTTATTTTATCCTTTTTATCTTCCAGTATTATAAAAGGAGCTATAAGTAAGTTTAAAGTATTCTTAAAGCAGCTGTGATGAATAGTAGACTCATTTGATATTAAGGTTGTAACTAATGTTGATATATGTTTGCATCTGTTGAGATACTTATGTGAGCTTTATCTATTTAATTCTAGTTGTGTTGCTTGATACAACGACAGTGATGGGAGAACTAGGATGGAAAACATATCCATTAAACGGGGTAAGATTGAATGTCATTAATGTTTTTAAGTTACCCTCTATCTTGGGTTTGTAGGATCTTCTGTGAAAGGTACAGGAACCACAGATTTGTGTGCATTTTTGCATATCACTTAAGTCACATAGAAAAGATTAAAGTCTAGCTGAACTGGTAATAAATATGAATACTATATAATCTTGTTTCCTCGCTTTCTTTTAAGTTAATAGTTGTTCTTAATATTTCATTTTAATAATGGAATTTTTAGAAAATTTTATACCTGTTTTCCTTACAATAATATACATGTATGTATGTATGTATGTATGTACATAGATACATGTATATCTATGATGTTTTTGGTACTCAGGTTAGATATGGTAATAGAAAATGTATTTCTTCAGAGACAAAGCATATAATTAGAGTGAAGAAATATGAGCAATATATCATTTAACAAATATTAGGTACTACAGAAATGTTTTGGAAATTGGTGAGGTGATACATCTTTATGTAATCTTCAAAGCTGCTTCTAAATGCTTATTCACATGTGTAATCTATAAAATTATATTACTTCCTAGGTATTGATATTTTAACTGTGGTTATTACTGAGTTTTTATATATTTCACTTCATTTTACATAATTTCTATATCCCAATGTATTTCTACTTTTTTATATTAAAGTAAATTACAGTGCTTGTTTGTGAATATTTTTATTCTTATTCTTTTTCTAAGAAGCAACAATTCACTAATCAATACAAATAAATAATCTCAACAGTTGAATTATTTTTTCCTGCAAATGTTCTCATTCATCAGTCCTTTACTGATTTGTCTTAGTTTGCTTCTTTTATCATAACTTCAAGTATGAATCAGATAGGAAAAATTACATTGCCATGCCTCATTCAAGAAATGCTCCTGAAACTAAAAAATCATATGGAGTAGAATCTTTGTCTTTTCAGTTGATTACTTTTGTCATTTGTTTTATAATCAATCTATAATTGCAAAGTTAAAGCCTTTATTTTATTTTGATAGAATTGTCACCAAAATTTCTGAGAAAATGTAGTTTCATAATTTTATATTTGCTATTTTCTATGAATATAGTTCTTTAATAATTGTCATTATTGAAGTTTGAAAACCTCAAGGTTAGGTTAGAATTCACTGCATATATTGATAATTATATAATGTGAAATTTCCATAAAATTTTAAAAGTCTAAAATCCTGATACTCAGAAGAAGCAATTGTTTCTCAATTCTAATGTCTAAATACAGCATGTAAGAAAATATCCAACAGTTTAAGCTGTCAATCAAAAGGTACCAAGATGATGGGGCACAGTAATTGAGGACTGGTGAAGAAAAACAACCATCTGAGCTCATCCTGTGCTGTGCCTTCCCCCTTCCAGTTTTATGCTTTGTGATGTCCTGCACTTCCATAACACAGTGTCGTTTTACTTATTCTATTCTTTCAAATATTAATTAGTCCCAGAAACATCCTCAAAGTCATTGGTTGAGATGTTTTCTAGCTTTCTAGGTGTTTCCTTTTCCAGTCATACTGACTCAATTTAACCAAGTCAGAAGAACTATGAACATTGCTCTCATATCTAAATAACATCTGCAGATGATCCTAGTACCTAATGCTGTTTGCAAGACATCTCTAGTTTTAAGCTATAACTAAACTGGGGAAGTAGCCATATTGTCTATTACTTACCCATCACAGTTTTCCGGCATAATTGTTTACCACATGAAGAGTCAGAAATTGAATATATTTCAAGAGAAAATGGAATATCTACTAATAGTTTTGTTTACATAGTGTGACAACTTCAGCAGTTTAATAAATTATCAAAAGTCCTAGACATTAGTTTTTCATTTTGAATCATGGTATTATATAAAATAATCTTTTAATATATATGTTTGAAATCAGAAATTCAGAACATTAATGATAACTTATCTAAAAATGAATGTTAACTTTCATTTCTTTCCAAACTGCAATTTAAATAAGTTTTCTTCAAAGAAACTCTACAGCATATATGTGTGTGTGTGTGTGTGTGTGTGTGTGTGTGTGTTTAAATGTCCACTATGCTAATTTCATTTCTGTTATTTCACATTTCAAATAACTGCATTCAGTTTTAATGAATGGATAGATTAATTATACAAATATATTTCATTAATTTTAGTGTTTCAGTGACTTTTTTGCATTTTAATGTGTGTGTGTGTGTGTGTGTGTGTGTGTGTGTGTGTGTGAGTGTGTGTGTGGTATATGTATATATTCATCATGGCTAACATATGGACAACACCATACAGTTATTGTCATCTCATCCTATTTTCTGAATTCCGAGGATCAAACTCAGTTTCTTGGCTTGGCAGTAAGCAGTTTTAATGGTTGAGCCATCTCGGCCTTCATATGATACTTTATAGCTATAGCAGTTTGCTCTCCATACAGAGAAAGAAAAGAAAGCATTAATGGTATTCATTTCCTTAGATTGTTGTGACGATAAAAATTTCATGGATGTAATAAAAATATTATTCTAATTATCACTGAGATAACTCTAAACATTTTGAATAAGTGAAAATCTGAATATAACATTTTATAAATTGCTTGTTTTCTTTATCTGGATTTACCTTTAAAATATATATAATTTTTCCTGTAGCCCTAAAAATATTTTATTATCACAACATTAGTTTAAACAAATAACTGTAAGTAAAAATGAGCATTCCTTAAATCTAAGTGAAATGAAAATTCATGTATACATCCCTCCACTGAACAAGAACTATTTGAAAAGTACCATGATGAGTACAAGAGATTCTAGTTCTATTGGTCATGAAGGTGTATATGTGTACTCTCTCTTGTTTCCTCAAATCTCATAGTAGCTGAATTGTGAGTAATCAATTCAGCATTATTTGTTATATAACACATACTTTATATATATATGTACATGCAAACACACATACATATGAATATGTGTGTGTATTAAACCTAAAGTAGACATTTTACTATTATGATAATAATGACCTATAACTTGATGGATTGCAGTTACACAGAACATAACTCTAGAGGACAATTGTTCAATTTATTGTATCCTAAAAAAATTTTTGTAGGAAAGAAATAGAGAAAATTGAGATACTTAAAAGGCAAAAAACAGAGAAAGTATGATTATGTTAGTTTTCACTTTGGTGACTTTCTACTTTTAAAATATTTATCTCTTATATTATTCTTTTTATCTACACTCCTCCTTCTTTCCCTTTCTGTTTCCCCTTCCCCAGCCCTAGACTTTCTTCTTTTAGTGGCATGAAAAAGCACTCTATAGACGAAAGGCTTTTGCAATGTGTCAACTGAATCTGTCTTTTGAGTTTCTCTTTTATTTTTTGAGAACTGAGAGTGCCAAATTTGAAACCCATCATTAATCCTTTGGTCACTGCCTTCAAGAGCTTGTTCTATTAAAATACATACTGGATCCAGTTGAGCTATCATTACCTAAATATCCCTGTGTGGCCCTTGTGATCTAGATAAAAGCATGACAGCAAAAAAAGTTAGCTAGATCTCTGAAAATTTCAGTGGGTGGTGTTTAAAATTATTTTCTATCCTCTCTTTTTGTATATATCCCCAAGTATTCTGACATATGAACTTTCTTCCTTAGAATTTTAAAGCTATTTATAAGATAAATAAATGACCACAAATTACTTTAATTTTCTTTTAAATGAAAATACCTTGGGTTTTTTTTTTTACATTTATCAACTTGGCATGAGTGTATTGTATATGCATGTATATGTATACTCAAATATATCTCAGTGCTTGTGCAGAGGTCCAAGGCTAATTTACAGGAATCTGTTCTCTTTGTCTAGCATAAGAACTAGTGAACAAACTTAAATCACCAGGCTTGACAGTATGCATTTCCCCAGCTTCTTTAATTTTTATACTCTATTTTTAATGTACTATTTTAGAAACTTTATATTTTTCTTAGACAAAGTAACTGGAAAAAATTACCTTAAGGTTATTCTCAGCTCATTGTTCATGGGTACAGTCCTATCTGTCAGAGAAACCTTGGAGAAAAACTTGACAAAGTTGGTCCCATTGCATCCATGGGTAAGAGAAGAGTAAGATAAACTCTAGTAGTATTCATCCTTCATTTGTCCCTGTTAGTCAGTTATGTGGAGTCATGTCCACAGTGAGAATGGTGCTTTCCATCTCAATTAAACCAATCTAATAAGTCATTCTTTGTTGTGCCCAGATGTTTACCTCCTAAGCCACCCTAGATCCATTCACTTTGACAGTAAGTACTAAGAACTACCACCACCTGCTCTCAGCTTGACACTCAGCCAAATAACTAGTGAGCCCTAACATTCCATTCACTGTCCCAAAGTCTAAGGCCCATCATAAGGCAAAATTTATTCACTTCAATTTCTAAAATTTCCAACAGGCTTTTTCTTTTTACATATATTCTACAAGGTTTAAAATTCTATGTCTTCTGAGACTAAAAACAGTCTCTTTATATAGTACTCAGAAAAAAAAATAGTTCTAATATAAAATGGTCCTGAGTAAACATTCCCATTCTAAAAGGGAGAAATTTTATATTGCATGCTAATTTCCAACCATAGAGGAATTTTTAAAAAAAAAAAAGCTGCTGCATAATATTCAATATTTAGGGCTCATGATGACATCATCTGTCTTCTACATGGCTTCAGAAGAACTTCCTCCCTAGCTCTTCTGCTTGAAGCATACACAGTGTCCCTTTGAAGCCACTCAGTGCCTTCAGTGAACATTCATGGGTCTGGTATATGTGACATTTTGGCAGCTCTGTTAGAACTTAGAGCTTATAATCATGAGTTTCTATAACGCCTTCTACAGCCTTTTTGCAGGGACTTTGAATCTGCTGAACATGGACTGAGTCGGTGTCACTGAAACCTTCAATCCACACTTCATGAAAATCATTGTCTTGCATCTTACAAGCTTACAAAACTAGTATTTTGAAATAGTGATGCTGCCAAGTCCTTCTGCTACCAAACATGGTAGTCGATTACTTTCAACCTCAGCTTCACTCAGATCCTCAGGACATACACAGACTGATTCCTTGCCCTAAGAGAACACGATCAGCTGCTGACAGTCCTTATTCTCCTCTGAAGGATCATAATACAGATTTCTGTTTTATTGCTTTTTCTAGGCATCCTAATCTCACCTAGTGTTAGAATATCTGATTAATCTCCAGATCTCCAGGTACAGATTTCTGGGCTTTCTCTAGCCCAGAGTTACAGACTTTTGCACATTCTTAGCATAAATGAGTTCAAAAGGCCTACCCCTCACAAGGTTAGGTTTATCACAGAAACAGCACAAGTCTAGGTCATTAATTTCCTATATTAGTTATACTACACACTATTGGAATATAGTCTATCATGAGAGAAAAGTCTTGTTATTGTTAAAGGGCAACTGCTCAATTGTAAGTAGAAATCATGAGAAAAGGTAAGAAAAGGCCGTAAGAAAGCAAGTGATTGAGAGTCAGTAACTCTAAAAGTAACACTGTGGCTGCTAAATTTCCAAGTTCTGAATGACTCCAGGGATTGGCCTATATGGGATACAGACGAAATGAGAAAATAATTTTCACTGAGAATAATAAAAACTTTGTCATTCCCCTGTGCCTCTCCCAAGGAAGGCTATACTACTCATATGGGAGGTTTTGGTCCTTGACAAATTCATGCCCTTGTCAACAACACACTTGTACTCTGGACAGCATTCACAACACCAAACCTTTTGATCAACAAGTATTATGTTGTTTTGAAGCAAATTCCCTAATTTGAATATTGTCATACTCATAAGCACATATATTGAATAATTATATTGGATTATATATATATATATATATATATATATATATATATATATATATTTATACACATAAATATATGCCAATTTTAAGAAGCTGGATTCCTTTAACTTAGATTGCTAGACTTTAAATACATGTTGTAAGCCTAATAGTAGTTTGTAGGAATAATAGAAATAACAATTGCTATGACAAATTGGGAAAAGGGGCTCTTTGAGACTGACCAGCAAAGGGGAAAAAAGCTCAGACACTAAAATCTCCTTTAAGAAAACACTGGACCATGAATTTAGCCAAACCACTGGCTTTCTTTCATAGACTCTTATAGTTAAGTTAGGGAAATGACCTTCCTGCATACAGGCAGCACAGGAAAACAGATGAATGAATTTGTGTCATCTATTAGAGGCCATAAAATGCAAATATTTAATAGACATACAACTGCAATTGCTGTAATTTTTCTCCCCATTCTCTTATATCACCTGCTCTGCACAGCATCTGAACAACAAAAATATTGATTACTGTCTTATATTTTTGTTAGCCAAAAGAGCATCTATTAAACAAAATTAATTTTGAGTTAAGGACAAGAAGTAATGGAAATTTATAAAATCAGGTGTGAAACGTTTACTATCTGTGAATAAGTGATTACTTTCATATTCCTGGAGCACTTAAAAGTCAGTATGAATTGAATTTAATTTTTTCAGTGGCTTTTTTTGTTTGTTTTGTTTTTGTTTTTCGAGACAGGGTTTCTCTGTGTAGCTCGAGCTGTCCTGGAACTCACTCTGTAGACCAGGCTGGCCTCGAACTCAGAAATCTACCTGCCTCTGCCTCCCAAGTGCTGGGATTACAGGCATGCCCCACCACAGCCTGGCCTTTTGCAGTGGCTCTTTTTAACATATGGACTTAATTCTACTTGTAATCACTTCTTTTTTGAAACTTATTAGCATATTTATAATAAGTCATTGATTACATAATATAGTATTTCCTTTGTTTTTTTACATTAATACTTATAAGTTTTGATATATGGACTTCTGGCTTTTTTAAAAAAATTCATTATTGTGTTGTATGGCTGGATTGTTATTGTTGCTGTTTTGTTGCTGTTGTTGTTTCAGCAGCTTAAAATTGATTTTACCCAGAATCGTTTAAACACACAACCCACAATTGTGATTTCCTTTATATAGCTGTCTACATCTAAATCTCATATAATTCACATAAATACTTTAGGAAGTTAATAGTAAAACTTGACAAGAGAGCTAATATGTTATAGGAGGTATTTCTAATACAATTAATTGGTTACTATCTATAATCAACTCACCCTTCTAACCCATGGGCAAGCAGCATGTCCTGCAGATTCTATTTCCTTAAAGTCTTCCAACCAGTATCCTTGTGAAGTTTCATCTCTCACGCAATGGGTTCATTTAACTCCTTGTTATTTATCTCATGATTCACCATGGTATATTTATGAGCTTCGAGTCTCTCACCAGCTAATTCCCCCAGTCAGTCAAGTAGTGCTACAATGGGTGTCTTATCACAACCATGTCTCAACCCTATTAAGTTTTTTCTCCTCTCACTGACCTACATCATCTGTAGATATGTAGGGTAGCCATTACCTGACACTTTCCATTCATCATCTGACAAATTCTAAGCTTTAGTTTTCCCAGTTTTCAGCCTCTCTGAAATAGTCATCGTTTCTTGTGGCTTGCTTACTTTTGTTACTGGCTATCAAAACTCAGTTTTCTGGTCTGTAATTAAAGACAGAAATGTTCATACTCTTTTTCTGGAAAACTGATACTACTAAGGAATAATTAAGGAAACATTGTTTCAGGAGTGTGTGAAACAAAGTGCCTATCCCAGCATGTCACTCAAAATGTTTAAATGTGTGGTGAAGCACGGGTGTAACTCAGCAATTGGTATTATATAGTATAAGAAACTGGATATTTTGTGTGTATGTATAATTAAACAAGAAAATTAATGCAGTATGACAGAAGTGCAAGAAAAGTTGTGTGAACAGAGACATAGATGCACACCTGACAATATTTTAATAATATACTAGTCAAAGACTGTATTTTGCAAATCTAATTAAAGATGGAAGAGTCTAGTATTAACTGTACAGAAATCTTCTGTGTAGAAAAAGACAAAACTCATATTTCATACAGGATTCATATTCCTGTAGTCAGTTTTCTCATAAAATTCAAGTTTATGGATGAAAAGAATGCTATTTACCTATGAAATTCAAGAACTGCACAAAACTTGGAAACTTTTTAAACAAAATGAATGAAGACATACCTTCAGAGAATTAATGACTAGTTTAGGGTGGTTGATGTGCTGAATCCTATCTAGGAAATGTTATCCCCAGTAGGTTATTAATCCTGCACAATATTACAGAGATAATAATAAAAAGCAGAACATATGGCTTCAATGGCTTATAGATGAAGTGCACATTTAGAGAACAAAGCACTATGTGTTTTAGAGCATAGGTCAGCATTAAATGTCAAATGGGATTTTTTTAATAATATGCACTCCATGAAATTAGTATTTTGAAATAATTTAACATAGTAAGCAATGTATGGTCATAAAATGATTTATTTTCTTATCAATCAGAAAAGCAAAACTCATTGACCAATAAATGTAATGCTTTACTTATTTTTCAGTACTCCTATAATTAAAAAGCACAAATGAAATATAAAAGTAAAGATGTTTTTCAAGAATATATATATAAACAAGATCTGCATATACATGTACACAAGTATTTCCTTTGAAGGTTTATACATAGTGGGTATAATGTCTTGGAAAAGTCATATTATTTTTTATTTTTCTATTTTAGCTGTCAAATTTAAGTTATAAATTTAGTTAAACTGTTTATCTTCAATGTAATGCCCTAAAGCACACATACAAGGGATTCGTTATGGTTAGCTCTAAATAAAGCTGTGAACATTTTCCATATTGTCAATGTATGGCTAATGACACATGTAAGCATCAAACCTCAAGTTTTTTCATTTATTTATTGATACACTATACTAATTAATTTATCATTAATAATAATTTACTTAGAGTATCACTGGATTATTTCTAGTGTGCCAGAATATTTACTAATTATACCAATAGTCCCTCCTTCAGTTATCAAATAAGTACAGTAAGACTTGAATGACTATATTCCTCAGATATCAATAGCCTTTAAGAAGAAAAAATATTATAATGTTAGAAAATATGTTTCAATTTTGTTATAATCAACATTGGTGTGATTTTAGAACTGTATTTAGTTGTCATTTTTCTGCTTAGATCTCTCCAAATGCCCTCATATTAATATCAAAAAATTTTGTATGTAAGTATTAGTTGTTTTAGATTCCAGTATCCTATTTTATGTGAATTTTAGGAAACACATATACCATTTGTCATTGACCTGGAAACTGACTAGCTATCTTTATTTCTATGGCATAGAAGAAAATTCTTGTTATGTTTTTTGGATAGACTGCTCTAATAATTAAAATTACCTGACAGAAAAGCCATGAAAAAGTTTTATTTTGGTCCAGTTTCATAGGTTCTTTTCATGGTCAACTGACTTACTATTTCTGAATTTATAGGAAAACAAACTTCATGGCAGAAGGCCATGTGGGAGGAGAGTTGATCACCTTCAGAATAGATGACAAAAAGGGTCAGGTAAAACATGAACTCTTTAAAGGCATGCTCCAACAAATCACCTCTTTGAATGAGTCCCAAATTCTATAACTCACCCATGTGTAAATTTGTGAGTGGATTAATCTATTGGTGGAGCTGGTGTGCACTCACATCTTAAGTTCTTCAACTCATAAGTCCTTGTGAGGATATTTTATATCCAATGAATGACAATTAGTTATTATTACTCAGTGTATTACTTTTCTAAGTGGACCTGTTAGGTATTGGAACTTTATGATACTATATGAAACCAGAACAATATCTCCACTTTGCTTCAGAATAAAGAATTTCAATTCAAAATCAAAAAGGATGCTAATTAATTATAAAGGCATCTTTACGCATCTTCATCCTAGGCAGTCCCTTCTGCTCAGGCACGTACTCTCTTTTTAGACATTCACACAACTTGTACTCAGGGTGATACATTTTTCTGTAATTTTGTCTTTGTGTATTAAGGTAAATATGTTATCCTATCCTGATCCAATACTAACAAAAACTAACAGGAACTCTAACAAAGCTACAAAATATAGACACAAGAACAAAATAGAGAGGGAAAAGACCAAAGTTAAAGTGTAGACCAGTTGAGTATTTCTGTCAACATATTAGAATACCTACCCCTGCTCATTTCTTAGTTATATTTGCTTGGAATACATCTGTGAAAGCTCATTCTAGATTATATCCTTACATGAAGAGGCAGGGTATGTATGAACTCTCATACCTATCCTAGGTCATTTATAGCTTATGGGAAACAGAAAAGGCAGTTTTCTCTAAGAGCATAGTCCCAGGTTAGTTGGTCACTTTCCAGTAGATAATGTCATATCTATATGAATTCATGAACTGTGCTGAATGGGTTTGATTAAAGAGTTGTATGACTCTTTAATCACAGAGTTGTATGAGTAAGTAAGGGTGGTGCATAAGACAGAAATTTGGGAAGAAAGTAAATTGGATTAAAAGTGCTGTGTGAAAATCTAATTCCTAATATGTATATATTAGTAACCTCTTTTGTATATATTTATTTAGTACCTCCTGTGGGCCCAACACTATTTACCCAATTCTGCTGAAGATTAATGACTTCTATATTTTTCTCAAATGCCTTTCAGTGTTTATACTTATCTCTGAGTGTACAGATATGTTATGGGTTATTTAATAGATATATTCACAATAAATATTGTCTCTGAAAGTTGAGTATGAACTATTTATTCCTTGTGGTGAACTATCCTGATTCTGTCCTTTAGTGGGTAAAATTGTTCTCAAGACAGAACATTTTCTTCCTAAACATATAATTTTAAAATCCTAATACATTAATAGTTACAACCTTAAAAGCAGAAATGTTGATTTTGCATTATTTGGATTTTAACATATCAATAACACTAAAGTTACTTCACATTATAGTAAATAATTCTTAGGGCAGAAAATGTCTATTGAAATTAGTAATTACATTTGATTATTAATTGGAAGATTATTTGGAAGTTGAAGGTCATTTTTACAAATTTCTTTAGTTAGCTTTATATTACTATACCTAGTTGTATAAGAAAATTCATTATATGGAGAAAAGATTTATTTTCTTCACAGTTCTGGAAGTTCTTGTCCAAGATTCCACAGCCTGCCTTGCTTTCTCCCTCTCCCTCCTTCCTTCCTTCCTTCCTTCCCTCCTTCCTTCCAAAAGTCCATCCTTCCTTCCTTCTGCCCTTCCTCCCTCCCCCCATCTTTATTGTTTCATTCTTTGCGCTACTAATAGTAGCATCAAAACTATTTTATAGGAGAATATATATTATAGGAGAAACTATTCTATAGGAGAATCAAACTGTTTTATATTCACTTCCTAAATGTAAGATTTCTTTTTAGCAATATAGGATGCAAACTAAGTTTTTTCAACATTCAGAGGCCTTTGTGAGATGTATTTAAAATTACTCTCACACTTTCCTTCATTCTTCTACCCAACTACCACCCCTGTCCTCATTTATAACATCAGTGTTACACTCAAAATAGACAGGATTCCAGTATTAATTATCCTTGTATTCTAAACCTGAAACCCATAAATATCATACGCATAAAGTGATCAATGAATATTTGTGTGTATATATAAGAATTATAATTTATATATTCTTTCAATTACTTATGATGAGTAAAGTATAACTAACCATAATCTACCCATAATTCCATGGGTTAGTATGGCAAATTACAGATACTTGTCTTAAAACAACAGGAATTAATTGTCTCAAGGTTCTACAGGCCCAATCTCTGAAATTGCAATATGACTAAGGCCAATCTTCCACTTAAGACTGAAAAAAATTCCTTGCTTGTCACTTTTCTTCTTTTGGTTCTGAGTAATACTCATCTCCTAATTCACGGGAATCACTTTCCCCTGAATCTTCACATGGCCATTTCCCTTCTGGCTGTGTCTGTCTTTCACAAGGCAATGATAGGACTGAGTGACAGGACTCAGGTCATACTCTAACTTGGTAGGACCTTAGTTCATCTACACTTATGCACTCTGCTTTTCAAAATAAGACTGCATTTACAGATGTTACATGAACATGCAGTTTTCTGGGACACTGAATCCTTTTATGCATCAACATGTCAATCTTCTCAGAAACATCTGTTTATATATAATAATTACATTCATGTCTTAGGACAGTAATGTATTAAGAAGTGATCTAAGTTGTTCAATATGGAGTTGATGATGTTTATTAAGTATCTGTCTCTTCAAGGTTAATGCCTGATATGATAAATAAACTTTCACACCGGAGTATTTGGAAAGCTTCAGAGAGTTAACCATAGGAACCTTATATGGAAATATGGGATACTTATGTGCTTATGAATTTGTAAGATAGTGTTTTCTGTCTTCTATCCTTCAATTTTTCATCATAAGCAGTAGACCTGCTGTCATAAATGATTCAGAAATCTGGAGTAACACAATAAAATAGAAGAAAAAGAAGAACGGGGCAGGGGAGAGGGATTTTAGATATTTTCACATTTAATTTAAGGTGATGGAATAATCTTTTCTCCCAATTTATATATGGGCTTCATGGGTTTTCACACAGTTCATAAAAAGTTTATGAATGATGAAAATTCCTAATGGTTTTTCTTCAAAACATAGTGACCTTGCAGGTGTTTTTCTGTGATGTTTACCCTAATCTCTTCTAATATCATGGTAAAATAAAATCAGTTATTTTCCAAGCTGACTTCTGAGACTAATGTAGACCAATTACTTGGGTACAATAAATGTAAACAAAATATTCAGTTTTGTTACTGATTTAATAAGCTATTCACATTTTATTTGTAATTGAGATAATTATTTCTCTCATATGACTCGACATAAGCAGAAAATGGCAAGATATAATTTCTCTTAGCAGTGGCTAATATTTTGAAATCATTAAACTAATGAAAAGGAAGCTTCTAATTTAATGGGATTACTATGCAAATTATAGTGGTCTGTGCTGCACAATATTACTGAGGGTAGAAATTGCTTATGAAATTTGGTAGAAAATGTAGAGAATACTTCCTTACTTTAAAATAAATACATGGTTAAACATTATTTTTATATCTATTATTATATTTCAGTTACCTCAATATAATTATACATATGATATATTGACATATGATGTCAATATAATTATACATATAATACCAAAAATTATCAGAATGTCATTGAAAGAATTCTGATTGTTTTTCTATTTTATTACTGATTTCCTTTATCTGAGGTGTCAACTCTAGAGGAAAAGTATCAATTATTTTTCTTTTATAATAGTCTTTGATTGAAATTACCACAAACTCAGATGATATTACCTTGTTGAGTAACCTTTAGAACTGAGAGTTGATTTTTATTCTTAAGTTAAAAGAAAGAATAAATGAAAGCAGAGGGTAAAGAACAAGTTTGTAAATACAGTAAATATGAACATGTGCATGGAGTGAGAATGATACAGACAACCTTTTAGGGAGCAGAGAGCGTGGCTGTGATGGTAGGTATAGGAGGAGATGTGGGATTGCCTTACTGCCAATGTTGGATGCTCCTTATTATCCCCAGAATGCCACTGAATAAGAAATTTCACATGAAGTGATTTTACCAGGAGAATAGATTCTGGCATGTGCCAGTACGATTAAGCCTCCTATTCATCTCTGTCAGTCACGGCCCTTCAAAGACTGAATTCAAAGAATTGCTTTCTATAAGAGGGAGGACAAGAGGAAACATTTGAAAGAACAGGTGATTAATGACATCATTACAGAGTCCTGTGACTATTATGCAAAACCCAAGACATTTGTGCAGAAAATCTGGAAGTCACTTGAAAGTCCATGGATTGCAACATTCTGAATCATTGATCTAAAAATGCGTGAATGTAACAGGCTGGTGATAAATGTGAAGAGCTGGCTGCATAGGAAGTGGTAATCAGAATTAGTTTTTATACACATTTGACCAGAACTGAAAACAAGGTAATATAATTTCTCTTGTCTAAGGTATGGTATTTTAGGATGGTAGCCAACAAGCAAAATGTTTATCTTGGTGGAGACCATGCCCTTTGGTGAGATGAAACAGTTTTGGTTTTTTTTTTTTATTGAACTAATCCACGCCCTATTCTGTACCTTCCAGTTCTTCTCCTATCTCTTTTATTTCCAACTTTATGTGCTTTCTTCTTCTTGCTTTAGAAACTAAAGGAGATGTCATGTATCAAGAAATTCTGTATTGTCCAAAGGAGGATAGAGTGGAATAAAAGAAGGTTAGTGGCTCAAACCAAAGGCTCAGACAAAGGACTGGAGCTTTTTGTCACACTGGGTAATGTTTTGGAGTCATTTGCACAGTACAGACTTTCAGTTCATATTCTATCTATTATATGTAGTTCTTTATACCACTTCATTTATTGCATGTCTCATAAGCATCTTAAATCTGTACTCAAGAGGTGTGCATCTTAGACATCTGCAAATATTCTTGAGTTATAGCACCACTGGCTCTAACCAGTAATAATAAGTCTCAACGTGGGGACTTCAGCCTTCCTCTTTGACAGTGGGTCATTCTATCCAGCACCCTATTGTGTAGCATCTGTGGCCTTCCAGATCTTATTCCCTATCCTATTATTCTACCTTAACGCTGAGAGTAGTTTCAGAATATTTGGGGGAAGCTGAAAGATGGTGATCCATCTCCTTTTACCTATTTCCTGCTGCTGAGCAGTATAGCTTCTGCCTGAGCAGGACCACAAAACTATCTCCCAGTTTATGCATCAGCTGGAAAGGAAGACTGTATCCCTTGTGGTAGAAACTGGCTGAAAAAGTAAGCATTACAAAATTAGTCTGGGATTTGATCATAAATGACAAGAACATAGAATTTCTATTAAGTATTAGGCAGGTGTCTCCCAGAGTTATTAGCAGCCCTAAGACCCTCAGGTCTTGCAATACAGGTGCCCTAGCATTAATGCCTCAAAGGCATGCAAAGCAGGTATGTGTGGGCCTTGAATATTTATATTAGCAGAGAAAGAAAAACATTAGTAAGGAGAGAGTGGTAGGCTGATGGGGAAGTGAGGCTGGACCTGGAGGAAATTCCACTGAAATATGAACATTGAAAACACAAGAAAATGGTTGGTATTTGCAGCATGCTAGTAGTGTAAGAAGAACAACCTAGCACAAAACCCATTAAACTTCATTGTTGACAAGTGTAGAGAAAAATCAAGAAGCCCTCTTGGTGGGAACAGAGAAAGACTAGGTAAGAGTAGTCACACTGAGTCTAGAAGAATTAAATGGGTTACTAGGCTATGACTATATATTCAAAGACTGCTCTCATTTTGATAAGATGTGTTTAACACTTAAATATGTAAAATGCTCATTAAGTTAGTTTTAAAAACATATCAACACTTCAGAACAGTCTTATGGTTGCATAAATTTAGAGAAACTTTTAAGATTTTCTTTGTAACAACATTTTGTGGAAGGTTAAACTTTTTATTCTCATTTAATTTATTAACTTTAAGTAGCATTGATGTAGTTACTAATGGAAACACCAAATCCTAGCGTGAAGAGGGGAATTTGAGAAGCACTGTCTTAAAAGAAAGGGAAAAGGCCTTTGCAATTATATGTTTATCGATGTCAGGATAAGGATAGTTGAATTTAATCAGCAGAACTCATCTTAAATGTGATTTACAGACATGAGAAACTGCTCATACCATTTGGCTAAATATTTGTAGTATGCACTTTTGAAAATAAATAGCTATCAATATACTTGGTACAAGCCAAAAAAACATATAAACTAAATTAAATTCAGATTTATAACCAAATAAAACTAACTGTGAAGTAGGAGATGAGGAGAAGGGATATACATTCTTGTGTCCTATGTGCCACAGAAAATTAAATCCAGGCAGATATTTTCAGTGATGGGAGGTGATGAAATGAAGACAGCAGTAAGGCAAAATCAAACATGCTTATCACAAGCTACCAGAAGATCTATGCTAAAATTATCAGACCGATAACAGTTTTTCCTCTATGGTTTTACTTTAAGATTTCATATAAAAGGATAACAATATCCTTTTTTTCATCCTGTATTTCATGGTTTCTATCACTGCCCCATCCCAATCCAATCTTTCCATGTCCCCTCTCCTAAATTCATGACCTATTTTCCAATACTCATTTGGACACACATACACACATGCACATGTACAAACACACACACACACACTTATTGAGTTGAATTTGTTCTTATGTGCATGTATTTAGCACTGATGACAGAGGATTAGAGAATTATTGTTCATAACTGAAAGCAGAAACCAAGCACACAAACAATAGCCCCTACCCTCACCCCAAATGGCGCTTCTCCCTCAGTATCCTGCCTTTAGAGCTCTTCATCTAGAAGTGAAGCCTTTTGAATTTTTCCTCTATCTATTCTGTCACATGGACTGGATTGGTCCTGGAAGGTCTTTCTGAAAGTTTCTAAGAACAACATCCATGTCTTGTCCAAAAGACACTATCACATGTATCAGTCCTCCCATTCCACAGGCTCTTCTTATCCCTGTGTTTTCTTCTCCACTGCTTCCAAGTCTTAGTTATAAAAACAGCACCATACACCTGTATGCTCAAGAACCCCAATAATTACAGAACTGGCATCATAGATCCATATGCTGTGGTAGTGGCACTTAAAGCTTATGTACAAACAAGAGCTGTCTAGTAATAGCTAACCCCTGCTCAGCTGCTAGGGAACCCATATCTAGCACTATAATCCTACCCCAAAACCAATGATCGGAGAGGTCCTAACCTATAGAAGAAAACCTGGCACTTAAGTAATATGTCTGTTTAAATAATCATCCTCATAAGCAAACATACAAAAAGCTCTCATAAATTTTTTTGAAGTCAAGACTAGAGAAGAGAACCACAGCTGGCCAAAATATTCATTTGCTTTCTTGATTGAGCTCTTCGGTGGAATTCTCTTTGAAAAATACTGTTCAATGCTAGTAAAGACCTGGGTGTAACATTCACCTGTAATCTAGTACCTGGGAAGTATAAACAAATGGGTTAGAAGTTAAAGGTGAATTTGAGAGTTCAAGAATAGCCTAGACTGCATAATACTCTTTCTTAAAAAGAAAAATGAAAGCATAATGGAAAACTGAAGACATTGCTTTTCCCATTGGCCCAGTAGCGACAATGCTTCATGATAAGTGGGGTGGTGATATGCATTTACCTCCTGGCAAGTACAAAACTATATTTTACTTGTCAAGTTTAAATTGTAAGCAGACAGCGCAACACATTAAATCAGTGTACCAGTTAGTTTCTTACTGTCAGCTTGATACAGAGTAGAATTGTCAGTGAAGGGAAGACTGCAGCTGAAGAATTGACTTGGTCTATGGATATCATGCCCGTGGGCCATTTGGTTGCTAATTGATATAAGTAGGACAAACACACTGGGGATGGTAACATTTTTGGTAGGTTAGCTAGGGGACTGTAGAAAAAAAAGGTAGCTGAGCATGCCTGAGGTAACAAGAAGTATTCTTCCATGGCTTCTTCTTTAAATTTATCTTGATTTCCTTCCCCGACTTTTTGCATGAATTGTGACCTAGAAGAATAATCCCAAATAAATGAATGAATGAATAAATAATTAAATATCCTTTCCTTCTCAAATTGTTTTTTGGCCATGCTATTTATTACAGTACCAGAAAGCAAACTAGAATGCTCAGTGTCTTTGTTTCATCATATAATCATTGTATATGTCTAAAGTGAATACATTCCAGAAACTATAAAATAATAGCAGCCATATTCATTTCTGTTACAACTATTTATGATAATCTTGCAAAGGTATTCTAAAGATATGTTTTATAGTGTAAATAGTGTTAATTGTTTTGTTTTTTTCACCAGACTCATTGAAATTAAATTACTTAAGAACACTATTTGTCATTGCCTTAACAAAAAAAATCATATTGCTACTATATAGAACTATAAATCTCTACAAATCTGGTATAAATAAATTCACATTTACTTATATTCTTAGAATATAATATTAGGATATAATATCCTTAGGATATAAAATTAGGATATAATATCCTTAGGATATAATATTAGGATATATACTATATCCTAATATTTCAAATAAATTGAGTCATAAGTTTCTTGAAAAATTCATTTAATTATAGCTCACCTGTAAGTTATATAACTAATAACATGTCTTAGTAATTAGGATAGATTTTCAGTACATATGTGACCACTATAGAGATGTGCATGTGAACAGCACACATGGAATCATACATATGTCATAGCTCAATACTCAAAATTAACAAAACTTTTGTTCTGTAATACTAGTTTACCATCTTATTAAGTTGGAATGTAATTGATTTGAATATAGATAATATAAAAACTAGGGAAACACTAATTTGAATTAAGGTTATTTTATACATTTTATAAAAAATAAATTCTTGAGATTTATCAAGAAGTCTAATTTGAGAAGAGAACTAGGAGTTAAATGCCCCCTCATTTTAATGATGTTTCATCTCTCTCTCTCTCTCTCTCTCTCTCTCTCTCTCTCTCTCTCTCTCTCTCTCATCTCATCATCTCTTTTATTTCTCTTTCAGAAGGTGAGATTTGGACTATGCTCAGAGTCTAGAACTATGTACAGGCTCAGCCATCTTTATAAAGTCTCAATAATTTAGGCATTTTCTTCTTAGTTCTTAGTCTTCACTCATGTCTTCCTGCTCTGGCACCTACTCAGAATGGATCAAGTCTTCTTTGTCTTAGATTTTTAAGCTCAAGGCCTCTGAGACACTCTTCCAATATGAGCATTTAGCAGGTCAGACCTATTCTAGTTCAGGCATATTGACAATTCATGTGTCTTGTTCCTTGTCATAGAAAATTTAGGATGTCCCTGTCTTTTGAACTTTGCCTATAACTTTTGTGGTCATAGAATCCTGTTTTATAGTACAGAGTAGGAAGATAATAGGGAACTTTAGAACAATCAATTAATTTAGAATAATCTTTATGTTCACTTTACCACAGACTTTCAGAGGGTAGTATAGAAAATGGTTCATTGCTTGTAAATAAGAGATAGATTACAAGGAAGGAAGGAAATATAAGAAAATAAATACAATTCTGTAAGAATGAGATTATAGGCTTTTGATTTACCAAATAGTAATTTTGAGTTACCTCAAAATTACTATTTTGTAATATTTTCCTAGAATCTTGGTCCAGAGAAGAATGAATATTAATGAAACAATAATGGATAAATGTATGTCCCTAATATAATAATATGAAAAAGATGATTTCCTACAACCTGCCCTACAGTCTTAATGAAATATTGCAAAAGATTATCGAAGGCCATTATGATAAATCCACAAAATGTAGTTAATATAGTCTTATTAACAATTAATCTATCTTTTGTTTTTATCATTATAGCATCTGCTATGGTGCATTTAACACAGTCTTGTTAATTTTATTGAACAAAGTAAGAGATTTGGTTAAAATAAATAATTAAAAGACTAATCTTATTACCATGTTTTATTTACTAATATTTTCTGCACAATTATCATTGAAGAGTCTGCCATGTATGCTACTTATTACATATCCTATTGAGAGATATGATAGAAGGATCACAAGTGAGAATTAATTCACTCCTAACATAATTTACTATTGTTTCTGAGAACTGATTGTTCTCAAGAGATTATCATGTATTTTATTTATTACATATACTATTGATAGATAATCATGATGGAAGAATTAAAAGTGAGGATTTCTTCACACCCAATATTTGGCTGCTCATTATATATTTTACCTATGCTCACCTTCTAGGGAGAACTCATAAAATGAAAATGCTTTCATACTACAGTTTACCTGTCACCTTGTGTCTCTCATTGTTGTTTTCCATTCTTACAGCACTCTTTGGATATGCCTTATATTCATATTGGCAAATTAGGTTAATGAAGTGAAGCTACATAAATGTGTTAGAGCTTCTTATGTTTTAGCTGGGCTATCATTAATTAATAATTGTTAGTGATTCAAAATAGCCTATTAAATCTTTCATAATTTTAGTTATATTTATATAATTTAACAAAATAATTTAGAATATATCTTGAATTCTACATCATTTAGAAATTTTTAGTTCACAGTAGGACTGAAAACATAAACTGTCCCACTTTTCTCTATTTCCTCTACTGTGAGCACAGACAGATCTGTTTAAGCATAATTTACTCTAAGGCAAATTCAATCCTATATCTCTAATTGATTTCATATTTTTCCTAGATTTATAGTAGTAATAAATTTAATAATTATAGTATTATAAAATGTTACATGTTGTTTATCATGATTTTTCTTCCTCAATGGGTGATTTTATGTAATAGACTGAATTCTACAGGATCACATTTAGTATTCATTCATTCATTCATTCATTATGCATGAGTGAATGTGTCATAGCATACAGGTTAAGAAGAAGGAAAAATCCCAGAAGTCTTTTCTCTTCTCCCACAATCTGGATCCCTGGGATCTAGGTCAGGTAATGACACTTGCTGGCCAGTTCCCTTGTCTACTGAGTCATCTCATTTTGCCATGTGTACATTTTTACTAAGCTTAAATTTTGTATCGTATGCTTTTATAATGCATACTTCAGGGAAATTTTTTAATTACTTCTCATGTGGTGTCAGGAGAGTAAAACTGTATATATAAATTCTTCTTCTCAACTTTTATTTGTTTCCATTTTCGCATTCAGTGGTGTCCATCATGAAGAGAACAGTGAAAATTCTGGGTAACTGCAGGTTAGGATGCAATGGGACATAATGCATCAGAGAGCAGGTATTGCTGAGTGAGAGAATTGTTGCACATAAGGAGAATTATTAGACTTTATTTTCAAGTTTTTCAACAAGTGAAACAATTTTCTCTGTGTTCTTATTCTTCTAAATGGTTGTTGGGTTTGAAAGAAAAGCTATTTGGGTTTATTGAGAGGTCCTAGGAGATGAAAGGGTCATCCTAATCTGGTTTAAGGGAATGACTTTTTCAGAATTAATTTGCTAGGTGCCAAAAATACAGTGTTCAGAGCTTTGTAAAGTAATTGAAGATTTTGGGAAGCTGAACAGCAGCTGGGTTCGGTTGTATTGATTCAATTAGTGAGACACAGTCTTTAAAGCTTCAACAGTACCTATCTACTATTGAGAGATCTGAATTTTGATGGCAGACATTTTTGTGATAATTTTACTCATTATTATTATGCTACCATTATTTCATTTATATATACTAAATTTCATTTATATATACTAAATCGATATAATCTGTTTTCATGTACATGAGTTTATGGCTGACTGCTGGGTATTAGGATAGACTATTGAAATTCTTATCACTGGAGAAACTAAATTTTCCATTCTCAGCAACAATTGATTGCCTGTAGCTCTTACAAAGATGGGACTATATAAATTATACACGATATACAGTAGCACGTCAACTGATGTAATTCTGCAAGTCTACTTTAGAAAACCATATTGTTGCGATTTCATGTGTGTACTTCCTCTTTCAAGTCTAAAAAACATCCTTTTATTCTGGCTCATAAAATCTTTTCACCCCCTCTTCCTCAGGGTTCACTGAAACATAAACTTAGAATTTATATTATAGATGTAATAATTGGGGCTGAATATGCCACTTATCATTTGTTCTCTCTATTTTGACCAGCTGTAGCTCTCCTTGGTAACTTCCATTTGCTTCATAAAGAAACTTTTTTTTATGTGGATTGAAAACTGTATCTGCAATATTCATGAACTATCATCATTGTAAAATATAAAATACCATTTATATTGTCTCTGTGCTAATATAGATGAGGGAGTATGGGGGAGGTGATCTCACAAGTTAAGAAACTTATGTGCTATATTAAACTAAAATATTTTGACTTAAAACATCCACCTGAGCCCAGTGTATACTCTTCTGCTGCTGAGTTGATATTTGAGCAATGACCATGTTTCTAAACACATATTCCAGCAATTTTAAGATGTGGAAGTTTACTTATATGCAGTCTAATTTCCTTATTTTCTATCTGATAGCTTTTGTGCTTCATAGTCACATAAGTAGTTTACTAATTAATAAGACAGGCAAATCCATCTGCCTATATATACCTGTAAGTCTTCATATATTGATGTAAAAGCTTTCTATGTTTTTGCCTCTGGAATGTACTTCATATGCCCTCCACAAATTCATAGAAATCATTGATGTTGGTAGAACCCAGGCATAGACAGGAAACTATGCTATGGTTACAGTTTTTTTGTCTTGTTTTGTTTCATTTTTTTAACAATAGCAGTAGTGCACATAGATGCTGAATCTATACAACTAGCCCGCATTCTTCCCTAATGACTAACAACAAAGATAGGTATTTTATCCAACCAGTTTCTGAAAATTTAACCATTCCCATCTTCAAGTCCTGTTCCCATAGCTTGAAATTCTCTCTCTCTCTTTTTTTTTTTGACATTTCCTCCCAGTCCCTACATTAGCCACATTATTCCCACAAAAATAGATTGCATCACAATTTTACTAAAATTTATCTCATCTTCTAGGACTCTGTCCTCATCACGCCCTACCAAAGCATATCTGTGCTTGCACCTCTCTTGACCTTTCACTTACTATAGTATTCCTTTCCTACTTTCAGTTTGCCCAACTTCTTGCTCAAACATTACCTTCTCAGAAATGATTATATACCATAAATTTAAAATAAATATCTCAATGCATCATCATCACCTACTTCTCTTATCTTATTTTTTCTTTTATGCTAATGCCAAATGTAAGGCCCAAGTATCTCTGGAATCGTGAAAGATACAGCCACTCTGCTACACATTGCCTCCTCTAGCATTTCTATGGAATACTCGAGCAAGACCCCTCTCTCCAGTTAATAGTAGGATTGACAATCATCATAAACCAAACTGACAATCAATAGGATCCAACCCTGTATATTTACTTTAAGTTTAATGGTGAAACATTGATTTTTTTAATATACAATTTAATATTTAGGAATTTAGGAAGAAATGCTGACAGATGTCAATTAAAATGTTAGCCTAATACATCTTCAGCACATTTAATTTGAGATATTTAGCTACAATTTTACAAAATTTGTATTAATATGACTGGGTGAATATAGTAATCGTAAAAATTAGATTATCAAAGTGACTTATATATATTATTGAAAATTCATCTGCTGGGATTATAGGTCAGAAATTCAATGGCATTTGTAATTATTCATAATTCATTTTATTCAAATACATTAAGCTTGAATCTTGTTAGGGTCATCTCACACTAATTAAAAGCATTGTCTTTTTAATGTAGAAGGCTTAAGAATTTTTTTAAAAAAAATATATTTATTTTGTTTTTATGAGTACACATTAGCTGTCTTCAGACATGTAAGAAGGGGGTATCGGACCCCATTACAGATGGTTGTGAGCAACCATATGGTTGCTGGGAATTGAACTTAGGACCTCTGCAAGAACAGTCAGTGCTCTTAACTGCTGAGCCATCTCTCCAGCCCAAGAATTTATTCTCATGAACACATCCATTTAAAAAAAATATATATGTATATATATACATCTATGTGTATATATATACATATACATACATATATATATATATATATATATATATATATATAGTTATATAGTTATATAGTTATATTAAATAGGGCACATCAACTTAAGGACTGCAATTCCTTAAGTTGGTGTGCCCTATTTAATATAACTTATTATATTAAACAATATAATAAGTTATATTAACTTATATATAACTTAAAATTATCTCTATTCATGCCTATAGGATATTGGCATGATCAACAAAGGTTATTTGGTTAAAACATATGAAATATGGAATTAATAAAATCAATATGTATTTATGTGTTAAAGGTTTTTTCTTTTTTCTTTTTATTCTTCTCTTATACAACAGGGATATCATACCCTCCCTCTATTCTTCACACCCTCCCTACCTCCCCAACTCTCTTTTCCCCTGGACCCACTGTTTCTCCATTTCCCTTAAGAAAAGAGCAGGACTCCCAGTGATATCAATGGAAAAACCACATAACACAATGCAGAAAGACTGGGCACAAATCCTATCCATATCAAGGGTGGAAGAGACAGCAAAATAGGAGGTAAGGGGGTTCAAGAACAGGCAAAAGAGTCAGAGACAGCCCCCCAATCCCATTGTTAGGAGTCCCAAAAGAACACCAAGCTACACAACCATAACACATATGCAGAAGGGCTAACACAGACCCATGCAGACTTCATGATTGCTTCCTCAGTCTCTGTCTGATTCTGTCTGATTCTGGGGTCCTGTTTTCCTGGTGTCTTTGAGATGTCTAGCTTCCTGCCCCTCTTCTGTGGAGTTTCCTGAGATCGTTTAGGTGTAGGTCTCTGCATCTGCTTCTGTTATTTGTAGGAGAAAACCTTTCTGGTGATGATTATGTTAAGCTCTGTTTATAAGTATAGGAAAAAAAATTAGGAACCATTATTTACATTTATTTGGCTGTTTGGTTGTTTGGTCAGCTATGTTTGGCTCTGAGCATTTAGAAATAAAAAAAACATACTTTTATGTCACTTAATCTGTAACAGTATAACAATAATGATTGGCTTCAAAGTATAAATAATGAGTACATGTCTTGATAAAGATAATACAAGGGGTCAGACTCTAGGTAATAAATTTTAAATACATTTTAATATATTTGCTTTGTAGATGTACAAAGAAGCACTTGAGTTATTTTTATTTTATGTGTATGAATGTTTTGCCTACTTGTATATCTGTTCACCATGTGAATAGAGGAGGGGTCGGACTCCAGGTAACCAGCTGGGGCTGAGCATTTACAATAATAGGTCCTTTATTTTTTAAATAAAAAGATTTAATCTTTTTTATTTACATTCCAGATTTTATCCTCCTCTTGGTCCACCCTCTGACCATTATATATCCCATACCCTACCTCCACGACGATGTCTACCCCCATGACATACCCCACCAGACCATCCCACTCCCTGGGGCCTCCAGTCTCTTGGGGGTTAGGTACATCTTCTCTTACTGAGCCCAGACTCAGAAGTCCTCTGCTGTATGTATGTTGGAGGCCTCATATCAGCTGGTGTACACTGCCTGGTTGGTGATCCAGGGTCTGAGTGATCTCGGTTAGTTGAGATTACTGATCCTCCTACTGGGTCACCCTTTTTATCTACCATATATGTTCTGGGAACAGACCCCTGTATTTCATTTTCTTGATAATGATGAATGGTTTTCTATTATGCCATGTAAATTAAAAGGAATATAATTATAATTATAGAAAACTATTAGAAACTATTAAAATTTTAAATGCCATATTCTAGACATTAAAATCAGATATAGAATAGCCATAAAATATCTTCATTTAAATGAAATCTTTCAAAATTTAACTTGAAAATCAAATGTAGCTTTTAAATATCAATAAATTAGTGTCTTCTATTGAAATTAAGTTTAATGTTTTTCAAGTAGCATGAGATCTCTTCTAATTAAATGTTGCTCCGTGTGTTTATACACTACATCACTGCTTTGGCAGAACTAAATGACAAGTCAGAGTTTAGTAGGAAGTTTCCTGTCAAAGGAAATGACATATTAATTTGTAAGAAGACAGGTTGAAGAATTTTCTTGTTTACCAGTGATAGTCGGAGACTGATAAACGTGCTACAGTAAAGTTATCTTGTCCCCATCCCCACAACCACTTCTGTTAATGGCATAGTTTCCAAAAGGGTATTGAAGACTATCTAAATTCTTTTGTGACTTAGTGAAGAACAGATGAGATGGGTGAATCAAAAACCAAATTTCTGCATAGTAAATTAAGTATTCAGGCCTTATGTCAAAGGATGGAGAAAAATACTAATTCTTGAGAAGCAATTTAGTTCACCTTTGACTAGTAGTATTTGGATATGAAAGGAAGGGAGCATTATTATAACTAAATGCTTATACAAATTATGGACATGTCTGAGTGACCCATTTTTTTTGAGAGGATTTCAGGTGTGAGCCCTCAGATGGCCAAGAACTCACATGTATATAAGGCTGGCCTATTCCACACGGAGATCTCCTTCTGCCTCATAAATGCTGGGATTACAGGCATGTACCACAATGCCCAGCCCATGCCTAATGTGAAAGAAAAAGAAAAGAAACACTGTGAAGTATTAATAAAGTACATTTAAAGGAAAATAAAAGAAAATAAATGCTAATAAAAGTAACGAGGGAAGAATTATATATAATCTATTGTTTGATTATTTAACATTCTCCTAGATTTTATACTATATTATTCATATTATTAGGTATTTATATTTTAATCTCAATCTCTGATATCCTGCAACAGGTTTGTGTACTTTTTAGGGAATTTAGGATATTAATTAAAGAAAATGATTATTCTTTTGTGGAATCTATAGAATTACTAGGGTAAGACATAGAAATAATTTTAAATTGCTATTAATTGCTATGAATTGGAAGTAATGAGCTGTACCAATTCAGTAAACAGATTTTGTCCAACACAAAATAATTTTGTCTAACTATATCCTTTATTTTTTCAAAACTATGTCATTGTTCTCATTTTATAAAGAAAAAAGATAAAATATATGAAAATTAATTTATAATACTCAAGTCTATTTAGGATATGAGAAATAAAATTATAATGTATGTTATTCTATCTATTTTTCTCTTGATTCCATGTTAGACTTATGACTTATGGTTCATAGCAAAAATGATTGTCACATTATACTAATAATTGCAGAACTAGCTTATATCATGTATTTCAAGTACTGCTTTCATGTACATTATATTATTAATATATTTATATACATATAATACATAATATAGTTATATGCATTATTTCTATTTAATTTGAGCATGTTATACAGATAATGAATAACTCTGAAGATAGGATTAGCTAGCATCATATATGTGGATATAGATATTTAAGGTTCTATAGATGTAATGTGGTATAATACAAACCTTTAATAACAACATTTTAAAGGTGCTTTCTGTGCCATAAGGTTTCAAATATATGTCATCCTATAAGAATATATTATCTAAATTCTATAAATCATGCCCTAAAATGTTTATGAAATATTTTTGTCTCTAAAAGAAAATGGAGAGAATTAGCTTCATGAATCACTAAAGAATACTCTTAACATGTTTAAGTTACTTGGTGCCTTAGGCACCTAGAAGAAGAAATTAAATTGACTTATTGATTTATAATCTTCAGATGACAGAGCATTTGGGAAATGATCAATGTTATGAACAGGTGTCTGAATGGAGATAGAATGAAGTGACATGTTATCTGTGGGAGGGAGAGAGAAGTCTCCTAAGTTTCTTCATCATTCTCATTATTAAAAGACAGGGAGCAATGAACACGGTTTTATATACTACCCTTTAAAAAAGGTTTTACATTTGCTAATACAAACATGCTGTCATTCGTGACTTTAGTATACAAGGTCACAAAGGTCTTGTTATAGTAACTAAATGTCTGAAAAAGATTCATGCAGCAGTATCAAAAAGACCCACAGTCTCTGTATCTCCTCCCATGGGTATTCTGATCCCCCTTTTGAGAAGGACCGAAGTATCCACACTTTTGTCTTCCCACTCTTACCTCACCTGGGGATCCATCCCATATACAGTTACCAAACCTAGACACTATTATGGATGCCAACAAGTGCTTGCTGACAGGAGCCTAATGTAGCTGTATCCTGAGAAGCTCTGACAGTACCAAACAAACACAGAAGTGGATGCTCACAGCCATCCATTGGATTAAGCACAGGGTTCTCAATGGAGGAGCTTGAGAAACGACACAAGGAGCTGAAGGGGCTTGCAGCCTTATAGGAGGAACAACAATATGATCCAACCATTATCCCCAGAACTCCCAGGGAGTAAACCACCAACCAAAAAGTACACAAGGAGGTACCCATGGCTCCAGCTGCATATGTAGCAGAGGATGGCCTTGTCTGACATCAGTGAGAGGAGAGACCCTTGGTCCTGTGAAGACCAGTTGCCCCAGTATTTTGGAATGCCAGGACAGGGAAGTGGTTGTGGGTGGGTTAATAAGCAGGGAAAGGGGGGAAAGGATAGGGGTTTTTGGAGGAAAGGAGATAACATTTGAAATGTAAATAAAAAAAAATCTAATAAAAAAAGACCCATAGTCAACCACAGGGAAGACGTATGGTGGGGCGGGGGACTGGGAAAGGAGAAAGCCTTTGGAATGTAAACAAAGAATATAGAAAATTTAAAAAAAGAAAAAAAAAGTCTGACATGAGTGAGATGTAATAAAGTGAAAGACACAGAAGACTCTTTTTAATTAGAAAAATTAGGAAAGACATGTCCTAAACTATTTATTAAGCATATAAAAAATATATAACAATCTTCAAAAGCAGTATACATTTATTTTTGAATCACTTCAATAATCCCAACATGTATCTTTTTGTATCAAAATTATATCTCACACATAATATATCATGCATAATATATCCGGTATATTTTTTTTACTATTTTAAAATCTTAAATCATAAAATTGAATATTTTGCAACTATAAAGCATAGCTTGAATGCATAAGATCACACCTTCAAAATTATACAGCTTTTTCAGAAGTATGTTAACTTATTCTGTTTTACAAAGTTTCATGTATGTATTCAATTTTTAAACCCGGGCTTGCTCATTGAAAAAGTATAGATTCTACCTTGTATCTTAAGGGTTACCAAAGCAACTCTATTTACAAACATCATGTGTGGCATTTGTTTCAGAATTTTATTCCACAATCTTATTTGATTCTGTTTCTAATAACAGACAGGTCTTTATTATGTATTGGAGAACTTTTATGTTAAACTATTACATCATGAGAATTTAATGTGTGTAATAATGGGCCTTTGTGGTAAATTCAAATAAATATGTAAACAGAGTAGTATTACATTCATAGATTTGCCACATAGTGATTGGTAAAATAAGGCAGATATTATAGTTAACATTAAAGCAAACATAAAGTACCCTGTTCTTCCCTCTGCTGTCATTCATGCATATAAAGACAACAGAGAATGCTTGCTTTTCAATATTTAAATTCTTGTATTAAATAATATGGCATATAGTGTTTTATACTGATACTTCCAGTAAATAAGATCAAATATCAGAATGTTACTCTATAAGAAATCTAAAGTGTCCCGAATTTTAAAACTAAGAATCCTTTCAAAAATAATTAAAGTTCCTAAAATCCTGCTGAAGAGGAGGAATTACATTTACATGTCTGAAAACCATATATCTAATAAAAAGTTTTTAGGAAGAATTCAATTAAAGTTTGTGACAAGATAATAAGTTCCATAGAAATTCATCACCACATTAATTCTGTCTACAGAGGAATGTTGTCTTTTGCTTAAAAATGACTTCTTTAGTCACTTCATTTAATTTAGCTTTAGGGAACTTTTAAATATATATTTATGTCTATTTCAATAAGAGAAACCATCCTTTTAAGCCTATTGAAAAAGCAATTATAGTTGACTATAATAATTTTAGGTATTAAGTACTATTTAAAACTTCCTAGCTATAAAAATGCATGCCTTTGGCTAAAGTAGAACTGGGCATCAATCTCTTATAATATTTTCCCTGATGTTTCGTTCCTTTGACAAACTACTTTGCAGTAAGTTTTTGTACTGGTAAGTATAATATGAATCCTTTTCCTTTGTGTTAAATATAAAAGAGACAGAGTGCATAATGCATAGTGTATATAT
Organism: Apodemus agrarius; assembly: GCA_964023405.1. NCBI lineage: Eukaryota > Metazoa > Chordata > Mammalia > Rodentia > Muridae > Apodemus > Apodemus agrarius. Next base: position 38,384,327 of record OZ030018.1, read on the forward strand.
ATATATATATATATATATATATACATATATATATATGACAGTTTGAATAAAATTATGAAAAAAATGCAAAACATTGCAAAATCTTTACACAAGCTATCCAGTGATTTCACTCAAATAATTTTTCAAAAAAATTCTGTTAATAGAGTAAAACAAATCTATAGCACTACTAAAGACACAAATATGTGGCATTAAATGGCTAATGATTCTTTTTTTTGTTTTGTTTTGTTTTTTTGAGACAGGGTTTCTCTGTGTAGCCCTGGCTGTCCTCGAACTCACTCTGTAGACCAAGCTGTCCTCAAACTCAGAAATCTGCCCACCTGTGCCTCCCAAGTGCTGGGATTACAGGTGTGTGCCACCATGCCCGACTGATAGTGATTTTTCTAATAATATTCTAAATATTTAATGTTATCCTAAAGGACAACAAAAGTAGGAATGACATGTTTCTAATCAAAGCAAATTATTTTCCAAAGAAAAGTTAAAATATTTTAGCAAAACTATACATCTGGTATGTTAGTCACCTCATCCTATAATAAAGTATACTTAATTTTTAAATAAAATTAACTATGGGGGGAGAGGACTTATGGGACATATGGTGAGGGGGGGACTGGGAAAGGGGAAAGCCTTTGGAATGTAAACAAAGAATATAGAAAAGAAAAATAGAAAAAAAGAAAAAAATTAACTAATTGAAATGTATGTATTGATCAAAATGCAAGGAATCTAATAGCATAATTGCTATCTACCCTTTCAAAGATTCATTTAATGATGATCAACTTCTGAAGACTCCATCTCACGATCATAATATTTTTAACTTTTTTTCTATATTCTTTGTTTACATTCCAAACGATTTTCCCTTTCCAAGTTCCCCCCTCGACATAAGTCCCATAAGCCCTCTTCCTTCTGCCTGTTCCCCAATTAACCCCCTCCTACTTCTCTGTCCTGGTAACCCTACATTTCTGCATCAAGCCTTTCCAGGACCAGGGCCCTCTCCTTCCTTCTTGGGAATAATTTGATATGAGAGTTGTGTCTTGGGTATTCAGAGCTTCTGGGCTAATATCCACTTATCAGTGACTGCATTTCATGTGTGTGTGTGGTTTTTTTGTTTGTTTGTTTTTGTTTTTGTTTTTGTTTTGTGAATGAGTTACCTCACTTAGGATGATATTTTCCAGATCCAACCATTAGTCTAATTATTTCATGAATTCATTTTTTAAATTGCTGAGTAGTATTCCATTGTGTAAATATACCACATTTTCTGTATACATTTCTCTAATGAGGGGCATTTGGGTTCTTTCCAGCTTCTGGCTATTATAAATAAAGCTGCTATAAACATAGTGGAGCATGTGTCCTTATTGCATGCCGGGAAATCCTCTGGGTATATGCCCAGGAGTGGTACAGCAAGGTCCTCCAGAAGTGTCATGTCCAGCTTTCTGAGGAACTGCCAGACTGACCTCCAGAGTGGTTGTAACAACTTGCATTCCTACTAGCAGTAGAGAAGTGTTCCACTTTCTCCACATCCTTGCCAACACCTGCTGTATCCTGAGTTATTAATCTTTGCCATTATGACTGGTATGAGGTGAAATCTCAGGGTTGTTTTGATTTGCATTTCCCTAATGACTAATGATGCTGAACATTTCTTAAGGTGCTTCTCAGCCATTTGAAGTTGTTCAGGTGAAAACTCTTTGTTTAGCTCTGTACCCCATATTTTAATAGGATTATTTGGTTCTCTGGAGTCTAACTAAGTGAGTCCTTTGTATATATTGGTTTCAGCTTCTTAGTCGAAGACCAAGTGACCATAGATAGGTGTATGAGTTCACTTCTGGGTCTTCAATCCTATTCCATTGATCTACCTGCCTGTCACTGTACCAATACCATGCATTTTTTAACACTATTGCTCTGTAGTACTGCTTGAGGTCCAGGATACTGATTCCCCCAGAAGTTCTTTTACTGTTGAGAATAGCTCATGTAATTGTTATTACATATGAATTTGAGAATTGCCCTTTTTAACTCTATGAAGTACTGAGTTGGCATTTTGATGGGAATTGCATTGAATCTGTATATTGCTTTTGGCAAGATGGCCATTTTTACTATATTAATCCTGCCAATCCAAGAGCATGAAAATTTTTTCCATTTTCTGAGGTCTTCTTCAGTCCCCTTCTTCAGAGACCTGAAGTTCTTGGCATACAAATCTTTCACTTGTTTGGTTAGAATCACCCCAAGATACTTATATTGTTTGTGGCTATTGTGAAGGGTGTCATTTCCCTAATTTCTTTCTCAGCCTGCCTATCCTTTGAGTATAGGAAGGCTACTGATTTGCTTGAGTTGATTTTATAACCAGCCACTTTGCTGAAGTTGTTTATCAGGTGTAGGAATTCTCTGGTGGAGTTTTGTTTGTTTGTTTGTTTGTTTGTTTTGGTCACTTAAGTATACTATCATATCATCTGCAAATAGTGATAGTTTGACTTCTTCCTTTCCACTTCGGATCAATTTGATCTCCTTATGTTGTCTAATTGCTGTAGCTAGAACTTAAAGTTCTATATTGAAAATATATGGAGAGAGGGGGCAGCCTTGTCTAGTCCCTGATTTTAGTGGGATTACCTCATTTCTCTCCATTTAGTTTGATGTTGGCTACTGGTTTAAAAGCTGTAGATTGCTTTTACTATGTTTAGGTATGGGCCTTGAATTCCTGTTCTTTCCAAGACTTTTAGCATGAAAGGATGCTGAATTTTGTCAAATGCTTTTTCAGCATCTAATGAAATGTCCATGTGGCTTTTTTCATTGAGTTTGTTTATGTAGTGGATTGCATTGATGGATTTCCATATGTTGCACCATCCCTGCATCCCTATGATGAAGCTTACTTGATCATGGTGAATGATCATTTTGATGTGTTCTTGGATTCGGTTGGCAAGAATTTTATCGAGTATTTTTGCATCGATATGCATAAGGGAAATTGGCCCGAAGTTCTCGTTCTTTGTTGAATCTTTGTTTGGTTTTGGCATCAGCTTATTTGTGGCTTCGTAGAATGAGTTGGGTAGTGTTCCTTCTGTTTCTGTTTTGTGGAATAGTTTGAAGAGCATTGGTGTTAAGTCTTCTTTAAAGGTATGATAGAATTCTGCACTAAAACAATTTGGTCCTGTGCTTTTTTTGGTTGGAAGACTTTCTATGACCCCTTCTATTTCTTTGGGAGTTATGGGACTGTTTCGATGATCTATTTTATCCTGATTTAATTTTGGTATTTGGTATCTGTCTAGGAAATTGTCCATTTCCTCCAGATTTTCTAGTTTGAATTGACTATAGACTTTTGTAGTAGGATCTGATGATTTTTTTGAATATCCTCAATTTATCGTTATATCTCTCTCTTCATTTCTAATTTTGTTAATTTGGATATTGTCTCTGTGCCCTTTGGCTAGTCTGGCTAAGGGTTTATCTGTATTGTTGATTTTCTCAAAGAACCAGCTCCTGGTTTTCTTGATTCTTTGTATGGTTTTCTTTGTTTCTACTTAATTGATTTCAGCCCTGCGTCTGAAGTTTTCCTGTCTCCTACTCCTCCTGGGTGAATTAGCTTCTTTTTGTTCTAGGGCTTTCTGGTGTGCTGTTAAGCTGCTAGTGTATGCTCTCTCCTGTTTCTTTTTGGAGGCACTTAGGGCTATGTGTTTTCCTCTTAGCAGTGCTTTCATTGTGTCCCATAAATTTGGGTATGGTGTGCCTTCATTTTCATTAAATTCTAAAGTCTTTAATTTCTTTCATTATTTCTTCCTTGACCAAGGTATCATTGAGTAGAGTATTGTTCAGCTTCTATGTGTATGTGGGCTTTCTGTTGTTTTTGTTGCTATTGAAGACCACTCTTATTCCATAGTGATCTGATAGGAGGCATGGGATTAGTTCGATCTTCTTATATTTGTTGAGGTCTGTCTTGTGACCAATTATAAGGTCAATTTTGGAGACGGTACCATGAGGTGCTGAGAAAAAGGTATAGTCTTTTGCTTTAGGATGAAATGTTCTCTATGTATCTGTTAAATCCAATTGGTCCAAAGTGTCAATTAGTTTCATTGTGTCCAAGTTTAGATTCTGTTTTCTTGATTGGTTCATTGAGGAGAGTGGAGTGTTGAAGTCACCCAACATTATTGTGTTAGGTACAATATGTGCTTTGAGCTTTAGTAAAGTTTCTTTTATGAATGAGGGTGCCCTTGCATTTGGAGCATAGATGTTCTGAACTGAGAGTTCTTGGTGGATTTTTCCATTGATCAGTAATAAGTGTCCTTCCGTGTCTCTTTTGATGACTTTAATTTGAAAGTCAATTTTATCTGATATTAGAATGCCTTCTCTGGCTTGTTTCCTGAGACCATTTGCTTGTAAATTTGTTTTCCAGCCTTTTATTCTGAGGTAGTGTTTGTCCTTGACACTGAGGTGTGTGTCCTGTATGCAGCAAAATGTAGGGTCCTAATTACCTATCCAGTCTGTTAATCTACGTCTTTTTATTGGGGAATTGAGTCCATTGATGTTAAGATATATTAAGGAATAGTGATTATTACTTCCTGTTATTTTTGATGTTATTTTTATGTTTGAGTGGTTATCTTCTTTTGGTTTTGATGAAAGAAGGTTACTCTCTTGCTTTTTCCAGGGTGTAGTTTCCCTCATTGTTTTATACCTATTATCCAATGTAGGGCTGGATTTTTGGAAAGATATTGTGTAAATTTGGTTTTATCATGGAATATCTTGGTTTCTCCATCTATGGTGACTGAAAGTTTTGCTGGGTATAATAGTTCTTGCTGGCATTTGTTTTCTTGTAAAGTGTGTATGAGATCTGCTCAGGATTTTCTAGGTTTCATGGTCTCTGGTATAAAGTCTGGTGTAATTCTGATAGGTCTTCTTTTATATGTTACTTGGTCTTTTTCTCTTTCTGCTTTTAATATTCTTTCTTTGTTTACTACATTTGGGATTTTGATTATTATGTGATGGGAGGTATTTCTGTTCTGGTCCAGTCTGTTTGAATTTCTGTAGGCTTCGTGTACATTCATGGGCATCTTTCTATGAAGGTTAGGGAAGTTTTCTTCCATAATTTTGCTGAAGATATTTACTGGCTCTTTAAGTTGCAAGTCTTCATTCTCATCTATACCTATAATCCTTAGGTTTGGTGGTCTCATTGTGTCCTGGTTTTCCTGGATATTTTGGGATACAAGTGTTTTCCATTTTGCATTTTCTTTGACTATTGAGTCAATGCTTTCTATGGTATCTTCAGCATCTGAGATTATTTCTTCTGTCTCTTGTATTCCATTGTTGATATTTGCATCTATGACCCCTGATTTCTTCCCAAGGTGTTCTATCTCAAAAGTTGACTCCCTTTGTGATTTCTTAGTTGTTTCTACTTCTGTTTTTAGATGCTGGATTGTTTTGCTCAGTTCCTTCACTTATTTGTTTGTGTTTTCCTGTATTTCTTTAAGCAATTTTTGTGTTTCCTCTTTCATGACTTCTGCCTGTTTACCCATTTTCTCCTGCATTTCTTTTAGTGATTTTTTTGTTTCCTCTTTATTGGCTTCTGTTGACCCATATTATCCTGAATATCTTTAAGTGATTTTTGTGTTTCCTTTGTAAGAGCTTCTACCTTATTCATATTCTCCTGTATTTCTTTAATAGATTTATTTATGTCTTTCTTGTAATCCTCAATAGCATCATGATATGTGATTTTAAATCCAAATCATGTTTTTCTGGTGTGTTGGGGTATCCAGGACTTGCTTTAGTTGGAGAATTGAGTTCAGATGCTGCCATATTGCCTTGATATCTGTTAGTAACGTTCCTACATTTGCCTTTGCCATCTGGTTATCTCTGGAGTTAGTTGGTCCTGTTGTTACTGGCTGGTGCTTGAACCTCCTGTGAGCCTGTATGGCTATTTCTGCACCACTGGATGACTGGGTTTCCCCGAAACTGATTGCTGATGTGCTGCCCTACTCTTGGTTACTGTTGGAGCCCTGATACAACCCAAGCATAACCCATTGTTATGCTTGGGTTGTATCTATGTACCTGGTGTTACCTGTCTGGTCCACATTGGAGTGAAAGTGGCAGACGCCACAGGGACCCCCTCCAGGCGCAGATCACTATGCAGGGCAAATGGCCCAGGACAGGGCTGGCACACAGATGGTCAACAGGCCTGCCCAGGCCCTAGGAACAGGCAGAAGCCTCACAGGCTGCGTCCCAAGCGATGTTAGACTCGGGATATCTCTGTGTACCTGACACTGCCTGTCTCATCTATCCAGGAGCCAAGGTCATAAATTATTAAATCAATTTAATTTGTTCTTTTAGGTGTGCCTCTCTCACTCCAAGTTGCACGTGCTCATAGCATACTTTATCTATTTACTAAGGGATCAATTCTCCATTTACTTCTTATAAAATAAGAATAATTTAGAAAAAAATTATTACTCCTATTACACTAGTAAAGATTAAGTAGCAAAAGAATATTTGAACAATACTAATGATTTTATTATTCATTGACTTATTCATGATGTATGTTTTTTATGTCTACTCAATGTTACAGAATTGCTCCTATGGGTTTTGGAACTTCTCATGCCAATTGAGGTTCTTGTTTTTTGTTTTTGCTTTTGTTTTTAAATTCTCTCATACAATATGTCCCAACCACAATTTCTGCTCCCTCCACTTTTCCTAGGCCGTGCCTAACTCCTCTCTCCCCCAGATCTATTCCTCCATTTTCCTTCAGAAAAGAGCATGTCTCCCTGTGATGTCAACTGAACAAAGCTTAAAAAGATGCAATAAGAATAGGCAAATCCTTTACTTCAAGGCTGGGTGAGGTGTTCCAGTAGAAGAAAACACATCCCAAGAACAGATTAAAGAGTCAGAGACACCTTCATCCCCACTGTTAGAAGTCCCACAAAACCATCAATCTAACAACTAGGTGCAGAGTACCTAATGCACACCATTGCAAGCTCTGTAATTGCCACTTCAGGGTCTTTGTGAGCCCCTGAGCCCTGCTTAGTAGATTATGTGAACTGTGTTCTCCTGGTGTTCTTGATCTCTCTGGCTCCTATAATCCTTCCTTATCCTGTTTTATGAAGTTCTAAGAGAGGGACCCAATAGAAATTTCTAATTTGTTCTCTGTCTGTCTGTCTGTCTGTCTCTGCCTAATATTTGGTTATGGGTCATTGTATATGTTCCCATCTCTTCCCAGAGAAAACCTCTCTGGTGATGATTGGTCTTGGCTTAATCTAATGATCTCATTTGATCTAATTAGGCTAGACCTAATCCATGAGTATTACAGAATATGATTAGGAATCATTCCATTAATTTTTTTTCTACACCCTGCCTCCTGGTTTTCTAGCTTCCAGTTCCTGCCCATCCATGCTCTGGCATTAGCTCCCTCTTGTGGTTTGGGCCTCAAATTAAATCAGACATTGGTTGGCTAATCCCACAGGTTCTGTGCCTCCTAGCATTGGAAGCCTTGCCTGGTTACAGAAGATACCTTGTTCAGACTCCATTTCCTCCATTATTAGGAATCCTCACTGGGATTACCTTAGTGAATCCTGGGAGTTTCTACTGCACTAGGTTTAAAAAATAAAACAAACAAAAACAGCAAAAATACATGCATTTAGCTTAATGGTTCTCAACCTTTCTAACACGGTCACCCTTTAATACAGTTCCTCATGTAGTTATGATTCACAAACCATCAAACTATTTTAATTGCTGTTTCATAACTGTAACTTTGCTACTGTTATGAATCGTGATGCAAATGTTTTTTGAAGATAGAGGTTTGCCAAAGCAATCATGACCCACAGACTGAGAACTTTTGATTTAGTTTGACCACACTTGTGTCTACACAGATGTCAATTTTTACTATAGTTATTTCAGAATCTTAAAGTTCTTAATCATTATTTACATGTCAGTGAGTATAATATCTTCTTTTGTCTAGTCTTGTTAAAAGGTAAAGCAATTTGGAAACAGGACGTCTCAATTGAAATAATGCTACCATAAGACTTGTTTGTTGGCAAGTCTGTGAAGCCTTTTCTTGATTGATGACTGATGTGAGAGGACCAGATCATGGTAGGGGCAGTTATCCCTGCACAGATAGTCCTGAGATATGTAAGAAAGCAGCTCGAACAAGTCATAAGGAGCAAACCAAGAAGCAGCGTTCCAGAGTGGCCACCACTTCAGTCCTTGCCTCCGGGTTCCTGGCCTGATTTCTTACAGTGATGGACTGTGATGTGTAACTGTGGGTGAAATACTTACCTTCAGCTTTAGCCGCTTTTGTGTCTGGTGTTTCATCACAATAATAGAAACTGATAACACCTTATGTTTTGGTTCAAATGCAAATATTAAGAGTGGTGAGTGGTGTGTGTGTGTGTGTGTGTGTGTGTGTGTGTGTGTGTTTTCTACTTAGAATAAGTCAAATTAAGGACTATTTGGAGCATTTAAATAATTAAAAATTTCAGACATTGTAGAAAATAGGTAATTTCTTTTATGTAGCCTTAAGGAAGAACAATATAATGTAAAATACTATGACTTAAAACAGTCACTATATATTAGTTATCTTTGCCCACGATTATTTATGGTCATCAAATAAATATTCAGGAATTAAAATCAAATAAAATACAGATATTCTCCTATATTTTAAGAAGTGATATCACAGATATAACTAGAAAAATATATATGAAACTTAATTTTCCATAGAAATGTATGTCTGAGTAACGTAAATTTGAAAAAAAATAGTAAAATTAAATATGCAGTTTTTACTTTTTTCTTCTATAGAAAACTATCTTTCTGAAAGTTTATCCTCCATATAATTTTAATCATTATTACGTTTCAACATGCTTGATATAGTCTGTCTTTTATACCAAGGAAAAAGGACAGTTCAGTATCTAAGCCATCCAAAAATGATTATCCTATGCCAACAATGATGCTTTAAAATCTATGTAAGATAAGGAATGTGCATTATGAATTCAATTTCCTGATTTAAAAATAACAGACACACACACACACACACACACACACACACAGAGAGAGAGAGAGAGAGAGAGAGAGAGAGACAGACAGACAGACAGACAGACAGACAGACAGACAGACATGGGTCTGTAGACCCAGACATCTATCAGCAGCAACTCACTCTTCCATTAACTCTATTATTTACTTCACCATTCAAAATATAAATCACTAACTCTATTTGGTTTTATGGCCAATAAATTCTATTTGAAATTGAATACAATCTAGTCCATGATTTTGAAAAAAAATGTTATATTCTTTTCAGACTTGCTTATTTTCCTGATTATGGATTTATCTGAGATGAAATTCATGAACTTGGTTCGCTGTTGTTAAAAACAGTATTTAGGTCTCAATTTGGTTATCTTTCCAGATGTTATTATAAGCAGCTGTATATGTAAGGGCCAGATCACTGTTGTTTTAGTATTTAATAACTTTTTCTTCTTCTGTGTATTTTAGGGATAATCAACTCCATTAATCGTGTTTCAGGTTTACTCACTCCATTTTTGTTGTGTTTTCTGGTTTTTATTACTTTAAAATTAATCATATACTATAATAGATTCTTTCTATTCCATAGTTTGGTACATTTTTGTTTTATTTTGTAGGTTCTGTAACAGATTTATCTTTGTCATTTTAAGTCTATTAGAGTAACCACAACTCCTAAGGTTTTTTTTTTAATTTATTTCAGGAGTTATATATATTTTCCTCTTTATAGTGGGCTTCAATTTTCTTCTTTTTCAATCACAATTGTTATTGTATAGTGGGATATGGTTACTATATTTCAGTCTGGATTTTGTCATTTTAATTAACTCATAGAAAGCTGATTTTTGAAAGTTTACTAGAGACAAATATAATCATAATTTTATTCTAAAATCCGACTCCCATGAATTTCAGTTGAAAGCAAAGAGTTTGTTAAGCCTCTTGAAACTAGGGGAACTTGTACCACACATGTATTCCCATATGAACTGGGGGCTGAAATCTTCACAAAGTTCCTGGGGATTCATTTATTTCTGCTGTCACTTGGTACGCGAACAGTCTGAGTCAAGTAGAGTCATATCTGTGGGAACATTGTTCCTTTACAGTCCCTCTTCCCTAACAGGCTTTTCAAAACACCCCAACTCTAACCTCTAGGTACTCTGAAAGCCAATAAATCCAACTGCTGATTTTCTAAAATGGGGTCAAGGACATTGCAAATTTCAGTTTCTCTTATAATTCTTACGGATAGCAGACTCCTCCCCACAAACCCCTCCCTCCTTCACACCCTTCCTACCCTCCTCCACAAACTAGACACATTAGGGTCCCTCTGGAAAGGTAGTGTATTAGGTTTCACACTTGGGATATATGGCAAAAACCATGCCTCTTCAAACTGTCAAAGTGGATTTTGCAGCCCGGTTCTCCTTGCATCTCTAAGGATCTACCTGTGAAAAGACCCACCTGACTGTCTTACACACCTAACCCCTACCGTAAACTTCTTCAGCTCAGGGGCTGGGATACTCTCTCCTATATAATCTCATTTCTTGTTACCCCTTTTCTGCTCTTTGGAGCATCTCTGCTGCTGCCTGGTTGCCTGGTCTCACCTCCCTTTCTCTCCTCTTATCTTCACATGGTTCAGGGTCATGTCTACTCTAGACTCTACCAGATGTCTCTGCCTTTGGCTATGCTCCCCCAAGACATCTGCAATAAACCTTTCTCTCCACCATATCTAGGACCAGTCATGGTTATTTCCTTCTGCGTCTTTTTTTCATAATTTGGTCCCAAAACCTAAACCAGTAACAAATGTCCTTTCCTTTTTTTTTCTTTCTTTTTTTTTTTTTCATTTAAAGTGAAAGTCTAGTACATGAATTTTTATTGTACAGGCTTTACCTTTCAAGCATATTATTTGTTCTATAAAGGCTTATTTTGAGGATACCAATCCTTTTTTATGGAAACTCCACATTTGTGATTTAATAATGTGGCAAAGGTTATTGCCTCCCAACCTAATTTCAACCCTTCTTGCAAACATATTGGCGATTTCTATTGATTATCAGTTGCCCATCTTGTTGGTAATTTTAAAACTATGAAGTGAGCCAACTGTGAGTCTTAATTTACTCTATAGGGATATCTGTGTGTAGCACTGTTTATGAACTTTCTAATTATTTTATTCTGTTGCTTTGTTTTCTCTGTACTTTTGCTTAGGACATCCTACCTTCTAATACCAGTTCATGCTCTATTTAAGAGCTGCACTTACACAGAGATCATCAGAGAGGAAACAGCAGAATAGCCAGAGGAACAAGTAACTATGGTAGAACAGTACTTTCTGGACACATAAAGCAAAACATGAATTCAAAGTGGCTGTGATTACATGCAAAGACCAGCACAAGATCAATCCAGCTAAAGCAGCATAGGCATGGAAATGGAGTGAGTGGTGGATCCGAAGGTCCCATCCCAGATAATGAGCTAAGGATGGCAATTTGGGCAGGGAAGGGAGAAATTTTCTTAAGGAATGCTGTTCCTTTTTAGGCTGCCCATCTACAATAGATGATCCTATAATCATATGGATTCAGAAGGTTTAAAAAGGAAAGAATTAAGTTGGAAGGTAAATAGGTAGGGTAAGAAAAATAGGGGAAGTGATGAAGGGGAGATAATGAGGATAATTTGATGAAAATATCATTTGAAATTTCCAAGCAATAAAGTAAAATAAAATGATACTTTTAAATTAATTATGGTTTTAGTATAGTATGAAATAGTTGCCTATATCATTTATGTATATGTATGTTGTTGAAATGTAACACACTCTATCTATATATGATGTACCTAGGATGTTGCCACTAAAAGCAAAAGAACAGGAAACTGCGGATGAATCCCTATTCCCTTGTTATAATAGCTATACTCTCCACTCCAGAATGTTGTAGCAACTGTCCACAGATTAGGCAGATTAATATGTAAATACATTTTTTTCTGGGTTCCTCGGACTTAGGCAGTATAAGTTCAGTGATCTGATAGACTTGGTGAAAAGTCAGAATCTTCCTCTTGTTCTTGAAACTTCTTCACTCTGTTCTTACCTGATAAAATAGGCAAGAGGGTGTCTGTAGTCTGTTTTATATGGGTTTTAATTTTGTTTATGTGTAGTTGTTTCTCTTTCACATCACCATGATAGAATATCTAAGAAAAACAACTCAAGAAAGGAAGAAAATGAAGCAAAATAGCTAGAACAATAAGAAAACAAAAAGAGATCAAGGGGATACGAATTGGCAAAGAAAAAAATAATGATATCACTATTTGCAGATGATATGATAGTATACATAAGCGAACCCAAAAGTTCTACCAGAGAACTTCTCCAGCTGATAAACAACTTCAGCAAAATGGCCAGATATAAAATTAACTCAAATAAATCAGTAGCCTTCCTTTATTCAAATGATAGACAGGCTGAGAAAAAATTAGGGAAACAACTCCCTTCACAATATCCACAAAAATGTAAATTATCTTTTGGTAGCTCTAACCAAACAAGTGAAAAACCTGTATGACAATAACTTCAAGTCTCTCAAGAAAGAAACTGAAGAAGATCTCAGAAAATGAAGAGATCTCCTATTCTCATGAATTGGCAGAATTAACATAGTTAAAATGGCCATCCTACCAAAGGCAATTTATAGATTCAATGCAATCCCCATCAAAATCCCAACACAATTCTTCAAAGACATTGAAAGAGCAATTCTTAAATTCATCTGGATCATGAAAAAACCCAAAATAGCAAAAACAATTCTTAACAACAGAAGAACTTCAGGGGGAATAACCATCCCTGACCTCAAGCTTTACTACAGAGCAATAGTGATAGAAACTGCATGGTATTGGTACAGAGACAGACACAGTGTTCAGTGGAATAGAATTGAAGACCCAGAAATAAAACCACACACTTACAGACACTTGAGCTTTGTCAAAGAAGCCAAAAGAAAAAAGAAAGCATATTCATAAATGGTTCTGATCTAACTGGCTGTCTGTAGAAAAGTGAAAATAGACCCATATTTGTCACTTTACACAAAGCTCAAGTCCAAGTAGATCAAAGACCTCAACATAAAATCTCAACATAAAACATTTAATCTAATAAAAGAGAAAGTGGGAAAGAGCATTGAACTCATTGGCATGGGAGGGGGGGAAATATCCTATATAGAACTCCAATGGCTCAAGCTCTAAGATCAAGAATTGATAAATTGGTCCTCATGAAACTGGAAAACTTCTAAAAGGCAAAGGACATACATAGTCAATAAGACAAATCGGCAAATCACAGATTGGAAAAAAATCTAGACTAACCCCACATCTGATGAGGGCTAATATCTAAAATATATAAAGAACTCAAGAAGCCAATCACCAAAAAAAACCAAAAAACCCAATCAAAAACTGGGGTATAGAACTAAACTGAGATTTCATAACTAAGGATTTTTTTTCCTATATTCTTTGTTTACATTCCAAATACTTTCCACTTTCCCAGTTCTGCCCTCGCCATAAGTCCCATAAACCCTCTTCCTTGCTCCCATTCCCCAATCACCTCCCTCCCATTTCTCTGTCCTGGCAATCCCCTACAATGCTGCATCAAGCCTTTCCAGGACCAGGGCCCTCTCCTTTCTTCTTCTTGGGAATCATTTGATATGTTAATCATGTCTTGAGTATTCAGAGCTTCTGGGCTAATTATTATCCACTTATCAGTGACTGCATTCCATGTGTATTCTTTTGTGATTGGGTTACCTCACTTAGGATGATATTTTCCGGTTCCAAACATTTGCCTAAGAATTTCATGAATTCATTGTTTCATTTTTACTTTTATTAGTTTCTATATTCTTTGTTTTCATTCCAAATGATTTTTCCTTTCCTGGTTCCCCCCTCCACATAAGTCCCATAAGCCCTCTTCCCTCTGTCAGTTCCCCAATCAACCCCCTCCCACTCCTCTATCCTGGTAATCCTCTACAATGCTTCATCAAGCCTTTCCAGGACCAGGACCCTCTCTTTCCTTCTTCTTGGGAATGATTTGATATGTGGGTTGTGTCTTGGGTATTCAGAGCTTATGGGCTAATATCCACTTATCAGTGACTGCATTCCATGTGTGTTCTTTTGTGAATGAGTTACCTCACTGAGGATGATATTTTCCATTTCCAACCGTTTGACAAAGAATTTCATGAATTCATAGTTTTTAATTGCTGAGTAGTATTCCATTGTGTAAATATACATCATTTTCTATATCCATTTCTCCATTGAGGGACATCTGGGTTCTTCCCAGTTTCTGGCTATTATAAATAAGGCTGCTATGAACATAGTGGAGCATGTGTCCTTATTGCATGCTGGGGAATCTTAAACAGCTGAGAAACACCCAAAGATAATGTTCGAAGTCCTTAGTGATCAGAGAAATACAAATCAAAACGACCCTGAGAATCCACTTTGCACCAACCAGAATGGCTAAGATCAAAACTTTAGGTGACATCACATGTTGGAGAGGATGTAGAGAAAGAGGAACACTCCTCCATTGCTAGTGAGATTGCAAACTGGTACAGCCACTCTGGAAATCAACCTGGAGTTTCCTCAGAAAATTAGAAATAGATCTATGGAAAGACCCAGCTATACCACTCTTGGACATATATCTAATAGATACCCCACCATGTCACAGGGGCACATGCTCCACTATGTTCATAGCAGTCTTGTTTGTGATAGCCAGAAGCTGGGAACAACTCAGATGTCCCATGACAGAAGAATGGATACAGAAAATGTGGTTCATTTACACAAAGGAATACTACTCAGCTATTAGGAACGAGGACATCCTGTGTTACGCAGGCAAAATGATAGAACTAGAAATATTCTGAATGAGGTAACTCATACACAAAAGGACATGCATGGTATGTACTCACTAATAAGTGGATATTAGCCAAAAATTAAAGTGCAGAATACCCAAGATACAGTCCACAAAACTCAAAAAGGTAAACAAGCTGAAGGACCCAAGTAAGGATGCCTCAGTCCCACTTGGAAGGGAGAAGAAAGCAATCACAAGAGGGGAGAGAGGGAGGGACCTGAGAGGGAAAGTGAACAGGGTTGGGGTGACAAGTCAAGGGAGAGGAGAGCCTAATCTGGTAGTGGGTGAGGGAAAAGGACTGAACCCCTTCCAGAAAGAATGGAAACAGGCACCAAGAGATAGGAGGGTGTGGGGACCCTTCAGAATGCACCAGAGATATTGGAGGTGAGAGACTCTCAGTGCTCAAAGGGAGGGACATAAGATGAAATGCCTGACAGTAGGGAGAGGGAACTTACAGAGCCCACCTCAAACAGGAAGACAGGGCATCAAATGAGAGATGGGGGGGCATCTCATGGTCACAACTCTGACCCATAATTATTCCTGTCTGAAAGAATTACATGGATGGAAATGAAGAGGAGCCCCAGGAAAAGAACGTCTAAGCAACAGGCCCAAAGTTGGATCCAGCTCAAGGGGAGGTCCCAAGGCCTGACACTACTGCTGAATCTATGGAGGGAATGCTCACAAAAATGGACCTAGCATGATCACACACTGGAAGATCAAACAAGGAGGTGAAAGAGTCAGGTGCAGATATTTGCAACCAGGCAATGGATAGAAGCTGCTGACCCCTGTTGTTGAATTAGGGAAGGTTGAAAGAAGCTGAGGAGAAAGGTCCTGTAGGAGGACCAGCAGTCTCAATTAATCTTGACCCCAGAGATTTCTCAGACACTGGACTACCAAACAGGCAGCACACCAGGTGCTATGAGGTCCCCAATACACATACAGTAGAGGACTGCCGGGGCTGTGTTCATTCAGAGATGATGCACTTAAACCTCAAGAAACTGGAGACCCCAGGGGCTTTAGAGGTCAGATGGGGTGGAGGTGGGGACAGCCATGAAGAAACAGGGGTTGAGGAGGAGGTAAGGGATGTGGAACAGTCGGAGGGTAGACAGGGGGTGGGGGTGGGGGAATAAAATATGGAGCATAAAACATTAATAAAAACCTACCTCTTAGTTCTCTATGAACTCATCAATGGATTAAATCTCTGATGAAAATGTCTCCCCCCACAATCCACTCACCTGTCTATACACCAGCTGAGGATCACCCTAGGCCAGAAAGGGAGACTTTATGCCCACATAATAATAAAACATACACACATAATATGACATAACACCTCCCAAACTTTCATGAATCACAGTACTGACTAGATCTCAATTCAACCTGTGTGTGTAGTCAAAAGTTCTTCAAACCATTGTATGGCTTACAACCTTTAGAAGCTCTATCAAATGATAAATCATAGGGACAAAGTTTGAATTCATATCACCATGAAAATACATTAGATTTTTTTTAAAAAAAAATGTTTGTTTCAGTTTTCAAAATGCTTTCTCATAGACTGTGGTTTTTGTTGTTGTTTTTTGTTGTTGTTGTTGACTCTTCAGAAACAATGCATTTTCTTGGTTTGTTTGATTTCTTCTATCGTCTGAACTTTCGATCTATTAGATTTTACTTCCTCCTGCAAAATTGACACCAAGCAGACATTTACAAGATGCTGGTAAAGATGGCACTGCTGTGGCTCTTTTCTGTTTCACTATTAATATATTCAGATTTAAAAGGTAATTAACATTCTAGGCTTTGTGGGATTTTGTTTCAATAGATCTGTGAACACTTCCCTTTCAGAACTGTAGGTATCCTGCCCATCTCTAGTTTCTCAAGTCCACAGGCTTCCTAAAAGTTCAATGCCAAATCCTCTTCCTTAAGTGTCTGTAACATGTTCAGCGTGTTTGTGAACTCCTTCACCCTAGATGTTTCTATCATGGAATCACACTTCCATCTTCACAATGATGTTGTGTCCATGCTAAACAAAAATGTGAATGGCAGAGTTTCTCTAATAAAATGTGTAAATTATTTTTCCCTGTAATTGATTTTAGTTACATGAAGGAATACATTTATACAAAATAAATTGATAAAGATAGGTTTTTACCAAATGCAATATTGCACTTTAATTTGAATAGATGTTTGGCTTTCTTTTGAAACCATAATCACTTAGAGACTGATGTCAAGCTCTTTCAGATACTTTAGTTTTTTTTAAATAATAAATTTTGATTGAATCTGATTATGCCATGTTATAAAACTTCTAACACATTGAATTTTTTATTTTAATTTGAGATTATCATATCAATAAGCGATAATTTGTTTTTCAGAACTAATTTTTCAGTTTATCTTTCTGTTTTATTAGTCATAATTTTGAATTTTAGAAATTTTTAGGTGGTAAAAGATGTTCCAACTGGTTTCGTACTTTGCAGTTTTACACTAAGTATTGAATAAACATAACTTTACCAAGTCTTCATAATACCAAAAGTGGGAATGGATAGATTTTAAATATTTCTAATAAGTTTTAATATTTCCAAAGTTGTTAAATATTAGTAAAATTTGTTAAGAATCATATATTAAGAGAGGGTAGCTAGAAATAATAGAATTAAGAGAGGGTATCCAAATTAAAATAGGCACTGACAATATTCAAAATTAATAAAAATAAAATTTTCTAAAGTATATAACCCCAATATGAGAACATATTATTATTATTATTATTTTTGGTTTTTCAAGACAGGGTTTCTCTGTGTAGTCCTGTCCTGGAACTCACTCTGTAGACCAGGCTGGCCTCGAACTCAGAAATCCGCCTGCCTCTGCCTCCCAAATGCTGGGATTACAGGCGTGCGCCACCACGCCCAGCTGAGAACATATTTTTAAGGTAATAGCTTCAATTCATTATTTTTGCTCCCAGTATTGTGAGATAGTCTTCATTATTATTTAATTTTATTATGTTAATACCAAAAAGGAAACAATAATTATATTTTTTCAACTTATGCCCGCTTTCATTCAGGTGATGAAGATCGGAATAGTGTCTGATCTCTAAAGTTCATTTAAGTTTTCTAAACATTGAAATGTATAGATAACAAAGCATTTAATCTCTCAGAAGTCACTGTTTTAGTAAGCTCTGCTCTTTAAATACATGATTAATAATAGATATCCTATATTATGATACCAGCAACATTCTTATGCACTTTTTGAAAATGTAACTATGTCTGGTGAGATGGCTCAGTGTTTAAGAGTATCCACCAAATCACATGGTGGCGCCCAGCCATATGCAATGAGAAACAAATAAACCTATGGGCCAGAGCAGGGTCCAGAGCAAGCAGGGCTACAGCAAGAGGTAGAAAGGGAAGACGAAAAAAAAAGAAAAGAAAGAAAATGTAACTAAATCATGTATACTTTGATTCCTTGTTTTATAATAGATATTAAGAAAAATAAAATTAAAACATTTTATGTTATAATTAATCATACTGATTATTTTAACAAATTATGGTTGATATTTAGACCTTTGAAACTCATTGTTAAAACACTATTACTGAATATTTTGATTTGGGACTAACATACAAATATATTTAACCATCATTTATGTTAATATTATTTCACATCTATATAATACATTTAGAATTAATGTTATCAATTTATTTCATGCTTTCTAGGTTGCAAAAGATAATAAATGGTTAAATATTCTTGGAGTTTCAAATTCCAAGTAGAATATTCCAAGTAGAATATATCCAAGTCCTTCTTTTTTACTGAAGCATCATAGTTCATTTTCTATCAGGACCATGACCCTAACTAGTTTAGCTTCCCTTAGAATTTGCATCTGTGTATTTATAGTTCTAAGGATGCTTTTTTCTTTAATTTTCAAATTTTATCTTAATTTAAAGGAATAGCATGAGATCTTTTTATCTTGAGGATATTGCCAATTTACCATGGAGGACTCATCAGTTAAAAGGAATATTTAATGTCATACCATATAGCTCCTTCACCATGCAAAATCACCAAAACAATATGGAAACAAATCCTCCTAAGAAAAATTTGATATAGCTTTCCTATGCTTTTCCAGACCTATTTCCAACACTGCTAAAAGGGGGGAAAATTCCAGAAGGCACTGAAGAGACCGCCTCTCCAGACCCCGCTGTTTCCTCTGCTCTGGATTCACAGGCTGCAGCTCCCTAGGAGGCAGGTTGGAAAAGTTTCTAGGAAAACAGATTATTCATGTATAGCATATAATTTAAGTACAAAGGGTTTTTCATGCAAATTTGTCTTCTAGACCCCATAAGTACATTAAAAGTCCACATATTATTTTGAAATCCACATTTGTTCTCTAGACTATATCTAGAAAATATCAATAATGAATGTTTAGATTTTTTAATATAATATTGAAATGTAAATGGTTTTAAAGGATGAAAAGTGAGATTATTGAAAACATAATGTGGCTGTTTTAAAACAAACCTCAGTCTCTTATTCCTTTAAGATTATAAAGTATGAGGTTAAATTTTATATTTTTTCAAAAATTTCAAAGCTTTCTCATATAAACTACATAAATGGCAATATTTTATTTTATAATTCTATTTTTTTCCTGTTCCTCAATTCAGAGGGATTTAAAAAACCCTCTTGGCATGAATGGAAAGTTAAAAGTGGTAATTCTGTGTATGCTGTTCAAATCCATGTCTAGGAGGAATCTTCATAGATAGGCCAAAACATAACAAAATACTTAAAAGGACATTTTATCGAAGACTAACATGAATTTAAGCTGTAGGAATGATGAATTCTGAAAGTAGAGAGAACCATCATTAATAGTGACGTTAATAGTGTCAAAATGCAATGTATTGTAGTAAAGAAGAATGAAACTCTCTTAACACACAGAGACTACTATAATACCTATGAGTATAAGTAATATAACCAGAAGATAGACAATTGGTATCTAAAGTATTTTACCGAATGCTAATTTCATTCTGAATATGAAGCTATGTAAAAATTCTTTGAATAATTAAAATCTAATACATTTTAATTAAAAATCTAGAAAGCAATAAAACACACCTCAGATATATTAAATCTGAAATAATATTTACAAAATCGGAAATTAAATACACATATTTTTAAAATCTAATTTTAAAATAACATTTATTTCTATCTACTTATATAAAGCATGATATTACTAAATTTTTAGGAGATTTTTAAGAGAAAGTACATACCATAGTCTACCTATGTTTTATTTCTTTAAGGGGTATTTTGTTATTCATTCCCATGCATAACTATTGTTAAAGCCCTTAGGAAATAATTAGATCTCACTATATCATTTATATTTCTGTCTCCCAGCAGTATTAATAAATTGAATTTAAGTGTTAATTACATAAAAGCTTAGTTGATAGAACTAAATGAACAAAATCAAGTATTTAAAAAAAATCAATGCACAAAAACATGCACTGTGTTAACTTCTTTGAAAATGGCATCATTATCCTAGCAGCATGTATTCATTTCTTAATTCATTTTTAAGTTAAATAATTTTAACTACAACCATTGCATTTTTGTTATTAGCTACTAATAATTACTACTTACTATTTTTTGAAAATTGAATTCTTCTCTCATCCATTACATCCTTACCTTCTGACTGCAGTTTATCCTCCCTCCATGTGTCCCAGCAATTCCTTCCCCCTCAACTCCTCCACATCAACTCTTCCTCTGTCTCCATCTTAAAAATAAAATAGAAGAAGAAAATTATAAACCATGACTCGGGGGATATCATTAATTCTTTTATATTTTATTTTGTTACATGTGTTTAGAAATATGATTCACAGCTTATTCTCTATATACGTGTCCAATGTTCTCAATCACATTCGGTTCCTGTATTTAACGCAGAAACATTTATAAGGTGCTCTGCTTTCAAAACACAATTCAATTTGGCTAATGGCCCTACTCTAACAGCCTAATACAGGGCTGGCATGTCCAGACCTGGAACAGATGTCTAATTTATATTTAAATTACAGACAGCATTATGTGTAGTTCTGTAACTATTAATGTCACTGAAAAACAATGGGACTAATAATGTGACTAACAAAGCCCATTTGTTAGATCCATTTGAGCATGAAGGAAAGAGTGAAGATTCTGTACTTTTTGTTCTGAAACATGGCTGACAAATGTGGTTCATCTCATTTTCATGTGGACTACCAAACCTTAATAAAGAGAAAATGATTCAGTAAGGAAAAGGTTTTAATTTGTTGAGATATAAGAAGACTAACCCAATTAACATGTTAGTCAATAAATATTATTTTTGTACAAAATGCCAATTTTAGTAAAAAATGCAAAGGACTGGTCATGCATGCATGCATGCATTGTGTATAGCGACATGAACAGATAAAGAGCAGTATCCCTTAATCTTACTCCCCATAAATAACGTAAGTCCTCAGACATGCTATAAGGAAGATTTTTTAAAAGCCTGAAGGTTGTCAGGCAGTGGTGGCACATGTCTTTAGTCCTAAGTCCCAGGGCAGCCAGGACTACACTGGGTCAAAAAAATTGATTGGTAGGTAAGTAGGTAGGAAGGTATGTAGAAAGGAAGGAAGGAAGGAAGGAAGGAAGGAAGGAAGGAAGGAAGGAAGGAAGGAAGGAAGGAAGAAACAAAGAAACAAGAGAAAGGAAAGAAAGAAAGAAAGAAAGAAAGAAAGAAAGAAAGAAAGAAAGAAAGAAAGAAGCCAAGCAACAAAGAAACAAAGGACTATAGATTAAGAAATAATTTCATGTTGTCTCTTTGTGTTGTTTCATAGTAGACACTATATCTTTGAATATGCATCTGCATAAATAATGTACAAATATTAATAACATCTGAACATGTGTTCGTATATGTGTAACATAATGCTATGAAAACTAGGAAAAAGGACAACTAATAGCCTATCAAGAAGCAGAAGAAAATCTTAATTGCTAATTATAAGGTAAAACTAATAACAGAGAAAATAGGTTTTAGATTTTTGAAGATTGTCATTAACCTTTATGAAAATAAAATTGTATAAAGTCTTGCATGTACTCTCTCACACCAGTACTGTTTTTTATGATGGCAACATTTTGCTTCTCCCAGAATCTACCAGCAGTGGATAGTCCCGTACTGACGAGGAGGGCCCCTGAGTTTCTCCACCCTCCACCTCTATCTCTGGATGGTCACATTCTTATGTAGACTCAGGGCAGGCATCTACAACTGCTCTGAGTTCATGCAATGGCAGTCTTATCTAGGAAATGATGTTTCATCTCTCTTCTTTTCCAGTTCTGAACATTCCTTCTGAACCATCTTCACCAATGAACCCTGAGCCTTAATGATGGTGATATGAATTTCTTGATTAGTGCCACACTTATTATTCCCATACCTCCACCAAAAGAAGTTAAGCTTGCCTGTCTTGTTTGTATTGTTAAATTCCGAATTCCATCTTTAGGCTTTATTCTACTCATTGATCACCTTAATCACACATAGGTAGTAGTTACTTCTATTTGACATAAATCTTATCAATTAGAACACATTTTTTATTTTATTTTTTTTCCATTTCCTTGGTTTTTTAATTTTTGTATCTCTCTCTCTCTCTCTCTCTCTCTCTCTCTCTCTCTCTCTCTCTCTCTCTCTCTCTGTCTCTCTCTCTCTCTCTCTTCGTTTTTGGTTTTGTTTTTTTTTTCTCCTACAGAAATCAAAACTTTGACCTTATGCTTTATATTATAGACTACAGAGACTCATAAGAATGGGCATTTTAAAACAATTAGATTCTGAATGTCATCCTTGCCTTGGTTTCTCCTGAAAGGTAGAGCTTCTATATGCAGAATACCTGTGAAGTTTGGATGTCTGTTAGGAAGACTATCTCAATTACCTCAAACTGAACTTCCCCTCGGTCTCTTCAACCTATTCCTCTCAATCCAATGAGTTTCATGCAGGAAGTCCAGCCCACCAGTCCTCTAGACAGCATTTAGAGTTATAAATGGCTTCACTTTTCCAAGACACCATAACTGATTGAAAAGCAAATTTTTATACTTTTTCTTTTGAGGTAACCCCAGTATTCAATTACCATTTAAAATCATTATTAAACTTTTGGTCTTAGAAGCCATATCCTTCCTTCTGGATTAATACAATTTAGCAAATAGTGTTTCAGATTTCAGATTTCCATACATGACTTCCATTTGTTTCAATCAAAATATGCTGTAGAATATGTATCACAATGATGAGAGTTTTTCTGAATTGAAAACACTTCATTTATTCTCATATTGTATAAATTATATAGTCAGAGGAAGACAAAAATCAATTAATTTTCAAATGATTCAGGCTGTAGAAGGTTTCATAAGATATATAGTGAAGATGCTATATGTTTAAATTTCATCTCTATATATTATTAATATATATTATATTAGTAATATATTACTAATGTTACTATATATTGCTATATAGTATATATAATATTACTATATATTACTAGTGAAGATATGATAGGTTCCTAATGTAGCAAACTATACATATATATGTATAGTTTCTATATAATAAATATATGCATTTATTATTTATTACATATATTTATTAAATATATAATCTGATATATAAATTTAAATGGCATATTATGTTTTAGGCCCATAAATACATGGCCATATTTAAATGATATATAAATCAATGTTAACTATAAAAATAGTAGATTAACATAAAAGATATCTTAAAGGACAAAGAAAACCGAGAGGACAAATAATGTACCTGAGAAAAATGCTTAAAACTCCTTCCCAGCAAATATTATTAGTCCTTAAAATCTGTGCATAAAAGGAAATGTCTAATTTAATTCTGATAACTCAAAAAGTTCTCAGTAGAATTAGAGGATTTTCTTCCATTTGAAGTGGGGAAAACAGTATTCATTTAGAGCAGATTAAGTTCCCTAGCAGTGTGACCCAGAAGGAACAGGTATCTCCTTGTTGCTTCTGCCTCTACACAAGCCCTTTGTAGACCTATTGATTTCCTGTGGCTGCAATCCCCATACCTTATCTCAGGACTCAAAGTTCACACTAGGACTCAATCCTAGTTTTTCAGCAAATTTATAACAGCACAAATCCACCACTGTTGTCGGGCAGGCAGAGTTGCTCTTCCTAGACATGTCTCTGTGCTCTGGTTGTTTGGCACTTTCTCCACTGCACCGCTGGTTGCTTGGCACTCTCCCTTCATTAATTCCGGACAGTGGCTGTGCATTTTATTCTCTCACATAGTGCCACTCGCCCGGACAATGTCATAAGCTAGAATCACCATTGTGTATCTTTTATTTTGATTGTTTCTTTTACTAAACATTAATATGCACTTCAATTTCTTCTGAGTCCTTACTTGATCTAACACCTCAATTCTATTTCACACTGAATATTTCATTATCAGCACCTGTATGAATTTTTAGGTTGAAACCAGTAGGTGATTAGAATATTTCCCATAAGCATTTTCAAATGAGTCATTAGGGAATAATTTTTTGCTTGTACTTTGACCAACATTTATCTTTCTACATATCTTTATCTAGATTTAAAACCCATTTCTTGGATCATTTTAATCTGAACCTCTCCAATTTGTTACCAAGAAACTTCTACCAATGATGGCCAACTGCTATATAAAGAATTTCCTATGTTCTGGATTATTCCACCTATATTCAGTCAGACTCATGTCTTACCTTAATATACATTTGATTATCTTATCGGATATTTCAAAATTGACATAGTAATTAATGATTGTACATCATGTACTAGGGAGCCTAAAGTAAAATGCACACAGCATGTTTATTACCTACCTATAGTGTGAGAACACGTCTTAAAGAGGAGGATGGGTTAGGGTGTTTTCAGGTGGGGAACCAGGAAAGGGGACCACATTTGAAATGTAAATAAAGAATATATTTAATAATAAAAAAGAAGAATTAGGGGGATGGAGGATTGGATAGGGGATATACTATCCGGGAGGGAGGGGAACTGGGAAAGGGGATAACATTTGAAATATAACCAGTAAAAAGAGAAATAAAATTAAAAAATAGAGAAATAAAACCATATATTTAAAATCTCATTAATAAATGCATTATTTATTCTGTGGGAAGATGTCTTAGTTCATGAAAGTTAAGATAAATATGAATTTCAAAATTGATAATTTTATAGGTTAAAGCCAAAACCAAAAAATAATTGTTTAATAAAAATAAAGTCCATGACATCTAGTTTCATATTTTAATGCAAAATCTTTATGGAAGGAATATTTTAACTATTTGGTGAATAATGTCTCAGTCTACTTAAATATCCTTTTCTCTCATAAATTAACAATATTAAAAGATATACAGTATTTCCAAGTTTTGAGAGATTATGACAAGTATGTTCATTAATCTACTATTTGAGATGGTTTAATTTCATTAATCCATATAGATATGGTAACATATCAGAGTGATACAGAAAAGATAAAGGGGTCTCAGAAAAGATTAGTTCCCTCAGGCTAAATTGTCTTTCCTACTAGTATTGGCCATTTTGAGTGTGTACATGTGAAGAGTGGGATATTTATGTGTTATACCTCAGCAACTGCTAGCAAGCTACTGCTGAAGTGTGACATTTGTGTGTGTGTGTGTGTGCACCCTATAGTATTCAAAATAATATTAACTGAACTCAAATATTAATTGCTTTTCTAGTATTATAGTAAGACACCATAACCAAGGCAACTAATGCAAGTGAAAAGAGTCTGCCAGAGAGCCAGAGTGAGCCCATGACCACCATGGTAGAGAGCATGGCAGTGCATGCAGACATAGCACTGCACCAGTAGCTGACACAACTAAAATCTTGAGAAACAAACATGGGACAGAGATAAGATGAGTCATGAGCTTTGAAATCCAAAGCCCCCCCACCAGTGACACCTCCTCCAACAGCATCACACCTCCTAGTTCTTCCTAAAGAATTGTAACAACTGGAGACCACTTACTCTCAAATATCAGAGCCTGTGGAGAGCAAGCATTGTCATTTAAACCACTGTATTTAGAGTTGAAGACTCAATCACTTTGTTTCTCTGAGATCTGATTGATAAATCAGATCTGATGAGAGGCTATTGATTTATAAATGTCTATTGAATATAAGGTAGGTAAGTACCAGCAATAGTACTGAAGGAAAGCAAAGTGGTTTCCCTGTTCTTTGTGTGTATTCTATTATAACTGTGTAACTCTATAATACAACTGAAACCAGTAACAAAGAAATAACAAAGTATCTACTAGTAGTAAAAGTTTTTTTTTAGTTTGTATAAGGATATTGAGATTATGGGCTATGAATTACAAATCAAACAATTTATTGTAAGGAATACTACTAGTTGGAGATAGTTTTAAAACCTGTCCATATACTCTGTAGACTTATTTCTAATAACTATTATGTATATGAATTAATTATAATGACATCATAAGATTGAATTGTGAATTAAAATAATATTTTAAGAGAAGTACATATAAGAATACTGTATAACAGTGATTTTCAACATGAGGGCCATAACCCTATTGGAGGTTAAATGACACTTTCATGGTGGTTACATATCAGATACTTTTCATATCCTGTATTTACTATTCATGACATTAGAAAATTACAGTTTTCCCATTTGTCAAACTTGATCTTAGAACATAAACTATTGGTGTTCTGTTCAGAAACTTTCCTCCTGTGCCCATGTCCTCCAGGGTCTTCCCCAGTTTCTTTTCTATTAGGTTCAGTGTGTCTGGTTTTATGTGGAGGTACTTGATCCACTTGGAGTTGATCTTAGTACAAGGAGATAAGAATGGGTCAATTCACATTCTTCTGCATGTTGACCTCCAGTTGAACAGGCACCATTTGTTGAAAAGGCTATCTTTTTTCCACTGGATGGTTGTAGCTCCTTTATCAAAGATCAAGTGACCATAAGTCTGTGGGTTCCTTTCTGGGTCTTCAATTCTATTCTACTGATCTACTTGCCTGTTGCTGTACCAATACCATGCAGTTTTTAAACACAATTGCTCTGTAGTACTGCTTAAGGTCAGGGATATTGATTCCCCCAGAAGTCCTTTTATTGTTGAGAATAGTTTTAGCTATCCTGGGTTTTTTGTTGCTCCAGATGAATTTGAGAATTGCTCTTTCTAGATCTATGAAGAATTGATTTGGGATTTTGATGGGGATTGCATTGAATCTACAGATTGCTTTTGGCAAGATAGCCATTTTTACTATATTGATCCTGCCAATCCAAGAGCATGAAATATTTTTCCATTTCCTGAGGTATTCTTCGATTTCTTTCTTCAAGGACTTGAAGTTCTTGTCATACAGATCTTTCACTTGTTTGGTTAGAGTCATGCTAAGATACTTTATATTGTTTGTGGCTATTGTGAAGGGTGTTATTTCCCTAACTTCTTTCTCAGCCTGCTTGTCCTTTGAGTACACGAAGGCTACTGATTTGCTTGAATTGATTTTATAACCAGCTACTTTGCTGAAGTTGTTTATCAACTGTAGGAGTTCTCAGGTGGAGTTTTTTAGGTCGCTTATGTATACTATCATGTCATCTGCAAATAGTGATAGCTTGCCTTCTTCCTTTCCAATTTGTATCCCTTTGACGTCCTTATGTTTTCTAATTGCTCTTGCTAGAACTTCAAGTACTATATTGAAAAGATATGAGAGAGAGGGCAGCCTTGTCTAGTCCCTGATTTGAGTGGGATTGCTTACAACACGGTCAGAAGGACAAAACAGACATCAACAAATTGGGAAAAGATCTTCACCAACCCTACATCTGTCAGGGGGCTAATATCCAATATATACAAAGAACTCAAGAAGTTAGACACCAAAGAACCAAATAACCCTATCAAAAATGGGGTACAGAGCTAAACAAAGAATTTTCCCCTGAAGAAATTTGGATGGCCTAGAAGCACCTTAAGAGATGTTCAACATCATTAATCATCAGGGAAATGCAAATCAAAACAACCCTGAGATTCCACCTCACACCAGTCAGAATGGCTAAGATTAAAAACTCAAGAGACAACAGGTGCTGGCGAGGATGTGGAGAAAGAGGAACACTCCTACACTGTTGGTGGGACTGCAAGATGGTACAACCGCTCTGGAAATCAGTCTGGCGGTTCCTCAGAAAATTGGGCATGACACTTCCAGAGAACCCTGTCATACCACTCCTGGGCATATACCCAGAGGATTCCCCTGCATACAATAAAGACTCATGCTCCACTATGTTCATAGCAGCCTTATTTATAATAGCCAGAAGTTGGAAGGAGCCCAGGTGTCCCTCAAAGGAGGAATGGATACAGAAAATGTGGTATATTTATACAATGGAATACTACTCAGCAATTAAAAATAATGAATTCATGCAATTTGTAGGCAAATGGTTATATCTGGAAAATACCATCCTAAGTGAGTTAACCCAATCACCAAAGAATACACATGAAATGCAATCACTGATAGTGGATATTAATGAGCCCAGGAGCTCTGAATACTCAAGGCATAATTGGAAAATGAAAAGATTCCCAAGAAGAAGGAAGGAGAGGACCCTGGTCCTGAAAAGACTGGATCCAGTTTTTAGGAGAGTACCAGAACAGAAAAAAGGCGAGGGGGGGCGCGGGGGAGATGGGGGAAGAGGACTTATGGGACATAGGGTGAAGGGGAAACTGGGAAAAGGGAAAGCCTTCGGAATGTAAACAAAGAATATAGAAAAGAAAAAAGAAAAAATGAGCAACTAAAAAAAATGAAAATTACATTTTTAAAAAAGCAACAAAAACAATTTTATGGTTAGGGATCACCACAAAATGAAGAACTAAGATTTTTGTAGCATTAGGAAAGTTAAGAACCACTACTCATAAAGGTATTAGCAATTGAAACCACTATAATTAGTTGACATGTATGGGTGGTTAACATAAGTAACAATTTCAATGACAGAAATGTACAAGAGGAAGAAGTTGTAGGGTGCTATTTTATTCACCAAATATTTGACTAACTGAAAGCACAATTTACAGTTTATTATTTCTTTTCAATAAACGCTATTAAAATGCCATTATTAGTTCCAAATACTGTTCATATCTGCTTTTCTTAAAAAGAAACTCCATATTTCTGGGATATCTATTCTTCTATGATCATTGTTGTAATGATCATAGCAGATTAGTGTTAGTGAAAATATTTTCTAAATCTAGAACATTAAACTGAAGATCAGCAAAGTAGTCTTACTTGTTATAAAATACAAGCTTTCATATTAAATATTTTATTTCCACTAATTCAATTCTTTGCATTAAGCCCTTAGTGTTATTTTACTTTGAATTGAGAATTTTACTTTTAAAATCATACTTCATTTTATATATGGCAATATACTTTGAATATAAATAACACTATACTAGAATTGATACAGCTTTTATATGGGAGGAGCATAGTTAGAAATAAACTGGCAACATGACAAATATATTATTACAGTGGAGTTTTTTGTCATGAATAAGATAAAATATTCACAGGCAACTGAAAGAGTTCAGAGCAGAGAAAAAGTAAATAACTTGGTTAGGTCTCTGGCAAGGGAGCTGGAGAAAGACAGTGGTGGACATATAGAACTAGCAAGAGATAGGTGAGGCACTGACAAAATCCTTTGCCATTACAGTGAGAACAAAGAGGAATCTGGGAGAAGGGAAGCCTGTGGAGGCGTGAAGGTGTGAAGGGCCAGGATTAAAGCATGGACAGTTTGTAATGGGCAGTTGTGAGTGTTGACAGAGAGAGCTTGAAGGCAAGAATAGTTTTTGATATACAACCACGGGCATAGGTCACAGACCTTTATCTAATGGCCATCAATCCTATAGTCTAGCTTTACCCTTGTTTCTAGACATATGGACTTCCTGAGATCTAGCAATTTTTTATTAGATATTTTCTTTATTTACAGTTCAGATGCCCTTTCCTCCTTTCCTCTCTGGAAATCCTCTTTCCCATCCCCTTTTCCCTACTCACTAACCCACCTACTCCCTGACCTGGCATTCTCCTA
The DNA here is from genome assembly GCA_964023405.1 of Apodemus agrarius. Classification (NCBI taxonomy): domain Eukaryota; kingdom Metazoa; phylum Chordata; class Mammalia; order Rodentia; family Muridae; genus Apodemus; species Apodemus agrarius. The sequence continues at coordinate 38,414,098 of OZ030018.1, forward strand.
CGCTAGGGCAATGAGCCTTCATGAGTCCAAAGGCATCTCCTCTCACTGATGTCCAACCAAACCATCCTCTGCTACCTAGGTGGCTGGAGCCATGGGTCCCTTCACATGTAATCTTTGATTGGTGGTTAATCTCTGGGAGCTCTGAGGGTACTGATTGGTTCATATTGTTATTCCTCCTCTGGGGCTGCAAACCCCTTCAGCTCCTTGGGTCCTTTCTCTAGCTCTTCCATTGGGGACCCTGTGCTCAGTTCAATGATTGGCTGAGAGCATCCCCCTCTGTATTTGTTTGGCACTGCCAAGGCCTCTCTGGAAACAGGCTCCTGTCAGCAAGCACTTGTTGGCATCCATAGTAGGGTCTAGGTTTTGTAACACCTCACACCAGTCAGAATGGCTTAAGATAAAAACCTCAGGTGACAGCAGTTCCTGGAGAGGAATAGAGAAAGAGAAACACTTCTCCATTACTGGTGGTATTGCAAGCTTGTAAAACTACTCTGGAAATCAGTTTGTTGGTACATGAGAAAATTGATCATCGAATTACCAGAGGACCCAGCTATACCACTCCTGGGCATATACCCAGAAGATGTTCCAACATGTAATAAAGTCACATGCTCCAATATATTCATAGAAGCCTTATTTCTAATATCCAGAAGATGGAAAGAAACCTGATGTCCCTCAATAGAAGAATAGATATAGAAAATGTGATACATTTACACAATGGAGTACTACCCAGCTATTAAAAACAATGAATTCACGAAATTCTTAGGCAAATGGATAGAACTAGAAAATATCATTCTGAGTGAGCTAACATAATCACAAAAGAACACCAATGGTATGTACTTCCTGATAAGTGGATATTAGCCCAGAGGCTTGGAATACCCAAGATATTATTCACAGACCACATGAAACTTAAGAAGGATCAAAAAGTGTGGATACTTTGGTCCTTCTTAGATAGGGATGGAATACAGAGACAAAGTGTGGAACAGATACTGAAGGAAAGACCAACCAGAAACTGCCCCACCTGGGGATCCATCCCACACAGTTACCAAACCCAGATACTATCGTAAGACCTAACAGCTTTGAGAAAAGGGAAAAAATCAGGTCAAAAAAGAGTTTGCTAAAACAATAGAAAATCACTTTTGCTGAATTGGTTCAGCTTAATACTGTATTGAATTTATCTACTTTCTCTTGTACTAATGGTCAATGGAATTAAAAATGAAACTCAGCTTCATTTTTAATTCACAATCAGCACTGCAAAGTTACGTATATCTCTCACTTCCCTTAAACTTTATCTACCAAATGTAACCTATTACAAATACTAAATTTCTATTTAGTAACATTTCAGCTTTAAAAACTTTCAGTCACCTATCTCTATCTCAATTTACTACAGGGAGATGATTCTACATGTTCAAGATATTGGAATATACCTAATCTCTAAACTCATACTACTCCTTTCTTCATCATCCGTATTTTAGTTCTAACCACAGTTGCAATCCCAGCATACTTGGGACACCAATTCTCTGTGACTTTTAGGGACATACTTCTCCCTCATCTTCAGCAAAAAAAGCCTCTTAGCATTTAGGCAAAGACAATTTTCCCAGTTGCCTGAGTACCTTGTCTTAGGGTTTATGCAGCATAATTGTTTTGGTGAATTGGTGAGGGGTCAAAGAATGAAGCAAAGATCGTACCACCATGCAACAGATCTCACACAAGAAATGGATTTTCTATTGAGAGGGCACTTCAGAGAAGGGACAAGAGAGAAAAGGACAGAAATAGAGAAGCAGGGTGAGAGAAATGGAGCAAGTTAGAGAGTAGTTGGTGGTGGGGACCTTTAAAGGATGAATATGTCTCATTTGGCAGCTGGCTAAGTCATTAAAGTAATGGGGCTAAAATTCCTCCCTTTTGTTTATTACAAAGTAAGGAATACAGAGGGGTGATGGTGGAGCAGGAATGGGGGAGCAGGTTCTTTAGTGCCTCCTGCACTTTGTTGACATTACCATCTTTGGGGACCCAGAAGCCTGGGATTCTGGCTATATACTAGGAGCAAATGCTAGTTGAGTCACTGTTCGGGCTCTGTTGGACCATCTGAGAATAGGAATATTGAGGCAACAGTTGGAGCAGTTTGTGAGGCCTGACCATCTGGACCTCACTTTGAAGCAGTCTTGGATGCTGATGTTAAGGGAATACTTGGAACTGATGCATTGCTGAAACAGATATATACTAGGGGCAGAAGGTAAAGTTAAGGACTGTACGGAAAAATTTTTATCCAGGTTGTACATTTGAAACTCTTAGGCCCATATTGTTAGTAATTAGTTAGGTAAATAGTATCCCAAGACCAGGAGAGAGAGAGAGAGAGAGAGAGAGAGAGAGAGAGAGAGAGAGAGAGAGAGAGAGAGAGAGAGAGAGAGAAACATAGAGATTGGGAATGGGGAGCAGAGACAGAGAAGTGGAGGGGGGAGTGGGGAAGGGGAGGGAAGGGGAAGGGGAGGAGAGGGGTGTAGGGGCAGAGAGAGGAGAGGAGAGGAGAGGAGAGGAGAGGAGAGGAGAGGAGAGGAGAGGAGAGGAGAGGAGAGGAGAGGAGAGGAGAGGAGAGGAGGAGATCCCACCCCCAGGAATAGGTAGAATAGGCACATAGGAAGGCAGGACGTTGAGTGGCAACATTTATCTGGAGTCCATTTGACCCATTCAAGGTGGATTCAAGCTGATTCTCTGAAGTGTACATGAATTTGAGATTACAAAAAGAGATGTTTTAGATATGCTGTGATTCATTTCCTGTGGTTGTAATCTGTAATGAACATTATAGAAATGAAGTAAACTCAAGCATCTTTCTGTGGACTAGGCACTTACAGGGACCAGCCTACCTTGTCTAGGCAATGCGCCGCCATCAGCTCCCCAGTGTCCTGCTCCTTCTGAGTTTAGACAGGGTCCCGGTGGCTGTCAGAGTAATGGAGAGGTATTCTCCTTATAGCCAGCCTTGCTATACTTAAAGCCAGCTCAAGAATGAGATCTTTTGTGCCCATTATTTTTTTTTAGGAAATCTAAGATGTGTTCTCAGGACCTGGCAAATTTCTCCATCACAGTAAGCTTTACTATTATCATTATCATTGTCATTGTTGTCGTTGTTGTTGTTAAACATTAAATGCCATATATTAGGTAGATCTCTGAAGAGTTTGAGGGCCATTATCTATTAAATATATCTAGACTAAACAAAACATGATTATTTCTAGTTACTTGTTTTAGCTTTAATATTAAAAAACATACAGAAGGCTAAATGAAACATTCTTGTAATTAATTACATGAGTAGAGCACATTGAAGAATTTGATCATTTATAAGGTGACTATTCATTAACTTGCAAATCTTAATTATCCTTAACAGTTTACAATAAGTTATGACCTTTTATAAGGCTAGGACTTTGCGTTCTGTCCCTGTTAGGTTTACCCTTGAAAAATAGGAATTTTTGAATTGAGTCCTTTTAGTTTCAAAGTAAAACTTTTAATCATAAAGTCAATAGAGAGATTGGCAACTTTATTGATTCTTTCATAATGCACCATTATTGAATATTGCAGTTTTTTAAAGGCTTAGTTTATATAAATAGCTAGTTTAAGATGACAAAAGACAAAGAAGCTGGAATAATATTACTTTGAATGGACCTTAGGAATTTATAAATTTGATTATCAAATGTACTTATTATCAAACGTATGTTGTTACTTATCTAAATTTTCTAGTACATTGGTATTCAACAGTTAGCAAAATCTTAATTCGGTAATCATAAATCCTAACTGTTGTTAGTCTGTGAAGAATTTTATAATCTTAAATTTCTATCATCATATATAGTATATTCTAAACCAGAGTTGAAGCACATATATAGTATGATGTAGCAAATGTAACTTAAATTCTTATCATCAAACAAAGACCTATACCAGTCTTAGAATTGCTTTCTTAATCTAAAAAGGAGACAAAGTGACACACAAAGAGCTCATTCTGACTAAGAAGTTTTCTAATTGTTCTATACCATGTGGTCATCTGAAGATGGTGTTTAAGTCACATACAATGTACCCTTTAACCTTAGCAATGATGGATGCCGTACATGCAACTGATTACATTTTGATGTGATTCAAAAAGATATAGGAGAACCACATGTTATTTAAACCATCTGTTTTTCTAATATATATGTGTGCATGTAACTTGGCTTCAACTCTCAATAAAATATGTATTTACATATATATTCAAGTATACATAAACCAAGTTACATATACACAAACATATATATCCTAAAGAGTTTAAACATACACACACATACACACAGAGATTTTTAAATTTAAGCCTTTTCTTATATGTTTAAAACCATATTTTTATAGAATTTATAGATTTTTAAACCATAGCCAACTTACAAATCCTGAGATAAGAATTTATAGCATAATTTTTAAAAATTAATTATTTTTTATTTACATCCCAAATGTTTCCCCCACTCCCAAGGCCCCTCCCTTGCAGAGTTCACCATATCCTTTGGATTCTGATAGTCTGACAGGGTGTACCACACCTACAAGTATCCCCCTTTCCCTGGGGGGATATCAAGTCTCTACAGGATTAGGCATATCCTTTCCCACTAAGGCCAGACAAGACAGTCCTCTGGTATATATGGGGAAATCACCATCCCTGACCGACTGCAAGCTGTACTACAGAGCAATAGTGAGAAAATACCACATGACACTGATAAAGAGTCTGACAGGTCCGTTAATGGAATCAAAGACCCTGAAATAAAGAAGACTAAACCATACTGTGTGTGTTTGTGGTTGGGGGGATCTTCAACAAATGGTGCTGGTCTAACTGCTGGTCTGCATGGAGAAGAATGGAAATTGATCCATATTCGTCAGCCTGCACACAGGGTAATCAGCATAATCTTAATAGACATTTTTTTTTTGAGAAGAGTACAAAGAAATTGTAGAGATAAAAGATTTTAAGAGTGGAAAGGAGAGAAAGTGTTGGGCAGAACAAGTTTAGATATAAGATACTTGAGGATCACTTGTGTATGAAAAAGCAGTTGTTTTACTGTTGAGAATAGTTTTAGCTATCCTGGGTTTTTTGCTATTCCAGAGGAATTTGAGAATTGCTCTTTCTAGCTCTGTGAGGAACTGAGTTGTGATTTTGATGGAGATTTTGTTGAGCCTGTATATTGCCTTTGGCAAGATGGCCATTTTAACTATAATAATCCTGCCAATCCACAAGCATGGAAGATTTTTCCATTTTCTGAAACCTTCTTCAATTTCCTTGCAAAGACCTGAAGTTCTTGTCATACAGATCTTTCACTTGTTTGGTTAGAGTCACACCAAGATACTTTATATTGTTTGTGGCTATTGTGAAGGGTGTCATTTCCCTAATTTCTTTTTCAGCCTGCTTATCCTTTGAGTATAGAAAGGCTACTGATTTGCTTAAGTTGATTTTATAACCAGCCACTGCTGAATTTGTTTATCAGCTATAGGAGTTCTCTGGTGAAGTTTTTTGGGTCACTTAAGTATACTATCATATCATCTGTGAATAGTGATGGTTTGACTTCTTCCTTTCCAATTTGTATCCCTTGACTTCCTTATGTTGTCTAATTGCTCTAACTAGTACCTCAAGTACTATATTGAAAAGATATGGAGAAAGGGGGCAGTGTTGTCTAGTCCCTGATTTTAGTAGGATTGCTTCAAGTTTCTTTCCATTTGGTTTGATGTTGGCTACTGGTTTGCTGTATATTTCTTTTACTATGTTTACGTATGGGCCTTGAATTCCTGTTCTTTCCAAGACGTTTAACATGAAAGGATGCTGAGTTTTGTCAAATGCTTTTTCAGAATCTAATGAAATGACTATGTGGGTTTTTTCTCTGAGTTTGTTTATGTAGTAGATTGCATTGATGGATTTCCATATATTGAACCATCCCTGCATCCCTGGGATGAAGCCTACTTGATCATGGTGAATGATCATTTTGATTCTTCTGGGCGAATCACTATCCCGAACTTCAAGCAATATACTACAAAGCAATAGTGTTAAAAACTGCATGGTATTGGTACAGTGATAGGCAGGTGGATCAATGGAATAGAATTGAAGACCCAGACATGAACCCACACACCTATGGTCACTTGATCTTTGACAAAGGAGCTCAAAACATCCAGTGGAAAAAAAGTCAGTCTTTTCAGCAAATGGTGCTGGTTCAACTGGAGGTCAGCATGCAGAAGAATGCAAATTGACCGATTTTTATCTCCTTGTACTAAGCTCAACTCCAAGTGTATCAAGGACCTACAAATAAAGCCAGACACACTGAAACTAATAGAAAAGAAACTGGGGAAGATCCTTGAGAACATTGGCACAGGGGGAAATTTCCTGAACAGAACACTAATAGCTTATGCTCTAAGATCAAGAAATGACAAATGGGACCTCATAAAATTACAAAGTTTCTGTACGGCAAAAGACACAGTCAAAAAGGACAAATAGGCAACCAACAAATTGGGAAAAGATCTTCACCAACCCTACATCTGTCAAAGGGCTAATATCCAATATATACAAAGAACTCAAGAAGTTAGACCCCAGAAAACCAAATAACCCAATCAAAATATGGGGTACAGAGCTAAACAAAGACTTTTCACCTGAAGAAATTCGGATGGCTGAGAAGCTCCTGAAGAAATGTTCAACATCACTAGTCATTAGGGAAATGCAAATCAAAACAACCCTGACATTTCACCTTATATAAGTCAGAATGGCCAAGATTAAAAACTCAGGAGATAGCCAGGTGGTGGTGGCAGACAGCTTTAATCCCAGCACTTGGGAGGATGAGGCAGGGGGATTTCTGATTTCAAAGCCAGCCTGGTCTATAGAGTTGAGTACTAGGACAGCCAGCGCTACACAGATAAACTCTGTTTTGAAAAACCAAAAAAGAAAATTAAAAAAAACCTAACGAGACAGCAGTTGTGGTGAGGATTTGGAGAAAGAACAGTTCTCCACTGCTGGTGGGATTGCAAGCTGGTACAACCACTCTGGAAATCAGTCTGGTGGTTCCTCAGAGAACTGCAAGACACATCCAAAGGACCCTGCTATATCACTCCTGGACATATACCCAGAGGATGCCCCAGCATGTAATAAGGATACATGTTCCACTATGTTCAAAGCAGCTCTATTTGTAATAGCCAGAAGCTGGAAAGAACCCAGATGTCCCTCAATGGAAGAATGAATACAAAAAATGTGGTATAAATACACAGTGGAGTACTATTCAGCCATTAGAAACAATAAATTCATGAAATTCTTAGACAAATGGATGGAGCTGGAGAACATCATACTAAGTGAGGTAACCCAGTCTCAAAAGAACACTCACGGTAAGCACCCACTGAAAAGTGGATAATAGCCTAGAATCTTGGAATACCCAAGACACAATCCACATAACAAATGATGTCCAAGAAGAAGGAAGGAGTGGACCCTGGTTCTGGAAAGGCTCAGTTCATCAGTGTAGGGGAATACCAGGACAGTGGGAAGGGGTGGATTGTGGAACAGGGGGAGGGAAGAGGGCTTATGGGACTTTTGGAAAGCAGGAGCCAGGAAAGGGGAAATCATTTGAAATTTTATGTGTGTGTGTGTGTGTGTGTGTGTGTGTGTGTGTGTGTGTGTGTTATGTAATATCTATATATCAAATAAAAAATTAAAGGTCAGAGCCTATTAATATTTGTAAAAATTTTAATTTCAGTAATAAAGATAGAAAACTAAATGTTAAAAAAGAGAAAGAAAAAGCAGTTGTTAATGGTTTGTGGGAATTTGGAAATCAATTTTGCCAATTTGGGGTCATTGTTCTGTACTGAGGCCAAGCTGTTGCATTGATTCTGATTCTATAGAAGAAGAGAAAAAGGGTTGCAAAACAGAATAAAATAGGGATGTATTCCCCATGTTTCAGCTCTATGAGGGGAGAGAGCTAAAAGCTGAAGCTGTGTGATCGCAGGCTGAAGCCAGAAATACCCAGCAATGTGTAGAGGGAAGGGGGGCCAGGGCATGTCTCTAGCAGAGAGACTCATAGGAGTATAGAGGCAGAACCTAGGGGAAATTCCCACATGATGGGAGCACTAAAGGTGTAGTAGCTGACGCTAGGAAGTAGAGACTCTTGTGGTACAGGACAAAGAAAGGATGAGTTAATGATCAAGGATTCATAATAGATGCCCTTGTGGAAGGCACAACAGGCCACAGGGAAACAGCAGCTAAAGAAAGGTACTCTAGAAATTGAAATCAAATTCATAAACAAATGATTCATACATAACTTAGGAGACTTGGCTTAGAATACATGCTGCAGGGGAGAACAGGTGTGTGTAGTTTGTGTGCAGGCTGCGGTTGGCCTGCTCCTTTAAAAGGCCCACAAACTCACTTCAGCTAGGTCTAGCTCTGGCTCCCATTTTGCAACAAACCTAAAATTCCATCAAGCATAACTTAAAGGACAGGACATTCATACAGTGTGCTAGGAAGGAGACCAGACAAGAACAAATAAGACTTGGAGCTAAGAAAAAAAAAACAGCTAGTGGGTAATTTCTCTCCATTTCTCTAGTCTCTGGCAGTAGTTAAGGGGGTCCCCAATAATATTGGGATCTAGGGTGCTGCTGGTCAGCCTCTTTGACTGCTCATATAAAGGTTACTGAGGATATATTCAACTGCAAAGGCAGATAAATTTAGAGGCCCTTAAGTCACGTGCTAGATGGAGGTGTTGGAGGCTCTCCAAGAATTAGTTCAAAGATCAGCCAAGAGATACAGACAATGTAGCCCCAGTGTGTGGGGAAGGGGCAGGGAGGTTTATCCCTTGAAGTCTGAGGACTCAAGAAGACTGAAGGCTGAAAACTATTCAGTGTGTCATCCTGTATCGGGCTGAAAAGCCGGAAGAGACACGGCAGTTGGCAGCAGGACTTTTGAATGAAATAAAAAGACAAAATCAGAGCTCAAACATGAACCCTCATCCAAAGGAAATTGTCAGTAGTGGGGTCAGAAAAGAGGGTCAGCTATAGCCTTAAAGACTGTAGCTGCAGATACCTATACCTTCAATATTACCAGAGGTTATGACAGATGTTCAAGTTACTTTCTCATATCCAAGGAAGTATTTCTGCCACTGAAAAGAACATTTTACTATTTGGTACTGCTGGATATGGTCTCTAGCAACAACTGAGCCTGAAAGCAAGTCTGTTGCAAGTGGACCAGCAGATAAAGGATAGAGTCCTAGTGGGGCTTACACACTCCCAAGCAGTGAGGGCACAGCACCAAAATATTCTACAGAGTCTTAACATCCATATTAGGGTTTATGCAGAAGAGTACCTTCCAGATCAGTCCAAGCTAAGGAATACCACAAAGATCACACCACATAACAGATCTTACGCAAGAGATTTATTGGGGTTGGTGAGGTAAGAATCTGCCTTAGAGAGAGGATGAGAGAGAGGGGGGGGAGGGAGGGAGGAGAGGGAGGGAGGGAGGGAGGGAGGGAGAGAGAGAGAGAGAGAGAGAGAGAGAGAGAGAGAGAGAGAGAGAGAGGCAGAGACTGGCTGAGAGATTGAGAATGGTCTCAGTGTACTGTGAAGGTGGGGACCTTTTAAAGGGTGCATGTGGTCACGTTTGTTTGCTGGTGATGACTTGGCCACCAGTGCTGAGTCACTGAAGGCATGGGGCTAACACCTTAAGCACAGGACTATAAAACCTGTGGTTCCCTGCCATTTTGAAGCCTCTGAATTGTGTTTCTATCTACTTCATGAGATTTTAGTTAAGAGGAATCAAGGCCTGAGACTTTTTTTGAGAGTTAATGTTAGTTTGTGGGGAAAATCTGCTCTTTTCCACAATTAATTTTATTTTTCTCCTATTTTTGCTGAAGCATATATTTTCCATGACCCATGTGATTATCAGATTTTTAATGGCACTTGTTACACTAACCATATAGTATTTCTACAATGTGAAAATTTCCATCTTAATATTCAGCTTCATACTTGAATCATTGTAAAAAAATGATATGATTAATATCAATAGTAAATGAATCTTTTTCAATGGAGCTGATTTTATATAAACATTTAGTACTTTTGATACTGAATACTGCATACCATTAGTAATTTTAAAACTACACATGTAATATAATCTTCCCCTTCTTCTAGTGAGATAAACTTTCAAAGTTCCCTTTGTATACATGAAGACATGACCACTCCAAGGTATATATGAGCTAGGCTACCCTCTCCTACATTATAAGACCCTGGCATTAAAAAAAGTCACATAGATATTACATTATAGTACATTTAATAATACTAGTGTACATGAAAAAAATTTATAAATATATGACTTCTTGTTTGCTTAAAAGACCTATCTGAGAGCCGGGCGGTGGTGGCGCACACCTGTAATCCCAGCACTTGGGAGGCAGAGGCAGGTGGATTTATGAGTTCGAGGCCAGCCTGGTCTACAGAGTGAGTTGCAGGACAGCCAGGACTACACAGAGAAACCCTGTCTCCAAAAAACAAAAACAAACAAACAAACAAAAAGGCCAATTTGATAATCTATGTTCTTTTAACCTTTTAAATAAAGGGAAATTTCTGTAGGTATCTATTCTCACATGAAAGTATCTCACAGGCGACCTCCTATGTCCACGTACGCTGGTCTCATACCTTTGACCTTTCTCCTTTGCCTGTTATCCTCCAGAACTAAGCAATTAGTAAACATCTTAAGACCCCCCCTCTTAAGTCTATGTAGAGTCACTACCCTTCTGTAGCTATTCTAATCCTTTCACCTTTCAGGAGTATTTTAACTGGCATTACTTACTCATTTGTCTCATTTGGCCTGCAACCCAGACAGCATTAAAAATGACCCATTAAAAATGTTAGCAGGATCTTGTGATTTCTTTTCTTATGGCAAACCCCTGCTATGCTTATCTTCTTAGTAATGAAAACCAGGGTCCCCTTTCTAGTCCGCCAGCACCCCAGTGATCTACTTCTCCACCAGCCTTTGAATCCCGGTTCACCACTCCCACCCTTTCAGCTGAGCTCCCCTCCCGCTGGCCCCTTACCTTCTCTCACGTACACTCTGCTTGTTCATAACTCGCACCCTTTGATCACACCGCCTTCTCTTCCTTTCAAGTTCCCCCACACTTCTCGCTGGCTTTCACTTCACTCAGATTTCAAATATCACTGCATCAGAGAGGTGCTCTCCATTCTCTAACAAGGGGACCCCTCCCTGCTCCCCTCCTGTTCACTTGTTCACTCGCCCCTAGCTTACATCAGTTCATTTCTCTTAACACTTACACAACTGATTTTTTTCCTTTAAATTTTCGCTCTTTACACATGACCTGAAGTTTTAAAACTTCATGAAATCAGAAATCTTGCCTCGTATTAATTTTTCCACTGACATACGGTTACTCCAAGAATACAGTTTGGTGGAAAACAGGTTGAAAATAAATATTTATTGAATGTATTATTAGGTTATTTAAGAATAATGACCTATATTAACATCTATGGTATGCTCATGAATATCAATAAACTATGACTTTCTAATCTCCTCTTGCCGATGATTCATTTGTCTCAATTTTTCACTATTAGAAACACTATTAAGTGAATTATTGCTACGCATTTTGTGGAACAATTTTTTATTACTAGAAGGACTGTATCTAAGAGTATGCACGTTCTTATTTTGATGCATGCTGACAGGCTATTCCCTAAATACAATGGATCGAATGAACCTTTATAGGGCTTAGAGTTTTCATCCTTGGCTCTACTGTACCTCTTACATTTATTTAGATTTGTATGTCTATACTAACTTCAGTTTTATTTGCATATATGAATGGGTTCCACACTTATTTATATTGTTTGTGGTATTTTTGACTTCTATGCAAGGGATATATATAGTGTGCAGTCATTCAAATATTTTAAAGAAGTATAATTAAGCAGTATAAGAGGACTTACAATCTTAAAAATATGATGAGGGGGTACTGGGAAAGGGGAAAGCGTTTGGAATGTAAACAACAATTATAGAAAATTTAAAAAATACATGAAAAAAACAGTTGTCAGTTGAAGACTGTTACAAGCAGAAACAAGTACAAACTACTGTTCACGTTATCAGTATATGAAGAATTTTCAATAAAATTGTAGAAATTATGATTGTGTTCCATTCTGCCTGTATTTATAGAGACTTCTTTATTTTCATTAAATTTCATGATTACAAAGAGGAATATATGATCTTTAAAATCCTATGATTACGCTTGGCCTTCCCTCTTCCCTGCTGCCATCCCTCTCTCCATACACATACTGCTTTGTGGAAGATCTTTCTGTATGCTTGCTGTGTGTGTGTGTACACATGCTTTCTAAAAGCCCTCCCTTACTAGTAAAGACATTACAGGGTACAGACACATGTGTAGAAACAAACATGATCTTAAAAATAAAATTTGAAGTTGATATTCATTCATTATAATGCACTTATTTATTTTTGCCCTCAAAATGGTACTCAGTGATTAAAAAAAAGTGTATGCTGAACGAAATATTATTTTTATTATCCATGTCAGTAAGTCCAATATTTTCCACTTCCCCATGCATTATGGTAATGGCTTTTCAGATGACTGCATTTTAATTAAAAAAAAAACAGTTGTCAATTGAAGAGCGTTACTCACAGGCAGAAACAAATACAAACTACTGTTTATGTGATATTTAAAATGCTTTGAAGAAATCAGCAGAGGGATCGTTTGCTCGTAGCTGTAAGGGATAAACTGTGTAAAATAGATCCCTTTACAGTTGTAAGAATCAGTATTCAGCAGGAAAGGAATACATGAGCCTGTGCCCTCTGCCACATTCCACAGCCAATGTCTTATCAGGGCAGTGTCAAAGGTTGATAAATTTAAAGACATTCCATAGTATAAAAGGAGCATAAAAAGAAATCCTAAAGCATTAATCAGCAAACTATAAATCTTTTCACAAGTATCTTCCCAAAGCTTATGAAGAAATAATGATCCGGATACACAGAGAAGTGGATGAGGATAGTAATTAGAACCATTCATGTCCTCTTCTCTTCAAGGTTATTGAGAGACTGCAGGGAAGGGGTACATAGGTCACATTAACTACATCTGATGAGTCAATTAAAAAGTTTCAGAACACGCTGGCAGTCATGACCCAGCTAACGGGCTAAACAAGGTCTAAAATGTGTGTTTCATTTGGAAACAAATGAAATGTTTACCCCAAAGCTGGGGCCTCCCTATCAGATATGTTAAGTTCTGAGGGAAAATTAATAGATGCTGTCTGTATGTCCAATCTTGTAATTGAGTGTTAGGGTTTTGAAATAAAACTAATATATGCATGCCAACAGTTTATTATATCATTGAGAATTCCTTGAACGGTGGCTACTGGTCTCTTCTCTTTCAGGAATATCTTAAGGTAAAATTTTGTTAAAAATTGAGAAATGTCCAGATACACCAATCATTACATGGGAGAGAAAATAACATGTGTGAGGGAAAGTTTTATATCAACTAGACACAAACTAGAGTTATCTGAGGAGAGAGACTACAATTGAGATAATGCTTCAGTAAGAAGGGGTATTGCCTTATTTGATGGTTGGTATTTGAGGCCCATCCCACAATGGGTGGTGCAACTGCTAGGCAGGCTATCCTGGATGCAATGAGGAACCCATCTCAGCAAACCATTGGAGTAATCCAAACAGTAGCATTTCTATATGGCCTCTGCATGAGCTCTTGCCTCCAGATACTTACCTGTTTGAGTTTAGGTGTCAACTTTCTCTAAGTTGGAGCTGTGGGGTGAAATAAATTTTTCCTTCACCAAGTTGTTTATGGCCATGGTCATCACATCAATAGGAACCTTAATGCAGACAAATATCTGAAGCACAGTTATGTGAAAAATGCAAATAGGATCATGTGAAATACAAATTTACCTAAACTATATTTAATACAGGAGGAATAAGGTGGAGAGCAATTTGAATACTGTTAAACTTGACTGAACATTGACAAAAACTGAAGAGAATTTAGATAGCAATAACTCAGTGATACTTGTGGGTGAACACAAGATTGAGCATGTAAAGAAATCAGTAATGCTGCAAAGAATTTATATAAGATGGAGAAAATTATGTGTTGATCATATCAAATGATTAAGGACGTTACAGTATTGATTGAGGAGTGTTCTAAGTTAACTTTGAAAACTCAAACTAAAAATATAAAATGTGAGCTTTAATAACTAAAAGTATTTTCACATATGATAAACAAGCTTTACTCACTTTCGATAAGATACTATTTTTTTAATGGACAGAATCTGTACTTGAAATATCCCAGAAACTAAGAGGCTCCTCTAACAAAAACACACAATGGAAGTTAGTAAATTTAAGTAGTCTGCTTACTCCTCTATTGCACTTCTAGTAAGATTGGAAAAATATTAACATCCCTTGGAGAAAATAACAGTATTAGTTTACTTATAGTTCTTAGTTAATAAAATAAGATTATAAAAATAATCATTTAGTTTTGTTAATTTAAATACAGAGAAATATGCTAATGTCATATGAATTAATTCTCCCTCTAAAACTAAGCTATTTGACCCCCCAAAATGCTAGGTGATGTGCAATAAAATTATGCCTTATATGATAACATCAAAGAAATTTCAAAAGTTTCAGCAGTTTCATTTCTTGTTTGTTCTCGGTGTTTTCAGGTAATCTGCCTCAGTTCCTTGGTACTTATGAGAGTCTTTCATTGAGTACTTCTGCCATGTTCACTCTACAATTTCTAAATACCATTTTATCTGCCAGTTCTCTGATTTTGAGAAGTGTGAGTCAACTTGGTTTTGACTCAGTTTCTTTAAATATAGAATGAGTATTACCTCATGTAACATTTTCACATACACAAGATAGTTTTGTGTGTGAAGCCTTTATTGTTTGTGCTCTCAGTATAAATGTACAAATGATGAATAACATTAATTAGGTGTAACTGTGTGTGTTCTTATTGTTACTTTTTAATTTATAGAAGGCTTTATCTTCAGTTAACCATAGGAACATAGGTGATAGATTCTCCAGTGTCATACTTACTTTTTCATGCTTTGGATTTTTTCATCTAAATCAAATTCAAAGATTTATGCCCTTTGATTTTAGATCATCCTTTCAACTATGTGCCTCAAAAGAACATACTGGCGGCACATTATGGCTCATTCCGCTGACATTAAATTCCAGTCATTAGTAAATGCCCTGATGTCAGTCAACTGGCTCTGGTGTGACCTATATTTTTACTCTCTTGTTCTCAATATAAAGAACCCATCCTGTTCCAAGTTTCACAGTTCTTTCTTCAACATTTCTCATCATGTTTTACATTTCTTTTGACAAATAACCCATTTCCTCTCAGTGAAGAAGAGTAACTTCTATAATTGCATTATGCTGAAAGTTACTGCAGCCATAGACCTTGAAATCTTAGAGGAGACAGTTTTCATTTTACCAAGTATCTGATTGAAACGGTGCCTCCTAATGTCTTAAAGTAATGGGATCTACACTTGTAACACAAGAAAAAGGAAACCACTTTGGTAGGCTCAGATGACTTAGGGAAAGATGGAGAATTAAATCTCAAATATCTCCATGTATAAACCTCATTCTTACATTGTTACCTGCCATCCCCTGACTTTAATGTAGAGGATACACTGTTATGGTTTAACCATCTCTTTGGTACGGCTCACTGCACAACCAGGTTTTGATCTCATTTTGTATGCTGACCTACTTTTTGGAAACTCAAAATTAGTATCTTTATAAAATCTATTATTAAAAACATGTATTTCAAGCTATGCTGTGAGGAGGTTGATGAGTCAACTATGCCATTTCTCTTCCACCTGCGTGTTTGCTGCAGTATATCCACCACCATTGTACTCACCATGGCTATTTCCCTGTAACTTTCTCTAATCCAAGACATAGCTATGCTATGCTCTTGTCTGTAAGCATACCTAGTTGTGTAGGCCTTGGAGCATACACTTGAGTTGGATCCCAAGTTGGACTGATCACTGGACCACCTTTCCTTCAGTCTCTTCTCAACACACATACAGCAGACTCTGGTCTGGCAGGGGGGGGGCATCCTCTTGAAGATGTGGCGGGGGGAGGGGAGGAGGAATGGAATGAGGAACTGTAGGATGGCAGACAGGGAAGGGAGCAATGACTGGAAATAATTTAAAAAAGGATATATCTATGCATGACATCATTCCACTTCCATAACAGAGCAATTCAAAAGGGAAAAGGCTTTTGAGATACTTGAAACACTAGAGAGATTCACACTTATTTATCATAGCCAATGAAGTCTTCACAGTGTTTGCACAGTGACTAGTTCAGCATGCTTTGCTAGGATAATTGTTAGACTTACTGTCTTCACTCCAAGGTATGTTCTGAGACAGGTGTTTGAGTAAAGAGGGCTATTAGAATGTTTATGACACATTTCCTTGTACGAGGTTGTAGTGAAAAAAGCGGATGGACATAAATCTTCATGAGCTTTTGTGGCATGTCAATTCCTTACTACTTCTTACCTACCTCATTCATAGATAAGCCTCATCTTTAAAAGCTTTCACATACAAAGCTGATATTAGGGTATCACAAAAGGTTGGGGGAAATAGGCAAATGAATAGTTCCAAAACTCACATTAGGATGAAATGCAAACATGGCTTTCTCTTGTAAACTAAAGTTCCCAGAAAGATACCCTGCCTGTGTTAACTGTTAGCTATTAACAAAGGCTAGTAAACTGATTAGAACTTCAGTAATTGTGGGAGAGTTAGAATCTTGCATATCCAGAGCCAAACTACAAGCTATCTTGGAATATTAGGCTCTTAATATCCATTCAATCCTCTCCTCTGAGTCTAATCTAACATCCTTCAGAGTATAATATGAAACTATTTTGAATCTATTAACAGATCATTAGCATCCACCAACCTGAAAGTCAAGGAATATGACATATAGAATCAGAGATCTAAAGCAGATGTTTCTCCCTGTCATCTTATGTTTCCACCAAAAAATGTATTTAGAAAGTGATTTGATTTAGAACTTCCTTTGTTTTTTTTACGGTGAATTTCTGGTAGTGTGATAAAATATATTGAATAAATAAACTAATTAATTTTAATAATCTCAAAAGATGTGGCCAGAGAGATAGCTCCATGATTACAGGTGGATGCTGCTCCTTCTAGAAGGCCTCAGTTTGGTCCCTAGGTCACATGTCTACAGATGTAGCACCAGCCCAGGAGCTCTGATACCTTTTTAGCCTCTGTAGCCACTGCAGTCGTTGTAAGGAGTCCAATAAAAACTTTTATTATCTCCATTAGACATGAATATATTGTTTCAGTTAAAGCCAATTCTCATTTCTAGGAAAAAAAAATACCAGTTATTTATCAATGGAGGAATACCGCTGCCTCTAATTTCTAATCTGCTGTACTGTTTGATGACCTCTGGATACCCTAAAACAGCATTAATCAATTAATGATTCATGGTTGCAGCTTGCTACTATCAAAGAAACAGGAGTTAGTTTAGTATGGAAGGACATAAAAAAGGAGGAGGATATATGGAGCTGAGCACTTTCCTAACCAATACTTGTTACAGAAGAAGAAAAACCAGGAAAAGGAAATCTATTCAGGGTTAGCAGCATTCTAGCAAATCTTCATTAATTCCACATCCCAACCTATAACACCAATAGGCAAATTTCACAGTAAGCTAAATCAGGTCTCCATTAACTCTCGCATTAACTTTAGTCTCCTACAAATCTCTTTTGGAGATTTATGTTCCCATACTCTCCCTAGGTTTGGCCTCTTAATTTAAAAAAAAATCCCCTACCAAAAATTGATTCATTTATATCAAAATCTATTGAAAAGGCCTGTATCATAGGTATGAGACTCACAAATGGAACATATATACAATCTCAATTTCTATGTAATATGCTTTGCTTTACATGTGATTGTTTCTGTATATGTTTATATAAAATATACTATTTTTAATTAGGTGCATATGAGTACTGGCATTGGGTAAAATATCACAGTCATATACCAAAAGTAGAATAACTTTATACCTCAATTTATTGCATAAGAAGATAGTTGATCTTTCAGTGAATTTTCTCCAAATCTGCAAATATCTGGGATATTTTTCAATGTTTATTGCATAAGAAACGTAGACTGCCCCCTTTGGAAAGATGATCACTGAGGCTACAATTGATGCTTCACAACACTCTTTCTTTGTGATGGTTGCCAGTCCAGTATCTCCTTCTCATCACGAATGATGTTTCTCCCTCTCCCCTTCCAAACCACTCCCCCTCTGTACTTCTGCACATTCCTTTTCATGCGTCACAGTCAACTCTTCTGTTGTAATTGTCCTGAATATCTCTAATTTGGATATGGTCTTAGACAGCATCAACAGCATTTTTATTTTGGCACACACTATTTTGGTTTACACGGCTGACACTCTACTTTTGGGGCATATTTTGATTATGTATATGTTCATCAGCATTATAGACTATAATAGCATATTAAATGGTTCATTTTTATAAACCAGAGTTGGAGGTGAATAAAGATATTATCATAGTGCTTGAGCTGGGCAAAAGACAATGTTAGGTGCTCAAAAACAGTAAGCCACACTCAGGGACCAGTGTTTGTGTTTCTTAAATAAGTGTAACAAAAAATAAGACTTATTCAATTATGGGTACAGGCTGATCAATGACAGTCTATGTTTTCTTTTCCATATTATGGGTTCAATATAGGGCACCAGCTAACAAAACAGAACTGTAGGTTTATAAATCGACTACAAAAACTAAAAAGTAATGCATACAAGTATATTTTGGAAGATGCAGTATTTAACTTAGTGGTTTGTGTAAGAGATCTGTATTTGTGGATGTTTAGTGGAATGAATTCATATAAATTTGGATAGGATCTTGGGCTACTTCAATGCAGTTACTATGACAATTTATGATATGATTTGTGACTAGATTTTAACTTTTAAAGAAAAGAAGTTCACTGTTTTCATATTTAATATGAGTATTACAATAGAAGTTAATATGCGCATATTATAATAATTACATGAAGTTCCAAGACTTATAGAATTGTTTGGTTTCCCTGTTGGAAAATGTATTTTAAAATATTTTATGCCTGTGCATGGAATAGTGACTCCATGTTATATTTCAGCATATTTTTTAATTTGATAAATAAAATGTAATATAAAATTAAAAATTATCTCTTATTTGAGAAATAATGTTATACTTCTAAAAGAATTATTTTTCAGCTCAGTGTTCCTCTATACTCTTTCTGGAATTTACACATATACAAGTACATGCGTGCGCACGTGTGCACACACACACACACACACACACACACACACACACATTTGAATTTGCTAATTTAAGTGATATATTTGATGATATACCTAACATGAATATATTTTTCAAAATTAGAATAATTTACTTATTTTGTAATTCATTTCCCTTTTCATAATATATTATGAATAACTCTCTAATGCATTGATTGCCAATGTAAATGTATATGAATGACTAGTGCTGTTTTTTAACTGTGGAGGCATTATGACCAGATGTCTTGAGTTCCTGCTGTTTTTGCTTCCTATCAATGATAGACCATAACTTGGGACTAAGAGGCTAAATAAAATCATTTTCCCTCTTCTAAATTGCTTCTTTAAGAATAATTTGTCACTGCAAAAGAAAAAGGCACTAAGACATGTAATTTCTAGAGAAGCATCTTAAGTACTGTCTTAGTATTCATAAAAATGTTGCCATCTTTCTTATTTATTGGCCATACTTATTATATATCAGTGCTATTTATTATAGAAATACCAGTCACATTCAGCATTGTTAAAATATTTTTAGTCTTTACCCTATTGTCAAGATGCAATTGTGTTACAATGTGTATAGATGTATTTTAATTATTATGAGATTTGTTCTTTTTTTAGAAATAATGGAGCATGCCAAATATTTTCAAAAGATGAATATGATGTTCTTAAAAACAATCTTTGGAAAGGCAGGTCTAGACAGGTAATTAGACAACGTTAGACTTGGCTAATTTTATAATCTGGGTATTTTATTGGCATTTGGTAGATCAGATGTGTCTTTTGTTATGAGCTTGTTCATACCTCTTATTTAAATGTTTAACATTCTCTCCTCTAGAAACTCATTTTCAGGAATTCTACTTTGTATGACAATGAGTTTGTACCTTCTGAAACATATACCCATTGGTTTACTGTAAATTGCTACCCTTGGTTTAAATTATTAGTATCAGAGTTAGCTGTCTTAAGTATATTATATTACCTAATTACATATTAGCAATAGAGGCTTTGAAAGTGAACTTCACTATGGAACTCTATGTGTAACTTAGATAAACTGCATGCCCTTTCAGTATTTGCAACTTAGGAAATATGAAATATTTTATCCTTAGATTTAATCATAAACTTGAAATTGTATTGATATAATATACTTTTATAGATAAACTAACATTAGCAAATATAGAAATAACACACATTTCAAAATATTTATTGATAACACTGTATTATGTTATCTCCTTAGAGTCAGATTAATATATATTACAGTATGTATTTATTGTTATGATGAACTTAAGCATTATTCAATATAAGCTACTTCTGAGCAAAAAGACCATAAAATCTGTGGTGCATCATAGGGCTTTTTATTTCTGTCCTCAGAGTGGTATGAGGAACACCCTGTGGAATGAAATGTGCTATATTTAAATGGGTGTACAAGGCATTACAGACATCATAGCTTTTTTTGGAACACTCGTATTTCAATGAGTTCTCCTCTACATTTCCCTGTACTATACTCTTCTCCTGCTCTTCCTTAGAAACCTTCTCCAATCTGCTCTTCTATGTCACATATCATCTTGGCCACCCTGACCCTTCCTCAGCATCTCATTTTACCCTCTTGGTGTCCTTTCTATTTTTACATGTATACATTCAAGCTATGGTGTATATCTGAAAAAGAACACATGGCTTCCTGTCTTTATGAGTTTGACTCACCTCACTAATTCTCTGATCCTATTATTTCTGGAAAATTCTATAATTTTACTTTTTTTTTTACAGCCATAAAACCTCTATTATATATACATACTACACTTTCTTTATTCATTTACCTGTTGATAGATATCTAGGATGACTCCAATTTCTTGTTATTATGAGTAGGATAGAAATAAAAATGGATGCACAAGTATTTCCATGCATTGTCAGCTGTACTTCCCACACTGGGATAATATCTATAATTTACAGTGAACCATGGAAATTAAACATGTAAAAAGAAACACTGCCAATTATCCAACATGTTAATTAAGCTAATGGGTAATTCTCAAACAAGAAATACATGAAGTCACTAAGTATTTTAAAATTTCAAACACCCCCAGTTACAAATAAAGTACATATCAAATCTACTTGAAGTCATTGAAGTAGAGATATACATTGTAGGATTCTGACATGAAGTAAGAGAATGTCCAACAAGAAAAATTCTGTTAAAACAGTGGTCCTAAATGAATTTATATGTTCAGTTGGATTAAGTTACAAAAGAATTTGAAAAAAATGTCAAAATCAATTTTGATGTATTAAAGCAATAATTGTGAACTAGAATGTAGACAAAAACATTTTGCAAGTCATCTTGACCTAAAGCAAGTTTATTTTATATATTGCAGGTCTGTAGAAACAATCCACACCTCTCTTTAAGAGTAATGTATGATACATGTTCTGATTATACTGATATCTCAGCAAACATCACATGCTTTGGGATACAATAACATCAGTGATAACAAATCAAGATACATTGACCTAGTTCCTGTAGTCTGGCTCTGTGAGCAAGACTGATACTTAAGTTTTAACCCTGAAACATAAATTTTTGGGAGAAAGAACAAACTTCAGCAAGCTGTCTTCTGAGTTGTATCCATGTCCCATGCCACTGGCACACACACACACACACACACACACACACACACACACACAGAGGCACATACATGTGCCCTACAACACATATTGATCTGTATTTTACCAAGAATTTGAACAGTCATGATGTTTTTTATCTTTTTAAAAATACTTTTTATTCTTTGAGAATTTTATATAATATGTTCCTATACACCTGATTTCTTCTCCATTTTCGGTCTGATCCACCCATGCTAGCATCTCCTTTCCCAGACAACTTTGTTTGCTCTATTTTTCCCATTAAATACAGTTTTTGCTGCCCAAATACTTTTGGTTTTGAGGCTGAACCTGGAATAAAGTCAACATATCAGGAGTCATACATTTAAAGAAAAGTACTCCTCTCAGAAGCAAGAAATTGCGAGTAACTCCCCAGTGGACTACCTCCACCTTCCACAGAGGAATTGTTTTCTGGCTTGTGCATGTAACCACAACTGCTATAAATTCATATGTGCAGCTAACTGTCTTTTTGTATCCAGAAAATAATATTTCTTGGTAGTCATTCATGCCTTTCCTAGGCCTTGCAGTCTTTCCAATCCCCCCTTTTTAAATTTCTGAACCTGTAGGGAATTATGTGTCTGATTTTGCATTGTAGTCCCTTGTAGTCTCTGCAGTCTCTCATTCTTGGTGTGTTGATCCATAGTGCATCTCTGGTTCAGCTGAATTCTACTGCAAGAAGGTCTCAGATGATGGCTGAGAGATGCACTATTCTGTTTGGATGATGGCTGAAAGATGCTCTATTCTGTGGACATAGGAATAAGACATTGAGAGTCAGTTTACTATATCCACTGAGCACATTAATGGATTCTCACATTCTATTAACCTAGCCACTAAACCTTCTAGCAATGCCAGGTATGGTCTTTGTCTTGTGGAGCAGGCCTTTGAGTTAATCAGAAAATTAATTAGTGGGTATACCTTATAAGGCCAGTTATTTATTATAGTTCCCTGATCCACAGCTGGGTAAAATTCACAATTACTAATTTTTTCTTCTAGTAGCATGCACAAAACTCCCAGAACTATGAAAACTAGCCAATGATATTGTTCTTGTTCTTCAGGACCAGCCTCATGGTCTATGGTTTAAGTATCTGGAGTCTTCAGCAATAGAGTCTTACCATCAGATTCTGGAGACAAACCGAGAACAATGTCAATAGCCTGGAATATGGGGATATATGAGATCCCATTCATCAATAATTACAATAGAGAAAAATGAATTTGGGGTTTTGATTTTTTTCCCTAGCCCAATGTATAGATTTAGGGAGATTGTCTACCTGTCATAATGCAGCTCCGTTTAAACCCTTTCTCAATGTGTATATGTTTGCTATTAAGAAAGCTTCTATAGTAGTATGATTCCAAAGATCAAATTACTTTAGTTTGAAATCTAAAATAGAGATAACTAGCATTTGAATGTTTTAAATTGGGTAGATGCTAAGGAATGGTCCAATATCTTATGCACACTAGGAAAGTGCTACACTATTGGCCTATATTTTCATCCAGCAATAGTGTTTAATACTCTTAAATTCTTTCCTGTTCATTAGTCATTTTTTCTGTTGTGTATACAGACTATCACATCTTCAAGAGGCATTATGTCCTTAGTTGCATCAACATGAACGGTTTGAATATTCTTTTACTTAACATTGGATGTTTGCAAGAATTAAAATTTCATAATCTGCTATACTTAAGCCATAAGATTTTTGAGTTAAAATAGAAAGTTAATCAGTCTGAGATATGAACTTCATAAGTCTTTACCACTAAGACAGATGATCCTGCTGCACGTGTAATAGTACTTCTAAATTAAAGTAATTCTCCAAAAAAATGAGCTCCTTAGCTTCCTAGATATTAGAACACTTTCTCATATACTCATCTGATGAAGAAATGCATTCTGAATACCATTTCTCCCTCTTCTTTACCCTAATGTGAACATAAAGGCACATGGCATATAAATACAAAGGTCAAGGCAAAATTCTAAACTTAGATTTATGTACAAAAGGTCTCATTTTCTTGTGTGATACCCAGTGTGTCACCTGGCAAGTCTAGGCTTGAGCTAAGTCCTTTGAGCTATCTATTATCAACTGACCTTCAATAATCTTCAAAATAATACTAAAACCATAGGAGAGGGATTAAGATTGCATATTTCTCAGTCAGGTGTTGTATTTAGAATTTTGACCCAGCACACCATCAGAATCTGAATATTAGAAACAATCAGAAATTATTAATTTATAATGTATTTAATGTCCCATTTTATGTTCAATAATAATAAGAGCAATTCCCTATGAAAGGTGATACAATGACCAATAGAAGTTAATTTCTGTTCTTATAGAGTATACTTTCTACTTATACATGCTTTGATTTAAAGCCCTCATAATAGCAAGAACTACTTTCCATATATGTTTTATTTATAACATATTATTGTTTAAAGTCATGGCCTTCTTTTCTTATTAAGTATTATACTTAACATATATATTCCTAAATGTAGTGTACTCATTCTGTACAGGCTAGTCTTATCAACTTGACATAAAAAATAGATTTGTATGAATGGAGGAAACCTTAATTGACAAAATACCTCCATAAGTTCCGACTATAAGTCACTTTCCTAAATAGTAATTGATAATGCCCAGCCCATTGTGGGTGGGTTGTTTCATCCCTGGAATGGTGGTCCTAGGTTCTATAATAAAGCAGGGTGCGCAAGCCAAGAGGAGCAGATTAATAAGCACCATTCATGCATGGTCTCTTCAACAGCTCCTGCCTTCAGATTCCTGTCCTGTTTGAGTTCCTGTTCTGACTTCATTTGTTGATAAACAGCGGTACTAAAATGTAAAACAAATAAACTCCTTCCTCCCCAATTTGCAATTTGAACATGGTGTTTCATTATAGCAATAGAAATCCTAATATACTTTTATGTTATATGTATGTGTATTATTTTCAGGGCTTTCCACACTGATAACTAGTAGGTTTCTCTTCCTTGGATAAGCCTATTCTTCACTTTCAGCATTCCTTGTTGTAGTTCTTTCTGTATGTTTGAGGCCTTCTGTGCTTCATCCAGCACCTATGTTAGTATGTCTACTGTTGTTCTTATACAGGTGATGTTTAGGCAGTCGTATCAGTTCAACTTTATGGTTGTAGCTTCTGACTTTTCTAGGAAACACAGTCTCAAAGCAAACTGTCAGATTCTCTGGTTCTTATAATCTTTCTGCTTATCTTCTGCAATGTTCCCTGAGCCTTGGGTGTAGGAGCTGTTTTGAAGATGTATCCATAAGAATGGGCCCTATAACTCAGCATTTTGATTGGTTGTGCTTGTCTTTTTTGGTCTCTGCTGTTTCAAAGAAAATATTCCTTTACTAGAGGTGAGGATTACACTACTCAGTGGGTAATTCGAGTATATTTTAGTAAAATGGTGATTATAGATTCTTCTTCATGATCCATGATTTCACTTGTCTGGAGTAGTTGACTAGGTACCTAGTGTCAAGCACTATTTCCTTGTTGTTCAAGAGAGCCCCCAAAATGGGCTTATTGCTATTGCCCTTGGTTTCCCATCCACAGGTTGAAGTAAGTCATACTGAAGACATGTATTTCAAATGTAAGGTGCAGAAGCTCCTGAGCTGGAAATGGCCTGCATATTTGCTGCATGACAGCTAACATTCAAGGTAGCAGATGATGTCATGCAAGATTCTAAGGGAAGAATATAAACAAATGTCCTATCTATCTATGACATCAATGAGCCTAAACAATGACGGTAGTCATGACACAATAACCCTAAGAGTGCAATAGGGGCACTTAGTGGTAACCAACAGCAATTTAATTGGACTTAAGAACAACCAAAGAAGCAGGAAAGAAGCCAAGTACTTTTAACAACATTGTTTCCTTTTGTGCATGTGCTTGTGTGTATGTGGGGGGGGGGAGTTGTTTTGGTTTTATGAACTCAAGTTAGTCACATGCTTTAGGTCAGTTCTCTCATTCATAATGCAAGAAAAATAAGCTTTGTTATATCTACCAAACAAGAATCAATATGAATATGATATTCTGTGCTTTGCATGTTTGGACAGTCTTGCACAACATGTTACAGGATATCTGATCTCATTGTAAATCTGAGATTGTATTATAATGTGTGCTCTGCCCTCAGGACAAACCTTTAATCCTCTGGCTGGAATATAGACACCCCCACCTAGTGCACACCTTTAATTCCAAACAATGAAAGTAAATTTAGTTTGTAGAAGGAAGCAGCCATGTTTGAAAGTGATGTCTAATTGAGGGGCAGACAAGGTGACAAACCAGAGAAATATCTGACAGAATAGGACACGCCCAAGTCTCACAAGAAAAGAAAGGAAAGAGAAATTACTTAAGACAGAGCAGTGCAGAGAGCAAAACAAGTGGGAAGCAGTTTTATTGAGGAACTTTTACAGAGGCAAGTTAAAGAGAGAACAGACTAGACCCAGCTGAATATAGAATAAGCCTGAAGATGAGAAGGAACAGACTGCCAGAGTCAGATGGAGGCCAAGCAGAGAGAAATGTCAGAGACCTAGAGAGAAGCCAGATTGAATCAAACAATAATGAGAGGAACTTGAGCCAGTACAGCTGAGCTGACCAACCAGCTATTGTTCAGAAAGAACTAGAAAGGGTAAGCTTATTCAACAGCAAGTCTCACAGGCCAAAAATGGATTTAGGTAGTAAGCCTCAGACACAATTACACTGGTGAATAAAAGACACATTTGCAAACATGCTTAGCTATTTGTATATTTAATGAAAGAGTAATTAAGATCACTATTTGCCATTTTCTTAAATTATGAATCCTATGAATATAATAAAATGGCACTTGCGGTATCTCATTTATTAACTGGTTAAGTAAAAACCTCAACTTTAGATTTTAGGCATTTTGACATAGAAAAGATGGACTTGACAGTGAATTTTTAATCTATATTAATATTTGACAGTCTTTAAATAATCATTCACTAGTAATGGACAGTATCCTCATTGCTATGAATAGTGAGGCCTACTGACACCAAAAATCCACGAAAGTAATAAATATATTCATAGAGCTTGGTCTCAGCTGAGGTCTTCTAGATACACCACTGGATTTGTGCCGTTTTTATTAAATATCTTTGTAGTAGTAATAAAAAAGTTTTATGTTTGCCTGAAGTGATATATAAATGCATCTTCAGTGGCTACATTTTGCTTCTTGTTTTATTCTCTGAAACTAGCTATCATTTAAATGCAGAGTCTTCACGTTTTTGCTGCAAAAACAGATTTATGTTATTAACTACATGCCTAGCAGCAGAATTCAGGGCACTAATTTTCTAAGTTTATATCAGTATATTGACTCAAAGTGAATATTTAAGTGGTTCTGGGGAAAATATTGTATTTGAATATGAAGAACTTTTAAGAAGCATTTCTTTGATAGGGAATATTGTATATACACAGTTTACATATTAAGCCAGTAAAGAGCTACAAAACAACATGAAAGTGTTCTGACAGTGACTGTAATTTATTTAGCTTCTGCAAGCAAAGAATATTTGGAACAAATGAAGTTTCTCTGACTTCTCTCCATTCTCAGACATGCTTTTTCTTAGAATGACGCTGAAGATTTTCTTGATTGGGCCTTCTTACCTATATAAGGTAGCTACTTGAGCAAAACTAACTGTGATCACACACGACAAAACATTTGGGAATAAGTTTTATAGAGCATTTAATGAGAAATCATCGATTTATCATGTGTTCTTGTTCCTTTGTTGTGTCTTTCTAACAATCGGTAATAAAAAATATAGTTCACTGCCTCATTTGCGTATTTATCACTTATCTGACAATCCATTCTTGAAAATTTAAAGGAGTATTTTGTTTTGGGGAGCTGTATCATTTCAGTTATGATTTATTATAGTCTGTCTCTCTGATTTTTACTCTTTCATCACAACCAAGTATTGAAAACAGAAATTTTCCAAATGAGTTACACTTCCTATTAACATAGATTCATGGTTTGTTAGTAACAAAGTAGAAATAAATTGGGAGTTTAATAATTTTAATATTAAGGTAAATAAGAGTAGCCAGTTATTTCTTTTTAACTTTTTACCGAATTCTTGTGAATTTCATATCATGTACCCCAATCCCACTCATCTTCCTGTTCCTTCACCATTTACCTTTGCAAGCTCTCCCCAAAATAAAATAAAAAATAATAAAGTCATTGTGGAAGCTGTAATGTATCCCATAGTGTATACTTTATCCATACTTTTAAATGTTCACTATAACTATTGATCTGCTTTGAAGTCCCTGGCTTCTGTGGTACTATCAATACTGGATCCTTACCAAGAGTGTTCTCAAATACCCTATTGCTGCCGTATGTCATGGAGATCCTGCAGCTTTGGATCTGCAGAACTGGCCAACTCAAAGCCCTAGGTCTGTGCCTGGGTGGCTGCTGAGTAGGTCTGCATGCCAGCTTTCCCACACACACCACCGGAGGGAGCTGTCCAATCCCGCCAGCTAGCTTGGCCAGTGCCTCAACCAACATGGAGCCATCTCTCCTGCCCTCTGGGCCGGTTCACAAGCACCCACACCACCAGAGGCAGCTCTACTTTACTGCTTAGAGGAAGTGCAGGCCAGCCCTCTCAGGTGCTGCAGCTGATAAGGGTCAGAGCCAGTTCTCAGGCTCTCATCCCCTTGCAGCCAGCTCTCCAACACTCACATCCTCAGAGCCAATTATTTTCAATGGACGGAGAAGGCAGAAGAAAGTGAACTGATTTAATAGTGAATACAATATTTACTGTGAGTACTATTCACTTAGGGGACAGAGGTACAACCAAAACTCTTATCTCTAGTTACTTCATTCTTCAGTGCCATTAAACATCTTTCTCTTCTGTTCCCTGTATTTGCATATGTAATATCAGATATATTTTTCATTTGTAGGATATATGATTATTTTTGGTGCTTTCCATTTAATGGTATTTTTTAAATGATTATTTATAGATATCCAAGGAGCCATTTTCATGCATGTATATAGCGTACTTAGGGCTAAGCAACAATTTTTTACTGATTGCTCTCGGTCTTTAATCTAGTCATTTTTGTAGCTGTTTTGGGTCTTGATGAATCTGCGGTGTGATTTTCCTCCAGTTGATATATTATTTGGCTGTAAGCTTTCCCTTAGAAAATATTAATGGTATTTATGACTTCCCTTAGAAAATATTAATTTTTCTAACTAGCATTCCATCGTTATATTCTATTTTTTAAATAAACAATCTGCTTTTGTCTTAACATTAAATTTTATATCTTGGTTAACATTTATATTTCTGTTCAATTCTAAAGATTTCAAAGTGAAAAAGCATAAATTTGAGTAATTCATGTTAGTACTTTGAGTGTGGGTCAACTTCCTTGTAGCTTATCAGAACATTCTTTGCCTAGAAAGACCAGTTGATTGCCTTATTCTATTTTCTGAGGAAAGAAAGCAATTTGAATCTTTACCGACTCCGGGTTGCTTTGGGAATTATTTTTCTTGTTCTAGGCTTCTATGCCTAAAAAGGAATTCATCTTTTTTGGCCTACTTTATTCAGCTTGTTATGGAAATAAAACATTGCATGTGGGTATGGATTTTTAAAGGAGCCTTCCGGCATAAGTGGACTAAGGATTGTTCAGATTTCTGTATAATTCCCATCACTTCTAGCAAATACACACTTCAAATGGCACTGTGGAGAGATAATTAGTGGAGAAATATTACTACATGAATGAAGGCTCTAATATTAACATGCATATTCTAGGTAAATTTAACCCTGTGCTGTATGCATGTAGTAGGTAAAATGGGTTATCCCTACTTAAATCAAGCATATAACTGGTTTTTCTCCAGTGAAACATTTACATATTCACAAACTAGGTAATAGTAGAAAACCCCTGGATGAAAATAATGAAACATTTTATTAAGTCTGCTGTTAAGTTGGTCAGTCCTGTCAGCTGCTTGCTTTTATGTAGTTGGTACTGAAATAATACTCTTCTATTCCTTCATGCTGTGCTTTCATATTTGTTCTAATTGTGTATTAACTTTTTAACAATGTCATTAAATTGTGTTTGTACCATATGTATGCCCCATTTTTACACAGGACATACAATATAAAAACAAGAGTTCACTAAAATATTACATAATCAGTATCTCAGCAAAGGAAAATGCAAACCCTGAATTATTCTGCAGAGGAGAATGTCCTCAAGTTCCATCTTTTCTTATATTATAATTGAATAGAAAA
Organism: Apodemus agrarius; assembly: GCA_964023405.1. NCBI lineage: Eukaryota > Metazoa > Chordata > Mammalia > Rodentia > Muridae > Apodemus > Apodemus agrarius. The sequence goes on from OZ030018.1 coordinate 38,444,209, forward strand.
ACAATTTCTTTTTGTCGTATGACAGTTTCATCATTGGAAGTTTATTGTTTGGATTGAGATTTAGATATGTAAATGATGTATGATGAATGAAAGTTTCCTGTCCTAACTTTGCCAATGAAATTGTTGGCTAAAAAAAATATTAGTTGTCTTTGGTAAGTTATTTCAGAAAGAACATTTAAAGATCCATGTGACTATTTTGAGAATGCCATGTTAGACATAATAAAATGAAGTTGGTGAGCCCCCAGGAAAACAAATGAAAATATGTGGAGGAAAATTTATCAAGTTCTTGAATCTCAAAGAGGAAGTCATATACTACCCAAAAAACCAAAACAACAACAACAACAACAACAAGAACAACAACAAAAACACATAACCTTTGTTCAAGTCACAGTACAGAGCATTCTGTATCAGAATCCTATATGGAGGTATCTTAGGGAAAGGCAAATCTTCCAAATACCAAAACCAAGCAAACAATGGAAAATACTATTAAGAGGGGACTGGCATCATTGACTTGAAATCTTCTAGGAAATGTTTCCTCAGGATCAACATACAGAAGCTGTGTTGAAGAAGTGGCTGAGATTTTACCCCCTCCTAACAGCTGAACTTGAAAGTAGAATACTCACTTGGACAGCACTAGTTATAAAGTAATGAAAGGATCATAGAGAGCAGTAGAGGCTTTGGCCAGTGTGACACAGCTGGAGTCACTGTAGAGAGTCCAGGAGAGGCTATTGATGAAGATGAAACCAAGTTGAAACAACACATCCCAGCACTGTGGAGATGCCAGTGCTGTGGGTTGACCACAAAGAACAGCAGAAGGGGTGGAGTGAATCCAAGCTGTATGTGCTGCAGAGGAATGAGTCATAGAAGGACCAAAACCCTTTCAGGAAACCCAAAAGATCATGAGTGGATCCCAGATACTGGATATTGAATATTAACAATGTTGGAGTTGGATTTTTTTTCTTCCGACTGTGACTATGCCCTGGTTCTTCCCTCTTGAAATATTTAATTTTATAGGAACCTACAGCTGAGAACATAGTGCTGAGAGATTTTTTTATTTTAAAAGTTTTTTTTTATTTAAAAGTAGATTGAAATTTTAAAGTGTCTGACTTTAATATACTGTAGGACCTTTAAGTTTGGAAATATTTATATTGTGTAATCAATATTGATGTGTAATCTTAGGGATCAACAAGAAGGGGAACAATGTGGATAAACAACGATGTGTTTGTGTGTCAAGTTGATAAAGGGTCAATTGTGATTTATAGTTTTATATGAGATTCCAAGGTAAAAACCCATCTAAGAGGAGAGAGCTCAATTAAAAAATTGATTGGGCTATATGAAAACCTGTGAGACATTTTCTTAATGGGTGATTGACTGGGGAGAGCTCAGCCTATTTTGGATGGGTTTTACCCCTGGGCTTGAGGCCTTGGGCTCTTTAAGTGTGAGCAAGCCAGTAAGCATCACTCCTCCATGGCATCTACATCAGCTCCTGCCTCCAGGTTCCTACCTTGCTTGAGTTCCTAGCCTCACCCCCTTTGATAATGAATTCTTGTATGGGGCTGTGACAGAATGATCACTTTCCTCCCCACGTTCTTTGGTCATGGCGTTTCATTGCAGCAATAGTAACCCTAACAGCACTAAATCTAGTGCAAACTGTACTTGCCCCCATGACGACAGAGAAATTATGTGTGGCCACTTTTTCTCTTGTTTTTCCCCACTCCTCAGGGCATCTGTGGATTATTCAAAATGCTGAGGCTGGTGTAATGATAGTTGGGTTGGCAATTGACTGATGGCCTTTTTGCGAAAGAGCTGTTAATTTTAGGGTCAAACTATTCTCCACTTATCGGCCTGCTTTCTTGTAGAAACCAGGACCATTAGCACGCAATTGAATGGGCACTTGTCTATCAATCACTAATTAAGAAAGCACTCTGCAGCCTGATCTTTTGGATCCACTTTCCAAATTAAGATCCCTTCCCCTCTAATGACTACAGCTTGTATAGAGTTATCAGATAACTAGCCAGTCAGAGGATATCACGCTCTATCTCAGAATGACCATAGAAGTGTTTAATTTCATACTGGCTAATATATCCCACCCTGTGACAAATTAGAAATTACAATAGAGAGTGGGAAAAACCACTGAGCACTTTTAATAGATCTGGTGACTTTGATCAGATAATATATGCTACTTTAAATTCTTTTAGTCAACCAAAACATTTTTTATTTTTATTCAGTTTATATGTTTGTTCTCTGTGTACATATATGTACTAGAAACCAGATACTCATGGAAGCCAGAAAAGGGTGTCAGGTAACCTAGATATAGACTTAGAGGTGGTTGGGAGCTGTTTGATGTGGATGATAGGAATTAATCATTGTTCCTTTCCAAGAGCAGTGGATGTTTTTGATTGCTGTTATCTCTTCAGCTCTCTTCCCAGAACTGTCATGACTCCTTTAGATACACTTTAAAAACACATATGCTTTAATACAATCCTATAAACAGGTAATATTGCCTATTTATTTTACAGTTGAGAAAACTGAGGATGCTAAAACTGTTTTGATCACGTGATTAATGAAGAAGGAAAGATCCTGGAACTGTAGGTTCCATTCTCTCAATCAAAGGTTCATGGTTATAATGCTGCTTTGTTGCTTTCAGACAATTGTGTTATGTTGGTCCAACTCATTTTCCTTTTGCTAAAACATTCTTAATCAATCATGTCTGTTAACTGCTCTGGTTTTATGACCATTTCATTCTTTTTCTCTTGCAGTGGGATGCCATTACTGAAATGGATGAACACAACAGGCCCATACATACATACCAGGTATGCAACGTCATGGAACCAAACCAGAACAACTGGCTTCGTACTAACTGGATCTCTCGTGACGCTGCCCAGAAAATTTATGTGGAAATGAAGTTTACACTGAGGGATTGTAACAGCATCCCATGGGTCTTGGGAACTTGTAAAGAAACGTTCAATCTGTATTATATAGAATCCGATGAATCCCATGGGACCAAATTCAAGCCAAGCCAATATATAAAGATCGACACAATTGCTGCTGATGAGAGTTTTACTCAGATGGATCTGGGTGATCGAATCCTTAAACTCAACACAGAAATCCGTGAGGTGGGGCCTATAGAAAGGAAAGGATTTTATTTGGCTTTTCAAGATATTGGAGCATGCATTGCTCTGGTCTCAGTCCGTGTTTTCTACAAAAAATGCCCCTTCACTGTGCGGAACTTGGCCATGTTTCCTGATACCATCCCAAGGGTTGACTCTTCCTCTTTGGTTGAAGTGAGGGGTTCATGTGTGAAGAGTGCTGAGGAACGTGATACTCCTAAACTCTACTGTGGAGCTGATGGAGATTGGCTTGTTCCACTTGGAAGGTGTATCTGCAGTACAGGGTATGAAGAAATTGAGGGTTCTTGCCACGGTAAGATGCAAAAATGAAATAACGTGTATTTTAAATTGATTCTTAAAAATATTGGGAACTTTGTGCTTCCTCGTTGGTTGTTGAAGAAATAGATTTCTATTAACTATAAGGAAACGATTGATATGTTGTTTTTCTTTAATATAGAAAACTTATATTATTTTCAATTGAAATGCATGAGTTCTTGGATTTTTATAATTTTTATAAAGGAAAACAACTTCAAGCTCTGTGGATTATTGACCTTTGTTAGTGCTGAGTAAAATTTTCACCTACATTAGATCTTTTGTTTCAGTAAAGATTTTTGTAAATTGCTGTTAAGAAGTAATGGCATTGCAAAATTCAATTTAAATTTAAAATTATAACTTTCTTATGATGATATGAAATAACTATAAGGATGATTTTTTTCTTTCATATGAATCATCTTATAGAGTCTATTTTTGGAGGGAGCTTGAGACAGGGCTTCTCCGTATAGCCCTGGCTGCCCTGGAACTCACTCTGTAAAGCCAGGCTGTCTTCTAACCCATAGAGATCCACCTACCTCTGCCTTCCAAATGCTGGCATTAATTGTATACACCAACGCCCAGCCTATGAAGACTTATTTATTAAATAAAATATACATTTAACATTTTACTTAGCTTTCATAAACAACTTCTATTTAATTACATTTAAATTGAAATTTCATTTCTAACAATATAGAACTAATGGGATCTTGTATTTAGTGGTGTGATATATATGTTCTATTCTCCATAAGTTATTCATAGGAATTTTTTCTATTGATGTCAACACTTGTAGAATATTAAACTCATATTTGTTTAGAAAGAAGAAAGATTGAAAGGAAAGAAAAGTTTCTCCTATATATGTATGTGCACATATATCCATATATATATCTATATAGAGAGATATAGATATCCATATATATGTATACATATTCATTTCTATTAACTATGTATATATATAAACTGAATATATATTAACTATGTATGTATATATATATATATATATATATACACACACATATATATATATATATATATATATATATATATATACTGGATGGTCACAGGTTTAATCTGTAAGATACATGGGTTGTTGTTTGTTGATTATTGCAAAGTTCACTAGAGCATTAAGTTTTGGTTATGTTTACTGTTGAAAAACATTAGTGGTAGCTTGAGAAGTCTTGCATCTTTTGCATGAAGCATGAAAGTCTCCACAATTTAATCAGAAGGATATTTTATTCAAATTATTATGAGGATAATTCTAATGATGTTATTTCACCTACATCAAATTTTATAAATGATCTGGAATTGGGGCACTATAAATTTCTTTTTATTTTTCCTTAGAAAAATGATATATATGAACATTAATTCATATAAATAGCTATTCAAAAATTTGGGGGAACCAAAAGAGCTCTGGATAAATATTTTGCATCTAGGATCCTATATATTTTTAACTTAAAATGCTTTCTATGTGACATTCCACTTTTATATATGACATACACTCCATGCATTGCTTAGCAGAAATGGTTTTACATAAATGATAAATAGCATCAATTTATTTTGAGATTACATATCTGCATTTACTGTTGAGAGCTTTAGTATACTTCATCTGGTTGTAGATATAAGAGGGGCTGTGTACTGTACAAACACTTATCACTTCTAATAATGGATGGAAAAGTGATAAGAATTAACCTTGGATTTTATATCTACATATCACTAACTTGAAAAATCACTTGAAATATGCAGAGAGTAGTCATCATAATGAATGCCAAGTACATGTAAAATTTCTAAATATATATATGATTCCTACTATAAATAATAGTTATTTTCAAACAAATGTGAAACATAGTAGATATAAAGAAATATATAATGATATGCTCCCCATTATAAGCTTTCATTTACTGGGCACTTTCTTACTGTTCCTTTTCCTTCCTAAGAAGTCATATTTTGTTTCTATTTCTAGCAACAGTATATCTCACAGTCAAACCTCTGAATTTTTTATAGTAAGCATTAATGTTTTCAAATGTATATGAATAAACTTGTTCATAAACTCATATTAATAAAATATATACCTTAAATTATAACTTGACAACACATCTAGGGAGGGATATAGAAATGCTTTTTCTAGATGTGCTCATTCACTTTGTTGGTCTCTAATTTACTTTGATAAAATAATCATTTGAAAATGTTATTATTTTTGAATATGTATTTTCTTATTCACTTTACTTGATTATAAAAGATACATATATACGTTGTATATTTCTTTGAGAGAAAGCAACAGAAAACACATTAACTGGACACATCGTTGACTTAGTTTACTGCTATAGCAGATACACTTCAGATAGAAGAAGCAGAGTTCCTAATGTGACCATATGGGTGCTTGACCAGAGTTGGAGGGTTTAAGACAATCTTTCCATACAAAGACTTCAGGAATTAGCTTATGCTTTCCTACAACATAGGGAAAGTAAACAAAGAAGAAAGAAGATAAAAGGTTAAAAGGGTTTCCTGTTTCATTGGTTTCAAAGTGTAGAGGGGACGTGTGAGGGAGAGAATGGATGGTACTTTATTCAAGAGGGCTACGGCTGTGCACCTCACTTTACTCTCTGCTGCCTTCTTGACTAACATCCTTCCTTCAGGCACAAACCCACGCTCCCATTTTATGGCCTCCTGCTGGAGTCTAACATAGTTTCATCAAAACCTATTACAGATGAAAGTGGCCATTCTTGAGGTCCCCTCAATTTGAAAATTATATGTATTTTCAGTTTTTGTTTCTCACATGCAAAACACATGAATTAGAATGCTTCCAAGTCTTTAAGATTCTAAAAGGTAGAAACTGAACATTAATCTATTGTTATGAAAAGGTCCTCCATATGCCAGCATGCCACAGTTTAGAGACTGATGATATTCTCAGAAAAGCCCAGGTCTGGCTCTGGTTCTCTGCAACTTATTGGCTCCAGCCCCTAACACCCAAAGCTCCAGAACTGGGGTCAATCTCATATAAGACCAGTAAGCTTTATAGATCTTTTAAATTTCCTGATTTGACCAACACTAAGAAATGCTTTGTCTCTCCACCAAATTAGCAGACTATTCTCCCCAACCAATCTTAAGTTTGTATCATAGATTGAACTGTTCTCAGAAACACCACCAATTTTCTGACTGCTTTCCAATACTCTGCCCGATCTCATTGTTATGCCATACTGTGTCCACAATCCTTGGTGTTACAAAGTGACTGTTTATTATTTATAGTCAACCTGCCCCAGCCTAGGTTAACTTTCAATCAGGAACCTCAATTGATGAATTATCTCAGCAATCAACCTAGGACCACTGCTATAGCACACTGTAATTATTGTTAATTGATATATGAGGTTTCAGCACACTATGAAGTCACTATTTGTATGGAGAGAGCATCACAATCTATATAAGAAAGATCAAAGATCACTGACCAAGCCTGTAATCAGTCCTTCTGTAGTTTCTGCTTGAGTTTCTATGCCATAACTTCTCTTAGTGATACGTTGGGCCTTTGGAAGTAAAAGCCAAATAATCCCTTCCCTCCTTTAAGTTACCTTTTATAAGAATGTTTTATCAAAGCAATAAAAAACCAAACTGGGACACAAAGAAAGTGTTATTGCAGTTCTTACTTGACGTCATGGCACTCTCTTGTATTCTCTAAATGTTTTAGTTCGTAGGTTAAAAGTGACAATTCGCTCCAGGATTCAAAGGACCTCACGATCTGGCCTTCTTTTCCTTTTTAACCTTGACAAATTCTACCTGCTGTTCTGGCTCATTGTTTTTGAACAATGTGAGTGTTCCTCAAGTCTCTTAATGTTTTCCATGCTCTGCCTAGCAGCTGGGTTCCTTTATTGGTTGTTTTTCAATCATGAAATTTCATTAATCTTTCCTGATCAAACATAATTGTTTGTATAAACTGGTTTTCACAAAAATCAACCCTCCTTTCTTTCTTTTGTACTATGGTATGTAACAGTTATGCATTTGTCTGCTTCATCAGGGCTTCAGATAAAAGCCCTGTACTTAAAAATTACCTGTGAAATATACGTGTAAGGGATTTCTGTGAGTGATCCTAAGACAATGAGAAAGGAAAGCACTAAGACCAAAACCCATATGCTTAAATTTTCCTTCTTATTATATCCCAGTGCTCTAGATTTGAATGTATTTAGAGAATACTGGTATCCTTAATTTTAGGAACAAGAGGATGAAATAATTGGGATAAAATGTTTTTTTCTATAGTTACAAAAGAGTACCTAACATTATATATTGAGAATGGAAGCTTAAAGGTCTTTTTGACCTTTAAGTGGCATCACTCTTTTCAAATTTCGTTTGAATGTTCTTCCTATGAGGTTGCAAACTCCTTCAGCTCCTTCAGTCCCTTCTCTTAACGCCTCCATTGGGGACCCTGCACTCAATCCAATGGTTAGCTGCTAGAATCTGCTTCTGTATTTGCAAGGTTCTGGCAGGGCCTCTCAGGAGACAGCCACATCAGCTGTCCGCAAGCATTTCTTGACATCCACAATAGTGTCCAGGTTTGATGACTATATATGGGATGAATCCCCAGGTGGGACAGTCTCTAGATGACCTTTCCTTCAGTCTTTGTTCTACACTTTTTCTTCATATTTACTCCTGTGAGTATTTTGTTCTCCTCTTCAGATTCCCAGAGTAACTGTAGTGCCCACACTTTGGTCTTCCTTTTTCTTGAGCTTCATGTGGTCTGTGAATTGTATCTTAGGTATTGTGAGCTTTTGGGCTAAGAGCTACTTATCAGTGAGTGCATATCACATGTTTTCTTTTTGTGATTTGGTTACTTCATTCAGGATGATATTTTCTAGTTCCATCCATTTGTCTAAGAATTTCATGAATTCATTTTTAATAGTTGAGTAGTACTCCATCATGTAAATATAACATTTTCTGTATCCTTTCCTCTTTTGAAGGGCATCTTGGTTCTTTCCAGCTTTTATAAATAGGGATGCTATGAACATAGTGGAACATGTGTCCTTATTACATGTTAGTGCATCTTCTGGGCATAACCATATAGGAAGAACAACGATATCAACCAGCTCCCAGGGACTAAAGGACTAAAGGACCATCAACCAAGGAGTACACATGTCTCCAGCTGCATATGTAGCAGAAGATTGCATCAATGGGAGGAGAGGTCCTTGGTCCTATGAAGGCAAGATAGATGCCCCAGAGTAGGGGAATTGAGGGCAAGAAAGTGGGAGGAGTGGGGGTGGAGGGGCACCCTTGTAGAAGCAGGGGGAGGGAGGAAGGGATAGTAGGTTTCCAGGAGGGGGAACCGGGAAAGAGAATGACATTTGAAATATAAATAAAGAAAATATTCAATAAAAATACATAAAAACAAAAAAAGCAAATGGGGGGTCTCATTTAAAGCAAACACACAATAATTTTATATATGACTCTCATAAGGGTACTCAGGGTCCCTCTTGCACATTTTTTGGTCCTTGTAGATAGTTTAGGAATGAAGGAGGATGTGGATCTTGGGATGGGAAAGGGAGGTAGTGGGGAGGGACTTGGGGGAGAGCAAGGAGAGGAAACCATGGTGGGGATGTAATATATGAGAGAAGAAAACATTTCAAAGAATAAAAAGATTGGACTTGGAAGGGAACTTAACAAAAATTTGGAGTTTGAGAGCCTGAAAATAGTCCATGCAAGCTTGAACTCATAGTGACTGCCAGGAGGAAGGGGGTAGAAGGACAAATATTAAGTTTTTGTTTGTGTTAAAGTCAAGGAAAGGGACAGGCACAGCAATGGAAGCCTCTTCGCAGTTGCACAGGCACAGGTGGTGTGAGGAACCCCTACCCCAGAGTCTATTAGGGTAAGCAGGTTCTGAAGGCTGTCTGTTGACCAAAGGTGGGAAATAGGAAGAGGAAGAAAGAAAAAGGTGATTTGCTTTCTGAGCTCTTAGTTAGAGTCACTGTTGCTGAGCCATGGAAGTTTGCACCGTCTCCTATTGTCTTCTTAATTTGTTTTCAGACACTAAGCCAATTGTGAAAGAGGTTGCTTCCTATGAACCACGATATCTATGTCCAAGGATATGGCCATGCTAGTGTTTATGTGCCTCAGAAGGGGTCTATTGATATGGGAGACACATTATAGTGTGTGTGTGTGTTTGTGTGTGTGTGTGTGTGTGTGTGTGTGTGTGTGTGAATACATATGTAAAGGAGAGAGATAGGTAGATATAGATATATATGATATAGATATAGGCATAGACGTAGACATAGATATCAGAAAAGATGGCAGAGGCTTTGGATAATCCAAGTTGTACATAGTTGACATAGATATCCATATGTCCCATGCAGCTGATTTTAAATGGCCCATTTTTGTTTGTTTGCTTTCCTCCACACCAATGCTGCACCAGTCAAACCACACTTTCAAAATCTGCTGGATGATTCTTATTTGCCTGTACTTAATTCATTAGTGAGTTTCAGGACACCCAGAGCTATCCAAAAACTCTGCCAAAAAAATAAAACATTTAAAAAAGGAAAGAAAGAAAGAAAGAAAGAAAGAAAGAAAGAAAGAAAGGAAGGAAGGAGAGAAAGAAAGAAAGAAAGAAAGAAAGAAAGAAAGAAAGAAAGAAAAAGAAAGAAAGAGAAAGAAAGAAAGAAAGAAAGAAAGGAAGGAAGGAAGGAAGGAAGGAAGGAAGGAAGGAAGGAAGAAAGGAAGGAAGAAAGAATTCTAAAGGTGTATTACTGAGTTGTAAATTTTTCATTCCTTTTTTGTGATATTGTTAACATGGGCATATATTCAAATTCAAGGAAAGAAAAATAAGAGCTGCAGTGGGATTCTTGCTGTATTATTCAAATGAACAAAAATAATATTTTAAGCATTTATGATAAAACTTGAAACCAAATGCGAATACTTCAAATTACTCTATTCATAACAAATCAGCTTTTCGTCTTAAATACCACCTTGTTTTTCATATCCATTTAAACATTTCCCTAATTGAAACTGTCATACTAGTATACAGTTACAGACATAATTTTAATTGTTTTAATTTATTCTACTTAATGTCATTATTTCCAAGGGTCTGAATAAAACATTGTTGATTTTTAACATGCTAATTTACATCAAATTGCTTTTTACTTCATCTCTCCACTATATTATAACTGCGTAAGAAATAACTGAGATCAATTAGCATGCAAATTTGAATGCAAGTTTTGTTCTGTTTTGTGTTCTGAAGCGACATGAATCCCCAATAAACTCCTCGTGAACATTAATTTAGGATAAACCTTATTAACATAAGATGTTAGTGTGGAATTGTACACCTGCTGCAAGAAGCAAGGCCTGGAGGTCTCACATGATTTAGTTCAACAAATTTCATTTGGGAGTGGAGATCAAATTTCTGAAATGAGATTCTTTTCACATTTGCTATACCGTGTGTGTCTTTTTTTCAGTTAGCATGCACAGTATCAGGTGTCATTATGCACTTCCTATGGAAGTGTATTTTAGGAGGTTTAGTCCCCCACTTATCTCTCCATCTCCTTTATGCTGTCCCACACCCCCTTTTAGCCTCTACCCAGTCTTCTTTCCTGTTTCATGTCATACATAGACTTGTTTCTTCCATATTCTTCAGAGTATCTCTTTTTAACACCCTCTTGCTATCCTTTCTAGTATTTTAGACTCTACTCACTTTTACACTCACTTAAGCACATAGGTGTCCATTAGAAGCTGAGATTCACATCTGAGTCTGCTCTGCCTCTCTTAAAAATCACAGCTTCTTTTTATTTTGATGTTGGCTACTGGTTTGCTGTAGATTGCTTTTACTATGTTTAGGTATGGGCCTTGAATTCCTGCTCTTTCCAAGACTTTTAGCATGAAAGGATGCTGAATTTTGTCGAATGCTTTTTCAGCATCTAATGAGATGACCATGTGGTTTTTTTCTTTCAGTTTGTTTATGTAGTGGATTACATTGATGGATTTCCGTATATTGAACCATCCCTGCATCCCTGGGATGAAGCCTACTTGATCATGGTGGATGATCGTTTTGATGTGCTCTTGGATTCGGTTAGCAAGAATTTTATTTAGTATTTTTGCATCTATATTCATAAGAGAAATTGGCCTGTAGTTCTCTTTCTTTGTTGGATCTTTTTGTGGTTTAGGTATTAGCGTAATTGTGGCTTCGAAGAATGAGTTGGGCAGTGTCCCTTCTGTCTCTATTTTGTGGAATAGTTTGAAGAGTATTGGTGTTAAGTCTTCTTTGAAGGTCTGGTAGAATTCTGCACTAAAACCATCTGGTCCCGTACTTTTTTTGGTTGGGAGGCTTTCTATAACCCCTTCTATTTCTTTAGGGGTTATGGGACTATTTAGCTGATCTACTTGATGCTGATTTAATTTTGGTATTTGATATCTGTCTAGGAAATTGTCCATTTCCTCCAGATTCTCCAGTTGTTTTGAGTATAGACCTTTGTAGTAGGATCTGATGATCTTTTGAATTTCCTCAGTTTCTGTTGTTATGTCTCCCTTTTCATTTCTAATTTTGTTAATTTGTATACTGTCTCTGTGTCCTTTGGTTAGTCTGGCTAAGGGTTTATCTATCTTGTTGATTTTCTCAAAGAACCAGCTCCTGGTCTTGTTGATTCTTTGTATGGTTCTCTTTGTTTCTATTTGATTGATTTCAGCCCTGAGTTTGATGATTTCTTGTCTTCTACTCCTCCTGGGTGAATTAACTTGTTTTTCTTCCAGGGCTTTAAGGTGTGCCATTAAGCTGCTAGAATATGCTCTCTCCAGTTTCTTTTTGGATGCACTTAGAGCTATGAGTTTTCCTCTTAGCACTGCTTTCATTGTGTCCCATAGATTTGGGTAGGTTGTACTTTCATTTTCATTGAATTCTAAAAAGTCTTTGATTTCTTTTTTTATTTCTTCCTTGACCAAGGTGTCATTGAGTAGAGTATTGTTCAGTTTCCATGTGTATGTGGGCTTTCTGTTGTTTTTGTTGTTATTGAAGACCACTCTTACTCCATGGTGATCTGATAGAAGGCATGCCAACCATTTCCAGAGATTTTCATCATTTCATTTTTCTCAGAGCTTAATAAAATCTCATTGTGTACAAGTTACTGAAGTGTGCCATATTACATATATATCTATATCTATATCTATATATCTATATCTATCTATCTATCTATCTATCTATCTATCTATATCTATATCTATCTATCTATCTATCTATCTATCTATATATATATATATATATATATATATATATCCCTTTCTCTAGAACAACACTCTTATCAATTTTTTTTTTGAGGGTACCTTGACATTCAGAAGGAAAGAACAAAGACCATTCTCGGATGAGTGCATAATTGCTCACAGACGTGGCTGGGACAGCTGAGGCCTTTAGTGACATAGCTATTGATTTGGACTCCCAAAGAGAGTTGTTGTTAAGGCTTCACAGCACAAGTTCTTCTGCAGGCCAGAAACATTTACACTTTGAGCTTATAATCTTCTGTCCAATCATGTTATCATAGATGACTGTGGGATCAGAGAGCATAAAGAAATTCTGGGTTCAGGGATTTTCTGGCCTTAAATAAGGGAGTTTGGGGATATGGTGAAAAGCCAGAAGTTGAGAATGGTGTCTGACAAAAAAGGGCAGGCTTACTGGCCCACACTGTATTTTCTCCTTTGAAAGGTTCTCACACACTAAATTTAAACATTGGCAATATAACATTTGATTCCAAACAAAACCACTTCTCCTTGAAGCAATTCCAGGGCTTCACCAGGCTTGAGAAGAATATGAAATCAAGAAGGATGAAAAGAATCTAAAAATAGAAGGAATTATTTCCAAGCAAGACAAGGATAACGTTGAGTCATTATAGTTGGCCCTTTGCCACCAACTTTAAAATGAGTGAAATTATAAACTGTCTTAAGATATTTAGCGAGTTGTTTTAATCATATTTAACATCAATTTTGATTTTGATTTCACAACACTGACTTAAAAGTTACATATTACATTTCCATTGAGTCAAATTTTAGTGTTTTAAAGGGCTTTAATACATGTATTTCCAAAAAAGTGTAAATTTATTCAGTGTCTCAGTTCTCTTTTCATACATGGCAACTACTAAAATTATCACTTTCATTTGATTACTTTTTTAGAATTTAATAATTATAAAAGCAACATTAACACTGTATTGGGTCAAAATTTTAACAAATATAGTAGATAAGTAATTAAGGCACTTGCCATATCTTTTCCAGTTTTTCTCCTTTCTTCTGGAACTAAATATTTGTTTCCTCAGCTATATCCTATAGAACTTCTTTTGGTGAAGTGTGATTCTTTTTCTGTGTGTGTGTGTGTGTGTGTGTGTGTGTGTGTGTGTAACACAACCTGCTCAGTTTGTGTGACTATATAATGTTATTTGTGTATATGTTTTCAGAGATTAACTGTTGAGTTATTAAGTGTTGAGTTACCAACTTGTTTCTTTTGCGTCATCTTCACAGAGAAGACTTAATCTGAGTGTCTCCTTAGTGCTCTGTGGTTCTTTGTATAGCACTGGAGTTTTAAGGATTTCCTCTGCCCCCTCTAGCATCTCTATATCTCTAATCCTTCCTCAGATCCATGTTTATGCATCTTACCTTACTAATTTTCAGGATGCTTTTCATTGTTTCATTTCCATTTAATTATTTTTCAGTTCCTATGGAAGTTACTCTCCTCTGTATAAGCTCTTAGGGAACATCTGATTTGCCTCAGAGATCTAAATCAATCTCTCTTTTAATATCATGTCAGTGTTTCAAAGCGTTGATTTATCATGTGCCTTGGAAGTATAATTTTTATGTTCATTCTCTTAGCAATTTGCATTGTGTTTTCTGTTTTCTTGCCTTGCGTTTTTATTTGATTCAGAACTTTTACAGTTTCCCCAATTCAGTTTCTTCAGACAAGAAATCTCAGTAGTGTTTCTGGGTGACAGGAAACAATGACTTAGATATCCACACTCCTTGAATTCAAGAATTTATAAGAAGAGAGAGAGCCTTGTACTTATTTTTGTTCAGGAAGCTCAGAGATTGTAAGAGGCACATATCTACCTTAATCCATATCGAAAGAGTTTGAAGAGATACTTGTTACCTATAGAACAGACTAAAATTAGAGCATTTATATGGCTTCTAATGCTATAAATGGAGCTGGGGTGTTGTTAAATGCTGTCCAAGCTTAGTTATCATGTTTCAATAAAAATATTCTACTGCAGTTACAGAGTTCAAGTTTTTCTGTACAATTCATCATGTCTGCTATAGTCTATATCTTTTCCCAGAAAATGAATACACTTAACTTCTAATAGTGAAAAAAAAAACTTCCATATGAATTAAATAGATTTTGATACCTTGTGAGCAACACTTAAACATCCAGAAGTTCTAGTGTTTCCTGCCCATTGAGGCAACCATCATTCACACTGACTACTTAAATGTACTTATGAATAACTAGAAGCCTAAATAAACAAATAAATTGACTGTAAAATAATAGACACTGAAAGATTCAGTTGTTCCTTAGTAATGGTGGAGAGTGTTCCTAAAATACATGATCATTTATTCAATTACCTATATTGATATCATCATGATCATCATTTATTGTTTTCCCATCATGAGTACATGGAAATAATATGTGGTGATAGCCAGTTACTCTTTCCCATCTGAGCTTAGTGTTAACTATTTATGAAATAAGGAATAAATTAATGGCAGAATTAGTCTCCGCTTTAAAGGGGACTGTAGAGCCATGGAGATGTTTCCATCATTGGCTGCCTACACACACACTGTCAACTGAATAAAGAAGCACACAGGCTAACAATTGATGGCAATGTTCAAAGCCTGAAAACAAACTCTGTTTTATCTTCAGTGGCAGACAAGGGGGAAAAGCATGATTTATTCCATTATTTGACAACTCTAAAAGCAACTACTATATAAAGACACAGAGCTTTCTTGAGCGATACAAACGCTGTTATGTTGGGCAGAGATAAACAACCACTCTCTTGGGTGGATTTCTTTAAAATGGAGAATTGTTATTTTGGTTGTTCTTCTTGAAATGACTTATATCCTTATTTTTAGTTTTATATGTTCTTATTTTAGTCCTAACTGTTGTGTATCCTGGGTCATTTTTTAAAAGGAAAACTGGATTCTTCTTCATGTTGAATAATAAAATATTTCAATTAAAATTAATGTCAAAAAGGTTAATTTGAAAAACATTGAAATGTAAATAAAGATGTATTATGTAGTGGTTTTCCTAAAGATACTGTAATAAATTGATAATTGCCCTGTAATCAGGATCCCACACTCTTTAGTGATTAATTGTATATCAGTGTTTTCAGTTATTATAAATTGTTAATATGAATGAATTTTACACAAAAATACCATAACATATTATAAAAACTAAATATTTTTTTAAGTTTTGTGTAAAAAAAATTATAGAAAACAGTTTTTACTTAGGTGAGTGAATCTGTTTTGTCATAAACTATTCTTTACTGTCTAGGTCCTGTCTTGAGGTGGTTAATACTGGGAATTAAAGGCCAACCTAGGCTTAGTTACAGGTCACCCTGAGCTACTTATAATGTTGTCTCAATGAAACAAAAGTTCTCCTATATCTCATGATATGTCATTAAAAAGTCCTTTTACATTCACATATTCCATATGTATTCTATAGTAGCTGTTCCCTATTTACTCAACATAAAATTTATTTAGGTTAATAGATAATTAATTTTAACTATGTAAAGAACATAGAATAATTAAGTTAACATACTAACTTCATGAATAATATATTTTAAAGCTAAAAATGTTAACTTGTTGTTGTAAAAACTGCACTTAATTCTTAATATTTTCATCATATTTACCTAAACACAAATGATTCCAAATTTTATGTGAAATAATGAATAAAGTTAGATATAGAGTACTGAAAAAGGAACAATATACAAAATGATAGACTCAGGCAAGATTATAAAAAGCACTCCAGTGAAAATATTTTTAAAGCTTATTATTGACTCCTTATTAGTACTGGACTAGAAAGAAAAAAAAACTCAGTTAACTTTCATGAAGGAATTTAACTGTGGTAAAATAGAGGTCACTAATTAATGGTGACAAATATATGGCTATTTCATAGACTAGTTCTCACTTTGTAGAGATTAAGGCTGTAATGAAGACACAATAATGGTTTGGATGTAGGGACGTGACTGTCACAGTTTAGTAAGCCCCGGAGCAACCACCTTCATTACTGAAAACATCTCACTTTCAGAACGTAGAAAATTAGCATCACTCGCACTTCGGTATGGGAATCAGGAGAGTCCTGCAGAGGGTTCAGTGGTGCACTAAATTGATGCCTAAGGGAGAAACACAATGAAAGCATACTGACTTCCTTCCTACCAATTACTGTTCTCTTGGAAGCTTACAACTACGGAGATCTGTTAGTTTTTAAAATCATAATAACAGGAAAAATGTTATTGAAATATTAAAGGATTTAGTTTCCATCCCAACTTGTAGTATATGTTTGTTTCATTAAGATGGTATTATCTGTCTTAAATATGGCTTATAATGAAAGAGACAGAATTATTTCTTAGTGTAACCCCTAGCAAGTTGGATGACTATAACCCCTGGTCACCTGCAGAGATTTGATGCAACACATTAAATTTCTAATGTTTCATATACATTTGATATTTGTCTATGAGAACCATGGGGCCCACACATCTAAAATATTTATTTCCAGGTCTTTCACAGATAAATTCCTGACCTTATAGACAAATTAAAGTATTCTGGAATCACAACTAAATGGTCAAACAAATTGTATTGGCTAGACATTAATATGTATTCCTTTTATTAAAAATGGAAGCAAACATCAAACTATTTTCCTATGAATATCAACTATTACTCAGCCAATATTCAACGATTTGTATTAATGAATATAAGGTCTAAAACACTCAGAGTAATCTACATTATCTATTACTGTAATCTGAGAGTAAAACACCATATTACAAAAAAAGTAAAGGTGTTTGTATGTATGCATGCATGTGTCTAAATGTTTCCATGAATGTGTGTATGTTAATTTAATTGCAGAATATTAGTATGATGTTGTGCCTCTGAAATGGAGACCGTTTTCAAGAACACTGTTATTTTAACTAATTCTCTCATATTATAATAACTTCACTATAAGCCGTGCTAGGTATTAATCATATAGTACCTAAAATTGGTGAATTTGTGCTTTATATTCAATGAATAAAAGGATATGCAAAAGCAAATGATAAATTTTATGTCTTACATTTAAAACAGTTGTTAAAGTGAACTACAGACTCAACCAAATTCTTTGCTATTATTATTACTTTTAGAGTAGAATGACTATTCAGAATTGAGTGTAATATGTTTTTTTAGGTATGAAGTCAGATTAGCATGTATTTCTTTCATCTCTATTGTGTCTATGCACTATGAATTATTACCAATTACCAATTATTATGGTGGTTTACAGATAATACAACTGGTTCCATCCTATACTCAAATAAGTGGGCACTTAATTTATTGAAAGAATTTTATGTACATATATATGTGTATATATATTCTGATTATCATATTATAAATGTTTAAATTGGATATTCATGGAAGGAAACTCAGTTTTTCAGAAAATATTTCTAAAATAAATAATATTCATTATTAATTGGTAAGTAGAGAAGTCTTTTAAACAAAATAATACAAAATAAACTTCATAATAAATTATGTGTATTTATAAAAATGTTTAAAATGTATTGTGAAATTTCCAATCAAGCATTACTGCCTACCCACTTTTACCCTTCTCCCCTTCCATCCATTTCCCTTTCCAATTTTATGTCCTGTCTTCTTAAAACTCACTCACACACATGAACTTCTGATATCTCTTAACCTTTTTCACTTTTAAGAAACAAATTTTCATTTGATTGTGAAGATTTTTATGATTGGACTCATTCTAATTGTGCTGCCATTTCCAGCACCTTTGCTTAAGCTTTTACGTAGAATTTTTATATTTTTTCATTGCTATATCATCTTCCCTTACTACAGTGATAGATAACATATACTAAAGTCACCCATTCCAATTCATTTTGACTGATGTTTTATGACATTACTTAAAATTTAATCCAAAAATGACTTTTAATATTTCATTGTGGGCCTTGTCTCCTTCCCTAAAATAATCAGTCTCCTCTGCCATTGGAATAATGCCGTCCTTACCCAGTTAGCTTCCGCCCTTCTTCCCTTCCTTCCTTACTATCTGCCTCTCTGCCTCCTTGCCCGCATGAATGCACTCTTGCTTTTCTAACTTCATTCTGGTCTAGAATAAATTTGTAAATATATGACTGAAAGAAATGGAATAAATATTTGAAGAAGTCAACCTAAAACATTGACAAATGTTTGTATGTGAGCGTAAGCCTCCTTAGGAAGAAGCAGTAATTTGAGATTCTTGCACAATTTGACCATATGATTAAAAAGTGATTTAAAATGTCAATATATTTTCTGCCTACAAATGGAGCCTTTAACAAAATCAAAGATTGGGAATTTTCTTATACATATTACTTCAGAACATTAATCAACAATGTATACTAGAATTTCTAAAAGAAAAAGGAATTTATTTTATAATGCAATGTGATAACAATGATTATTTATTTACTGTCTAGTGGCCATGAAATAATAGTGATTCTGAAATAGCATATTAATTTCTTGGGCCTGCTTTATTTTTCCCAGATGATCTGTGACACAAAATTTGTCTTGCACATATTCATTAGGAAGATGAAAGTATTCATTCAATTAAAATAATGCCATTATAAAAATCTAATAAATTTTCTAATGGCAAGAAAATTAAAATGAAGATTATGAAGATTATTGACAGAAGTTTCATATATATATATACATATATATGTATACATATATACACACATATGTGTATCAGAGAAGGAAATATTATGAAATGACTTCCATGCTCACCAATAAATATTGTTGATACTTTCATAGAGAAATATGAGATAAAAATAGAAATATTTATCAAAGGCACTATGGAGGACTATTGTCAACTAATGAAAACTTACACTGTCATTAGAGCAGGAGAGAATTTATATAGCATTGAAAAAATGGTGAAAACTAACAACATAAAATGACATTTTTTTCAATCACTATTTAGTATCTAAAAGCACCAGTGGTAATTTTGCGTAGAAACATTATATAATTCTTTCATTCTTTTCTTAACGTTCAAATATAATTTTATTATAAATAATTTCATTTGTAATATAGGAAAACCATCACCATCTACATGCTAAGCTAATATAGGCTTGAAATTAAACCATGTCAAAGGCAAGTATGTGTACCACCAATTTTAATATTAAGAAGAAAGTAGCTGTTTATGATTAATTAAATTAAAATGTGCTGTGTTTGTTAAGATGGTAACAAAATGTCATAAGTTAAAATGCACAGAACAAAGAACACTTTGGAAAGGTAAAATCCTACTGAAAGAGGGGAGGTAGGGTTTATGTCCCTATATCCAAAAGACACAGCTTTCTAGAGGCTATAAATGTCACAGTGCTTTCAATTAGAAAAGGATTTTTCCTTTGTGAAAAATGAAAACAAACAAACAAAAACAAAACCCATAGATTTGTTGAAAGGGGATTGAATTTGGAGATTAAGGGAAAATTCTAAGGCAATACAAGTTTAAGATTGTTTTCAGATATGGTTTAATCTTTCCACTCTCTTCATTGTATGCTTCAATTTTTACTTATATTGTAGCATATTTGCTTTTCCATTATTATTTGTCCTGAAGAAAAATCAACTTCATTATTCTTCAATCTTAAAAGTCCCAAGGAAGCCGGGCGGTGGTGGCACACGCCTTTAATCCCAGCACTTGGGAGGCAGAGGCAGGAGGATTTCTGAGTTTGAGGCCAGCCTGGTCTACAGAGTGAGTTCCAGGACTGCCAGGGTTATACAGAGAAACCCTGTCTCAAAAAAAAAAAAAAAAAAGAAAAGAAAAGAAAGAAAGAAAGAAAAAGAAAAGAAAAGAAAAGAAAAAGAAAAAAAGGCTGGGCGGTGGTGGCGCACGCCTTTAATCCCAGCACTTGAGAGGCAGAGGCAGGAGGATTTCTGAGTTCTAGGCCAGCCCGGTCTACAGAGTGAGTTCCAGGACAGCCAGAGCTACACAGAGAAACCCTGTCTCGAAAAACAAAACAAAACAAAACAAAACAAAACAAAACAAAACAAAACAAAAAAGTCCCAAGGAATATCACAAGTGATGAAGGAACTAAAACTGAGGAATATACTCTGTACTAAAGCAGTGGATGGGAGGTTTGATTACTGGGCAGCTTGGCTCATGAAAAGAATCTCAATGAAATGACAGAAGATGGCAGAGATCCACCAGTTATGAGAGGAGAGTAAAACAGTAATGGATTGGAATTAGATTAAACTACCTGTTACAAAATGTTACCAAAGAAAGTTCTGCATTATAAAAATCTACAAAATTATGTCAATTATTACATTCCGTTGAATAATTAACTATTTTTGATACACTCTTACTTATATTTCACATTTTTATGTTAAAATAGTCAACTTACATAGAATTTTAGTTGTACAAGCTTCGCATTGTGATGCCTTCCTAAACATAGCATGCACTCTTAACAAAATCAACAATTATGAGCCTAATGAAATAAAACTCAAAGGATTTAAAAGTTGCTCCTTCAAAATATTCAATCAAAATTAAAGGGCCTCTTTCAGAGTATTTATCCAAATCTTTACTTTAAAATTTTTATGTTGTTGAATTATTTTCAGATCCTTTCTCATTTGAAGTGAATTAGTCCTATTAGCTTTTCATAATGAATTTTTATTAAATAAGAAATATCTTCCCTCAAAAACAGAGTTCTTCACAAAAATGAGGTCTTTTCCTTACAATGATGACTTCATTGTTAATTTGAACTCTCCAGTTTCAGTACAAGTAAATATGATATTAAAAATTTCTATTATGAAAATAATTTACATTATAAATAACCTGTATGCTTTTAAATAAATTAGGAAAATTAGTATAAAATCTGAAAAAATTACAATGACTTTTATTTATAACATTTCTATGCCACCAACAAAATTTATAATAACATAAACTGCTCTTTCAAGTGGCAATTTTATTAGTATTGACATGCACTGATAGCTGTATTTCCAACATCACAGTAATGATAATGAAAATGTGTTTCATCCCCAAACTGTAAATTGAGGCACAATACACAGCTGGTTGAAGATTGCTGCTAACAGGATTTCTGTGGAAGGAAAACTTCACGTAGGCGATCAAAAGTTGTAACTACTGATAATGCCTGTGGCTTGCATTAGCATAGAGAAGCATGTCATGGTTCTTTGATAAAAATCATTTCTTTTGTTTTCTAACTTATTACCCTACCCACAAACATTCATGTGCATGCATATGACCTACACATATTAAAATAGATAAATATATACTTTGTTGGCTTGTCCTGAGAAATTGTAATTACCCAATAGACCAAGGCTGTGGTCATAGTGATGCTCTACTGGGCTTCTTTGCCTTGGAGCTGATTTTTACATTAGGTGGACAGAGCTACACTTGGATTTTAACTCACTGCTGCCTAGCCAGCCTTCCTGGAAACTGTTGGTTCTTCGAGTATTCTTCATTTTAAAAACGAATAAACAATTATTACCTAGAAAATATAGGCGTGGGTTATATTTGGGATAAGATGAAAGTTGAGGAATTGATGACTGATGTAGTGGTGGTGGTTTTAAGATTCCTTTGAGATGTGTTCTCTCAATGCTTTTAGATTTCTAGGTTCTTCTATCTAAGTTGAAGTCAAGGATTTGAGTCTTTTTTATAATGCCTATTTCTTTATTAGATATTCTCTTTATTTACAATTCAAATGTTATCTTCTTTCCTCCTTTCCCCTCCGAAAATCCCCTAACCCATCCCCATTTTCCCCACTCACCAACTTACCCACTCCTGCTGCCCTGTCCTGGCATTCCTCTACACTGGGCAATATGCCTTCACAGGAGCACGGACTTCTCCTCCTGTTGATGTCCACCAAGGCTATCCTCTGCTACACATGTGGCTAGAGCCATGAATCCATCCATGTGAACTCTTTCGTTGGTGGTTAAGTCCCTGGGAGCTCTGGGGGAACTGGTTGGTTCATATTGTTGTTCCTCCTATGGGGCTGCAAACTGTGCCTTCCATCTGGAGGCCCAGGAATTTGGAAAATGATAGCAGTGTCTTAGTCCAAGGTTCTGGTGTAATTTCTTAAAGGTCCCAATATAGAAAATTAATCTATATTTTCCTGTTAGTTTTAATGAATTCCATCTCCATCTCAGTGCTAGGAGTTAGAAACGCATTACCTAGCTTGTACAGAGACCCTCAATTGTTACAAAAGAAAGCTAATCTATTTTTTAAACAAAACTGATGTAACCCAGGAAATCATTAGACACATACTAAAGGTATATTTTTGAAAGCCATGCTTCTCAAGCCTCCTATTAAGTACTAGTGATTTACAAGACAAGGAAAAGATCGGAGATGAACAGCAATCCTGAGGTTTTAAAAAGCTTTATAAATAATGTGGATTAGATTTTATGTTCTTATAGACCAAATACTCTAAAGCACATGCGTCAATGAGAATTCCAGAAACCAAATGCTGATAACTTTCAGAACACATGGTAAATATAACTACAGCTCTAGAACACAGCTATACACACTACGGTTGTACAACGGTCTTCAGTCCAAACTAGACTGCACAATAAAGCCTTCCAGGTTGTAGATTGTAAGAGCCAAACATCCCAACAATATCTCTTTCTTTCTTATGTTTTGCATTTTTTCTTTAATGTGACTATGATTAATTATGTGATAAAAACAAATTAAAGGACAGATTATTTGGGGGTCATAGCTGAAGAATACAATCTATCATAGTAGAAAAGTTATATCCCCTGCTATTCAAGGCCACTGTATCAAACTCCAGAGGGAGGGGTGGAGAGAGAGAGAGAGAAATGTTAACACACAATGAACTCTCACCTATTCTGATCATGACCACAGCACAGGCCATACAACAGTTTTATTTACATTTAGATTGGGTCCATTCACCCTGGCAAGCCGAGTCAACCATAACAGGTTCCTTTCAGTATGCACTTCTTGTCAGCCATGTCAGGGTTTGATGACTGTTTACAGGATGAATCCCCAGGTAAGAGTCTCTAAGTGGCCTTTACTTCAGTCTCTGCTCCATACTTTGTCTCCATAATTGCTCCTCTGAGTATTTTGTTCCTGTTCTCAGAGGAACCAAAGCATCCCTACTTCAGGCTTCCTTCTTCTTTAGCTTCCTGTGGTCTGTGAATTCTAACTTGTTTCTTTTGAGCATTTTGGGTAATCTACTTATCAGTGAGTGCATATCATGTGTGTTCTTTTGTGATTGGGTTACCTCACTCAGGATGACACTTTCTAGTTCCATCTATTTGCCTAAGAATAATAGCTTAATAGTACTCTATTGTGTATATATAACAGTTTCTGTATCCATTCCTCTGTTAAAGGACATCTGGCTTATTTCCAGCTTCTGGCTATCATATATAAGGTTGTTATGTACATAGCAGGGCATGTGTCCTTATTAAACATTGGAGCATCTTCAAGGTATATGCCCAGGAGTGGTATAGCTGGGTCCTCAGGTAGTACTATGTCCAATTTTCTGAGGAGCCACCAAACTCATTTCCAGAGTTGTTTTTACCAGCTTGCAATCCCACCAGCAATGAAGAAGTGTTCCTCTTTCTCCACATCCTCTCCAGGATCTTCTTTCCTGTGAGTTTTTCATCTTAGCCATCCTGACTGGTATGAGGTGGAATCTCAGGGTTGTTTTGATTTACATATCCCTGATAACTAAGGATGCTGAACATTTCTTTAGGTGCTTCAGAGCCATTCAAGTTTCCTCAGGGGAGAATTCCCTGTTTAGTTCTGTACCCCATTTTGAATAGGGTTATTTGACTCTCTGGAGTCTATCTTCTTGAGTACTTTGTATACATTGGATATTAGCCCTGTATCAGATGTAAGATTGGTAAAGATCTTTTCCCAGTCTGTTGGTTGCATTTTGTCCTATTGACAGTGACCTTTGCCTTCCAGAAGCTTTGCAGTTTTATGAGGTCCGATTTGTCGATTCTTGTTCATAGAGAATATGCTATTGGTGTCCTATTCAGGAAAATTTCCCCTGTGCCCATGTGTTCAAGATTCTTCCCCACTTTCTCTTCTATAAGTTTCAGTGTATCTGGTTTTATGTATAGGTCCTTGATCCACTTGGACTTGAGCTTTGTTTAAGGAGATAAGAGTTGGTCGATTTGCATTTTTCTGCATGCCTACCTCCAATTGATCCAGCACCATTTGTTAAAAATGATGTCTTTTTTCCACTGGTTGTTTTTAGCTTCTTTGTCAAATATCAAGTGACTGTAGGTGTGTGCGTTCATTTCTGGGTCTTCAATTCTATTCCATTGCTCTTCCTGTCTGTCTCTGTACCAATACCAAACAGGTTTTTTTTCCACTATTGCTCTGTAGTAGAGTTTGGGGTCAGAGATGGTGATTCCCCATGAAATCTTTTGTTGTGGAAAATAGATTTCCCTATTCTGTTTTTGTTGTTGTTGTTGTTGTTGTTGTTGTTATTTCAAATGAATTTGCAGATTGCTCTTTCTAGCTCTATGAAGAATTGATTTGGAATTTTGATGGGGATCGCATTGATTCTGTAGGTTGCTTTCAGCAAGATGGCCATTTTACTATATTAATCCTGCCAATCTATGAGCGTGGTAGATCTTTCCATCTTCTAAAATCTTCTTCGATTTCTTTCTTCAGAGGCTTGAAGTTCTTGTCATACAGATCTTTCACTTGCTTGGTTAGAGTCACACCAAGGTATGTAGTATTACTTGTGACTATTGTGAAGGGTGTCATTTCCCTTCACTCTCATCTATACCTATAAGCCTTAGGTTTGGTCTTCTCACTGTGTCCTGGATTTCCTGCAAGTTTTCGGTTACAAGCTTTTTGCATTTTGCATTTTCTTTGACTATTGAATCAATGTTTTCTATGGAATCTTCAGCATCTGAGATTCTTTCTTCTGTCTCTTGCATTCTGTTGATGCTTGCATCTATGACTCCTGAATTGTTTCCAAGGATTTTTATTTCCAGAGATGTCTCACTTTGTGATTGATGGTGCCTACTTCCATTTTTAGATCCTGGATAGTTTTGTTCAGGTCCTTCATTTGTTGGTGTTTTCCTGAAATTCTTTAAGGTATTTTTGTGTTTCCACTTTAAGGGATTCTACCTGTTGACCCATGTTCTCCTGTGTTTCTTTAAGGAAGTTTTGTGTTTCCTCTTTAAGGGCTTCTACCTATTGACCCATATTCTCCTGTATTTCTTTAAAAGAGTAATTTATGTCCTTCCTGAAGTCCTCTTTCAGCATCATGAGATGTGATTTTAAATCTAGCTCTTGCTTTTCTGATGTGTTGGGGTATCCAGGATTTGGTGTTGTGGGAGAACTGGGTTCTGATGTGACATGTTGACTTGGTTTCTGTTGGTAATGATCTTGACTTTGTCTTTTGCCATATAGTTATATCTGGTGTTAGCTGGTCTTGCTGTTTCTGGCTGAGGCTTCTCTGTCCTCCAAGCCTGTGTATCTGTATTCCTAGAATTTCTGTTCTCTAAAATGCCCTGCATGCAGCTGGTTCTCTAGGAAGTATCAGGAGATGGGGTCTTCATTGTGACAGACCTGGCAAGGATCTACCACAATAGAACTGGCAGGTGGCAATGTGAGTATCTTAAGTTTCAGGAGCTTTCTAAACCTGCTACTTTATTTCCTGGGTCTTATATGTTTGTTCTTCCTTCCAGAAATGGATGTTTTCATTGAGAGGATATTGGTGCAAACACACACACACACACACACACACACACACACACACACACAGAAACATTCATGCACATGCATGTTTCTGCACTATAGATGATAGATGATCGATTGATGATAGATAGATAGATAGATGATAGAGAATAGAGAATTAATACAACCAATAATAAGAAAGCTGAAGTAAAAACATGTTACTTCAGACTCATGCAATATTAGCTTTGTTCACAAAAAGGTCGATATTCACAGAAATGCATACACACTGATTCAATAGACCTACTTGTAGCTTGCCTGTTGTTAAAAAGTTATTGTAGTTATTGTGGTTTGCTTTACTGTCAAATTGATATCCTACATTTGTCTGAGAAGAAAGCCTCAAGTGAGAAATATCCTAGATCAAACTGGCCTGTAGTCATATATGTGAGCATTTGTCTTAGTTTTTAATTGATGTAGATAGGGGCCCATACCACTATGAGAGGTCCCTTCTCTAGGTAGGGTATCTTGAACTGAATAAGAAAATGAGCCAAGTGAAATTATCTGTTGGTTTATTAAAAATATTAATAATAATAACAAAAATAAATAAATGAAATAAAAAATTCCCCACAGTTTCTTTCATACATCTTGACCGTAATATTAGATCCTTGATTCTTGATTGGATATTAATGATGTGTCCAATGGTATGTAGGCCTACCTTCAAGTTCCTGTCTTGGCCCTCTTTCTTCAATGATAGACTGTGGCCTTAGTGTTAAATAAAATACCCACTCTCATTTTGGCTTTAGAATATTTTTTTACTTCAAAAAAATGAAACTACAACACTTAACCTATGGATATCTGATAAAAAAAAATAAGAAATGCAATTAAGGAGTGTTCTTCTTGCTCCACATCTTTAACAGCATTCATTGTCACTTGAGATTTTTTATCCTAGCCATTCCGATTATAAAATTTCAGAGTGGTTTTAATTTATATTTCACTGATGACTATGGATATATGATGATTCTTTAAATGCTTCTCAGTAAAGATTCCTTTGTTGAGAATGCTCCATTTAACACTGTTTTTAAATTAATAACCCATTTTTAAATTGGGTTATTTGTAATGTTGGTGTTTAATTTCTTGAGCTCTTTGTATATTTTGGATATTAGCCCTCTGAAAGATAGAGGGTTGGTGAGGTTCTCTTCCCAATCTGTAAGATGCTGTGTGACTCCAAGCAGCATAGGATATGGAACCTAAAGTGGGTACCTCCTGTAGCCAGGCAGGCTTCCAGGAGAGGGAGTGGAACACCAACATATCTACAAAGCCTTTGATCCAAATTTCCCTTGCCTGCAAGATCTTCAAGGATAAAGCTGGAGAAATGATTGAGGGAATGGCCAACCAATGCTTGGCACAAATTAAGACCCACCTCATGAGAGAGATCCAACTGCTGACTCTATTAATGATACTCTGCTATGCTTGCTGACAGAAGCGTAGCACAACTGTCATTTGAGAGGCTTCATCCAGCAGTTGATCAAATCAGATACAGATACCTGCAGCCAAAAATTAGGCAGATCTTAGGGCTTCTTGTGGAAGAATCAGAGGAATGATTAAAGGAGCTAGAGTGGTCAAAGATACCACAAGAAAACCTACAGAGCCAACTAATTTGGGCCTATGGGAGCTCACAGAGACCAAAAAGCATGCATGGACCTTGGACCCCTGTGCATATGCCGCAGATATGAATCTTGTTCTTCATGTGGATTCCCCAGCATTGGAGAAGTTCTATCTCTTTCTCAAACTCTGTTGCCTTCCTTTTGATCCCTTTCCCCTAGATGGACTGCTTTGTCTGCCCAAAGTGGGAAAGAGTGCAATTATTCCTGATAAGACTTGCTATGTCATGGCAGGTTGGTACCCAAGATGGGATGTTCTCCTTGAAAGGGAGGGGAGTGTGGGAAGGGGTTGAGGGGGTACGACTTGGAGCAGAGGAGGTAGGTGGACTGCATTCAATATGTAAAATGAATAAAGAAGTAAATTAATGAAAAATGCAGTTATGAAATGATCTTCATTTTTTCCTTATGTAGATTAAGCACAATCCCCATCAAATTGTCCTTTAGCCATTGTCAATAAAAGCTTCTTACTATACATTTATTAATTAATCTTATAATCACTGTCTTATAAGTAGTATGAAAATACTTAATGCAGAATAATCACACTGGGAAGTGGCCCTTCTGTGTCATCAATTTACCTGAAGTTTGTATAGATCACACCTTCCTGATATATTCCCAGACTACTTCCTCTTCTTCAGAAGCATTGACTTTGCAGATAACTTCAGTTTATATAATATAGCATTTCCACATCTGTATCCCACAGATCGCTCTCTAGGAACATTTGGCAATACCTTTAATTAGCTTTCAATAAAATCTTAATTCACATCTTACTAACCTTCCATTATCAACATGATCTAGCCATTGTTGGCTCCTGCAATTTCCCTGCTTTCTAAACATCCCTTACTTCCTATGAGTTCACTCATATTACTATTACTCTTTTGTTCAAGCTCTCCAAGCTTCTTTAAGTCCTTTACCTGTGTTACTTTCTCTGACTTAATTATAATATTGTCTACCCTTATGTAATAGCTCACTCTGGCTGCCATTAAATAAAATAATCCTACAAATTCTTCAAAATGAACATTTAACATGAATATACAAGGTTCTGGAGGATGGGAGTTTAAGATTAATCCAGCAGTGAGCTTAGTTCCTGATGAAAATTCATCTTGCTTTGTCCATGGCTTTCTTCTATGGGTTTTCACACAATATTTTCTTTGTGTGCTCTCAGTTGCAATTGTAATGCCTTTGTTTCTTTCTATAAAGATATCAGTCTTTCTGGAATATGTCATGCTCTGTTCTTATTACCTCATTTAACCCTAATCACCTCCATAAGCATCTAAAAACATTAACATAATGGATTAGAATTTCAACCTATGTTTTTCTAGCTTCGTTGTCAGTGTGTTAACATCTTCCTTGCTTCCTCGCCACTCTGGTCATCCCTTTGACAGACTTTCATCATTCAGGTTAATTTTACCAGCATTTGTTTCAGACACTTCTTGGTTAGGTACACTCTATTCCAAGAGTAACATAATTATACAGGAGCAAGAACATTCCTTGCTTTGTTTATTCTCCATTAAGCTCATTATGCATAGAATTTTGCTTGGCATATGTGAAGTACTTAGAGCATATCTGAGAGTGAATGCATTTCTCCAATTGACTGGGCATAATCATTTCTGGGTTTGGCATATAACACATCAAGACTTTTCATTTCTTTTTTAATAAAATGTCTAAATAGGTTGTACACCACAGCAAACTATATAACACAAACTGGGTTTAAAATTATGTCTGATGGGAAGAGACTCCACTCATTCACACCTCAGGAATTCCTTTGAAAACACTACACCTTTTAGGTTAGATACATGATTTGTGCAATTCATGTAGTATCCAGAATAACATAAGACAAAAGTGGTTTTTTTTCCATGTATACCACCAAATGGAGTAACTAATTTCTTATGAAGTTATAACATATCA
The DNA here is from genome assembly GCA_964023405.1 of Apodemus agrarius. Lineage (NCBI taxonomy): Eukaryota > Metazoa > Chordata > Mammalia > Rodentia > Muridae > Apodemus > Apodemus agrarius. The sequence goes on from OZ030018.1 coordinate 38,474,007, forward strand.
TTATTTTAGTAAATCATTTTAGTTTTTTTTTCAATCAATGCCTCCAGCTAGGTTATAATGAAATTTCCAAGTTCCTTTTTCTTACCAGGTGGCATCTTCTTGACTTTTTCTTGGACAGATGCCAGATCTTTTATAGCTGCTTGGGTTATTAGTTTATTCTTTCCCTCATTTATTTGAAAATGTCAATCATAAATTTTATCCAAACCATTTTCTACATTTACCATCTGTGATGACAGCTCTCATAGCCTTGGAAGTATTAAGGTGTGGGTGGACTTCCAGATATTTCTCACTCCCACGTCTGGAAGCCAGCTCCATCTGGCAAGGGCATGACGTGACTCGACTAGCAAATATCCTCTGACCCGACTCAGTGAGGCTGTGGAACTTTTTTGTTGCTGATTTCTGTTTCTCCTGTGACACTCGTTTCAAAATGCCACTATTCCTTTGGCCTGGCAATGCCCGTGTTTTCTATGTAGTGGGAAACAATTCCTTTGAGAGTTAGAGGTGACCCAGCTCATGGATCACTAGGAAAAAGGATCAAGCACAATTCAGCTTCACATATTCCATGTCTTATTCATTAAAGCCCACTGAAGGCTGCCACTAGTGTACCTCTTCCTTGGCAAGCAAGTCACTGCAGGAGGCTCCAAAGCCTTCTTCAAATCCATCCACCCAAAGGGTAGTTCACAACTTTGTTTTACCCAGTCATAGCAAGATGATACACACTTCTCTGTTTTTTGAACATTGTGGCAATGCAAATGGTTTCCAATATGACTGTGAAAGAAAATAGAGCTGGTTTATCAAATCGGAGGAAACATGAAATTTGTTAGCTTTGCAGTGCTGTGCAAACACATGAGAGGTAATAATGCTCCAAGAATGATTTACCTATCAATTTCAGACAGTATCTGGTCCTTACTGCCTAAGGCACAATGCAGCAGTAGTATGCTCAACTCATAATAGTCAAGAAGGAGAGAGAGAGAGAGAGAGAGAGAGAGAGAGAGAGAGAGAGAGAGAGAGACAGAGAGAGACAGAGAGAGACAGAGAGACAGAGAGAGACAGAGAGAGACAGAGAGAGACAGAGAGAGAGATACAGAGAGAGACAGAGACAGAGAGACAGAGACAGAGAGAGACAAAGAGAAAGAGAAAATAGACACTCAGGATCCCTAGCAGCTCCTTATGAGGCATTCCTGAAATAACTATACTTTCTTCCCTGTTTCCAAAACCTGTGGTTAACAACACACACACACACACACACACACACACACACACACGAACAGGTGATCAAGTCTTTAACCCATAAGCCTTTGTAAGAATGTTGGGATCCAAATGATAGACATTTTTTTAAAGAGCGCTCCAAATGTATGAGAAATTTCTTGAGCAGAACTCAGTTCATTCAAAGGGCATGGCTTCCATGCTTAAACAGTTAGGTTTAAAGTTTCTCTGAGTCTCATTCATCATTTCCTGTGAAAATTTGTGATACAAATGTGTAAATGTATAAAATGATTAACTTTCATTTTTATTGACAATGCTAGATTGTGAATAAAAATCTCATCTATGAGCATTTATAGCATATATTAATTATAGTACATATCTTTCTGTAAGTATGTATTTTATATTAAATCATGTTCTTTTTTTTCTATTTTTGTTTCATTAGTAATTAGTCATCCCTATGCTTAAGCATTTTGAGACAAAATTATGCCAAATAGATTAATAAACATACTTTTGAAACTTTTGGCAGTTTATATGTTGAATGCTTTAAAATATTCTCAATTACTTTTGCCTTTACACTTATATTCCAATAAATAATTTCCTCTATATAAGAACATTTACTAGACTGAATTCAATTAATATTGTAATCCATTCTTTTTCCATGTGTCTAATTTTCCTTTTCTTTTTCTTTCTTTTTATTAGATAGTTGCTTTTTTTACATTTCAAATGGTATCCCCTATCCTCATTACCCATCCAAAAATCCCCAGTTCCATCCCTCCTCCCCCTCCTGACCCCTGACTCCCCACCCCACCCTATGCCAGTCTCCACAATTCCCTCACTTGCATTCCCCTATTATGGAGAATAGAGCCTTCACAGCACCCATGGTTTGTCTTCTCATTGATGTCTGAAATGGTCATCTTCTGCTACATATGTAGCTGGAACCATGAGTCCCTCCATATGTACTCTTTAGTTGGTGGTTTAGCGCCTGGGAGCTCTGGGGGTACTGGTTGTTAGATATTATTCTTCTGCCTGCTGGTCTGCAAACCTCTTCAGATCCTTTGGTTCTTTCTCTAGCTGCTCCATTGGGGACCCTATGTTCATTCTGTTAGTTGTCTGTGAGTCATGGGTATTTTGATCACTTTCCAATAAGGATCAAAGTATCCACACTTTTGGTTTTCCTTCTTCTTGAGATTCATGTGGCCTCTGAGTTGTGTCTTGGGTGTTCCAAGCTTTTGGGCTAATATCCACTTATCAGCGAGTAGATACGATATATGTTCTTTTGTGATTGCGTTACCTCACTAAGGATGATCTTTTCTCGCTCCTCCATTTGCCTAAGAATTTTATGAATTCATTAATTTTAATAGCAAGTAGTACTCCACTGTGTAAATGGACCACATTTTCCGTATCCATTCTTCTGTTGAGGGACATATGGGTCCTTTCTAGCTTCTGGCTATTATAAATAAGCCTGCTATGAACATAGTGGAGCATGTGTTCTTATTAGATGTTGGAGCATCCTCTGGGTATATACCTAGCAGTGGTATAGATGGGTCCTCAGGTAGTGTTATGTTCAATTTTCTGAGGAACTGCCAAACTGATTTCCAGAGTGAAATACAGCTTGCAATCCCACCAGCAATGGAGTAATGTTATTCTTTCTCCACATCTTCTCCAGCATTTGCTGTCCCCTGAGTTTTTGATCTTAGGCATTCTGACTGGTGTGAAATGGAATCTCAGAGTTGTTTTGATTTGCATTTTCCAGATGATTGAGGATGTTGAACATTTCTTTAGTTGTTTCTCAGCCATTTGGTATTCCTCAGTTGAGATTTTTTTGTTTAGTTCTGTATCCCATTTTTTAATAGGGTTATTTGGTTCTCTCAAATCTCAACATCTTGAGTTCTTTGTACATATTGGATATTAGCTTTCTATGGGATGTAGGATTGGTAAAGATCTTTTCCCAATGTGTTGGTTGCACTTTTGTTCTATTGACAGTGTCCTTTGCCTAACAGAAGCTTTGCAATTTTATGGGGTCCCAATTGTCAATTCTTGATCTTAGAGCATAAGCTAGTGATGTTCTATATAGGAAAATTTCCCCTGTGCCCATGTGTTTCAGGTTCTTCCACACTTTCTCTTCTATTAGATTGAGTGCATCTGGTTTTATGTGGAGGTCCTTTATCCACTTGGACTTGAGCTTTGCACAGGGAGATAAGAATGGATCAATTTGCATCCTTCTACATGTTGCCTGCCACTTGACCTAGCACCATTTGTGTAAAATGCTGTCTTTTTTTCTACTGGATGGTTTTAGCTGCTTTGTAAAATATCAATTGGCCATAGGGGTGTGGGTTCATTTCTGGGTCTTCAATTCTATTTCATTGATCTATCTGCCTGTCACTGTACCAGTACCATACAGTTTTTATCACTATTGCTCTGTAGTACAGCTTGAGGTCAGCGACGATGATTCTGCCAGAAGTTCTTTTATTATTAAGAAGAGTTTTTGCAATCCTAGGTTTTTTATTATTCCAGATAAATTTGGAAATTGCTCTTTCTAATTCTATGAAGAATTGACTTGGGATTTTGATGAGGATTGCATTGAATCTGTATATTGCTTTGGGCAAGTTGGCCATTTTTACTATATTAACCCTGCTAATCCATGAGCATGGGAGGTCTTTCCATCTTCTGAGATCTTCTTAAATTTTTTTCTTCAGAGGCTTGAGGTCCTTGTCACACAGATCTTACACTTGCTTGGTTAGAGTCACACCAAGGTATTTTATATTATTTGTGACTATTGTGAAGGGTACTATTTCCCTGATTTCTTTCTCAACCTCTTTATCCTTTACTATAAGAAGAATACTGATTTGTTTGAGTTAATTCTATATTGCTGAAGTTGTTTATCATGTTTAGGAGTTCTTAGATGGAATTTTTGGGTCACTTAAGTATACTATCATATCATCTGCAAATAGTGATACTTTGACTTCTTTCTTTCCAATTTGAATCACTTTGACCTCCATTTGTTATCTAATTGCAATGGCTAGGACTTTGAGTACTATATTGAACACATAGACAGAGAGTGCACAGCCTTTCCTGGCCCATGTTTTCAGTGGGATTGCTTCAAGTTTCTTTCCATTTAGTTTGATGTTTACTACTTGTTTGCTATATGTTGCTTTTACAAAGGTTAGATATGTGCCTTGAATTCCTGATATTTCCAAAACTTTTATCATGAAGAGGTGTTGGATTTTGTCAAATGCTTCTCAGTATCTAATGAAATGATCTTGTGGTTTTCTTCTTTGAGTTTGTTTATATAGTGGATTACATTGATGGATCTCCATATATTGAACCATTCCTGAATCCCTGGGATGAAGATTACTTGATCATAATGGTTGATCATATTGATGTGTTCTTGGATTTGGTTAGCAAGAATTTTATTTAGTATTTTTGCATTGATATTCATAAGGGAAATAGGTCTGAAGTTCTCTTTCTTTGTTGAACCTTTGTGTGGTTTTGGTGTCAGTGTAATTGCAGCTTCATAGAATGAATTGGGTAGTGTTCCTTCTGTTTCTATTTTGTGGAATAGTTTGAAGAGTATTGGTGTTAATTCTTCCTTGAAGGTCTGGTAGGACTCTGCATTGAACCCATCTGGTCCTAGACGTCTTTTGGTTGGGAAACTATTAATTACTGCTTCTATTTCTTTAGGGGTAATGGGATTATTTAAATCATTTATCTGTTCCTGATTTAACATTAGAACCTGGTATCTATCTAGAAAATTGTCCATTTCCTCTAGATTTTCCGCTTTTCTTGAGAATAGGCTTTTGTAGTAGGATCTGATGATATTTTGGATTTCCTCAGTGTCTGTTGTTATGTCTCCCTTTTCATTTCTGATTTTGTTGCTTTGGATACTGTCTGTGCCCACTAGTTAGTTTGGCTAAGGGTTTATCTATCATGTTGGTTTTTTTGTTTTTGTTTTTCAAAGAAACTGGTTTTGTTGATTTTTTTGTATAGTTCTCTTTGTTTCTACATGGTTGATTTCTGCCCTGAGTTTGATTATTTCCTGCCATCTACTCCTCTTGGGTGTATTTGCTTCTTTTTGTTCTTTAGCCTTCAGCTGTGCTGTTAAGCTGTTAGTGTATGCTCTTTCCAGTTTCTTTTTGGAGGCACTCAGAGCTTGAGTTTATCCTCTTAGCACTGCTTTCATTGTGTCCTATAAGTTTGGGTATATTGTACCTTTGTTTTCATTAAATTCTAAAAAAGTCTTTAATTTCTTTATTTCTTCCTTGACCTAGTTACACTTAAGCAGAGTGTTGTTCAGTTTCCATGTGTATGTGGGCTTTCTGTTGTTTTTGTTGTTATTGAAAACCAGCCTTAGTCTGTGGTGATCTGATAGGATGCATGGAATTATTTCAGTCTTCTTGTATCTGCTGAGGTCTGTTTTGTGACTGAGTATATGGTCAGTTTTGGAAAAGGTTCTATGAGATGTTGAGAAGAAGGTAAATTCTTTGATTTAAGATAAAATATTCTATAGATATTTGTTAAATTCATTTGGTTCATAACTTCTGTTAGTTTCACTGTTTCTCTGTTGTGTTTGTGTTTCCATGAACTGTCCATTAATGACAGTGTGGTATTGAAGTCTCCCACTATTATTGTTTGGGGTCCAATGTGCACTTGGAGCTTTATTTAAGTTTATTTTATGAATGCTGGTGCCCTTGTATTTGGAGAATATATGTTCAGAACTGAGAGCTCATCTTGGTAGATGTTTCTAATTTACCTTTTCTAATGGGATCTACATATTCTGATTTTACTATCAGGTTGGTTGATAGTAAAAGGTTGGCTATAACAAAGGTTAATAAGATTGAAAGCTATTGTCAGAAAATACATTTCTAAAATTTATATTACACAGATTTAAGAAGTAAATCCTTGGGATTATTTTTACCACCTTTATGATGTTCCTTTTAAAGGTAATTTCTATTTATGTCCATTTGTGAAAAAAATTCAAGCAAGAAAATATCTCATTTTATTTGCTGAATTGTTTTAAAATTCAATTATGCAAAAAGGCAAATATCACTCTGAGTAGAGAATCAATCTGTAATTTTAAGAAAATGAATCTTTTGTATCATTATGACCTCAGTCTATTTTTGTACATTGCAATAGGGACAGTATCTTATATTTGAATACATTACACAAGAAATCCAAGTGGGAAACCAGTCTTCTCCTGGCTTGCAATCGCTCTTCAACCAGTCCTACCTCTCCCCCTCCCCTTTCCTTTTTTCTTTAAATGGATTCTCTTAGGATTTGGTGGTCAGTTCATTTCACATTCTTTCTGAACATCAATTTGCATATCAAAGTCCAGAGAGAAATAAACAGAACCTATAGTACCATCTGCTTTCCTACTCTATAAAGCAGTAGGTTTGAGAAGACAGCTTTGCTTCTGAACTACATATCAGTGTCTTTCAAGCAGCAAATCACAAATATTTGATTTATTCTTGAATTGTTTCATGTTTAGATACTAATGTCAAAACAAAATGTTATTTTTACTTAAATGGAGTGTTGGTAAGCAGTGATTAGCAAGTGTTTGTTGTAGCTTGCTAGGTTTCATATTAAGAGCAATGCCATTTTATGACTGCATGTAAAGTATTGTGAATAACCCAATCTTTAGTTTTCAAATTACCACATACATTCTGACCTATTTTATTTGTAGCCCACAGCAAAGAAATTCTAATAATAAACATAATAGTTCAACATTGTAAACAACTGAAGTCAAGAAGAATATTGACAAGATTTGCTTCATTCCATTCTACTTTGAGACAGCAATTCAGTAAACAGAAGCTGTGCCCATTCACCGGTCTTTTAAATCACCCTCCTGACCTAACTGTTTTTCATAGCATTTGTAAATATTACCTTTTTGTATGTACCTAAAAATAAAACATAACCCATTTTAATGATAGTTCTGCCTTCAGGAATCAACTACAGAATGACAATTATTTTGTAGAACAATAAAAGGACACAAGGGGTCATTTCAGACTTAATGAGAATACTTCCTGTTCACCTATAATTCTGTGATGAGCACTGCAGACTGCAATGCCAGATCTGCTGAGGTCAGAGCTAAATTCTGCACCTATTACAAAACAGGGAAGATGTCATGAAGACTTTGTGAGGATTTAGTGAGGTAGCATACACAGAGCAATGAATATAACACTTTGACCTTGTTAAGGCTCACTATTATTGCATAAAATTTTATATTTTTCAAAGCAGAGAGAATTCCAAATCCTCTAGGAAAAATAGAGATGTTGTGAGAGTGATAAATGTCTTGACAGAGAGAGAGAAAGAGTAAGGATTCATGGACCAGTTTATTTATAAAATGCACTTCTTACATTAGAGGAATGAAATTGGACAAAAAAAAAAAAGGAAACTCTTACTCATTTTCTCACAAGTGAATATCAAGAATACTAGTCTCCATAGAACCTCAGCTATTTTATGTTTGTGAGGATATGGCATGACTAAACATTAACAGGTTAATGAAACTCTTCTCTGAAAAGAAGGGAAATCCTGTTGCTTGTTTAATGTACCAAAACTCAACCTTCTAATGCTTCATTATGGTCTCAGTTCCTCTTAGAAGCACAGAAATAGCTTCTATCCCAGGGGCATGCTGCCTTTAAGGAGCCTATTATTATTAACATTCCTTTGTGGCCTTAACTACCACTGTGTGGTTAGGATAAAATATCTTGCTGATGACCCATTTCTAATAGTTCTTAATCAAGAAAGATTTGCAGTGCTGTACAGATCTTTTCTTCACATTTCTTCTTAATTTATACATCCCCTGTCTAGTATACTGGACCCCTGTCTAGTATTCTCATCAAAGCTGCAAGTTCCCAAATTTCCTTTCATTACTATCTAGCATTTTCATTATGTTCAGTATTATTGCATAATTTTGATGGCTTTTTGTTTTGAAATCCCAAAATATTCCCAAACTGGACACTGTCAAGGAAATTAAAAAGATTATGCAGAGTAGGAATACCACTGCTCATCTGATCCAAGAAGTGTTAGAAGGAACCGGCTGATTTTGCAATTCAATCTTTCTAATAGCTAACTTCACGGAGAGCCCTACCAAATTACAGCTTTTTATTTCTAAGATGAATTTTTAGAACCATTTTTAGCACATTTAACAACAGCTACCTTATTTGGAACACTGTTAGTACTTTTCGTTTTGACTGTTGAACCAATTAAGTGCCAAATGCAAATTAAATACAGGATATAGTGTCGGAAGATAATATAAGATCAATAAACACGTCTTCCCTTATGCTCCTCTGTTCTTTAATAGGTGTCATGATTACCATGAATATCAAAGTAGGAATCATTATACCATAAAATGTCCAGAAAGATTGCTTTGTTAAAAATTGTGGGTGGAATGTTCTCTTCTCATCTACTCCAAAATTGATTGTTTTTATTCAATGGCTATGAAGGTTTTCACAACTAATGTTATTTCTAAGTCTGAGCACAAGAGTATAATCTATGTATAGTCCCAAATACTCAGGTAACTGAAAGCACAGGATCTCTTGAATTCCTGAATCCAAGATAATTGGAGGGTAATGAACTGATACCTTGTTTAAAAGAGAAGAAAATATGTTTATAAAACACTAATGAAGATTGTCTTAGTTAAGTTTCCATTCCTAGAAAGAGGCATTATGACGAAGACAACTCTTATGAAAGGAAAACAGTTAATTAGGGCTGTCACACAGGTTCGAAGTTCAGTGCAACATGTTCATAGCAGGAAGCATGGCAGTGTCCAAGCAGGCATAGCACTAATGGACCTGAGAGTTCTAAATCTTGGTCTGCAGGCAGCCAGTAGAAGACTAACTTCAGGGAGCTAGTTGGAAGATGATAAAGCCCACCCAACAGAGACACAGTTCTTCCAACAAGGCCACACCTACTCCAACAAGGCCACACCTCCTAATAGTGTCATTCTCTGGGCCAAGCATAATTCAAACCACCACAAAGATTTTTTTTACATTTATTAGATTATTTATTAATAGACTATGTGGATCTATTATCAGTTAATAGATAAAATTTGATGTTAAATTTCTAGCGACATTATAAATACTTAAAAATATCATGAAGAAAATATAATCTTTTAGATAAGTTAACCAACTACTTAAAAAAGTACATTCTTATAGGCTCTGAAAAATGTCATATTTAACTTTGTTGGATAAAAGCCTTTGCTTTAAGTATAAGAGCTTATCTCCACTGTCAGTGTTTCCTTTCCTTATAAAAACATGTAGAAGTATTGCAAATACTTACAGATTAAAAGGCAAATGAAATACTGAATTTACACTTAGAAGTAAAAATATAAATTAAAATATAGATTTACATTTCAACATAATAGTCACAGTTCCATAAGACATTTTTCAGAATTATTAAAATTGTACTTATTTAGTAAGCAATTATTTATGCAATTATAAATAGATATAGTTATTTGATACAAAGTTTTTTTTTAATTCTGTGGATTTTAGGACTTACTTGCAATGTTAAAACAAAATGACATATTAGAAAAATTTGAATGTTATGTGATATATGTATATATAATTTATTTTTAATACCTTATTTTAACGGTTTTCAAATTGGCTTCAAAGAAAATAATTAAATACTGGTACTAATTTTTGAAAAAATAATTATGCTGAAAGAAGATAAAAAAGAAACAAATACAAAATAGGTAATATAAACTGTTCTCTCCTGGCAGCAGTCAGAAGAGGACATGGATAGAGTATGATCTACAAGAAAGCAAACCTGGAGACGCACTATGAGATGCATGAAGAATGGGTAGAATTTTTTTTACCTCTGTTTTAGTTACAGTTTCATCCGAGCTCACAAAATTGCATTATCAAATTAACCCAAGCTTATTTTACAAAAATAAATTATATCACAGAACAAAATGGTTTTTAATCTCCCTGGTGTTGAGGTAAATAAATGAAAGAAAATTTAGGTGTATGTTTGTTGTAAACAATAGACTTTATTTGCATTATTTATTATTATTTCCTACATTCAATTTTGATCATATCCATTCTACTCCCCAAGTCCTCTCCGCTCTCTCCAACATTGCTAGGCACCAATTTTAATGTTGTTTTTCTTCCTCTCACTCTGTCTCTCTCTAAAAGAAAATTCTCAAAGACAGACAAAAGCAACAAACTATAACAAAAAAAGACAAAAAAAAAAAAAACCAAAAACAAACAAACAAAAAAACATGGGGCCTCTTTCATAATAGTCAGCTCCCTCCTGAATATAAGGCCTGCCCGATTGCAGGATATCTGATTATACTGTGAACTACTAGATTGTATTATTTAATGAAAATAGCTATTCCTGGTTGGGGTGTGGCTTACCACTTAGCACACACCTTCAGTCCCTCTGGCTGGAATATAGACTCACCCTTAGTACACACCTCTAAATCGCAAACAATAAAGATAAAGTTAGTTTGGAGAAGGGAACACCCATTTTTTTTAAGTTATATCTAATTGAGTGGCAGATGAAATGATTAATCAGAGAAAGATTAGAAAGAACAGGATGTTACCAACTCTCAGGAGAAGATAGAAAAACCGGAAGCCACTTAGGAGCAGTGCAGAATGGAAGGAAGCAGTTTTACCAGAACAGTGATAGACAGGTTACAGAAAGAACAAACTAGACAGAGGTGATGCCAGATGATTAGAACATATTGTCAAAGTTAGCATGAGGCCAAACAGAACAATTCAGGAAGAAACAGAAGCCAGATTGAATCCGTTTGTCTGGAGATGCATTTGAGCCAGAACAGCTGAGTTTAACCAGCCAGCTAGAGCTCAGAAAGAACAAGAAAAGGTGAATTTATTCAGCAGCAAGTCTCAGAGACTGAAAACATTTTAGGCTTAGGTTCAATTATATGGAGGCTGAAAGCCTCCAGGACTAAGCCTAGGTTATCAGAAGGAGGCAATAAGCCTTGGAGAGGACATTTGCATCAGGTGAATAAAAGTTACTTTTACAGAGAAAAGTTATTTTCCCCTTCCCAGCACTTATACATTGCAAGTAACTTGATTGGGGCGTGGAATTTTTGCTTCCTTCTCCTCTATACTGGGATTTTGTCAGGCTTGCAGTTAGGCAGGTCCTGCGCATGTTGTCTTGATCTCTGTGACTTCATATTACATCAGCCTTGTGTCTGCAAAATGCCATTTCCTTGGGATCATTTATTATTTCTGTTTCTACAGTCTTCAGCATAGATTCCTGGGCCATGACAAAGGAGTTTTATTAAGACAGTTCCTCCTTATAGGATGCCTTCATTTAATTTCCTCTTATATACTTGAGGAAGATGCTGGAATAGTAAGTTTCCATATAGATTTTTACAAGCCTTTAGTGCTAGCTGTCCCTTCCCATAGCCCCTCCTTTACCCTGCCCTGCCATCACTCTCTCTACCTAATCCTTCTATTTTAGGTTTCCCTTTATCATTTCATAACACTATAACCTATTTCATTTTCCATTGAAACTACCTCAATTTCCCCCAGCCCTTGCACCTAACTTAGATAAGGAACATTGTTTCTAACTCAGCTCCATCCACTTACCTACAAATTTCATAATTTCATTTTTGTTAACAGCTAAATAATGTTTATCAAATTTGCCACATTTTTATTATCGATTCATTATTTGATGGATATCTAGGCCATTTCAATTGTCCAACTATTATGAATAGAGCAGGAGTAAGCATGGGTGACCAGGTATCTGTAGTAAAATGTATATTTGAAACGGTTCATGACAGTTATCCAGTCAGCACTGAACCTCACTGCTCCCGGGTGAATTCAGAACCTGTGTCCCATTTTTATTACCACCTTGGGAGAAGATAAGGCATCCTATATCTAGGAAGTAGCTAGCTTGTTTCTCTAACTCTTCCTTTATATCCACTTTACCTAGTTAGCACCACCATGGAGCATATCAGCCTATCATTTCTTTTTTCTTTGTTTTTCTTTTCTTTTTTTTTTTATTTTCTTCTTCTTTTTTTTTTTTTTTTTGGTTTTTTTGAGACAGGGTTTCTCTGTATAGCCCTGGCTGTCCTAGAACTCTGTAGACTAGACTGGCCTCGAACTCAGAAATCCACCTGCCTCTGCCTCCCAAGTGCTGGCATTAAAGGCATGAGCCACCACTTGCCGGCCAGCCTATCATTTCTATAGCTTCTTTAGGTATGGTAACATTCCTTACTCCTGATACTTTCCCATTAAAATTTCTCCTAACCTCCATTCCCTTTTAAATACTGTAGCTATTTTTTGAATAAGTGTGCACAACATTGTCTATATGTACATCTTTTCACTATTATCTTTGAAAGTTACGTCGCTAAACATATTTATGAATTCAAAGTACAAGAAATGAAGTAAGAAAGTACCACTAGATGAACTACTATTGTGCAAAAATTTAAGAAATAGAAGCATAAAACATACATGTAAAAAAATGATTTTTGTAGCATAAGAATTATATTTATTTCCTATGCTATGAGAATTGCAGGTAGTTTATCATTACCCTTAAACTATACAATTGAAGGTACACTCTGCATAAAAGGTTCCATTGGAATTATTTAGCATAAAAAGATATGCCATGGCCAATTTAAATCCAAAGAACCAGTGAATGCTGAACAACTGTAGTTATATGATTGTACCTGCTATAAAAGTTACCTGGAGCATCAGGAGCTGGAAAAGTTTAAAAGAAAAGCCAAATAGTTCTTAGGAATGTAGTCCCGTGTCAGGAACAAAGAGAATTTTGAGAAAGCCTGTGTATTATGGTGCTTCTGAAGATTAATACGGTCCTGGAAGATGATTATAACCTGTACTATGAGCACTGCATTATTGAAGTTAAGATTTTAATTACATTGATTATAGGACAAGTGCTCTAAAACGTATTTATTTCATTTTGTGCATTTGTGCTCATCTGCATATATATTTACAGACAAAAGTTTCAGAGAAGAGTACCAGATATCATGGGACTGTTGTGAGCAGCCAGTTAGGGCCGGAGTGGTGAACCTAGGTACTCTACAATAGCAGACAGTACTTTATTATTATTATTATTATTATTATTATTATTAATTGTTTTACTTGTTAACAGTTCAAATGCCCTACCCCCTCCCCTTGTTCCCCTCCCTTTGCCTCTATAAGGATGCTCCTCCACTCACTTGCCCAAATTTTTAACCCTAAAATGTTCCTCTCCAAAGGAAAGATGGACAAAAAACAGAACAGAGACTAAAGAAAAGGCCATTCAGTAACTGCCCCTCCTGGGTATTGATCCCATTTGCAGACACCAAACACCCATACTATTGCTGACAGGAGCCTGGTATGGCTGTTCTCTGAGAGGTTTTCCCAGCATCTGACCATGCAGATATGTACAGCCAACCATCAGATGGAGCCCAGGGACCCCAGTGGAAGTGCTAGGGGAAGGACTGAAGGAGCTGAAGGGGATTCCAACCCCATAGGAAGAACAATATCAACTAACCACACCACCCAGAGCTCCCAGGGACTAGGCAGCTAGTACTCTTAACCTGTGCTATTTCTTCAACCCCAGAACAAGTGTTTTAAATATGCACTGCTAGTAAACTGTTCTAAATTAAATAAACTTATACATAATTGTATAGACTAAGTTTAATCTAGAAAAAAACCCTCAATATATCATTTAGCAATGTAAACGAGTTAACTCTTAACAAAAACTAAACACCATAACTTCCTAAATGTATTATCTCATCTAGAACTCATTTTAAAATTCTATGGAATAGATTAGCAGAAAAAAATTCATTTAAGGGACATGAATGGAGGAAATACTCTGGTTTTAACCATAAAATATGGTAGCAGTATAATGCCTCTAGACTGATTACTCATGTAACAGAGCCAAATATGTTGTACAAAACATTGCCCATATTTTAACATATCACGAATGCAATATGGAAACATAAAGTGACATTGTATTTTGCAATTAGTAGAATAATAAAAGTGCTCAACACATATACAGTAATACATGTTTGAGAAAAAGGATAAGCCAAGTATCCTGATTAATATATTGTCTATAAGTATGAAATTATCATAGACTACTCAACAAGTTCGTACAACTATATCAGTCAAAATGTTTGTATAGATAGTGAGAATATCTAATTGAGTAGAAAATAGCTACTTATACCCAAAAATAGAAGACATAAGAATAACATACATGTTTATATTTATGGTACTAGCATTGGATTTCCTAAACCCATGCTTTAGAAATGGGCCCCATGTTAAAATTTCATAATTCTTCAAATGTCACACAATAATGTACCTATGTCTAGTCATCCCAAACCTCAATATAAAATTGAATATAACTAGTATGTTTTCATGAACCACATAACCATTTTAAAGAATTATTGTTAAAAATTTAAATCAGAATTTAGAAAATGGAGTTTAAAGGCTATACTTTATTTTTCTGATTCATTTTCACGTTCTTTTGACAATAATCTGCATCTCTATATTACTTATTGAGATCATATGAATTGCTATTCTAATTTCTCTGTTACAACATTTTGGGAACAAAATGTCTTATTGACAAATTTTAATTTCATCATTATTTTCTAAACTATCATAATGAAATTGTTTCGGTTGTCAAATGAAAGTATACCTTGTTTAAAACATGTAACTTTATGTAAAAAGAAGTCACGTAATTTTGCTGATGCTTTGTTCTTAGATCATTAGCTGTGAAAGAGAGCAGATGTAAGCAGGCTAAATCTCTACTTCTCTTCATTACCGTACAGTCTTCGTAATGAGCAGTTCCAGGTCTGTCCATGCTCTCAGCCTCAGAATATTCATGTTTATAGACAATATGTAAAGGTAGTTATTCTCCAAAAAAAATGCACTACATAATAAAATGGCATCAGTTCTTCAGAGAATTTTCTAAAATGTGATTTCTGTCTCTAGAATCTCTTTAAACTTCTGAGTTAACTTTCAAAGGATTCTCCTCCACCTGAGCTCGCCTCTAGAAATAAAATACTATTCAAAATGTATAAAATTCAGTTGTATTTGAACAAATAATATATCTTTTTTCCTGTACCTGATTGTTTAATATTGTTCAGGTGTATCCTTTATTTTCAAGATTGTTTATATTGTTTGTTTCTAAAGCACTTGAGCATAATACAATCACAGACACATACAAACACACCCACATACACATATACATACATGAATTTACGTTTCCATTTGACGTTTGTTTATGGAATTGAAATAGGTAAATTATTAGCATAGATTGGTCTTTCCTCTCATACTTTGCTCTGTGTCTGCAATCTCAGAGCACTTAAAGTTTCTTAGCTTGAAAACTCCTTTTATCAAGTACTATGAATGATACTTCTGTTTTATTTGGGTTTGTCAATCCCTGTAGACCAAGCCAACTGAAAATCCACTTTGTACACCAGGCTGGCCTTGAATTTGGGTTATTTCTGCCTTAGAATTGCAAGTCTGTGAGCTACCACATTTGGCTTAGAGGGTTATTAAATAGATAGATAGATAGATAGATAGATAGATAGATAGATAGATGGATGGATGATAAATAGATGATAGTTAAATACTTTCACATGTATCTTTCTTTCTGCAATGCAGTAGATACCACATAAAAATCTAAGAATATATGGACATCCTATTCACTTTTGAACCTGGCTTCTCATTTTCATTTCAATGCTGATTTATTCTTTTCCTACCAACACATTTTGAAAATAAATTAATTAAATCTGGACCAGATGAGGTAATGTTTACCTATTAATCTAAGGACTTACGAAGGTGAGGCAAGAAGATCCTGATGGCAGACCAGTTAGTGCTTCATAGCAAGACTGTGAAATGAGAGTGGAGTATCCCCCCAGTTTTCATTCAGAAAAGGGCGCACACTCCAGCATTTCTCAGGATTGGCTTATCACCTCGGTTGCTTTTTACCTACCCTTTTCTCTCCATTGCTTATGTGTTCCCAAGTGCCTTATCCTTTCAGCAGTTCATGTCCCTCAGCAGGAGGCTTTGCAGATAGTTCCTCTTTTGTTAAGAATGCACAGACAAGAGGTAAGCTCTGGAGGATCCTAACTTTTGCAGACATCAGGAATTTGCAGCATGCCCTTTCTCCATCCTTCTAGTCCTAGAATCTCCCCAAGCATATTTTGAAAGTAATACATGCCTTTAACATTATGAGTATTTTTCTCTTTGGTTCTTTGTTATTTAATATTTAATTTCTGTACCTAGGAATCTAGCATCAATATCCCATAACTTTCCATTTTACCAAAGAAGTAGATTTGCCCTAATTATAAAACTTTTCTCAATATGTATTCCTTTGGCAAGGTTGGAATTCTAACCTTAAAACTGCAAGATTTTGTAGCATATTATTCTTTCTGCAAGAAATCTATGTGTACAGATGTATGTTTCTGCACTTGTGGACAGTTGCCCACATTTAGAACTAAACAGACATTTTTCTTTTTAATTGCTTCGTAATATATCTAGCATTTTCTTCAGTTGTTATATAACAAAATAACAGCTCTTTAAATCTTGGTTATTTTTCTGATGTCTGAGTAGTGTGAATCAGTTGTATTTCCTCCATTTTAAATGTTGAAATATGTTGTCTTGATAAGGCGACAGCTAGAGTTAGGGCTTATGGGAAAGGATAAAGGTCAGAAAGGCAGAAGTGTCACAAATGGGATTTATGCTTTTATAATGGAGGCCATACAAAGGTCCCTCATACCTTCTATCATCAGAGGACACGCTGAAAGGATAGAACTTTAAACCCAGAAGTTGCATATCATAGACTTTTAGCATCTTGATGACTTAATCACTGGATTCTCAACCTCCAGAAATATAAATATATCTGTGTGTGTGTGTGTGTGTGTGTGTGTGTGTGTATGTGTATGTGTGTGTGTAGGCATTCAGTTTATGAGACTTGCTAGGGCAGCACCATTAGCCTTTTGCAGAGTGGCTTTAAAAATAAAGTTTTAATTGTATAAATTTCCTTTAATATTAGACTGAGTTTTCTATTCACCTGAAAGAGAAACTTCCTGTGTGTTCACACAAGTAGATAGTGAGAAGCAAGCAAGCCACTCAACAGTTCATGAGGTCTCTCCTTTAAAAAAAAAATTATAGATTCTTTGTGAATTTCACACCATGTAACCTAATCCCACTTTTTGCAACCCTATCCGACCAGCAGAGGGAAGACAAACGCAAGTCCTTCTCAGAGCAGTTTAATCAGGAACCTTGAGACATAAATGCAGGGAAAAAGCCCCCTCCCCACTCCCCTTGCACAGTCCTTTTATATCCTCCCCAAGTCTGCCCCATCAGTCCACATCACGTAGTCTTCTCTAATTGGTCCACATAGAATGGTCTGATCACACGTCATTGGCTACACCTGTGCAATGCCCAAGAAAGGTGTGGCCTACTCAGGAGCAGGAAGAAGTCAGGTGCTTAGTCATCTGACTTGGCAGGCCTCCAGGCTTGAGGCTACTGCCACACCTGCTCTTACATATCCCCCTTTTTTATATAAATAAAGGCATCCAATCAACTCCTTAACACACCAGGTAAGCTGAGCATAGGTAGCCATCTCTGTCTTAGGATCGACCCTTCAAGCTCCTTCCTTACCCATCGTTGGATTACCTTGTTGTCCTCAAGGCTCCGTGTCTTAGGTTGGTCATGGGAAGGGAAGTTGCCCATCCTAGAGAAGGCCACTCTAATAGTGCTCAGGGACGATAATAAAACCTTGCACCATGAGAGTGGTAACCCCTTCATAACAAAGAAGGTCTCTCATGGGGGTGGTGCCTCTGTCTTAGGCTATGTGAGTGGCATGCCCTCCAGCACTACTCCAGGGCACTGGATTACCAGTGACATTTCCCAAAAGGCAGTGGGCCTCTGGTAAGAGGACTCACAATAATCCCGTCATCGAGCGATCACCACAGCCACAAGGATCCTGGGTGCTAGCTGCAGAGCAATGGGTATTGGGCCTGGGGATTATTCTTTTTAAGATCGTCAAGCAAGCCTGAGGAGATTGCCCTGCCTCCAGCGCCACAAAAGCTTGCATGATCATGGCATCTTTGGGCTATGCACATCCTACAGATGCAGCAAAGGGCAAAAATACTGACAAGAATGAGCAAAATTCCCAAAGCTCCAATTCCCGCCCACTCCTTAAGGTGATTCATAGCATTGACAAACCCAGGGTCCCAATCCAGCAGTGAAGGACACATTTACTCAGGTGAAATTCACATGGACGAAGGCAGTCCTCAATTCTTGGAGCAGATGATCAAATTCTCCGGACCAGTTCCCTGCAAGATGACTAGACAAGCTCTTTGACAAATTAGCAACATGGGTAAAATTCTGATAGGGCACAGGGGTAATACATAGCCCTGTGTATCGCCATTCACACCCTAACTGAGCAACCTGCCGAAGGGTATCAACTTGTTCCTGCACCAAATCAATTCTTTGATTAAGGATCATTATGCCACCTTTTAGGTGGGCATTAACATTGGCCTGCACATAGCCACATTAGAGCTCAATGCAACAGCAGCAGTAGTGGCCCCAATGGCAGCAAGGGTAATGGATGCTACAATGGCTGCCGTAATCCCAAAATCCTTCTTATATCTAACCAGGGATAAGGAAGAAGGACCCTCCACTGGCCAAGGAATATAACGTGGCATTCTGGTCACCACTGCCAAGGGATGCTCAGTGGCATTCCAGCAAAGAGCATAAAAACAAACGTGAGAATCACAATTAAGTGGGGTCCCATTCTGGGGAATTACAGAACCATTAGACACCACAAATACAAATGGTGGCCACACACACACAAGAGTAGTGGCAAAGGACACATTCTTCCCTGAAGCTTGTAATTTACTATTCCATTCAAAAGATGCATTTCCTATACTACCCCCTTGCAACATAGCTAAAGGGGAAATATCTGTGCAGCTTCCATTTACCCCACACAACAACCAAATATCAAAGGGATTAGTGGGAAACGGCTTGAGTGGGATTTTGGTATGTCCAATTATAAGGTTGCATTATATAGGGTCCCTGTATTGGGAGAAAAGGTAAAAAATCCTCTCACAGCCCAGTGCACTCCCAGTGATTAACACCTGGTCCACGGGGGAAAGATCTGATCCCTCTGACTCTTGCAAAAGGGAGACCATTTTGGCTGAGGAGGTACAGTATAATTCCCTCTAGCAGTGCAATGGGCCATCTTCCAGTTATCCATGTAGCATTAGTGCTATTGGGAGAATGTCCAACAACTATTGGATCAAACCATGCAGCCGCCTGATTGTATAAGCTAATACAATCTCCCTGTTCTGTAGGGCAGTAGCCTGCAACTGGACCCCATTGTACTAGGGTTGAATAATAAAAGGAACCTGAAATTTGAAGGTTCCCAGAAAAATTCTACTAGCTGTTTTTAGTAGTCATATCAACAAATTTTTGAAACAGTTCAAAAGGAACCTGTTTGATATCAAATAAATTCCCATTGAGATCTCCTTTTCAATTTTGGGTGGTTAAATTTTGCTTCTACCATTATATCCAATAAAGCTTGTGAAAAGTGGCAACAGGCTTATACTGGTCACAGCTGTTTTTAACTTTTATCATTCTTGAAATAATTTTAATTACAAAATATGAGTGAGTTAAGAATTGTAAGCCTTAGATCAGACTCTAAACTTCATTCAATGGTACACTGGCAGTTGTTAACCATAATTCTTTCGCTTACAATATTAGAGCATAACTACAACTTTGGAAAGCAAAACCCAATTTTAAACAATCTATTCTTAAAATCAATGGCAAATGCATTACTTTCACATTACAAAGTTTGCAAGTTCTTATGTAATAAAACATTATGCCAATTTACAAGTTTCTTTAGAGGCCTGTTTTTCCTGGGTTGAGTTATGCCACGTGTTGTTGAGATAACTCCAACCCTGAGTTACCAGATTTAAACTAATTTTTGTTACCAATGTAATAATTTTAATCATGCCCAATAACTTATAAGCCAATACTCTATAGTCAAAACATGCAAAACATACTTATACCTTTAAGACCAATCAGAACCAAAACTGAAACAACTACATGAATCTTATAAATTTGAACCAAACAATTGTTTTCTAGCTGTAATTCAAGAGAAAAAGCACTTTGTATCCAAAAGGAGAAATAACCATCAGCCTACTTGCCCTAGAACTTGAGAAGCTGCTGGCCCTTTTAAATGCAGCTTATCTCTAGCTGTGCTTGACTCCTAGCTAAAAGCAGAGCAACTTAAATCAGCCTCTGCTTTGTAACCAACTGAATCAAGAGATGGACCTCCAGCAAAGTTTTTATCATTTTTTTCAACATGAAACATTCAAACAACAAAACAAAGACAGACACACATGGACAAATTGGTGCACTAAAGTCAAACAATACACAGAGAGGGAAGAGCACTTGTACCAGTACTAAGAATATCTTCATTAGGGTCCATAGAGGAAACAGGACATCTCTATGTTTCCCCTTGTCCCCAGGAGAGTTTTTAAATCCATTTTCCTTTTCTCATTTTTCCACTATTCCTTTCTTCTTAACAAATCTTGTTCTAGGGCTTCTTGACCCTTTTCAACTGCTTTATAGCATTCCTTGAACCAAGGAGCAACTTGGTCCACCTCTATAAGGAAACATTCCAAGGTACTCCTTCTCAACTCTGATTTCTTTCCCTATAATAGCTCCTTTAGAGCCACAAAAATTGGAATACAAAGTAGAGTTACCCATACTTTCGCTTTTCCTTTCTAGCCTCTTTAGCGAGGACTTTATTGCTCCTTCCCTGAGACTTGAATTGGTCCCCCTTACCTGGGACTTACCAACTGGCTGCGCTGACTGCAAAGAGTTCTGAACTGCGTTATCCAGTTATCCCGTGAAGGGAAATTGGTTGAGAATCGGTTCCCCTTTCAGGTCACCACTTGTTGCAACCCTATCTGACCAGCGGAGGGAAGACAAATGCAAGTCCTTCTCAGAGCAGTTTAATCAAGAACCTTGAGACATAAATGCAGGGAAAAAGCCCCCTCCCCACTCCCCTTGCACAGTCCTTTTATATCCTCCCCAAGTCTGCCCCATCAGTCCACATCACGTAATCTTCTCTGATTGGCCCACATAGAATGGTCTGATCACACATCATTGGCTACGCCTGTGCAATGCCCAAGAAAGGTGTGGCCTACTCAGGAGCAGGAAGAAGTCAGGTGCTTAGTCATCTGACTTGGCAGGCCTCCAGGCTTGAGGCTACTGCCACACCCACTCTCTACACCCACTCATCTCCCTACCATTCCATATCTGCTCTCTACCCTTGCAACCTGCCCCCTAAGAGAAAACAGATTCTTCATCATTATCATAATCATCATCATCATCATCATCATCATCATCATCATCATCATCTCATGTGGAAGCTGGAGTGTGTCACACCCATTTGTCCCAACAGCTTTAACTGTAAATGTTCTTTGCCATGAGTCATTGGTCTGATTTGATGCCTCTGGCATCTGCTACACTATCAATATATCCTTACTGGGACTTCTTTCAGATATTTTGTGGTTGTACTAGGTCATGGAGATCCTGCAGCTTTGGTTCTATGGAACCAGCACCTTCATGCATTCCAGCAAATCATAGATGGAGTTTAGAACACGCACACATGCACGCACTCGGGCACATGCACATGCACACACAGTGTTCAATGGCTGGGTAACTTCCTAACCTCCACATGGCTAATCTACCTTCTTCTGATATTCCAGAGTTATTACTTACTAAATTCTATATTCCACCTTTGCTGCCCAGACCCAGGCAGGCAGTCCTCTTGGGGACTCTCTCTCCTGGCTCCTACATGACAGCTGTGCTCTCTGTCCTGTTTGTACTTTCTCAAGCCTTGCATCTCTCTTTCTCCTCCCTCTCCCTCTCCCTCTCCTCCTTCTCCTTCTCCTTCTCCTCCTTCTCCTCCTTTTCCTTCTCCCCCTTCTCCTCCTCCTCCTTCTCTTCCTCTTCCTTCTTCTCCTCCTCCTTCTCCCTCTCCTCCTCTTTCCCCTTTCCCCTCCCCTATTCCTCCTCTTCCCCCTTTCCCCTCCTCCTCTACCCCTACCTCCACCTTTCCCCTCCCTCTACCCCTCCCCCTCCTCCTCCTCCTCACCTCCCCTTCCTCCTCCTTCTCCATCTGCTTCTCCTCTTTCTCCTCCTGGCATAGTGGATTTCCCTTTCTCTCTCCTTCCTCCCCCCCCCCCTTGCCACGGAATCCTAAATGTGGCTGCTGGCTGTCAACAACATTATTTACAAGTCAGAAACAAATAGTGGCAGGGTCCCTGGTTGTCTTACATGTGGACTTACTGATTCTTGTACAAATAATTTTGGGGACCCAAATTAACATAATATAAGCAGCATTAGGCCAAACCAGCTACGATGGGGTAGATTTGGGATGGGCCAACTCAAAGCCCTGGATCTGGCCCTGGATGGTAGATGAGTTGTTGGGCTCACCAGCTCTCCTGTGCCTGGCCCCAGAGCCAGCACTCCTGCTTTGCCTAGATGAGGGGCAGAACCAGCTCTCCCATGTTCACACCATGGAATCCAGTTCGCTCACTGGCCTCTGTGCTCTACTGTGTTGCCTAGGGAATGTAGGCATTGGGGAACCGGCTCTTCCACATGCTGCACCTTGCAAGGAAAAGGACCAGCTCAACCACTCTCATAAAATCTCTTTTCATCATGGCATTCATGAAGGCCCAGGCAGCTAGCTGATAGCATCTTCTCTTGAGGTCTCTCTGATTTATACTGTCTTACTCTCAACACATGAATGTAGAGAGAGCACTGTAGATGCTAGTAGAGATTTTGAGATATCAACTATTTTATTTTGCCTTCATAAAAAGATTATCCTGTAAGTAGAATCATTTTTATCTTTTTCTTTTATTTCTGAGATGATGATATAATTGCATGAGCTCTTCCCTCCCTCAATACCCTTCCAACCTACTCAACACTATCCCTTGCTGCCTGTAAAATTCATGATCCCTTTTTCTCTAATTTTATTATTATTACCAACATATGTAATATAACAAATACAATATAATACAATATATGCATAAATTACAAAACCTTTCATATGCACATGCTGAGGCTGACCATGTGGTACTGGATAACCAATTGGTTGGCTCTTTCCAGAAGACCTTTTCTTAGCTTTCCTTGGTTGCCCCTAGTTCTTTATGTGATTTTTGAGACCTTAGGATTTCCCCCTATCCATTTTGATATGTCTACTGTTGTTCCTTTAAAGTTGATGCTCCACAATCAGAAGGATTTTTAAATGTTATGTCAGGAATAAGCAACTCAGAACCCAGTATCAACTAGCCTAAGTTCAGACCCATGTATTCTGCAATGTTTTTTCTTTTCTTTGACAAGACAAATTTCTTCATGTTTCTCACCAACTAAATGAGAACAATAGTAATGTCCATCCCATAGAGATAATAAAAGATTCTAATGTATTCAAATGTTCTACAAATGACAAGTAATAAACAATAGAGGATGGCACATGTTATGTCCAGTGTTAATAAGATTATTTCAATAGCAACACAGCAGAATTATCATTAACAATCCCACTAGGAATCCTTTCATATCCTTTGTCTGCTGATCTAAATCACTGGCAAATAAACCAATCATTTTGAGTCACAACTGGTCCTCTCTAGATCTCTTTGAATCTCATTATATAAACAAAAAGGAAGATAACTTGAGGAAGGGATAAGCTTTCATACTGACAATTCTGATCTTTTCTCAGTAATCTTTGTGAACTGTTTTCATTGAAGTTTCCATTTAATGTTTTACTTCATTTTCATTGCCATATTTCTTTCATTAGCAATCTTCATCTTTTTGAGGAATTGGCTTCATATTTACCAAAGCTAATATGCAGGGGCTAGAGAGATGGCTCAGTGGGTAAGAACACTGGCTGTTCTTCAAAAGGTCCTGAGTTCAAATACTAACATCCATGTAGTGGCTCACAACCATCTGTAAAGAGATCTGATGCCCTCTTCTGGTGTGTCTAGGACAGCTACAGTATACTTACACATCATAAATAAATAAATCTTTTTTTTTAAAAAAAGGAATACATAGTGGTGCTCTAAGTATTGCTATAATTTCCTTTTACTGAGTAAATGTACTTATTGTTTGAGGCTGATCGTTGATGGCCAATGACTCACAGCTGCCCTCTTCTTCAAATATCATACTTGTCAAGGTATAATTGAGAAATAACTAGAGAAACCATAGCTACTGACAGATCAGTAGGGGGACTATAAGAGCCCAGATCTCTGCCTTTATGCTGAAATGTTTGTGATATAAACTGTATTCCAGATTTCATTCCCAGTGGTATTCAGGTAAAGCTGCACTCTAAGTCCACATGCTGTGTGGCTTCCTCTGTCATCATTGGAGTTTTTATTTTTCTGAAGAACCCATCCATAAGTCATCACACAGGTGAATCCCTGATTTAGTATTTTGCTCTGGCGGTGAACCTTAATTTTATGTACATTTATACATGTTTCTATTACAATGCAATAGTAATTACTTTTTCCTAGGATTTTATAATAGGTCTTGGCTCATTGAGAGATTTTAAGGAATGTTTCAATGCTGTTATTTTTGCTTGATTTTTATTGATTAAACTTTGTTTTAACAATATCATATGTTTTAAAAGCATTCTGATTATCTTTCAACCCATCTTCTCTTTCCCTCATACATATCATCTGCTTTTCTCAACAGTCCTTTTCTTACATTCATGTCTTTAAGTTTTACTTTGTGACCTGTTAATTTTAATCAACTTCCTCTTTATGATAGTTGGTTTGGTACTGTCCCTGGAAACTTGTAGGTTCAATACTAGATGGATGTGGCAAGACAATACCTGTTTTCCCTCAGAATCTGTCAGTACAAGTATCAAGAGTTTAGCAGGAAGGAGATGGATTCCATGACCCTCTTCCTTTATCTAAAAATGTGTGTGTGTGTGTGTGTAATACAAACATGATCTTTTGAACTGCATATATATTAAAGCACTGTGATCAGTTAAATTCTGAGTCAGGATATTTTTATGATCTTAGAATTGAAATTACTCAAGAAGTTGTACTAAATTCCACGCAGAATGTCAAAGTAGCAAGGGAACTTTATTGAAATAAAGAGTTAAGATAGAAAAGATCAGAAGAAAATATGCTGTCAAGAGAGAAATTGGGTCACATGAATGAAGAAACTCAAGAACCCAGATAATTGTTTGGATCTTCCCTTCATGGGTTCAGAAAAAGGAATCTGGTTATTTTGGGTGTAATTTGGATGGTACTGTATTTTATGATTTACAGATTTAATTCATATAGCTATTTCTTTGTTGAGCATGTCCCTTCCTGGATGGACATTATTTTATGCATATGCATGGACAGTTATACATAGACATAAGATAATAATTGGGCTAGTTTATGATGGATCAGCACATTGCCTTATAGTCTGAATGGAAATGGGATTACTAAGGGTAAGAACCTGTATCCATTGTTAACAGAATGTATATATAGCTTGATTTTGGGGGCAGGGTTCTGGGTACTAGGATGTTAGCTGCTTTCATTGGAGAAGAGTGTGTATTCACAGTTTATGTAGGTAAGGCCTTCAATAATTGTTAGAAGATGGGTTTGCACAGCACAAACCAAGTGGAATTGCAGATTTCTAAGCTATTCCCTGCCTCAGAATGTCTAAAGTAAGCTAATTAACAAAGATATCACTGGAATAATTATTTTATATAGCATTTACAGTTACAATATACTTTTAGTATTCTCTAATACATTGAATAATATTTTTTATTCAATAACTTTAAAGACAATAATAAAATAAAATTAACTAGGTGTTAGATTTCTTGACCAACTAGGTAAAATAATATAGGGTAAATACTTACTAATTGATCCAAATAAAATGATTGAAAATGTAAGTTTGTCTCCTCCCTGTTAGTAGTGTTTTAATACACACGTGTTTCTGTTTCCCTCGTAACTCAGTGTGCTCCCAAATACTTGACATTGGACTATTTTATTTATTTAAAAATTTTTAAGGGCATAATAACTGAGTGATGCTACTCTATTTTAATCCTCTACACTTCTTTGGCTACCTCTCAGTTAAAATCCCAGTGATACTTGCATTTTAGTACTGATCTGGCTCTCTGGGCTCCAGGTGTTTTCTCATAGTATCTCCTGGACTCTCTCTGCCTGCCTTCCTCTTCTTCTGCCTCCCCCGGCAGAGAGGAAGTCCATCCCTATTCTATACCCTGCTCAGTCATTGACTGAACAGCTTCTTTGACCAATCAGGTAATACCTGGAAAACAATGTTTATATGATAATGAGGCAAGAAATATCCAGGAAAAGGTGGATTATATACATTCACACATAAAAATGCCCTATTTAAAAATCACTATCACTTTGAAACTTCTGTTTAGAATGAGAACATTCAAAAAGGAAAAAAAAGGTAAGTAAAGATCTAAATTTAAGGTGGCCAAGAGAGACTTCACTGAGTAAATGCCAGTTTGTGGGAAGCATGATGAATATATAGGAGATATGGTATATCAGCAGAGAAAACATTCTCATTTTTGGAAGGCTGTTAGGGAACATATGTTTTGCCAGAAAATACCAACATTTATATATATATATATAAAGATATCACTGGATATCTTTATATATATATATATATATATATATATATATATATATGTAAGATAGTTCAAAAGATAACAAAGGGCATTGATTTTATGACATGCAGGGGATTTCAGACTTTGCTCTATATGCAATAAGAAACCACTAAAGGTTTATAAATTGAAGGAATGAGAGGTAATGCAATTTGACAAAATGACAGCAAATCAATCATAAAAAGCAAGAGAGATAGCAGAAAATCAGACTCCATTGTCAGTGGCTGGGTCAGTGATCATGTTGGACAGAATGAGGGTAGTGGCAGTACAGAGAGGGTTAAGACAGTATTTGAAGACCAGTAAGTGTGCTATATCACAGGATACAAAGCAGGTCTTGTTGGTTCAATGAACATAGAGGCAAGAAGAAAAAATGTGAGAATGTTAATCTGGAGATTCATGAAAGAAAAATCTGTTGCACAATTTTGAACCAAACTTGAAGCAAGCTTTCAATACTGAATGGTATGGACCCTGATCAGTTCTACTTTGTGATCCAGGAAGTGGCTCTATTCGCATTTTCAGAAGCTTAAAAAGGCAAACCCCACAATTTATTGCATTTCACATCAGATCCAATTAATTATAGCAAGCATACATCCTGATGTACCTCCTATCCACATGTGGTCAAGTTTATCTGGCAAACACAGGTCGAACAATATTATTTAGGGAAGAAAAAACAAAACAAACTAACTAACTAACATGTGGCATGCTATTGCCCAAGAACTATAACTCCAAGCATTCCAGGAAGTTACCTAGTCCTTGGCCAAGTAGAGCTTACAGGACGTTGGTTCTTACAAAAAGGCAGATAAGGTAGCAGAAATAAATAGAATTGAGTGCAGAGGTTTGTTTTTTGGCATGAAAAATGGGAATTGGAATTGTAGTGAAACATTTAAATGATTAGCATGCACAGCCAAGGTGTACTATGAATAATTATCTATTACTAAATATAAGACACTATATTTTAAAATGAGAAGCAGTACAGTTATATAGGGAGATGCAAGTATGAAGTATGAGAAGATGGTCTAGGGCCTATATGTAAGTTGGGGAAATATAACTGTATAGGAAGAAGAAAGAAAAGAAATGGCTAGTGATTGTATTCAGAGGGAAAGTGAGAAGAATAGCTAGAGTAGCCTCTGACACTAATATAAATACTTTAATAAATTGAAAATAGCAATATATTATAGGCAAGATATATATGTATGTGTGTATGCACATACATATACATGTATATATACATGTATATGTATATATGTATATATATATATATATATATATATATATCATGAACAAAGTATACTGCTTTTTAATGAGATGGGTAATGTGTAAAACTTACATGTAACAGGTGGTAAAGTAAAATGTTACCAAAAGAATAAGAGTTGTGGATATTTTTATTACTTTTGATTTTGACTGTTGACTATACCTCAGATACACTTTGAAGTAAGCTGCTGGGTGTTAAGTCCTTGCATGTAACTGGATACTGAGCAAACTGTATATAACTTTTATACTGTTAAGTTCTATATAAATGTAGAAAACAATTGATAGATAACATCAGTACAAAAGAAAAAACAGAACCAGAAGAGCAAAACTTAATCTGCTCATCTGTGTATAAGACCATGCTGTAGACTACACTAATATTCTTCCTGATTTGAATAATGATAATACTGGTGTAAGTAAATATTAGTACATAAATTGAACAAGGGCTAATTCTAAATATTCCCTTGAAATGGTGCATTTAATTATTCCAAATTCTTTGTACATGTAAATAAATTTCAAAATCTAAGATAAATAAGGAAACTAATCTAGTCATTATACAAATAAAAATTTTTATACAATATGAATTTTAATGTACATGTCAAATTATTATCTTCAATATAGATTACATAATATAAAACTATCTTGATCTATTTGCGACTTCCCCAGAGCTCCCAGAGACTAAACTACTAACCAAAGAGTACACATAGAGGAACCCATGGCTCCAGCTGCATATGTAGCAGAGGATGACCTTGTCTGGCATCCATAGGAGGAGAGGCCCTTGGTCCTGTGAAGGCTCGACTATAGGGAAATGGCAGGTCAGGGAAACAGGAGTGAGTGGGTTGGTGAGCAGGGTAAAGGGGGATGGGATAGGGGGGTTGGGGAGGGGAAGTCAGGAAAGGGGATAACATTTGAAATGTAAATAAAGAAAACATCTAATAAAAAATAAAAAAGATAAAATTCCTCAAAAAATAAACACAAGATGATAAGTGAGATTAAGACATGCAAGCTATTTTCAATTTGTCATGGCCTTTGCTCTTATGGATAGGACAGCTTATTATAAATTCTTCATGTTATGGGAAAATGAACTCCTTAGAGTGTTTTCTGTATTATTATATAAGCTCTCATCGCTGATCAATCTAAATTGATTTTAGCATAGCTATAATGATCCAAGAATTCATATTATCCCTGGAGATGGTGCCCAAAAGAAAGTAAGTTAATTCTTTGGATACGTCAAATACTTCAGTGATAATTTATTTTGTAATCAGTAACACCAACGGAATGTTGCAGTTGTGTACTGTGGAGTGGGAGAGTTGAATTACCTATTCATTCATTCCGAGTCTTGCCTGTGATTTATCCTTGCCCACGAATTGTAAATTTTACTTATCACTGGTAAGTATATTGTTAATGCTGGTGTTTAGAATTTGATGTTGGTACTTCAATAAAAGCTTACAGGGAGTTTAAGCTGAAAATGTGCACCTTTCATCCTGAGAGTTTCCTAATTTGTTTTTCTCTTTCTCTAGTTACTTCTAAGTCCAGTGTTTGCTTCCTTGTATGAAGTCAAGATAAACTCAAGCAATATTTACAATCTCTTTCCTTTTCATCAAGAGTCTCAGGCAACAGGCCAGAAACTGGTCTGGTTTCTAAGCTAGCATTCTCACTGCTCCTGTATGTTTCAGCATTGATCACATGCAATTCTCTTTCAATAATATAACTGATGATTTATATTAAAATCAACTTGACCTTTGATCCTTGAAAAGATATCAAGAGTGACGCTAAATTTTGTTTGTTCACATTTCTGATACCCCAAAGTGTACAAGTAAAACCAAGAATTTTGAGGCATTATTCATAGAAAGCTTGACCATTCTTTTGAAGTGGTTCATGCTTACTGGTAGAATGAGAATTTTGCCATTTGAAAGAATTTCTCTCTACGGAAATGAAATAAATACCCGTGGGAAAAGAGTGCCCTTTCTGTAGCTGCCTGAACTCATAGTTATATATTTTTATTCTCTCGGGTAAAGCCTTAATTGTGAGATAGAATTTCATAGTTCTTAAGGTGAAGATCACACTTAGCATCCAGACAGTGGTATTCAAACATCTATGACTAGGAAAATGTGCTGAGAAAATCAGAGATTTCAAATGGTTGGAATATTTTCTTTGGCTCATGGTTCAGTTAGTCTATGGTTGCTTGTACTGGCCATGTAGCTCTGTGATCAATCAGAAAGCCATGGAGGGATAGACCTTGTCAAACCATGATGCTGTCTATGGCACAAAACATACTCAGTGAGTAAAAAGGCATGAATCAGTGCTAATGAATATGAGTATGAATATGGAAGCTGTAGAAATGACACCATTTTTACAAAGGAGTGGTTGCTCATAGGAAAGGATTCTGGCACACAAATCTCACCTTGCTTCTGAAGAAAATGCCACTTTCCAAAGGTCTAGCACCTATGAACATCACAGAGGATAGAAACGCAAGAGACTTTGCAGAACATTCTTGTTGCTACAAGGTTTTTATATCAAAGCTCAAAGTTCCTTTTAGAATAAGTACATACTCTAGCTTTAACTTGGAAGATCCTCAAAGATTCACGTGACAAAGGCTTGGTACTAGTAGTTACACTATTGAGATAATAAGAAGCGCCAAAAAAGAGGAGGCTGGAGAAATGTATTTACATCACCATTAGTTCACCATTGAGAGGATCTTGGTCTCAGGACCTTCTTGCTCTCATTTTCTCCCTACCTGTAGGTTTTCTCTGCTACACTCAAGTGATATAATATGCTCTTTCCCTACAGGTCCAAACTGATAGGAATAATCAATTATGGACTGAGTTATATAAAACTATTTGGCATTATAAACCACTTGCTTATATAAGCTGAAGGCATGGTTCCGTGGTTAGAAGTACCCACTGCTCTTTCAGAGTTTCTCAGTTTGGAACTTACATGGAGGCTCACAATTATGTCATGTGGTTTTAGGAGATCCATCACTCTCTTCTGGTATCTATGCACAAATTCAGAGGGCACATACATAACTGCATGTAAAACACTCACACACATAGCAATAACTATAAATCACAAAAAGTAAATCATCAGATTAATTTTGTTATTAAAATTCTACATTGAGTCTCAGCCTGAAGAGGCGTGTTTCTGTCATTCATCCATAATTTTGTTAAAGATATTTGCTGGCCCTTTAAGTTGTAGATCTTCATTCTCATCTATCCCTATTATCCTTAGGTTTGGTCTTCTCATTGTGTCCTGGATTTCCTGGATGTTTTGGGTTACAAGCCTTTTGCATTTTGCGTTTTCTTTGACTGTGGAGTCAGTGGTTACTATGGTATCTTCAGCATCTGAGATTCTTACTATTCTGTTGTTGATGTTTGCATCTACGACCCCTGATTTCTTCCCAAGGTTTTCTATCTCCAAAGTTGCCTCCTTTTGTGATTTCTTAGTTGTTTCTACCTCTGTGTTCAGCTCTTGGATGGTTTTGCTCAGTTCCTTCATTTGTTTGTTTGTGTTTTCTTGCAATTCTTTAAGAGATTTTTGTGTTTCCTCTTTCATGACTTCTGCCTGTTGGTTCAAGTTCTGCATTTCTATAAGTGATTTTCTCGTTTCCCCTTTGTTGGCTTGTGTCTGTTGTTCCATATTCTCCTGGAGTTCTTTAAGTGATTTTTGTGTTTGCATTGTAAGAGCTTCTACCCTATTGATGTTCCCCTGCATTTCTTTAAGAGATTTGTTTATGTCTTTTTTGTGTTCCTCTAGCAGCATCATGACCAGTGCTTTTTATATCCAACTCTTGTTTTTCTGGTGTGTTGGGGTATCCAGGGCTTGCTGTGGTTGGCGAATTGGGTTCAGATGGTGCCATATTGCCTTGATTTCTGTTAGTAACATTCCTACGTTTGCCTTTTGCCATCTGTTTATCTCTGGAGTTAGTTGGTATTATTGTTACTGGTTGGAGTTTGAAGCTCCTGCGAGCTTGACCTTTGGCGCTGCTGTAGTAGAGGGCATCCGTGCTCCTGATCCCAGCTGC
Organism: Apodemus agrarius; assembly: GCA_964023405.1. Lineage (NCBI taxonomy): Eukaryota > Metazoa > Chordata > Mammalia > Rodentia > Muridae > Apodemus > Apodemus agrarius. The sequence goes on from OZ030018.1 coordinate 38,506,117, forward strand.
CAGTGGTCAGCAGTGACCTGAGGCAAGATGACAGCCTCGCTGACCCCAGCTGCCAGCAGCCCGTGGTGTCCCGAGGCAAGATGGCAGTCTCACTGCAAGCCCAGCGAGCAGGACTCCAGTGGTCAGCAACCAGCCGCTGGGCTGTATGTGCACAGATCTCCTCCCGAAGTCCTCTGGCTCTGGGGAGATGGTCTTTTTAGGGGCCTGGAAGAACCGCGGGAGAACCCCGACTCTGGCTCCTGGCCCACACCTGTACCGAGTAATGGCGGGCCCCGATTAGGCCTAGTTACCTGCCCCTCTCTGCCAGTGACTGGGGAGCAAGCTGGAGACCTTCAGTGTAGGGGCCTGGTAGAACCGTGGGGCACGCCACTCTCAGCAGCACCGTGGAGGTGTTCTTGTTTCTGTCATTCATGATTGTTACACACATCTGTCCTCAAAACTTTACAGAACTAAACTCCAGTGTGAGTCGTCCCCCCTTGAAGAATTGTTCTCTGTTCTGGCCCTAGCAAACTCCCCTGCTTTTAAGCAGGGGCAATTGATCAGCAGGAGGGGTTCAGGGCTTTTCAATCTCAGGGTGGGCTGTGGGAAGAAAGTGAAAATGTAGCTCTGAAAAATCTGCATTGTAGTAATCAGATCAGACAGCACCCTGTGTATGATCAGATCAAACTGAAATCTTGAGAGCCCATTTACCATTCACTTGCTTGGCAGCAGGCAGCCAGGAGCCTGGTGTGATGACTTGCCTCTCTTTGCATAGTAACTTCCCAGCCTGATCTCAGCACGTGAGTCCTTAGAGCAGACAGTAGGTAGCAGAAAGGTAAAAGTAATAGCACAGTGGGGATGTGAAGCAACTTCCCTTGTCCTTACCAGTTGCTCACATGATTCCTGCTATGATATTGTATTTCATCCTCTTTCTGTTCAGTCCTGCATCTTATTTTTTCCCATTAAAGGTCTTTCTTTGTGAACTTCAGAAGTATATGGAATTTATACAATGGTTTCACCTTCTCAAATTCCAGAACTCAGTCCTCATTTAGATCAAAGGGATGGTGTCATACATTATCTCTAATTCCAGAGAGCTCTATATTGCCAGGGACAACCATCTAGCAGTGTGCACTACAACGAGGACTGTCTGTTCTTCACTTTAGGGACTTGGTTAAATCTTAAGAGCCAGAGCATTGGAAGAATAGACACTTGTAAGATATAAGTGGGTGACTTTATATATTTGGAACTCTGCAAGAGCTTTCCAAGAACAGATGCAGTTACTATACTAACACTCTAGCAATTACCAAGAGAACACTTAAAGATCTTTTGTCAAACTGCAAAACTACAGCACGATGTGCCTTTCAAGGTATACTCTACGGTGAGATTATTACAAGTCTATCCTCCTGCCCAAGGTTAGTGCTACACTTCCCAGGTAGAGACTTTTACTTAGCTAACTCAACAATAATTATTATTTTTATCCAATATATTTTCAAAATAAACATCTAAAAGGTACTACGTATAAAACCAAACACTCCTGTTCTAGGGTCTCCTACACAGATTTTCTCTAGACATGTTTTGTCTTTCTAGACAAAGACATCAACAGATCTATCTGTTACTGAACGTAACTGACCACTGGAGTGCCCCAGGCCATACTCAAAAGACTTGATGGTTGATGGGCTCAACATTCCAATGGGGCTGCAGTTCTAGGTTTCTTAGGAGAGGATTCACTCATGGTTTTTGCCATCTGATTTCCTCTGTCATGTCTTTCTACTTGTCCAGTGTACCATAGCCTACAACAACATGTCTCCATACATTATACCTCCTCTTGTAAACGTGTGCATGGAATATCTCTACTCTTAAGGTACTTCCTTGCTTTTCTTCATCTCTGATAAGTGGATTGGAGTGCAATCTTAACACTCAGAAGTTTCTATTTATTCTATCAGACTCAATATTCCTGATCTATCTCAGTAGGAAAATATTCAAGATCTCCTCTATTTTGAACATTTTTCTCAAGTCACAATTTAAAACTGTTTAACAACGAATATAATTACTTTCTCTTTAATCAAACCTCTGAACAAAAATATAAAATTGACTTTTGATGAAGTAGTAGCTACATACCAAATATGATACTTTTTGCTTTTACATGCAAGAATGTATTTAACATTCCGTGTTTTGTAAAGCAAGTCTCAAAATTGTTCTGGCATAAAACTGATATTTCAGTAGTTTTTTAATTGCAGATGAAGGAATATTGATACTAAAAAGTAGTACTACTCTATAGAGACTTGCAGTCTTCCTTGCCCAACTCCTCCTCACTGGTAGGATTTCATTAAAATCCAAAAGCTTCCTATAACAATGTGTTGTTGTTGTTGTTGTTGTTGTTGTTGTTGTTTTGGGTTTCTTTTAAACAAGTTCTCACATGATTTAGATTTCGCTAGATTCAAACCCTTCTCTGCTCTTCTGCCTTTACTTCTGAGTGTTAAGATTGCACTCCAATCCACTTATCAGTGACTGCATACCATGGGTATTCTTTTGAGACTGGGTTACCTCACTTAGAATGATGTTCTCCAGCTCCATCCATTTCTCTAAGAATTTCATGAATTCATTGTTTCTAATGGCTGAATAGTACTCCATTGTGTATATCTACCACATTTTTTGTATCAATTCCTCCATTGAGGGACATCTGGGTTCTTTCCAGCTTCTGGCTATTATAAATAAGGCTGCTATGAACATCGTGGAGCATGTATCCCTATTGCATGCTGGGGAGTCTTCTGGGTATATCCCCAGGAGTGGTATGGCTGGGTCCTCTGGAAGTATCATGTCCAGTTTTCTGAGGAACTACCAGAGTGATTTCCAGAGTGGTTGTACCAGCTTGCAGTCCCACCAGCAGTGGAGGAGTGTTCCTCTTTCTCCACATGCTCTCCAACACCTGATGTCTTCTGAGATTTTAATCCTAGCCATTCTGTCAGTTGTGAGGTGAAATCTCAGGGTTGTTTTGATTTGCATTTCTCTAATGACTAATGATGTTGAACATTTTTTAAGGTGTTTCTCAGCTATCCGAATTTCTTCAGGTGAAAAGTCTTTTTTTACCTCTGTACCCCATTTTTGGATAGGGTTATTTGGTTTTCTGGGGTCTAACTTCTTGAGTTCTTTGTATACATTTGATATTAGCCCTCTGTCGGATGTGGGGTTGGTGAAGATCTTTTCCCAATTTGTTGGTTGCCGATTTGTCCTTTTGACAGTGTCTTTTGCCTTACAGAAACTTTGTAATTTTATGAGGTCCCATTTGTCTATTCTTGATCTTAGAGCATAAGTGATTGGTATTCTGTTCAGGAATTTTCCCCCTGAGCCAATGTCCTCAAGGGTCTTCCCCAGTTTCTTTTCTATTAGTTTTAGTGTGTCTGGTTTTATTTGGAGGTCCTTGATCCACTTGGTTTTGAGTTTAGTGCAAAGAGATAAGAGTGGATCAATTTTCATTCTTCTGCATGTTGACCTCCAGTTGAGCCAGCACTATTTGTTGAAAAGGCTATCTTTTTTCCACTGGATGTTTTCAGCTCCTTTGTTGAATATCAATTGGCCATATATATGTGGGTTCAATTCTGGGTCTAAAATCCTATTCCATTGATCCACTTCCCTGTCACTGTACCAATACCATGCAGTTTTTAACACTACTGCTCTGTAGTATTGCTTGAGGTCCGGGATATTGATTCCCCCAGAAGTTCGTTTACTGTTGATGATAATTTTAGCTATCATGGGTTTTTTGTTATTCCAAATGAATTTGAGAATTGCTCTTTCTAACTCTATTAAGAACTGAGTTGGGATTTTGATGGGGATTGCGTTGAATCTGTATATTGCTTTTGGCAAGATTGCCATTTTAACTATATTAGTCCTGCCAACCAACGAGCAAATCGTGGGACACCAAAGACACAATTCACATACCAAATGATGTCTGACAAGAAGAAAGGAATGGACACTAATGCTGGAAAGGATCAAAGCCTCAGTGTAGTGGAATACCAGAACAGGGAAGTGGGAAGTGGTGGATGAGGGAGCAGGGGGAGGGAAAAGGGCATGTGGGACCTTAGGGGGCGTGGGGAAACAAAAAAAAAGGGAAATGAAATGTAAATATAGAATATATCCAATAAAAAAAAGGAAGAAAAAAAGAAATGGGCAGCAACTTTGTAACACACACAAACACACACACTACACATACACACACAACTCATACACACATACACATGTACACACATACACACATACATAAAAAAAAAGATTGCACTCCAATGCCAACATTTCACATGTTCAGCAGAAATTAAAAAAATAAAAATAAAAAAGAAGGGAGGAAGAAGGAGGGAAAGGGGAAAACTTAAAACAAATCAAACATTCAGCCAAATAAACCATATGCTAGAGAAGTTTCTCAACTTGTCCATGTCATATAATGTTCATTGGATTTTGAAATTCAAATGATTGTTAAACTCCATCTTAGTGATTACAATGCAGTCAATAAAGTTAATAGAATAAAAGACAAACTGCAAAAAAAAATAAATTATTCACCTATATCTCTAAAGCCCACACTGAAGATGAACTTCAATCATGTACAGTTGAAAGTGAAAATAGTTCTGAAATATAAAATTTTAAAGAAAACAGCATGTACTTGTACTTTATGTATTGTGCAGTCTAATCAAGATTATTCTTCCAACAGATGGCTATGCACAGTCTAATTACACTATGGCTAAGAAGGATTGAAGTGTCACAAAATGATAAATTATCATAAAGAGCAAAGACGTAAAAAACTCATAAAGCCAACATTTATCTGACATGGTCTGTTAATTAGTACTGCTAACCCCTCAGATGCTTTGTCAATTTTTGTACTTGAATTTATGTATTTTCCTATAAGATATCCAGCTTTATTAAGGTATGATTGACAAAAAAGCTTTGCACATATTTATGTTTATGAGATAATGTTCTGTTGTACATGCATAACACAATAAATCTAGGTAACATAGCACTATTAAAAATACCATACTACAACCTCTGACTGTTTCTGCTATATAGGTATGTTCTCCATAGGTTTTTAAAATTATTTTGACATCCTGACTGCAGTTTCCCTCCCCTCCTCTCCTCCCAGTACCCCTTCCAGTACCACCTCCCTGCTCACCTCCCTCATGGACTCCTCCATTTCTCTTTAGGACTCCCACAGCCATCAACCTCTGTATATCAAGTTGCAGAAAGACTAAGTACCTCCTCTTCTAATCAGGTTAGAGGAGGCAACCCAGTAGGAGGGAAAGGGACCAAAAGACAGGCAAAAAGTCAGAATCAACTCCTGCTCCCACTCTTAGAAGTCCACAAGACCTAGTTATGCTAATGTAGCATATTGCAGTGGGTCTAGGTCAGACCTATGTATGCTTTCTGGTTATAAGTTCAGTCTCTGAGCTTTTGGGCTAATATCCACTCATCAGCAAGTGCATACCATGTGTGTTCTTTTGTGATCACTCAGGATGATATTTTCTAGTTCCATTCATTTGCCTAAGAATTTCATATATTCATTCTTTAATAGCTGAGTAATACTCCATTGTGTTTATATACCACATTTTCTGTATCCATTCCTCTGTTGAGGGATATCTGGGTTCTTTCCAGCTTTGGCTATAATAGATAAGGCTGCTATGAACATAGTGGAGCATGTGTCCTTATTACATGTTGGCGCATCTTCTGGGTATATGCCCTGGAATGATATAGCTGAGTCTTCAGGTAGTACTATGTCCAATTTTCTCATAAGTGGATATTAGCCCAAAGTTCAGAATACCCAAGATACAACTCACAGACCACGTGAAGCTCAAGAAGACCAAAGTGTGGATTAAAATACCCATGACTCACAGTCAACTAATAGACTGAGCATAGGGTCCCTAATGGAGGAGCTAGAAAATGGACCCAAGATGCTGAAGGGGTTTGCAGTTCCATAGGAGGAACAATAATATGTACCAACCAGTGCCCCAGAGCTCCCAGGGACTAAACTCCAACTAAAGTGTACACATGGAAGCACCCATGGCTCCAGCTTCATATGTAGCAGAGGATGGCCTTTTCAGACATCATTGAAAGGAGAAGACATTGGTCCTATGAAGGCTAGATTCCCCAGTGTAGGGAAATGCTAGGTCAGGAAAGTAGGAGGAATGGGATAGGGGGTTTTTGGAGGGGAATGAGGAAAGGGGATGCCATTTGAAATATAAATAAAGCAAATATCTAATCAAAGAAAAAAGAAAAAAAGAAAAAGAAAAAAATGTTGAGTCTCTGTGAGTCCCTACCAGCTTAGATGATTCTGTGGGATTTCATGTGATATTCTTGACCGCCTGTGGCACCTATAATCCTTCCTTTCCCTCTTCCTCTAATTCACAAAGGTCCCCCAAATATTTGACTGTGGGTCTCTGTGCCTGTTTCTATCAGTTGTTGACTAAAATCTCTCAGAGGACATTGGGTTAAGCACCAATCTATTAGTATGGGTATCATTCATTGACTTGTTTTCATCTTAGTTTAGAACTCTATTTATAATTCACTGCCCTGGCAACCACTATTATGAGTTTTGCATTGTTGTTGTGGTGGTGGTGGCGGTTGTTTGAGAACCTTTCTCATTGTGTGTTTAAATTTTCCCAACATAATGCCTTCAAGACGCACCCATGCTGTTGCAAGTGGTGGGGTTTCTTTCTTTAACACAAGAAGAAGTGCATGCATGTGGCTGAATTTCATATTCTTATTCATTCATTTACTGATGGATCCTTAGATTGCTTCCATTTCCTGGCTATTGTGAGCAAGATGGCCCTGTACTGGCTGGTTTTGTGTGTCAACTTGACACAGGCTGGAATTATCATAGGAAAAGGAGCTTCAGTTGGGGAAGTGCCTCCATGAGATCCGGCTGTGGGGCATTTTCTCAATTAGTGATCAAGTGGGGGAGGGCCCCTTGTGGGTGGTACCATCTCTGGGCTGGTATTTTTGGGTTCTATAAGAGAGCAGGCTGAGCAAGCCAGGGGAAGCAAGCCAGTAAGGAACATCCCTCCATGGACTCTGCATCAGCTCCTGCTTCCTGACCTGCTTGAGTTCCAGTCCTGACTTCCTTTGGTAATGAACAGCTGTGTGGAATTGTAAGCTGAATAAACCCTTTCTTCCCCAACTTGCTTCTTGGTCATGATGTTTGTGTAGGAATAGAAACCCTGACTAAGACATGGCACTGAACATCAAAGTACCTTCTCCAGCTCCCTATTAGTTTGGACTTTCTTAGGCTTCCATTTTCTTCTTCACAGTCCAGCTAGTCATGCCATGCCTGCATAGTGCCTGGTGGCTGGCATTTCATTTATTTCCCTTTGCCTTCTTTGGTAATTTTCCTATCAAAAAATTCTTTCAAATGCTGAGAAAGAATAGTGTCATAAGTGACACCAACTAATAAAATACTAAAATGACTTTGTGATTTTTCTTAATTTACCGTAACATATAAGCCTTAGAAATTTGTAAAACACAGAGAAAATGTGGGCTTACAAATGACTTGCTTTGTGTAAACAATTGTGGAATGTTTGAGATCTTTAAAAGTCTGTGTGTTCCTCATGCACTGCTTCCTCCATTACTAGAAATAGTCTCCTTGGGTTGATTCCATCTTCACAAACCAAGAGGAAGCAAGGGGAAGAAAATGGTGATGAGAGAAAGAAATACTAAGACTTGAAACAGAGCTTAGGTAGAAATCAAACATCTAGGATTCTGGGAGAAACACAAGTAGGAATAGATGGTGCAATTTCTGAAAATTGGCAACATTTTCAAGTCATATTAGAAAATCTCAAATTTATGAAATTTTCCACTATAGATTCATTATTTTGTCTATAGGGAAACATGGGAACTCTACCTCACTTATAAAACAAATACAAATTAATACTCAACAGGAATAAGAGTAATATGAATAAAGGAAAAATAAATCATTTCCATAGTTCAACAAAATCTCACCGATGTCAAACAGCACACAATGTGCAAGGAGTATAAAACTACTGAGTATGACATATTTTGTTTTGTCACAGGAATTCCATGCAATTTTAACAGGAGATCTTGTAATGTGACTCATCCCTTTATCAGTTTAAGTGAGAAATTTGATTATCCATACAGATGTAGGAAAGTCCTTTCAGATATTCAACACATTTCTTTTATGATATGAACTGTTGGCAGAATTGAAATCAGACTGGTGTTCTTAAAACAGGAAATAAGGAAATGATTTGAAACTCTACCAAGAAGTCTATATGAATTGTGTGTATGGCAAACTGTTTGGTATCACCATTTTATTCAGCTTTTTGATCAATTTCCATACTATAAAGATGGACTAAAATGAATAAAGAGAAATTAAATATAAATTCCAATTTTCATACATATTATCTATGTATTTTGCAAAAGCCAATAGTTTTTCTGTCTTCCAAGCAAATGGAAATTAAAAACCTACAGTTGAAAGTAAGATCAAATTTACACTGTAAAATAGTGTACTAGTTATGTTGGTTAGTTGTAACTGTCAATTTGACAAACAAAAGTCACCTGGGAACAGAGGACTATCAGGACTTACATTAGGAGAGCAGGCAAGCAAGAATCTTGAAGTTTGTCCTCTGTTCTTGAATTAGGATGTGACACTCCAGTTCTTGCCTTGACTTCTATGACATGATTGGTTTCAACTTTGAGGTGCTAAGCCAAATAAACCATTGTCCCTGAGGCTGCTTTAAGTCAGAATATTTGTAACAACAACAAACAGGAGACTAATGGGGTGTCTGCTGTGAACAGACACCATGACGAAGGCAAATCTTACAAGGATATTTAGTTGGGGATGGCTGACAGGCTCAGAGGTTCAGTCCATTATTGTCAAGGCAGAAGCATGACAACATTCAGAGAGGCAAAGTACAAGAGGAGCTGAGAATCCTACATCTTCATCTGAAGGACACTAAGAGAAGACTGGCTTCCAGGCAGCTAGGACGAGAGTATTAAGTCCATGCCCACAGTGACACACCTATTTCAACAAGGTGACACCTCCTACTGGGGCCACACCCTAGGCCAAGTATATAGAAATCATCATACTGGGTGAAGAGATGACTTAGCAGTTAAGAGCACTGGCTGCCTTTCCAGAGGCCCTGAGTTCAATTCCTAGCAACCACATGGTGGCTCATAACCATCTGTAATGGGATCTGATGCCCTCTTCTAGCAGGCAGGTCTACATACAGATAAAGTACATATGTACATTAAATAAATAAATAAATAAATAAATAAATATTGTTTTAAATGACACTAGAACATTGCCTCTTAAAAAATCCAAGGACTTCAAATATTTTTTTGGAAATATTCATGTTACCCTTTTTAATGTTGTGAAGGCAAATTTAAATAAACTACCTGCATTTTAGATGGCAATGTTAGTACTCAAAATGTTTTCATGAAAATCAATGATCCTGATAAACTCAGACACAATTAGGTATATCAGTAATTTAGTTTGAAATGTAGCAATAGTTTTTCTTTATTTGTGTTGCTTGAGACATCCATACATATTCTATGATGTCTGGGCAACAAAGCTAGGAGGTGTGCAAGAATTCAGTAAGTCAAAGATATTACAGGTAGTCATAGCACATAACCCATACAACTTTTAGATCCATACAGGATAATATACAAGCCAATGCTGGAAAGCTCACAGGCATACCCTGGTTACACATGGTGGACAGCTGACACACATGGAGACCAGAAAACAGGCCTTGAGTAGGCATACATGATTATACCAGTTGGCTTGCAAAAAGCACTGAATCTGACCCCAGGACACATTTAGATAATACTCACACTCTACATCCTTATCAGTGCCCTGTTTTCTGAATTTAATTGGCACTTACAGCCTCCTGTTATGTACACACTCTATAATATAGATATCCTAATATCTTTTAATAATCTTTTAAAATATTCACAAATTCTATTTTAATATTACATTTTATATGATGTTGATATTAATTTATATAATACAACAATAAGGTTAGTGTAGATTTCCTAAACAATATATATTATAAAAACTATATAATATAGATAATATTAATTTAAGCAGTATATAAATTTTCTATAAAATGTAAGTAAACAGCACATAATGTTAAAACACTATCCACATTCTGACTGGGAGAATTTGTAGCTCATATCATAGGCCTGAATTTAGAGATAGGAAACTTATGACAATATTATTTAAAAATTAAATTTATTACATAATATATTAAAATAAGACTAAAATACCATAGTTAATATTACTAGGGTAGATTGTTAAAACTGCACATTGTATATTCATAAAATCAGGATAAAAGAACGAATAACAGTCATTGACATGTTTAAATGCTATAATTTTCCTTCCAAAGGAATGTCTAGACAATGGGTACCAGTGTCCATAGAGCAGTCATTCACAATGATGCTACTGACAACTGAAGTTCCAGAATTATAGAAAAGTAGATCAATGGCACCTCTTTTTTTATCTATAGACATACTTATAGAGGCATCATGTTTATTTTTACCAATACGGTTAATAAATATATAAAATATATTTTGTTAAAATCCAAGGAGAATGCAAATAAAGAACATAAAATTCAATAAAGTGAGATAATGACTGCCTAAGAGGATGATTTCCTTGACATTCTAGGTAATGAGCTTGTAAACTAATAAGAAAACTATGACAAGCATATCTAATTATGTTGTGGCCGAATTTGTTGAGAGGAGAAAATTATTTTTGGCTGGAAGAATAATTCACTAAGAATTTAATAACTGAGTTGCTGCTTGATGGAAGGATAGGGCATAATAAGCATGGGCTAGAATGAGAATCGGTGCAGGTGGAAGACGCTGTGTATACACAAAGGCCCAGAGGTGAGAGATGAGACATTCACAGCTGGATTGAATGTGGCACCTAGAGATCACACAAACAGAATGCCGAATGACATGTTGTAGTCGATAGCCTTTACTTATGAAACAATGAACTGAGTGGAATAGAAATATTATTCCTGAAGCAGGTTATAGGATGTAAAATATAAATGAGAAACATTGTGGGGGCAATAACTCAAGCAAAAACATAGTAACTGTCCAAACAATAGCATTTGTGATGGATAAGATTGATGCAAGAAACACTAAAGGAGTCAGTTCATTAGCAGACTAATGTCTGTACATAGGAAATCGTTCACTGGATGAATTATTTGCTGATTGGCAGGGACTAGAGACAGCCATGAAGGAAATCACTGGGAAAAAAAAACCCTCTGCCTTTCAAATTTTATTGATAGAAAGACGGAGATGGATAATCAGAAAAAAACTCATAGTATAACTTAAAATGAGTTGCAAAGTCAGTGCTAAAATGATATCCACAGTAGTGAAGATGGAGATACAAGCTTGGTTAGAAACACTAGATGATGTATTTCCTCACGTTTACACAAGGTGAGTGAAGACAGAAAGAGATGGGTCATTGAGCCCTCAGCTTTTTCTTTGACAGTAATCTGGACACAGGGCATATCATGAGCAAATGCTTTCGAGGTAGAAGTATGTTGAAAAATTTCAAAGCCAGGAGACTGTATGTATGTGAGGGTGATATCACATCACAGAGAAACTATACAAGAGTCTGTGTGTTTCCCATGTGATGGCCTTAGATTTAATTCAGCAGATGAAGAGAGAGATCAGAATCCTAGACTATAGATACCTCATAATATGTTTTGGGTGTCAACAGGATGACTATCATTACCATATTTGAGAAAGAACACTGTGGATATGGGGAGAATCAATAGGAGGCAGCTAGACAAAGCCCAGAGAGAAGCTGACACTTCACTTAAGGTCGAGTAATCATGACTGTTAGGAAAAATCAAGAAAAAAATGTCACATTGATGACATGGACAGATCCATGCTAAATTTTAAATGTTAATAGTATTCTCAGGTAGATATTTAAAATACAAATGTATCAGTTATTTTCCTTAGGTAATATACAAATTATTTGGAAACTCTTTTTAGTGAAAATTTTTGAAATCATAAAAGAATGAAAAGCATCTTGGTATAAGAAAGCGTAACCTTTAAACCATTTTAAAACTGTCAAACAGAAGACATACTAGATATTTTCTTTTTCTAATCTTTTCTGAAGACATGACTTTAGATACTGAATGAACATAAACCAGGAATCTGCTGTGTCCAAGTATCTTTGACATTCTCAGCATGGAAATAATAATCACATTTACCACAAGCGATTATATTAAATAATCATATATTTGTTACTAACAAAATCAGTGTTGGCTATAAAATTCCATTACTCATGCAAGTATATTATATCATCCTGGATCTTTTACATCTCTCATTATTGCTAAGGGACAGATAGGTTATTAGAAGTTTGACATTGTGAATGTTCATATGAATAAATGATGACATTTGGAATATAGCAGCTTTGCCTGCACATGCTCCCAATCTTCAGGCTGCTTTTTGGAAAAGTGATGCCAAGATTTCTGAGAGTGAGACTCACATAACCAAAACATTCAGATTCCAGAATTAAGTCAAGGGTGAGGAGACAGAATTTACTGAAAGTAAACATCCTTCCAGAAAGTACTCATCACATAATTTGTGGTGCCATATCTAATAGCAAAACAGCATGATTAAGAGAGCCAAGATGACCACTACCTGAATGTATGTTATGTTTATATGAAATCAACGCTCAAAAAATTCTAGACACAGAACAAATATTTTATTCAAAAGACCTGATGGGAGAAAAATCTTGAAGAAAAAGTTGCCAAGTAGCATGTCAGAGTAATTTGCCTACTGAGTAGTTTAGACACATTTGGACTCATAATGAGTTTTATTTTTTGGGGGGGTAGTGGTTTCTAGACAGGGTTTCTCTGTGTAACCCTGGCTGTCTCAGAACTCACTCTATAGACCATGCTGACCTCAAACTCAGAAATCTACCTGCCTCTGTATCCCATGTTCTGGGATTAAAGGAATGCGCCACCACCACCCAGCTCATGAGTACTTGGTCTGCGTCTTTGTTTGGGTAGATGTTTGATCGTTAGAAGGTGCACCTTGTACTCAGCCTGTAAGAGGGTATGAAAGCTGAAATTTCATTTGCACACCAGAAATACTGTGTCATGTGGACTTAACAGTGTGACCCTCCTAATGAACTTTGGATTCCCCTCAATAAATTCATGTACTAATATAGAGCCTGTTTTACTTAGTTCTGGTGTGATCGTCTTTTGAATGAGGCTTCTATTGATTGAAAATATGGATTTTGTCATAGAAAATAAGTTTATCTGGGTAATATGTCATACAATACTTCTTTAGACAGACTATGTCAGGACCTTTAAGAACAGATAAAATATAGATTACTGGGGGCAAACTTCAAAATAATTCATAAGCTTCAGGTTGCTTGATGTTTTAACCGGGTAGTCTTAATACTATTCTTTTGCTGACATAAATAACTTAAAGGCAACCACTGTGATCTGTCCTCTGGCAATTGTCATGAGAGAGTTGCATTTTTCCCTAGTGAACTCAGTGAAGAGATACTTATTAAATACCCTCCTAAGAAAATGGACTTTGTAGAATCATTTTGTTTGAGTTTTCTGGTTAAACACTGATCAATACACTCCAAGAAATTCTATTTTTCAAAAAATATACATAATATTTATAATGCAAATGAGTAAAAAGTTTGTGTCATACCTGAGAGTCAATGTCTCCTAAGCCTGACATAGAGACATATTATAGACATATAACCTATGTATATAATCTATGAATAACCTAACTTAATTATCATTTGATTGTATAGTTCAGGGACAAGGAACCAAAATCTCTTAGTATATTTTAGGGATCTTTATTTTTAACATTGATTTGGCATTAGATATGGCAGCATTAATGATGTGATAAATTCCAGAAGATCACTTCCAGGTAATTCTGTGTCCTCTGTCTTGACTTTAACCTGGAACTACTTAGAAAGTTTTGATTATATTTTGAGTCCAACCCTCAACAATTCTGATAGTACTGTTCCAAATACAGACTAGAATTGAACTAAACTCAACCAAAGATATTGTATTCCAAATGTGATATCAGTCTATGAGCCTATTCAAAATCTCATACATATAATCAGTTATCTCTCCCCAGCAATGGTGAATAATATAAAATCACTACACACACACACACACACACAAATTTGTATAATCAAAGTAATTTATAGACATTTATTTTATTAGTTCCAAGTATATTATTAGTTACTATAATCATATGAGGCAAGTATCATCATCAATCTCACTTAACAGATAAGGGTGAGAGGTATTGTGACTAATGCTACAAAGATAGTAAGTGACAGTGTTGGCATTAGAATTTACTCTGTATGGGTCTAGAAGTCATACTCTTAACACTGTTAACAGCACATATTATTCCTACACTGCATGATCTGTACAGATTCTACACTGTACAGATCACTGAACTGTATATTTGCATGCCTTGAAAAACATCCCTTCAACTTCTGTCACATTAAAATTCTCTACATTTCCATGTCACTAACAAAAATTCACCTCTTTATGGGATGTCTTCTATTTCTCCCTATTCTGGGAAGTGATTGCCCCATGATAGCAGTGACCAAATACAATTATGCCTAAATCTTTTGGTATGACTCACATTGACATATATGTTCTTTGAGAAAAAAATCCTATCTGCATTTATTTTGTATATATGCCTTAACATGTTCTCAAGATTAATAGCCCTTAAATATTTTCTGATTGATTAAATGAATAATTAAGTGAGAGACCACACTACTGAATGTAGTCAACGATGAAGACAAATGCAAATCTTACTCTTTTAAGAAAATAGTTAAGTAATTTTGTTGAATAAGAAATAAAACTAAAACATCAAAGTCATCATAATTTACATCTATATTTGTGACAGGCATTAGATTTCAACTGCAGAGGATTTTGACTGTTGAGGATTTTAAGCTGACACATAGTGCATCCTGTACTCACAAGCAACACCAAAATAAATAAATAAATAAATAAATAAATAAATTAAATAAATAAATAAATAAATAAATAAATAAATCTATCTAAGAAGATTGCCTGAGAAATCTTAAAGAGTTAGTAACTCCACACCATGATGTAGACAATGTCTTTTATACCCAGCTAACCAAGGAAATGTTGTGAAGTATAAAGAAAGACTGTAATAAGGCACTATGCAGGGTGTATGTGTGTGACTAACACACCCAAGTGAGAGAATGACAAGGCAAATTGCAAGCATAACAACCAGAAAGACAGTGGACATGTGCTAGGTGTTATATGACTAATTCAGGGGCATGAAAACTGTTTAAGATGAGAGCTTTATCAGTACTTGTTGAACAGTAAAGGGAACACGTGGACAGTGAGCACAAACTGGAAACACAGCCATGATGAAAGGGTTTGGCAGTCGTCCCTGACACAACATGTAATGTTGAAGCTACAGAGCAAGATTTGAAAACTGGGACTCATATAATGAGCTATACATTTATACATGGTTTCAAGAATTGTAAATGGTGGAAGTTGTTACCCACTTAATTTTGTACAACTATAATAATTTTATTGAAGCATAATCATACTGATCCATTTCATTATTGTGTAGGGTCTTTGGTTTGCTCCAGTGGAAGGCACTACAGTTGCGAAAGAGGCACATGTGGCCTGTAGAATAGAAGATATCTAATACTTTACAGAAGGAATTTTCTAAGAATAACAAAATATGTTTACATGTATTATAAATCAATTAGGTATTAGGAAAATACATTAAACTCTGAAGATAATATTTTACCTTGAAGCCTTTATCATTTGGATCTGCCAACATTTATACCAAGCAAGAAAATAAATATCAAGCATGGAATAATACAAAGGAATAGTAGTGTCACCTTGAATATGGAGGTTCTGGAGGCAGAGGATGTGATAATGCTTGTGGAGACGAAATCATAGGTTGAAAATAATCAGAACTGTGTGGCCAGTGGCAGTGGGTGTCAATCCGTGTATGTCCTGGGACAGGGCTAGTAAATGAATGAGCCAGGACCAACAAGACTTAAAAGATATATGTTAGCTTCTTTTCTTGACACAAAGGGAGATCATAGAAGGAAAGGAGTGTCTGGAATGATTTATCAGGTAAAGATGCTTGCCGTCAAGCCTGATGATCTAAGTTTGATCCCCAGTAGGAGACAGTGGATTCCTTTCAACCTCTGTATTCATGTCTGACCCATCAAAAAGTAACAACCGAAATAAACCAAAAACAGTTCTGAAAAGTGAAGCAAGTAGATATAGCACAAACATTTGCAGCTTAAGCTCTGTGCAGCAGCAGTTGCCCTCAGCAAGAGCCATGGTTTTCTGAACCTGGAAAGTCTCACAATGAGACTGCCTACACCTGAGCCAAGCAGGGATAACAAACACCATGCAGAAATGAATGGTGGAAAAGTATTGGCCTCAACCCCACACAAAGAACTATCAGGTCTTAAGGAATGGTGAGAGTTGGAGAAACGGTTTTCCCCAGAGAAGTGCAAGACAATTGGTTATCTAATACCCAATGGCTAGCCCAGAGAACACACACAAGTAACATTACACAGACCAAGCAGGCTGTATTTAAGAATATATGTGTATATACATAAATTAATATAACAACAAATAAATGAAAGAAGAAGGCATTAAATTGAAAGAGAGCAAGGATATATGGAGAAAGGTGTAAAGCAACCATTTTCTTGGGAGTTTAGTCTATAGGAGTTTCCAAAACATTGAGTACCTGACAGATGAAAATGATATACATAGGAAAAGCAATCTGTTAGGATATTTGTTAAAAGAAATAAATAGATATTATAGAAATGCCTGAAATTTTAATAATCTGAGTGGATAACTAACATTGTATATTTCATTGATTATCTACAATTGATGATTATTATTATGACACTTGAAAATAGATATCACCTATTAGAAAAATACAATTGAGTTCATCCTAGAAAGATCAGCATTCCTAGTCTACTATCTTTGAATTTCTCTTTTAAAACATTTTAAAGTGAACACTCTTTTGCAATGATGTAAAAACTGATTGAAGTTTACACATATCAATTAACGGAGAATAGGCCATGAATGTGAAAGAGAGTGAGAAAAAATGTATAAGAGTGTTTGGAAAGAGGAAAAGAGAAGAGAACATGACATAATTAGTTTATAATGTCAAAAAATAAAAGAGACAAAATATTAGTAAAATTGTGTTAAAATCATTATTTTCATACATAGAAAGTTCTTTCCTAATTTTCACTTTGCCTATATTAAGCAGAAATGGTAATTTTGAATATGAATAAAATTTTTAACTTCATATACTGCATAACCATTATATATCTTTCCTATTTAAGACAAATATTAATTTTACTTATAAGTAGAAAGTTCTTTTCTAACTTTCACTTTGCCTATCTTAAACAACAATAATAATTTTAAATAAGTGTTTTCAATTTCTTGTTTTCATAATTTATATCTATCATGGATATCTTTTCTTTTAAAAACTAATTTAAGAATGTTTACAGAGTTATTTCCATCCATTGCCCTCTCTACCATTTTTTTTTAATTTTGTGCCTTTTATTATTTCTATGTTTGGAAAGTAATGAGAATGATTGTGCTTAGCTCTGTGTTTGAAAATTGCATATATATACATGAGGCAAAGCAGCTGAGCGGGACGTGGGCCAAAATATTTAGCTTAGTTTCCTGCTACAAAATATCTCAGACCAACTCTTACCCAGCATAAAAACTCAGTGTCAAGGCAAGTCAAGGACAGTTCAGTCACAGAATGAACTGAGTTCTCATCAAAGATTCAAGTGCCGATGATGTCCTGGGCCAAACCTACTGAGCCTGAGTCTCTGAGGAAGTAGTCTGAGAATATGTATTTTTAACCAGATTTCCACATGAATCTTATACGCATTAAAGTTTGAGAACACAGACTTTCTGCATGTAGCACTTCTTATTTATGCACCAGGGGTTCTGCAAGTGTATTATGCTGCATGTTTAAAGAATGAAAAAAATATCCCTTCATCAACAAGGAGCAACTTTGAACATTAAAGACCGCCACTAATTAAAATTCAGGAGTAAAAATGGTTTGTTTATGGAAGATTTTGCCTGGCTCATCAAATTTTCAAAAGGTTCGCCATCTTCCTAGATAGATTCATCTGAAAATATACAAGGGCTTGCTGACTGATCCTAAAATGAGCAACTGAATACAAGGTTGTGATAAGAGATGGTTACAAAAAAGAATTGTGTTGAGATATTATGGGAGGGGGGAGTTATAATAAATACCATTTTCATTTTCCCTTAAATAGTGATTCAGACTTTTCTATGGATTTCCTATATTAATTTAAAAAGTACTTTTATTATATTTTAGTTATAAGAAAATGAGAATAATTTATACTACTACATTTTATTGCCAAGGTAATGGCAATCAATTTGACTATTGCCTTTCATAAGTTTGATCTGTAGTTGTGATGAAAGTATTTCAATAAATAGCCAATAGTATGCATATATATATGCATTATTTCATGTCTTTTACTTGGAACAAAAAGTATAATATAAGTATTATTTACAGTAGGAAATTGTTACCAAGCCCATTTTATTCCTTGTTTTCAGTATTCCTATTTAAGTGATGAAGAGAAGTAATTTAGAGTTCTGTAATTTCATGTATTTTATATAAAAGACCAAACAAAGCAAAATAGATTTTTTAATCTATTTTGATTCTGCTACTGGACTTCTAAAAATCACTCGACTATCTACAAATCAATTCCAAACAGGTTTACAAATTCAATAAAGGTAATTTGAACAAGACATTTTTACTAACTTGTTTCAGTAAGTTTATTTTTATACATAAAGAAATTTCTAAATAACACTAAAAACTCAGAATAATGCTAGAGATAAAATAACTTTCTGTGCTCCCCTATGAACCAAATTTGACTTGGATTTCTTGTTTTTGTTTGTTTCCTAATGGGACTTGGAGGTGGGAGTTAGAAGTGGATTTTCTCTGCCTAAACAAGAGGGTCTTGAGATTAAGCACTCAGAACACATAAGGAAGAAGGCATACCTACAAGAAGATATACAAAAGAGAAGCAAAGTGGGAAAGCCAGTTTTCCCTGGCTATGGGAGAAAAGGTGGCAGATATCTATCCCGAAGCATCTGACTTTCACAAACAATGAGCCTGATATCTGAGAATCAAGTTTGTCTTGTCAAAGCAATGTACTTTCATAATATCAACCTAGGCAAAACAAAGGCAGCTGGGTGAGGAGAGAGAACAGTACTTTAACTTGCATTCTAATGTTTCATTGGATCCACGCAATCCTGTCCCTTTGGAAAGATAATTATTTTAGAATTTGATTAGTATAATACACATTGCAGTTCTTACAAGGTGTTTGATTGGTAGTGGGCCTTTAAAATGAATAGGTTATTTCAGATACATCTTCCTCAAGAACATTGTTACATGGATACAAAAAGCATTTACCTGGTGCCTCTGGAGAGGCATTTGGAGGATTATAAAACAACTTGGCCATCATAAATAAACCCTCCCATACTCAAACAACTTGATGACTGAGAATAATATTCTTGGTTAAGAATGTAGTGCCAGATTCATCATCCATCTACCAAAATAATTTATGCAATGATTAAGCTGAAATAATTATTCATAGTTGTTCATTCATTGTCCAAGCACCATGAAATAGAGAAACACATTGAGCATATCTGCAGTAAAACAAGAAATAATGATCATTGAGCATTCCTCATGTATGAAACATCAAACACAGTGCATTCATCTTGTCATTTAGTCCTTAGCTAGACATTACACTCCTACAGAAGACAGAAAACTAACAGTAACAAGCTTGGTATGGAGAGGGATAGTTCAACACACGTTATTATATTTGTTGTCTGTAATTATAGAAAATTTGAGTATTACAAAATAGACACTCAAAATAGCAAATAATTTTATACATGTAGGTAGCTTTCTATAAAATTAGAAATGTGCTGCTCTGTTAGATATTTAAAGCTCTTATATGAGTCACTTGGATAAGCACATTCATTTAATGAATTTCTTTCATTCTTATGTACTTCTCTTAACAGTGATCACACTGTGAAAATGTGTAGCATCCTGGATAATTAAAGGTCAGTTAACAGTAAGCCCAGGAATATACTTATACAGCTTAATACACTCAAGAAGAACCTTGGAACGGAGGAGCTGATAATGAGTTCAACTGGATGGATTAGGGATTTCAGAATGACGACTGGCCAAATCTTAGTAACTATTATTAGAAAAATGGGTGAAGAAATTATTTATGATGTTTCTATAGGAAAATACCAGGAAATCACTATGTTCATAGCAGCCTTATATATAATAGCCAGAAGCTGGAAAGAACCCAGATGTCCCTCAACAGAGGAATGGATACAAAAAATGTGGTATATATACACAATGGAGTACTATTCAGCCATTAGAAACAATGAATTCATGAAATTCTTAGAGAAATGGATGGAGCTGGAGAATGTCATACTAAGTGAGGTGACCCAGTCTCAAAAGAATACCCATGGTATACAGTCACTGATAAGTGGATATTAGCCTAGAAGCTTGGAACACCAAAGACACAAATCACATTTCAAGTGATGTCTGACAAGAAGAAAGGAGTGGACACTGGTGCTAGAATGGACCAAATCATCATTGTGGGAGAGTACAAGAACAGTAAAGTGGGAGGGGGTGGATGCGGGGGCAGGGGGAGGGAAAAGGACATGTGGGACCTTTGGGGGTGGGGAACCAGAAAAAGGGAAATGAATTGTAAATATAGAATATATACAATAAAAAAAATCCAAAAAAAAAGAAAAAAAAAAGAATCTGATATTGCATATGGAATTCCAGACAAGTTGGGAGTGGCAGGAGTTACACAAGAGATAGGAAATGGACAGGGGTCAAAACTATGTCATTTCTTTTTCATTCCTACATTGGGCTCAAAATGAAATTATAACCAAGATGCATAGTTAGAAAATGGAGAAAAATTAGTTTGAGAATTCAGCCAAGGTGAATGGTCAGTAAATGGTCAGACCCAAGGAAACACTGCACCAAGCTCTCCACCTGCATCCCAGGGCACTCTTCCTTGTGCTGTTGTTTTGTCATTGTTTGAATGTTTTGCTCTTGTTTGCTTGTTTTTAACCTCAAAGGTTTTTATCGGCTCAAGTGACAGAAAAAAAAAAAAAAAAAAAAAAAAAAAAAAAAAAAAAACCAGACCAGAACTGTGTTTCTTCAATATTTGTAAAATTGGAATGCATTTTTAAAACAACTAGACATTTGGTTTAAAAGGGAAATAAAACTACGGCCATATATCACAATAGGTAGACTAGGCAAAGAAAGCCAGTATTATGTACAAGTGCAAACTAAGTTCAAAAATGGGGTGGGACTTTCAAAGCTCTGCTTCTAGAAACCATTTAGATAATAATACCCTGGGGGGGGGGGAACCAAGACTAAAACGAGTATACAAAGAAATAGTGAGCAGTCACTCACTCTTCCTTTATTTCAAAACACATTTAAAAACATTTTATTGAATTGTGTGTAGGGGTGGGGAGCAGTCATAGAACAATTTTTCAGGAGTCAGTTTTCTGCTTTTACCATATAGGTTGTAGGGTTTGAACTCATGTCTCCAACTACAGCAGTAAGTACCTTTATATGCAGAGTAATTCAGTTGTCTCATGTAATAACTCTTTAAAGGCATGCTATATTATATTCTATACTGGGTGTTATAAACATACACATTTAAGTTCATACTGTATATCTTAAAGAAACGTCTAATGAAGTGGGTAGATCAGCAAAGCACTGCTCTCTCCCCATTTAAGCACAGATTCACAACTGGAATTTGAGCCTATATACTCTATGCAATGCTAGTTTTTCATTCTTATTTTCTGAACAACTCCCATTTGCTAAGTCAATGTAAAATGTCAATATTAAAAAAAGTGATCCTTGAACAAATTATGAAACAAAGCATTTCAGGATTTGCTTTGATGGCCTCAATAGCCCAGAAATGATGGTGGCCATTCTTGTCATGCTGAGGTAGCTTTTCATTAGCTTCAGTTAACCAGAGTGCTTCTTCTGAAGCCAGTAAGAATGACGACCAATGGTTTTCCTATATTCATTATGTAATTATATCTAAGGCTTTGTTCTCATTTTCTCAAAATCACTATAATCTCTGCTTTGGAGACAGTCCCTGCATACAAGGACACCCTCCTTGAGCCATCATAATTGGAGGTTCCAAATTATGTGGAGGGTCACTACTCTTTCCTCCACAGAAAGTAAAAGGGAAAAGACAGAGACTTGATAGAATCTCGAGGTTCTGATATGTGTACCCTGCTCTAACATACTCCAAATGTGCATGCTCACAATTTAGATAAAATAGTGTTGGTCTTTGAAAAGAATTGCTTCTGTTGGAAAATATATACCCAGTATGAAAATTAATGCCTTGAACTGAGACTGTCAGAATTCTTTGATGTAATGGGTCTTTCCGGGGACTGCATTATTCAGAATAGTTTAAAATATGCAAACAATACACCAGGAGATTCAAAGTCTATAAAATTATTCTAAAGCAGAACAAAATTTCCCTGATCTTTAAAGGGATTCAGCTATTAATTTTTAAATGCTGAACAGAGTTGACATTTCAAATTGAATTGTTACTGGAGTAATCACATTGAATCCCTTGGTTAAATGTTCAAAATGGAATTTATGAAATATGCATGTAACCAAATCAAGGCACTGGCTTGCTTCACAGTATACAGTTTTTATTTATATAAACTACATCTTTTTTATTTAAAAATGAAATCATCACTTGATAGCAAGACATCCTTTCATTTCAAAGAAAATCAGATATTAGAAAATTCAGGCGACTTGTGTTATCCTTTCTTATACCTGAGTTTGCTGTATTCTTACAGTTTATGAGGAGATAAGATTTGAGATCAAGAAACGTAGTCTGTTATGTTAATACTGGGACAATGTTAGCATTCCAAGACAATGTTATATATCACAAGTAACTCCCAAGATTAAATTACCTGACATGTGGAATAAGTATATTTTCTGATAATGTAAACCATTTATATAGAACATAATCCAACATTTCAATTAGATTATAGCTGCCTTTCAGTTGTTTCAGAAAGTAAAATACTGTACTTTTAATAATGGTACTAATCTACTTTTTAGATAAATCTTTGAGGGACTGGGGTTATAGCCCAGTTGCTATAGTGCTTCCTTTGCATGCATGGTGACCTATAGTTTTATCACAGAACTATACAAAACAGGTGTGCTGATGGATGCTTTTCTTGTCATCCCTTCATTTGGGAGGTAGAGGTAGGAGGATCAAGAGCTTTATGTAGTCCTCAGCTATATAGAAAGTTCAAGAGCAGCACTGGTTACATCATATCCTATAAATAAATGATTAAATCATAATTAGATATTTTGGCATATAGATTTGCTTAAAAATCACATAAGAATAATAATCAGATGACCAGGTTTTCACAGTCATGGAGAGACTCATTAGTCATAGAAGTTTAAGTCAGTTCTCTGAAAAGCCATTTAACCAAGGTTACTTGTGTTCTCTGTTTTTATGACGGTTACCTTGAACTTAGAGAGTCTAGAACTCAGAGTTTTACAAATATTTCTTGGAACTGGATATAATAGCTCAGTCTTGCAGTCCCAACACTCAGGAGGATAACATGCTCTGTATAGTAATATCCTTAGTCAAAATATTTCTCAAATAAATATATTTTAATTAAATTTAATATTAAATTAAATAACAACTTAATACATGTCTTTAGAATTAAAAGATAAGTACACTGTAGCTGTCTTCAGACACCCCAGAAGAGGGCGTCAGATCTCATTACAGATGGTTGTGAGTCACCATGTGGTTGCTGGGACTTGAACCCAGGACCTTCGGAAGAGCAGTCAGTGCTCTTAACCACTGAGCCATCATCTCGGAACTATGGTGGGTGGGAACTGGGAAAGGGGAAAGCCTTTGAAATGTAAACATAGAATATAGAAAATAAAAATAACTAAAAAAAAAAAAAAAGAATTAAAAGATAATAATAAGTAATATCAATGGTGTTTACTGCTCTAGTTGGCAGTGGATCCTGAGAGAATGGAGCCTAAAATGGAGTAGACTTAAGTCTGATCAAATAGCCAACTTTACTCAGAGCATCAAACAATTTACACTCTCAGGGTTAAGAAGAATCACATGTGCAACATGTTCAATCATAAAAACAAGCCACATGTGCTAGAAAAACATGTTTTTTTTTCCCTGTATAAACAGATGAAAATAGCCAGGTGCAATGAATAAACCGAAGTAAACTGAATCCTATCGATATACCTGAGACAGACACAAATGTACATTCCAAAAACAATTCTCTGAAGAAACGGGAGAAAACTGAAGGTATATCACAAGTCTCTTGTCTTTTTCCTTTTTTTGTTTCACAAGCTCTCAAAATTCACATTGGACCATGATTCCCAACAAAATGTATATAATTATGCATTGTTTTGCTTATTCTGTCTAACTTTTTTTTCAGGCAAAATAATATTTGCCCATTACAGTAAACTGGTTGGCTATTTGTCTTTTTAAAGAATTTGAGTCCCATTCTGCTAATAGGATTTCCTTCAAAGAACCTACACCAGAGGAAAATGTAGTATATTTAAAGCAAACCCAAGGTGTGTGCTCTTATGAAGACTGGATATAGGACTTACATCATACACAAATACACTTTTAGGTAAATCTGAATGACTAAAACTCATTTTCACTGTTTACATTAGTTAGAAAGCAAGCTGTGTGTCCTGGAATTGCTAGGTTTGAGGTACCTTTGAGGAATAGAAGAGTTCACAAAGTGTTTCTCAGCTAGTGCAATAGAAGGCGTGGTATTTCCAAATGGGTTGGAGCTCCTGAAAAGACTGAGGAGGAGCAGAGTTTTATCTTATCAAAACAGATATCTGCAGCTACTACCGTTTCCTACCTCTGCAGCAAGCTGCCCCATCAGGACTTCCTTTGCCCAGTAAATATGAAGTCACCTAATTTATAGATTCAGAGATTTGGGGATATAGATTATTTTTGAGAATATGGCTTTGGTATTTAATAAATTTAATTTAAAGTCATACCTGACTTCTAAGCTTTGGTACATACATTTACAAACAATCCAAGACTGGATTTACACAGACTGATTAAAAGAAACAAATCATGATGATGAAACAAATTGGTATAGCAGGCAGTTGGAACCTGCAGAGAAAGCGACCGAATGAAGCAGCTAGGGCGGACCAGAAGGAAGGTTGTCAGGATGGGGAGTTCTCATAATGTGTTTGCCGTGATGATTCTCCTGACTGAAGACGTCTCTAGTGGCTGATCATCCATTCTTCCTAAACAATAAATTTCATTCACATATGTGCAGTAAATCATTCCATTGTTCATAGTGCGAGCTATTTATTTTATGCCACAACCAATGCAAATCTGACTTAGGGGAAATCTTCAAATTACACATCTTACATCATAAACCCGCGGCACATAATCATTGGCCATCGCATTTGTACAGGCAGTGTCCTGCCTAGTAGTAGGTAAGACTGTGTTACATAAGGCACACCGAGGGACTAAGGCACAGTTCATGTTCTACGCAGCTTGAGATGCCAGATTTTCATCTCATCCATATTAATTTCTAAATAGAGATACGAAGAGTGTGGCTGATAAAGAAAAATGTGCACATCAGGATCCAAAGCGGAAAAGAGAACATTGGTCAAAATGTGAAAGTCAAGAGAAATGTAAAAGAATCTATTAAGATTGCTGTTTCTAAAACTGCAGTTGAGGAGGGGGGAGGGGACACACATGGTGGAAGGAGACAACTGATCCTGATAGTTGCCCTCTCACTGTGTGAGTTTCCACATAGACAATGGCAATGTGTGCTATTTACAGACACATCAACACACATACACAAGAAATAAGTGAGAGAGAGAGAGAGAGAGAGAGAGAGAGAGAGAGAGAGAGAGAGAGAGAGATCTTGGTGCAGAAGCTAAAGGTACCTGGAGATAACACACATGGCTAGCAGAATAAGCAACCCAAGAGAAATCATGGTTAGGATTATACTGTAGGATCAGAAAATTTTTTAAACATCATAAAAAATAAGATATGGAGAAAATTACTAGTTAAACTGATCTTTGATACAATTCTTTCTACAATAAAGAATGTGGATTATAGGATGCAAAAGGCAAATTAATGAGTGTTAAGGTAAGATGGCCCCATTGAAAAAAATACTTTCTTCAAGCAGGAGAACTTGGCATTAATCCTCAGAATCCATAAAGCAGCTGTATGTGGTAGAGTGTAACCTGTAATCCCATAGCAGAGAAGTGGAGACAGGATTGTCCCTGGGGTTCCCTGGCTAACAGCCTAGCCTACTTGGTGAATCCCCAGAAACTGAGAGATTCAAAGTGAACCCTGTGTTTTAGAAAATAAAAGAGCAATTCAAAACAACAACAATAAAAAGAAAAAAATAAAGAGCTAAGGACCAGTATCTGTAGTTCTCCTTGAGTCTACATGCACATGTGAGCACACACATGCACAAAGGAACAGATAGGTAAGTGGTAATGAATCAATAAAAACTGAGCATGAAATATTTTTTTTAGTATTTCTTGCTTAATAATGAAAGCATTGTAGTTAAGTATTCTTATGAGTCCATTGCAAAGTAAATAGAAAGGAGACATAGAATATGTAAAAGGAAGCAAAAAACTTTGAAGACAAAGAGGGATGTGAAAAGGTAAAATGTTGGTTTTAGGAATTTTATCACTCTGATCAGGAAAGGAATTCTAATTTTTCATTAGGATATCATTTCAACTAGAGATATCCCTAAACAGTTTCTAGTTGACAATTCAGTGATGTTGCATTTGGTAACTCTAAATATAATGAGTGTTGTTGGCAAAATAATCTCATTATGAAATGAAAATAATATGAAAATCAGGTTTCTATATTGCTCATTCTTAAGTGTTTGACCATTTAAAATAGTGAATCATGGGCTGCTCATTATGCTTTATAACTGGTACAACTTCAACATGAATAAAAGGGAGGACCAGGAAAAAGAAATGTCAATAAATAATGTATATGATCACACCTGGTGGTTTCCATCAGCACTGCCAGCACTTAAGACACTAAGACAAAAAGATCAAGAATTTTAGCCAGCTTAGACTACATAATAAACCCTTATCAAAAACAGAAACATAACCTGCTCTATATTGTAAAGAATGTTTCTAAGAATTGCAGGTCTCTGCTTCTCCATCTTCGTGGTTCTCATGCTCCCTGGCCTTGTACCTGCTGGTTCTTTTCCAGCTAATGTTGTGGTTTAATTGCTGTCAGGGAAACCTTTGTGTTGCAGTTGTTGTTTTTGTTGTTTTTTTTTTGGTTTGGGTTTTTGTTTGTTTGTTTGTTTGTTTTTGTTTTGTCTGTTTTTCTTTCTTTTTTATTATTAATTGATTATTTATTTTCATCCCAGATGTTGTCCCTCCACTCTCAATACCCCCTCACAGAGTTCTTCCCCAGTCAAGGCAGCCCTCTACCACAGAAGTGGACTCAGACCAGCCCTTGTATGCTCTTTGGTTGGTGGTTCAGTCTCTGTGAGGTCCCAGAGGTCCTGGTTCATTGACATTGTTGGTCTTCCTATGGGATCCTCATCCCCTTCAGTTCCTTTAATCCTTCCCCTAACACTTGCATAGGGGTTCCTGACCACATTCCAATGCTTCGCTATGCTTTCTCCATCTGTCTCAGCTAGCTGCTGGTAGAACCTCTCAGAGGACAAACATAACACAGCATCTGTGTCAGGGACTGCCATCTACCAATGGTATGGTTCTCAGGTTGGTCACTGGTCAGCCATTCCCTCCATATCTCCTCCATTTCTGTCCCTGCATTTCTTTTTGACAGGAATGATTTTGCATTGAAAACTTTGAAGGTGGGTTGGTGTACCCATTCCTTCCCTGGGGGCTCTGTCCATGTACTAGAGGTAGTATCTACAGGATCCATATGCCCACTGTTGGGCATATTGGGTAAAGTCACCCACTCTGAGTCCTGGGAGCCTCACCATCCCAGATCTCTGGAACTTTCTAGAGGATTCCCCCAACTCCCCACACCTGGCAGCTGCACATTTCCAGTCATTCTCCTGAGCCCTCTGGGCTTTTCTCCTGTCACCTTCCCCATACCTGATCCTGGCTCCCCTTTTTTCCTGCTTTCCCCTCTTCTACCCAGTTCCCTCCCTCCCTCCCTCCCTCCCTCCCTCCCATCCCATGAGTATTTTGTTCCTTTTTCTAAATAGGATTTAGGTGTCCTCACTTGGGCCTTCCTTCTTATTTAACTTCTAAGAGTTCATGAGATACATAATGAGTCGTCTTACTTTTTACCTAAATAGTCAAATAGTACAAACTCTCCATGATATACCACAAAGGAAACCCATCTTGAATCTCACCTCTCACCCATAAGAGCTTTTGTTTACTTGAAATAGAAAGTAAGAGATTTAGACACAGACACCTGTAGGGCGTACAGTTCAAAACATACGTCTGTACATAAAGATGTGGACAGACTTTAATGGATGTCAAACAGAATTGACTTGGCATATGCCTTTATTATAGATATCTTGCTCTTAGAACTGTGAGAAAACAAACTATCATAAAGGCAACATATTAATTAATTTATTAATTTTAAATCAGATCAGTCTTAAGGGTGGTGGTGCATACCTTTCATCCCAGCACTCTTGAGACAGAGTTCAAAGCCAGCCTGGTCTACAGAGGGAGTTCTAAGTCAGCCAGGGCGACACTAAGAGAAACCCTGTCTCAAAATAGTATTCACATAGAAACTAATTAAGAAGCATGAGATATATAATCATAACAATAGAGTATAACAATTTAAATATATTCATTAAGTTACAAGATCTTTATATAGTAGTGAATATCTTTACTAGTGACTGATACAATTTGCATACCATTTACTTTTGTATATTTCTCTGTAGATGATGCTGAAAAGAATTCCAAAAATATAATTCACCCACCACTGGTGGTAGCTTTTTTTCCCCTTAGAAATGTCAGCTGTTATCAAACAGTTCTTAATAGAACCTTATATTTTCCCATTAGGCACAGAACAAATCATTCCTTAAATTAACTATGAATTTTTGCAGGTTCAGGAGCCCACAGAGAGGAGTGTTTTGCTCACAGCATGTGGGCCTTCCACTCCAGGCTTCAGATTAACTTCAACATCAAAAGCTCTGTTCCTGCTTACAATATAGTAGAGCAAGGGTCCTCTTCCATTTATTCTTCCTTATCATATTTTTTATGAGTGGAAGTAGTTTTCTTTTTGACATATGGGACTTGATCTCACATGCAACTTAAATTTATAGTAAAGAAAACAAACTAAAGAGGGTCCCTATGTACATCTCATATATAAGACTGTCTTCCCCTGTTTTCTAGCACAAGACATCCTTGCTATCCTAATGACATATATTCTACCAAACTCAGATCTTCAACCCAGGCCCTACTCCTTTTCTGTTAATGTCATACAATCTGAAGACAAGATTGATATTAAAAGACTCCTTAACCTCTTCTAAACTCTGGTTTCTTTGGAGAGTTGGCTATTCCTTTCTTTCATCTAAACACTTGAAATAAGTGTTGGACAAAGGGATTTAAATAAAGAATATTTGACTTATTTTCTTTTTTTCTTTTTTTTTAAGATTTATTTATTATTATATGTAAGTACACTGTAGCCATCTTCAGACACACCAGAAGAGGGTGTCAGATCTCATTATGGATGGTTGTGAGCCACCATACGGTTGCTGGGATTTGAACTCAGAAGAGCAGTCAGTGCTCTTAACCACTGAGCCATCTCTCCAGCCCTCAATTTATTTTCTTAAATAACAATTTAACTGAGAGTAGAGTGATAGTACATGCCTGCAATCTCACTGTGAAGCAGGGCAGCTCCTCTGAGTCAGGAGTCAGTCAAGGACCCACCCAGGCACAAAGAAGATTTGGTTGTTTTTTTGTTTGTTTGTTTGCTTTATTAGCTATTTTATTTATTTAGGATATACACCCTATCCCTTCCCCTTCTCCCCCTACTCACAAAACCACTCACTCCCTCTACCCTGCCCTGGCCTTCCCCTATACTGGGGCAGCCAGACTTCTCAGGATCAAGGGCCTCTCCTCCTTTTGATAATCCTGCCTATGTCCAAGAGTGATATAGCTGGGTCCTCTGGTAGTACAATGTCCAATTTTCTGATGTACTGCCAAACTGACTTCCAGAGTGGTTGTACCACCTACAATGCCACCAGCAGTGGAGGAATGTTCCTCTTTCTCCAAACCTGCTGTCTCCTGCGTTTTTGATCTTAGCCATTCTGACTGGTGTAAGGTGAAATCTCCAGGTTGTTTTGATTTGCATTTCCCTGATGACTAAGAATGTTGGACGTTTCTTTAGGTGCTTCTCAGCCATTCGCTATTCCTCTGGTGAAAATTTTTGTTTAGCTCTGTACCCCATTTCTTAATAGGGTTATTTGGCTCTCTAGAGTCTAACTTCTTGAGTTCCTATATTGGATATTAGCCCTCTGTCAGCTGTAGTCACCCTAGCAGGGGGAAAGGAGGTGGGGGTGGGGTAGCTGCCTGGATCAGGCAGATGCTGATAGCAACCTCAGCAATAAGTGGCAGCAGGAGGTTTTTTTTTTTTTTTTTTGGTTTTTGTTTTATTTATTATTATTATTGTTTTGTTGTTTGTTATTTGTTTGTTTTGCATGATTGGGTTTTTAAGGAGAAAGAGGGAGGGTTTGTGCTAGGGTGGGTTTGATAAATCCTAATTGGACATGTTAGTCATATAATGAATTGATTTCTGAACCTTGTTTTGTCTCAGGAATGGGCTAGTAGCCAAATAAGGAAAGGACCTTGGGTCCTTTAGGAATGTAATCTAATGGACTTTCACAAGGCAGAAAGAAGGGTAAGGGCCAAGCCTGTGGGCGCCATACTCGCCTTGCTCAAGCCTGTTGGAGACCCCTTTGTTTCACCTTTTTTCTTTTAATGTGGGGTGGCCCAGTGTTGAGGAAGAGAGCAGCATTCTCTCTGGCTGCTTCCTGTTTTGTTGTTAGGGGCCCAAAGGACTCTGGGAAGGGTTGGTCAGGCAGGGAGTTTGGGGTATAATAACCCTATCTCATCCTGAAATCAATGTCGTGCACCAAAAATTTTCGTCTCCTTTTCTACAATGTTCCCTGGCCTTAGATTTAGGGATTCCATTAGAATTGTCTGGTTTTAAAGCGGGCACCTTGATGTATCTTCACAGCAATAGAATAGCAACTAAAATGGGTACACTGTTGTTTTTTCCCTACAGTTTGGCTGGCTCTGGGTCTCTGTGATAGCCTTCATCTGCTGCAAAAAGGCGCACTCTGAGATGTGAGAGTTTCACCTAGATACAAGGATAAATATTTCAAAGGCATCGTTTCTTTGGTAATTTTGTAATACAGTTCCTCCTCTGTGACTTATGGTCTCTCTGACCACAAAATCTGGGCTTCGATTATGGTAACTATACATGTAGGATCAATTAAACAAGTTGTTGGCGACACAAAATGTATAAATGCCACATCATTGTCACATTGGTGATACTGTGCCCGTCTCATCTTTGTGATGTGTGGGTCGCAGTTGCATAGGAACAGTGATTGCTTTCCTTCACCTGCACCGTGCACATGACCTTTTTGTCACGTTTTGTCTGGCCCTCAGGTAGAAAGTTTCCACATCAGTACCAGCTTGATTTCTCCAAGTGCTGTGGCGAAGTATATGCTGTGTTCTGCAATAGGGCATTGCTTTTATGAACTGGCAGGCAACAATGGTGACCGGAAGAAGGGTGATAGCTTATATTACACATGGAGTCTCCTGGACACAAACATACCCTAAACCAACTACTCTCCGTTGTGTACCTTAACTCCATTGAGAGAGAGAGAAAAGAGAGAGAGAGAGAGAGAGAGAGAGAGAGAGAGAGAGAGAGAGAGAGAGAGAGAGAGAGTTTTGAGTAAGTTTATACAATGATAAGTTTTCCTGTGTACGGGCTAGGAAAGACAAAGACTAGATCATGGCCTGTAGACTGCAGAGAAACTTGATCAGCCATGTTCACTGCTTCTCTGTTCACAACAGCTAGAAAAAAATCAAGAAAGCTTAGGTGGCCATCAGTTGAATTTATAATGAACATGTGGCCCATATGAACAGTGGAATTCTATTTATCCATAGGAATAATGAAATTCACAGGTAAGTTGGAAATGGAAATATATGTTGATGAGAAATAAGAATGCTGTAATTTCTCTCCTCTCCTCTCCTCTCCTCTCCTCTCCTCTCCTCTCCTCTCCTCTCCTCTCCTCTCCTCTCCTCTCCTCTCCTCTCCTCTCCTCTCCTCTCCTCTCCTCTCCTCTCCTCTCCTCTCCTCTCCTCTCCTCTCCTCTCCTCTCCTCTCCTCTCCTCTCCTCTCCTCTCCTCTCCTCTCCTCTCCTCTCCTCTCCTCTCCTCTCCTCCTCCTCCTCCTCCCCCCCCTCCTCCTCCTCCTCCTCCTCCTCCTCCTCCTCCTCCTCCTCCTCCTCCTCCTCCTCTCTCTCTCTCTCTCTCTCTCTCTCTCTCTCTCTCTCTCTCTCTCTCTCTCTCTCTCTCTCTCTCTCTCACAGATTCTTGATCCTAACCCCTAACCTTTAGGTTTATGTATGTAACTTGGAGTAACCATTCAATCTGGCAAAGTAAATAGGACAATTGGAGAAGGGTGGAGAAGTTCTACTGAGGGGACAGCAGGACAGAGATTCTAGGAAGAGAGTTGAAAATATAGAAAAGATTTAATTTTAGAGGGGGAGAAAGGGTAACACAGATGAACTGGTAAGAAACATATTTTAAAAATGGTGTGTGTGTGTCCCTGTACCTGTTCCTATGTCTCTGTGTGGGTATGTATCTGGTTTGCACCTTTGCTTGCAGTGCCTTTGAAGGCTAGGAGAAGGCAAAGGGTCTCCTCATGCTGGAGCTACAGGTAACTGTGATTAACCAGGATTACGGAAATCATATTCAAGTCTTCTGCAAAAGTAAAATGTGCTTGTAATTGCTGAGCCATCACTCTGATTCATAATATGAATTTTTAATTTACTATTTAAACACTGACAGCGATTCACTTTTCTACCAGTAATATGCCAGTGGTTTTTGTTTTGTGGGCTGGTTTTTGTTTTTGTTTTTGTTTTTGTTTTGTTTTGTTTTGTTTTGTATTTTATTTTAAAAAAAAACCTGGGATAGTATCAGATGCTCGGTTCTTTAACTTTTTCTTTTTTAAGAGTTTATATGGTAATAGAGTGAGATATCATTATATCTACCATAATTCTATTTCCCTGACCTCCCATTTTCCCAAGCACATATCTGCCTCCCTAGGTCATGTTCTTCTTTCTTATAAAACCATATTGTCCATATTTGCATAGGTATGAGACCATCCATTGATGAATGGGACTACATCCCTATATGAAAATTATTGAACAAGAGAAGGAGGAAGAGAAGGATAAAGATGAGGAGGAGGAGGAGGAGGAGGAGGAGGAGGAGGAGGAGGAGGAGGAGGTATCACTCAATCAGTAACTATTATCGGCCACCAGCTTCTCACTAAGAAGTGGGGTCTAGAGAATTCTCTACCCTCACCTTTGTAGGAATTTGGAATGGTTTAATCTTGTGTAGGTCTTACACAGGGAGCCACAGCTGATGTAAATTTATAAGTCCAATTGTTATATCTACTGAAATTATCATAAATATTTAGAAGGTACCTTGTCTGCATAAACATTCAGAACAATAAAATTAGCTATGTTCTATGTTAGGGTATATGACCTATTCAGCTTTAAGTTTTTAAGATTGGTTACAGTACTACACATGACATTTTCATGACATGTCAAGAAAGCCTAAAATCCAATCAGAAAGTGGTAAATTACCCCATAACAGTCATTGTACCATAAGGCACCTTTCGACTAGAAACAGAGCATTACAGCATGCATCCTTCAGTATTGTATATGTTCAATGATATATTTTCTCCCTAGAAGCATGCATAGCACCATCCTGAGCAATGACGTCTATTCAGAAGAAAATGCTCTCTTGTGATTTGTTTATTACTCATTTTATCATTGTCCTGCATCAAAAATGTGAGATGTCTCCAGCAACACGGTCTTAGCATATCCTTACCGAAGGTAACTAAGGGTAATGCCAATGGCCTGTGTTGTTTTGGAGATCTCTGGCACATCCCAAGCCAATAACTCCTAGGGGAGTACAAAATGCCTTTCACTGGCATTTTCTTTCAATGACCAGTATATTCTGGAAACAACAAAAGACACAATTTAGACTAATGCTATCAGAATTCACTTTTGGTTTAAGTTTTATTTTGCAATTAATTTAACAATTAGTGGGTCTCCATAATGTTTTTATGTAAACTTTGTTTTGGTTAACCTCCCCCCACACCCCATCTGGCCTCCTTTCTTTATTAATCCTTTAGTCTCCAATAGCCCTATCATTACAGATATTCTACTCTGAGTCTAATAAAGCATGCAAACAAATCTACATAAGCTATCTTTGTATTTCAGAAATCACAGTGTTCAATTGCTGGTGGCTGAAAATATCTTCTTTGTCCATGTACCATTTAATACTTAAACAGAAACAGTCATCGCTGCTTTAGAAAGCAGGAGTGGGTGGATTGGTGTGCAGGGGCAGGGGGAATGGGTTAGGTGATTTTCAGAGGGGGCAGGAAAGGGGACAACATTTGAAATGTAAAGAAAGAATTGATCTAATGATCCAGTTTTGTAGAGAAACTGTGGGGGGAGGGGGAATGATGTGGGAATAGTTGGGGGGGAGAGAAATTATGGGACGTATGGTGGGGGGGAACTGGGAAAGGGGAAAGCCTTTGGAATGTAAACATAGAATATAGAAAATAAAAATTTAAAAAAAAATAAAGAAAGCAAAATAGCCACTTCTACAAATCTAAGCACATTATATAGTAAGAAACTACTTGTGGTTACATGATATTCTTGCTAAAAGCATATGAAAAATTGGGACTATTTTATTTTTGCTATCTTGTACCAGCAGGTAGGAGAGCCTAAAATTCAGGCAAATTGATAGATTTTTATTAGGAAACAAAAAAAGAAGAGAAAGAAAACTTTTATGAAAAGCTGAAAATACACAGTATCTTAAAATTAAGAATGAAGTATATTTTTAAGTGATAAAGTATGTCATGGGATCTTCCATATGTTGCTCTTGACTTGGGATGCGTGCCTCACTCTCTAAAAGATATGATCCAGTCAATATTCATCTTAGAAAATGTGGATATTTAGGTGTCAAATCCTCATTGTTTATTTTCAGTGTTTCATTTTAGCTTGACATTTGTTGGTCATATTTTTAATTACACAATAGTTCAGTTTATCCTGGAGTGTCTGTGTGCCACACTATAAAATAGTATGTTTTGGATAAATTTTAGAAATGTAGTGTTCTCTTAAGTTTTTTTTTCTTTATAAATGCTAATTATTTCCCATTTAATATTGTCACGATGAATAAATGTATAGCTCTCCTGACATCATGTAAGTAGATAACAAATCACACTTCTGCGTACTGTCATTACAGTCAGTAAATTCCTTACTTCTTCCAGTGCTTATAATCCATCACATTTTTAAGATAATGCCCATTTCTAGTAGATTAGCCAGCAGTTATTGAAATAAAGTAACCTTGCTGGAAATGGCTGAAAACTTGATGTCATGCTTCTGTGATACTAGAAATGGTGTCTGTGCTTCATGTGATCTGTAAATTGTATTTTGGGTATTCTGAGCTTCGGGGCTAATATCCATTTACCAGTGAGTGCA
Source organism: Apodemus agrarius (assembly GCA_964023405.1). Lineage (NCBI taxonomy): Eukaryota > Metazoa > Chordata > Mammalia > Rodentia > Muridae > Apodemus > Apodemus agrarius. The sequence continues at coordinate 38,541,945 of OZ030018.1, forward strand.
TACCATGTGTGTTCTTTTGTGACTGGGTTACCTCATTCAGGATGATATTTAAGAAGGAAGACCAAGGTGTGGATGCTTTGGTCCTTCTTAGAAGGGAGAGCAAAACACTCACGGGAGGAAATACAGAGACAAAGTGTGGAACAGAGACTGAAGGAAAGGCCATCCAACCATCCCATACACAGTCTTCAAAACCGGGAAAGGGGAAAGCATTTGGAATGTAAACAAAGAATAGAGAATTTTTTTTTTTAAAAAGACACTATTGTGGATGCCAGAAAGTCCTAGCTGACAGGAGCCTGATATAGCTGTGTCTCTTTGAGAGACTCTTCCAGAGCCTGACAAGTACAGATGTGAATGTTCACAGCCAACCATTGGACTGAACACAGGGTCCCCAATGGAGGAGTTAGAGAAAGGACTGAAGAAGCTGAAGGGGTTTGCAACCCCATAAGAATAACAACAATATCAATCAACCAGACCCCCCCCCCAGAGCTCCCAAGAACTAAACCACCAACCAAAGGTTACACATGGTGTTACCCATGGCTCCAGCCTCATATGCAGCAGAGGATGGCCTTGTTGGACATCAATGGGAGGAGAGGCCTTTGGTCCTGTGAAGGCTTGATGCCCCAGTGTTAGGGAATGCCAGGGCAGGGAGGTGGAAGTTGGTGGGAGAGGGGGGGAACACCCTCATAGAAGCAAAAGGAGGGGGAGGGGGTTGGGGGCACCAGGGCACTGGGAAAGGCGATAATATTTGAAATGTAAATAAAGAAAATATCCAAGAAAAGAGAAAAAATTTTTATCTACCCTCCCCCCGAGAGAGAGAGAGAGAGAGAGAGAGAGAGAGAGAGAGAGAGAGAGAGAGAGAGAGAGAAATTGGTGTCTGTGTGCTTCATAGCTACATAGTTACGTAGTTACTTTATAAATGACAGTGAAGTGCAGACTTGCTGGGAGGAGGTCTATGACAACAGATGAAAGCTATTTCTAACATTGACATTTTCTTCCTTATGACATTACTTTTCAATTGAAACTCATCTCAGAAATAGTAGTCTTTGTACCTAATGCTATAAAGCATTCCCAACGTATATTTATAGGAAGTAATTATCATTTTCTACAACTATTATTTTTTTCAAGAAGAATCTGGAAGAGTGGACTGACAGCATGTATAATGAAACAACATTTAAGAAAGTCTAGAGTGAATGATGATATGGACCTGAAGAAATACACTTGGGTATTATTAGGCATTTTGTAACAGAGAGAGAGAGAGAGAGAGAGAGAGAGAGAGAGAGAGAGAGAGAGAGAGAGAGAAGGAAAAGGAAAATGCTGAGAAACACATATTTACCTAGAGCACATGGTGTTCGCCATACGTAATGTGTGCTAGTCTAAGATGGATGTTTGCTTCACCTGTATAATAATCTTTTCTGTTTAAAAATTTTGCTTATTTACAAATAATGCTAACAATTGTATTTGTATGTAAGGCCAGCTGGCTAACTAGATATCACAGTCTACTTTTTAAAATACAGGCTTACTTTGAGAATTTGTTACAAAATATCTATGCTTACACATGTCCATCTTTATATTTGTACCAAAAGATGTGAAGCATTCTTATTACAGATGATCTCGTCTTTTATCAAATCTGGTCATTCTTTGCTATTATTTTGTCCTGTTTTTGTTAGACTATAGGTTTATTGCTGTGATTCTGTCTGGTTTTGTTTTACTAAATACAGTCATACATAGATATTTGACAAATGGAAACCAAAACAAAATATGTAAAGGCACAATATTCTTTTTCTAATAATTTTATGAATATTAATGTCCAATTAATGAACTTACTATAACTAGGCACAAACTAATACAAAATTTAAAACTTCTTTTAGGCCTATAAAACAGTTAAAATACTTAACTATAGATAGTGTTTGATCAATTTTGACATGTAAAGACTTTGATAAATTATTTTAAAATACCATTCTCTCAATTAACATATCAAACTAAAGGAGAAAAGGACATTAAAATAGGATATAAACAACTCATAATTAAAAGTATCCAAAATTGCTATAATCAAATGCAAGTTGACATTTAATGTGATAGATTTTTCTACCAGGCTAACATATAGTTGGCTGGTGGGTATAATATCTTTTCTGGACAGACTACTTTTAAACAGACAAACTTACATACTTGTGTTATGGATATATGGATATGCATAAAATAACAATTTTAGTACAGAATTATCCAACAATTTAAGAAATCTTGAAGTATAGATTCATGTGCATACGTGATTCCATTTGTGCGGCAAAATTATTATTACTATCATGTTACAAAAGACAAGGCTTTATTTTTTGAGTTCAATATTTCATGCTATGTAAGTTTCACATTTTCTTTCTTTATTAATTTGCCAATGAATACTTAGGTTGAATTCAATATCTCAGTTGTTGTGAACAGTGGTCCTATTATTATGGGGCTACTGATTCATACTTCAGCATACTGAATCACGTCCATTAGGTATAGTCCATGGATTGAACTAATATGGTAGCTTTAGTTTTGACTGTAATGAACACCTATTCTGTTTCCCTCATCCCACAACTAATTTGCATCCTTTCCAAAGGTTTCTAAAGTTCACTTTCACCACTGCCTCATCAATGTTCTCTGAAAATATTTGTTTTAACTAAAGTATATTGACTTATCATTAATGGTTTGACTTCACCTTATGATTAGTGATGGGAATCATTTCATAAACTTGTGGCTGTTCATATACCTCAGAGTAACACCTGCTTGGAACTCAAGCCTACTTTTCATTCAATTTGTTTTTGTTACTGAGTTATGTGAGCTGTTAACCCTTTGAAAAGGATAGTTTGCTAATATTTCTTCTGTTATTTTCATCTTAACTCTGTTATGACAATTTCTGTGCAGAAGATTCTATAAAATCAAGTCAAACAAAATACACCAGTGGATATGAAACGTCAGAACATTACCTCGGAATATCTTAGTAAGTGATGAGTGCAGGCGAGAAACAGTAATTTTTTCCAGATATATGACCTCTGAAGGCTACCAAGGCTCCAGTGAAAGGTCATATACTAATGATAAAGAGAAAGCAGTAAGTGGATTCATTGTGTTTAAAAATAATGGGGGTGGGAGAACACATGAAGCTGGGAGGAAATGGGGGGGGGCAGGGATAGTTAGAATGCTTGGATTTAGTCAAAATAAATTACATGCTTGTATAAATTTTCAAAAAATAAAACAGGCAGTTATACAAAAATAAATACTTATTTTTGGTTATTTTTTTTTTAGTTTGGGATTATGGAGATTTAATATGTGACAAATTCATAGCCAAATTATTATGGGTTTTATTTTGAATAGTTACTTTTCTCATTGGTGAGATTAAATACCTGTAAAACAAAAACAAAAACAAAAAACAAAAGACAAAGACAAAAACAAAGAAAAAATCCCAAAACTCTAAAATGCACTTATTTTGGCCTACAGTTTTTTTTTAATTGGATATATTCTATATTTACATTTCGTTTCTTTTTTTCAGGTTCCCCGCCCCCGAAGGTCCCACATGCCCTTTTCCCTCCCCCTGCTCCCTCATCCAACCCTTTCCACTTCCCTGTTCTGGTATTCCCCTATACCAATGCTTTGATCCTTTCCAGCACCAGTGTCTACTCCTTTCTTCTTGTCAGACATCATTTGGTATGTGAATTGTGTCTTTGGTGTCCCAAGATTCTAGGCTAATATCCACTTATCAGTGAGTGCATACCATGGGTATTCTTTTGAGACTGGGTTACCTCACTTAGTATGATGTTCTCCAGCTCCATCCATTTCTCTAAGAATTTCACGAATTCATTGTTTCTAATGGCTGAATAGTATTCCATTGTGTATATATACCACATTTTTTGTATCCATTCCTCTGTTGAGGGACATCTGGGTTCTTTCCAGCTTCTGGCTATTATAAATAAGGCTGCTATGAACACAGTGGAGCATGTATCCTTATTGGATGCTGAGGAATCTTCTGGGCATATTCCCAGGAGTGGTATGGCTGGGTCCTCCGGAAGTATCATGTCCAGTTTTCTGAGGAACCGCCAGACTGATTTCCAGAGTGGTTATTATTATTTGATTTTAAAGTGTTTGTTTTGTCTTGTTTGTTCTTTCATTTGTTTGTCTTGTTTTTTGAGACAGAGTCTCTCTCTATGTAGTCGTTAAAGTCCCTATGTATACTTCACAGGTTTGTACTTCATTCACCTGCCTTAAAATATACGTTCCAAAATGATTTATTATAAACAGCCTAGAACTGAGAGATATCCTCCTGCCTCTGTCTCTGGACTTCTGAGAGAAAGAACCCATTGCCACCAATTCTTAGCAACATATTTCCTTCACAATTTGGCTGAAAGAGAAATTTTTCATTCCCCCAGAATTCATGACTAATGCTAGTTTACCATGAGAATATTTTAAGATCCTACAAAATATATAAAATAGCCTATTTTGGGACAGTATCAGCAACTTCTGGGAGTGGCTTCTGTTCTTCATTTAATAGCATCACAAAAATCCAATTTTATAAAGAAATGTAACTTTCATCAGATACCTGTTTACGCAAGTTTGATTTAAGTTAAAATATGACCGTGAATGCTGTCTTGCCCACCAGTCTTGTAACCCATCCATAGCAAATGTGTTATTTTCTTGTAAATCTTACCTTATTTTTCTTTAGAGAATGATAGTTTGGGTAATATGATTAAACAAGGCTGACACATTGAATCATAAAATGCATATGAAAATTGTAGTACTGTTGCTATACATATAAAGTGCTAGAACACATGGCCATGTTCTTTGTGCTGAGTCATGGGTGAAATAATTTTTCACATAAAATACAATTGTCAAACAATGAAAAGAAAGGTTAAAAATAAAAGAAATCCCTAATCCTTTTTGTTGTTTATTTGGTTTTGGTTTGGGACTGAACTGATCTGAGGAATGGTGCTTCAAATAAATGGAAGAAACTGTTTGAGCTCTGCATCACAGTATTTTGTCATAGCCACGTCACAAGTTTATTCTTCTTTTACAAACCTTAATATCTGTGTGGCAAATTATTTTTTATAACTTGATAACAATCAGTTATGTTACTGTATAAAAAATTTGTTTCTGATTAAAGCTAAGCTTTGCATATATATATTTAAATTTTATTATTTAAATTTTTACTTACTCACTTTACATCCTGCTCACTGACCCTCACAGCCACCTCCTCCCACAATCTTTCCCCATTCCCTCTTCTCTGTGTGAGTGGGAGCTGCCCTGTGTATTCTCCCACCCTGGTACTTTGAGTTTCTGCAAGGCGAGGCCCTTCTTCTCCAAAGAAGTAAAAATAAAATCAGCATATCCCTGTGTGTGCGATATGTTACTTTTACATTTACTTCTTAATCACTTTTCAATTAGTCAACTTGTTTCTCATCTCAGTACACAATAGGAAAATGTTCTCTTAGAAATAATGAGAGAAAACTGAACATTCTCACAAGGGAGCTATTTGTTTCCCTTATAAATTAATTCTGTTTAATCTCCTCTGCAAATTATTAGCTCTATTCAAACTCATAAAATTATAGTCTTCATAGCTAAATTTGAAACTTTTGAAAGTAAAAAACATTGTCTCCTTTAAAACGTACATTGTAGTTTAGATATACATTGAGTTGACAGACATTCCTCGGGTTATTTCGCATTATAGTGCCTGTAGAAAATAAATTTGAAACTCAAAAATTTCTCAGATATGAAACTACTTATATTAATGCTTATGTATGTGTTATCTATGTATGTGGGTGGGTATGTACAAGTGTTTGTGGATACCCACAGTGGATAGAAGAAGATGTCAGATACACTGACACTGGAGATAGAAGCACTCCTCAGCCTCCTATGATGGGTTCTAGTAATAAACTCCAGTCTTCAGCAACAACATAAGATATTAACCGCTTAGCCCTTTCTCTAGAGTAGCAATTCTCAACCTTCCTAATGCTGTGACCCTTTAAATCAGCTACTCATGTGGTGGTGAGCCCAGCCATAAAGATATTTTTGTTGATACTTAAAACTGTAATTTTGCTCCTGTTATTAATCATAATGTAAGGATCTGTGTTTTACAATGGTCTTAGGTGATCTCCGTGAGAGCACCAAAGCAGTTGCCTCACACAGACTGAGAACCACTATTCAACCCTAAAACTATAGAAAGTAAAAATAACACAAATATTAAATAGTATTATTAGAGTAGAAAACTTTGAATTTCATTATACTTTATATATTTATTATTTTATTTGCTTATTCATATGTGTGTGTGTGTATTGTATACATTCATGTGTACCCTGATATGCAAGTGAAAGTTGGAAAACAACTTGTGATCTTTTGGAGTTAATTCCTTCCTTCCATCATATGTGTCCTAGAAACCAAATTATAGACAATATACCTGCCAATAAACAACTCTACCTACTGCGCCACCACTCTGGCCCATGTAACAAACCTTTGAATTGCTAAATTATTGCACTGCTTGACAGTGATAAATGGAAAACTAGAAATGGATAGAAAGCATACTATAAAGGGAATATCAGTATAAATGATAAATATCTACATGTCAACATGTACATATACATGCATTCATATGGTAACAGTTTCTTTCTACCATTTTGGGGAATTTTTACCAAGGAGTGGTTTAATGCACTAAATATTGAAATCTATGCCTAAGTAACAATAATTGACTAAATTTCTGGCATAAAAATATATCTAAGAATTTTAGGCATCTGGAATTTGTTATGTTGACAAATCATTTTTAGTAAAGTATTAATTTATCTATTAAAAGAATATCTTAACTATATATGTAATATTATATGTTACACATACTTAAAGTTATGTAATATATAATTATATATAATATTATATATAATATTTTATATGTAAAAAACATAAATTTCAAAGCCTCAATTTTGCCTATCAGTGAATTGTATGTTAGTAATATATTTGTGAGCAACTTATCTAAATGGTATACAGAAGTTCATAAAGCAATAGGAGTAATTACTTTAGGGTGTGTGGTGTTTATAGGTTTCTTACTTAAGGTTTCCACTGCTGTGAATAGACACCATGACCAAGGTAACTCTTATAAAGGAAAGCATTGGGGCTGGATTACTGGTTCAGAGGCTCAGTCTATTATCAGCAAGGCCTGAATCATGTCTAGGCAGAAATGGTGCTGAAGAAGGAGGAGGAGGAGGAGGAGGAGGAGGAGGAGGAGGAGGAGGAGGGAAAGAAAGAAAGAAAGGAAGGAAGAAAGAAAAGAAAAGAAAAGAAAAGAAAAGAAAAGAAAAGAAAAGAAAAGAAAAGAAAAGAAAAGAAAAGAAAAGAAGAAAGAAGGTGCTTCTATCTCTTGATCTGAAGGCAGCCAGTAGAGGACAATCTCTCAGGCATCTAGAGGGAAGGTCTCCCAAATAGTGACACACTTCCTCCAACAAAGGCACACTTCCTCCAAGAGGGCCGTACATCCTAATAGTTCACTCCTTGGGCCAAGCATATTCAAACCAGTACAGTAATCATGTCCCTAAACAGATTTGTCTTATGTTTATGCATGACTCCTCTCAGCCATTAGTAAGTGTAGAAGACTGAAGAAGTGTAGAAGAGAAAGGATTTTTTTCAGGTTCAAGGTGAAGTGGCTTACTGAGAGTTAGGTAAAGCTGTAGGGTAGTTTGGCACATGGTATCTTTTTTTTATCGCTTGCTATAATGGCAATGGGAGACTTTCTGTTTGAGAGTTGTATAAAGTGGCTGAATACAGGAAGACTGAAGCTCAAGTTCACTGGCTTAGAAACAGCTTTAAAAGTGGCATCATTTTAATTTGGTGTGAGAACACTGAAGTAAAAGCTGATCACTTACATCCTGGCCTGTGTTACTAGACCTAAGTACATTTTGCAGTTTCGAAATGGGACAAGAGCCCATTAACCAGGCCGATGTGTGTATACAGAAACTAATTTATTTAGACAATGGAAAAATGTAAGTTATATTCCCCCAAGGAATGTAGAATTGCTCCGTACACATTTAAGAATCACTTTCTTCAGTTAGAGTTTTATCATAAATGAAACCTGTGACCATGCCTGAGATCAAAGAGGAGACTGACCTGACAGATGCCCTGGGCACTGTTAATGAGTATCTTACTGTTTCATGCTGTTGCCATTTGTAAGACTTTCATTTACTGAGCACTGCCATCTCAAACACTTTAGACATGTTTTCTCGTTCTCTTCCAGTAAATCATTTTCCAGTTGTAGAAATATGTCTCTAAAGGTTACGGAATTAGTAAATGGAACCTACAAGATTTCAATTGGAATTTGATGCAACTCAAATATCTCTATTGACATTTAAACCACTATAACTAAAGAGAAAATTTCTTCTTTCTTTTGTTTTTTTTTCTTAAATGAATACTAAAAGAAGGCCAACTGACCTTTCTAGAATTCATTCGGTCACTATTCTTACACACCCAAAACTGTCCTTTCCTATGGTGCTACCAGGGCTCTCTGGAGAGGCAAGTCTGAACGCTAGCTATACAGTCAGCATGGCTCATGCTTGATTACTTCTCTTATTCTTTTTTCATGCATTTTTCTATGTGATGAAACAGTTTTCCTAAGCACGCTTTGTGTAAGATATTTTCATCCCATCGATCTGTATGCCCTCGAGTATTCCTTCCCTACACCCCTTTATGCATTCATTGATAGTTTCTACCACAGCACAGTCTTCTATTCTTCATGTCCCCGAAGTCTCACAAACATTAAACATTAAATTGTGCTACAGGTGTTTGATCTGTTGTAATGCCTAACATTTCAGTGGATAAGCAGCACATAAATGTGACACTTGATATGAATGAAGTTACAGGTTACTAGTTATTTATTGTAGCATCTTTCTAAGGTATATTCTGGAACAAGTAAAGCAATTAATAGATACTGTCTTAGGACAGGAACAGCGTTCTAGGCCTCTTCTTGACAAATGAGATTATTGGTCAGTTCTAGGAGAATATAGGACATGAAAATCTAAGATCAAGATCAGGTTTGGGAAAATGAATATCCAGGAAGCGTGGTACACCACACTGAAGTGTTATTTCACAAGCTGAATATATGATCCAATTCTCCTATGTCAGAAGAACAAATAAAAAAGATGGCAAAAAAAGATAGTAAAAACTAAGAGATATCACAGAAGTTAATACAATATCAGTGTTTATACTTGTTATATGTAAATTTCAATCCAAATAACCATGAAGGATAGGTACCTAGCAAGTGAGAATTGATTTTACAGCTATTTTTCATCAGTAAGTGTTTAACTTTATTTTAATGGATGTGTTTTCCTTTGTCTTCTTTTTCTCCCTTCTTCTGTGTTACACAATCATGTATTTCTAGGATTTGCTTGTTTTTAAATTTTTTAATCATTCTAGTCATTTACATCCCAAATGATATCCCACTTCCCTGTTACACTTCGGCCAACTCCCACCCCACATCTCCCCTCCCCTCCCTATTGCTTGTATGAGGGTGCTCCCCAACCCACCCACACTCTCCTACTCCACCCCTCCTGCATTCCCCTACGCTGGGGTATCAAACCTCCCCAGGACCAAAAGCCTAGCCTCCTGTTGCTGTCAGGCAAGGCCATCGTCTACTACATTTATATCTGGACCCATGGATCCCTCCAGGTACACTCCTTGGTTAGTGGGCTAAAGTTTGAGAGAACTGGGAGGTCAGGCCAGCCTATGTTGTTCCTCCAATAGGGTTGCAATCCCAGTTATTTTTAATTTTTTCAGATTTTCATAGAAGGTATTTTAAATATATTCAATTTCCCTTTCCCAACTCTTCCCTTTACCTCTCTTCCATCCCCTTCCCTGACTTTAAGATTTCATCTTTTATTTTTATCTTGCCCAATTTGCAAAGCCTAGCTCTTTTAAGAGTAGGGCATCCCCCTGTGTATTGTCAGCCTACCAGGAGTCAAAGCATAAGAATGAATGGATTCTTCCTATACCAGAAGCCATTAAAAGCCAATAGCTTTTCATCTAATGATATTTTATGCTCACACCCATACATGCAAGGATTATATCTGACTGGAGCCTAAACAGGTCTTGTGCATGCATTTATAATCACTATGATGTATAGGAATTTTAACCAATCAGTGACTACTCTGATAATATCAAAAGACCTTATAGGTCTGTGTGATCTGGCCGGAATACAGACATACCCCTTACACATCTCTAACTACAGAAAATTATATCTAACTGAGGGGAAGACAAAGTGATGAGCCATAGAATGATTTACAAAATGAGTCCAGCATAGGATATACTTTACTCTCAGAAGAAAAACTATTTAAGAGGAGTTCAGGGAGAAAGAGTTCATCAGCTGGGAATCACTGCAGTGAGTACAACTCAGTGGAGTTGGGTTTGTTCATGCTTCAATGTAGGCCAGTGGAGGCAGTGAAAATCAGAAAATAAGAAGGAGCCTGAAGATTAGAACAAATTGACAGAGCTAGTTTGAAGTCAAATAGAGTAATTCACTGAGTAATTCACTGACTGACACAATCTGGCTGAGAGAAGCCAGATTGTGTCAGTCAGCTTAGAGAGGAGTTTGAACCAGAACAGCTGAGTTGAACCAGCCTGTCCCAGCCGGCAGAACAGTCAACGTGGTCCCTGGACAGCAAGGCAGTATTCTGATCAAGCTATCAAATTTTATTGTTTTACACACCACAATATAAAGGAAAGCAAGCAGGATGTAGGGAGGGGGCATGAGGGGGAAAGATTGTCTCCGGGGAATAGTCTCTCAGGGAGCAAGCACTGTCTCTAAACATTGTCTTTAGGAAGTAGTCTCTCAGAATCATCTCTCAGAATCTCATGACAAAGCTGGCTTGGGCTTCAAGGAGGCTGGCAAACAAAAATGATCACGAGGAGATGACATGGAAAGAGATTGCTATAGTAACCTAACTGTGGGTGAGCTCTGTTTGTTATAATCAACATGAGCTCTATATGTGCTGACCAACTTGCTATTTGGCAAACCTGAAAGCTAATATTTTTTCTTCTAAATGCAGGCTTGAGCATGTAAGATAGCTAAAAGGAGGAGATTTTGAGATCTATGTGAGAATGACTCCTGGCACCAGCTGACCAGAGGACTAGAGTTCAGACAGAACTAGAATGAGCTTATTCAGTAGTAAGCCTCCAAGACAACAATTACATTAGGAAACTAAAAGTCACTGTGAATTCATGTATGAGCCTGTCCAATTGTGTCAGGAAAGCTCTTTTCTTGATGCCTTTAATCACCACTGGTTCTTCCAATCATTCTTACCCGACTCTGTCCACAAAGATCCATGAGCATTTTAAGAATGATACAAATGTCCTATTTAGGGCTGAGCACTCCACTATCCTTGTGTTTTTTGCATTGGCCAGCTAGGGGCTTTGTGTTAATTGCTATTGCAAAAACAAACTTTTCTTATGACAATTGACAAATCCTTTGATATATACATATAGTAGTGGGCATCAGAAGTCATTTTACTATTATGTCAATTTAGTAGAATGATAGTATTGTGTTCTCATATGAACACATACTCTCAGACACTCTAACAGTGCCAGGTATGGTTTCTGTAACATAGAGTAGATCTTAGGTCCTATTAGATCCTAATAGGTGTAATGCCTAAGGATTTTGATGATGTAGTATCAAAACCTGGAACTCAGACAAAATATATTTCCCATTTGAAGTCCCCACAAACATACAAAATTCCAAAGTATTTGAATCCCATCACTCTTTATTTTTGCATGACACTTTCAAATGAGGTCACCCAAACATGCTAATTTCAAAAGTATCCAATTATACTGTCCTCTGGATGTCAGTGATCATAAATGCAATAAATAAAGATAGTCATGGAATCTACAGCATTAATTACATGGGGATGATCAAGCCCAGATTCCAAAAGAGGAAGCTTTAGATAAAATCTGTTTCCAGCATTGGGTAAGTCTATTGATTTGCAACCACTTAGAAAGTTGAATGATTCATTTATATCATTTTCACCTATCTAGTTTCAGAACTAGAACTAAAAAACAGGTGCATCATTAGTGCATTAAATAAAAACATATACAGAAAAGCAAGCAAAGTATGATACCCCACACCTTTAATCCCAGCACTCCAGAAGCAGAAGCAGAAGATCCCTGTGAGTTTGTTTAGGCATCGCTTGAAGAGACACCATGACCAAGGCAACTCTTACAAAGGACAACATTTAATTAAGGGTGGCTTACGTTTCAGAGGTTTGGCACATTATCACCATAATTGACAGTATGGCAGCATTAAAGCAGACATGCTGGAGAAGGAACTGAGAATTCTACCTCTTAATCTGAAGACAGCCAAGAATAGACTATTTCTTTCCCATTGGGCAGAGCTTGAGCCTAGTATCTCAAAGCCTACCCACACAGTGACTCATTTCTTTCAACAAGGTGACACCTCCTGATAGTGTCAGTTCCCATGACAAAGCATATTCAAACCATCACACCTGTTCTAAAAATCAAGTTTCTGGACAGCCTGGATTGTCATTCAAGGTAACCCTGTCTCTAAAATCAAAACAACCAAATACACCAACAACCAAAAACTCAGAGATTATTTTCATCACTTCCCAAATAAAAAACAGAACAATATCAGTTGTATTGAATTTTCATCTATGTATTTAATAGCTTAGTAGTTCCCTGCAATTGATAATATAATAATTATTTTAAGGTAATTATGCTTAATTATTATAATTACCTTTCATAACATTTACCCTAATAAAGAAGAATCAATAGACTTCTTGACAACATTATTATATTTCCCTCATGCTGGAACAAAGTATAGAGATTGTATTGAAAAGGGAAGTAAAGGGAAGTAAAAACACTTTATAATAAAATTAAAGATTTACATGGAAAATATTTCAGATAAATACGTTAAAATCGACAAATTTCATAGAAAATTAGGGAGTAAAGTGGTAGACATGTAAAACATTGCTAAATTAATTGAAATATGGGATAGAAATATTTTATGATAAAATCAAAGATTTACGTGGAAAATATTTCTGATAAAATTGTAGAAAAATGTAGAAAAACATGTTAGAATTGAAAATTATCATGGAAAATTTTATAATAATGGGAGGCATAAAAGTATTCCTAAGTTGATTAAAGTGGAATTATAAATATTTTCTGATAAATTTGAAGATTTACATGAAAACTATTTCTGATAAAATTACAGAAATATATAGAAAAACATGTTAAAATGAATGATTATCATGGAAATTATATAGATAAAAAATAGGCATAAAGATAATTCTAAGATGATTGAAGGTAGAATTATAAACATTTTCAGGTAACTGAAGATTTACATGGAAAATATTTCTGGTAAAATTCAAGAAATAGATAAACATGTTAAAATTGACTATTTCATGAAAAAATTTACATAAAAATGATTGATGTAAAAACTCTTTCTAAATTAATTGAATGTGGAATTAGAAACATTTGTAATAAAATCAAAGATTTATATTGAAAATATTTCTGATAAAATGGAGGAAGTTTATAGAAAGGCATTAAAATTTAAGATTATCATGAAAAATAATGCAGATAAAATGGTAGACATAAAAGAAATTATTACATTAATTAAAATACAAACATTTTCTGATAAAATTTAAGATTTACATGAGAAATATTTTGTTAGTCTATGTCTTTTTATTGTGGAGTTGAGTCCATTGTTGTTAAGAGATATTAGGGAATAGTGATTGCTGCTTCCTGTTATTTTTTATGTTATTTTTATGTTTGTGTGGGTATCTTCTTCTGAGTTTGTGGAAGAATATTACTTTCTTGCTTTTTCTAGGGTGTAGTTTTCCTCCTTGTGTTGGCATTTTCCATCAGTTATCTTTTGTAGGGCTGGATTTGTGGACAGATATTGTGCAAATTTGGTTTTATCATTGAATATCTTGGTTTCTCCATATGATGATTGAAAGTTTTGCTGGGTATAGTAGCCTGGGCTGGCTTTTGTGTTCTCTTAGGGTCTGTATGAGGTCTGCCCAGGATCTCCTAGCTTTTATCGTCTCTGGTGAGAAGTCTGGTATGATTCTGATAGGTCCGCCTTTATAAGTTACTTGCCCTTTTTCCCTTACTGCTTTTAATATTCTTTCTTTGTTTAGTGAATTTGGTGTTTTGATTATGATGTGCTGGGAGAACTTTTTGTTCTGGTCCAGTATTTGGAGTTCTGAAGGCTTCTTGTATGTTTATGGGCATCTCTTTCTCTAGGTTAGAGAAGTTTTCTTCTACAATTTTGTTGAAGATATTTACTGGGCCTTTAAGATGTAAATCCTCACTCTCCTCTATACCTATAATCCTTAGGTTTGGTCTTCTCATTGTGTCCTGGAGTTCCTGGATGTTTTGAGTTACCAGCTTTATTTATTTTGCATTTTCTTTGACTGTTGAGTCAATGTTTTCTCTGGTATCTTTAGCACCTAAGGGTCTTTCTTCTATCTCTTATAGTCTGTTGTTGATGCTTCCATCTATGACTCCTGAATTCTTTCCAAGGTTTTCTATCTCCAGAAATGCCTCACTTTGTAATTTCTTTATTGTTTCTACTTCCACTTTTAGATCCTGGATAATTTTGTTCAGTTCCTTCATTTGATTGTTTGTGTTTTCCTGTAATTCTTTAAGGGATTTTTTGTGTTTATTCTTTAAGGGCTTTTACCTGTTGACCAGTGTTCTCCTGTATTTCTTTAATGGAGTTATTTAAGTCTTTCTTGAAGCCCTCTATCAGCATCATGAGATACAATTTTAAATCCAACTCTTGCTTTTCAAGTATGTTGGGGTATCCAGGATTGCCTGTGGTGGGAGAATTGGGTTCTGATGTTGCCATGTGGCCTTGGTTTCTGTTGGAAGGGTTCTTGTGCTTGCCTTTTGCCATGTGGTGCTAGTTGGTATTCTTGTCTCTGGCTGGAGTTTGTTTCTCCTGTGGGCCTGTAAGCTTGTGTCCTTATTCTTCTGAGCTCAAAAGTGAAAGCCTGCTGGGAGATCACTCCCTCCTGGAGGGCTATGCACAGAAGGCTGTGGAGTCCCCCAGCTCCCTGGTGCAAATGGTGGCAGGAAGACTTCTGTACCAGCTGTTCCACTTATCTTAGGCCCTGCATGCTCCTAACTGGTCCCCTCCAGGGAGAAGGTGGAGATCTCACCTCTGTGCTCATAAATGAAAGCCTGCTGGGAGATCATCCCCTCCTGGAGGGCTAGGCACAGAAGGCTTTGGAGTTTCCTGGCTCCTCATGCAAATGGTGGCAGGAAGACTTCTGTCCCAGCTGCTCCACTGATTTCCTAAGTATAGAGATTTAATTCAGTTGAAAGTAGCCCTTGCTATTTCATGTATGTTACTAATTCTATTATCTTTTAGATTAGGTCCTTTGACAAGCATGTTTTACAAAGAATGAAATTGTAAAACTTTTTGAAATTAGAAAAACAGAGGCTGCACAGAATCAATGTATGTGAATTATGGATTCATATATCTTACACATTTACTTATAGATCACATTATAAATTCATATTTTTTTCTTCTCCTGCAGGCATAACAGTACAAAGTAAAGGGTGGTTAGACACTGTGACTTTTTTAACTTCAATTTATAATGTCTGTCGAATACATTCAGCTCAGTGAGTACATAAATTACCTCACATGTAAGATTTGAAAATTCAAGGAATAAAAGAAAAAAAGACAACTGACAGTAACTGCAAAGAAATTCTAATTTATTGCCTCATATGACCTGGATTTAATTTGTTTACATTTCACAGGGGAAACACCTATTTACCATGTTCTCTTTGATATAGTGCATATAAAACTGAAATATTGTGTTTCTGCTTGGCTAATGGAGTCATTACCTCAATTTTAAACATCCTGTACCTGAAATGAGGATTCATAATGAACTCATTGGCTAACCCAAATTACCACAAGTAAAAACAATTTTGGGATACTTGCAGACTTGAGATTTCTTTTTAAATAGCTTTTTACGTGGCATACTCAGAGAAATTATAAAAAGCACACATTTAGAACCAAGAAAGCACAAAACATAAATGACCTAACAGAATAAAAGAGAAACTTGAACTCCTGGATAAAGCAAGTAAAAACAATAGTTTTATATTACACACAAACATACACATACACATAAACATACATGTACACATAAACATACATGGACATGTATATATGTCTGTTAAAGCCAGGTCTGATCTTGTACCAGGCACTGTGCCTAGCATTAGGGATATCAAAGGGAATACTGAGGTGGTCATGATGGCAGGAGAGATAATGAGTAAAATACCAATAAGCAAATGGAGAGCAGAGTTTCACCTCAGTCTCTATTTGGACATCACACACAAGGATCCAAATGCATGGCACTTTTAGATTATGTCAGAGGTGCAGTTTTATTTCAGAGCAAAAATTAGTTGTCTGATTCCCTACTCAAATATACATTTTGAGGATACTATATTTTCCCACAGATTCTGGAATTCCAAATAATGTTCTCAAATCTGGCTGAGGCATATTGCTCAGCATGAACATTATCACAATCATCATTGCATGTCTTACTTAAATTTGTTATTAAGCATATGTAAAAACCTGGTTACTGATATGTAGTATAAGTACTTGATAAAATAAGCCTTATTAAAACATTGAATAATTCTATTAAGTCCAATAGACTACCAATAGTTTGCATATAACTACTCTAGGGCATGTTAGGAAAATCATGTATCCTGGGGTCGTGTACCTCTTCTGTTTCTTCTTGTCATACATACATTAGATTTATACAGTACAGCCACTATCTAAATTCCACAATGCAATACCATTGATAACATATAAAACTTTTATTCTTCAGAAAATGATACAAAGGCCTAAGTCCCTGACTTATCAGGGTTTCTGCCTCTTATAGGACCTTAAAATCTGCTTTATGTGCCTAGCAGTTAGAGAACATGGAGAAGATCCAGTAGCTTATTAAGTATCTTGACCAAGAAACTCAAACAATCCTCACTATTTATGAGCAAGAACTTGTCAGCAGAACTATCTTCACAAATCAGGGAATAAAATCCTTGCTAATGTAGCAACTTCCTGCCTACACTCTATATTTTGAAAGATAGAATAAAATTCCACACTAGTGTCTAGCCATTTTATTGAAGTAACTGCATAGCTTTAAAACATGAATTTCTGTAATTATTATTCTGAAGTTTAAAAAGAGAGTCATACCCCCAAGAGACAGGTTTTGAAGATTAATGGAGATACACAAACCATAATCATCACTAAGATGTGCTCTGTCAATGTACATGAAACCTTCATTTTACTTCCCTTTCTTTAGGTTATTACAGCGTTTCTATCCCATTCATACTAAATAATGATCATCTTATGAAATCACAGCGAGTTGATGATGTCTTTCTTTTATGAGAAATCTCTCCCATGGGAGTGTTATACAAAACATTTTCTTTTCATAGTTTGAGAATCTGTCAAGGCAAAGCAGCCACTTTTCAAAGATTGGCAATGGTTCTCTTGAGCCCATCACTGCACCTTCATACATAGATAAATCGAACAACAAGATTCAGACTGTTCCAAATGTCCCAAATATCTTATTTGTTATTGACACGTAAGAGGTGGCTCAGCAATTAAGAGTACCTGCTGCTCTTCCTGACGAGTCTGATTCCATTCCTTGCACACAAATGGTACAGTTAGCAACTATTCAGTTCCAGGAGATCCAACTCTTCTTCTGATCTCTGTGGGTTCCTGAATGTTTGTGCGGCATATACATATATTCATGTGTGTGCATGCAAAATAAAACACTGTGTGTGTGTGTGTGTGTGTGTGTGTGTGTGTGTGAGAGAGAGAGAGAGAGAGAGAGAGTGTGTGTGTGAGTGAGTGTGTGTGTGTGAGTGTGTGTGTGTGTGTGTGTGTGTATGTGTGTGTGTGTGTGTGTGTGTGTGTGTGTGTTGGTTCCCATCTTCTACCTAGTTATGGAAGGGTCTTTCTTATGCTTTCTGTGTTCTGCATAGTCTAGCACTGTTGGCCCCTGTAAGGTCCACATTCTTCTCTGCATCTCCCATGTAGGAGCTCTGGATTACAAACGTGCCTTTATGTCCAGCCTTTCTGAGACTTAAATCAAGATTATCAGAATTTCTCTATAAATGCCTTTGCTCATGGACATGTCATCAATGACTTGCTCGGACCTTGTCAATATCCCTAGGTCAGGTTCATTCTTTATGTCACCTAAATACATGACATCAGAAAACCAAGAACAATGCAAGTCAAAACCCACACACATATCAAACACTTGGCCTTTCAACAGGGCTCCCCTTATGCTACTTCTAAAACGTATTCATACTGTTAAGATGTGCTGTACCTGAGCAAGGTACATTTAAACACTGCATAGCAGTTTTGTGATCATTTGAACATTGAAAAAGGCTAGAAGAAATTAACAGGTAGACTTTGTAGAAGTCAAACAGAAAATATTTCCAAAACTTTAAATAAAAGTACATCTTGAGCCGGGCGCGGTGGTGCACACCTGTAATTCCAGCACTTGGGAGCCAGAGGCAGGCGGATTTCTGAGTTCGAGGCCAGCCTGGTCTACAGAGTGAGTTCCAGGATAGCCAGAACAACACACAGAGAAACCCTGTCTCGAAAAACCAAAAAAAAAAAAAAAAAAAAAAAAAAAAGTACATCTTGAGTAAATTCTGACCATGGCATAGGATGGAAAGTAATTCACTTTCCATCTCCATCAAACATTCTGCACTATCAGACATTTTCTCCTTTTTATGTAAAAGAGGCAGCACATGCCAAGTTAACATCAATCATAACCTTTTTTTATTATTTTGTACACGATATCTTCTTCCTTTGCTAAATATTACATTATCACATTAGTTAAATTTCAGTTCAAAGTTTGAAAATATAAGAGTGCCAGGCAGCCATCTATCTTGAGTTATTAACATTTCTCACTCATTAAAATCTGGGTTTATTTTTTTTGAGAGTTCAATGACTGAAATATAAACAAATGATTGAAGTATGAAAATGTCAAGTGTGTCTCCTTCTGATTAGCGTTGCGGTTTTAAATTTCTTGCTGTTTTGCTACTTACGTTACTATTTTAGCTTTCACATTTAAAAACTAACATTTTTTTTCTAGGGAAAATTTGTAAGGAAAGACTATTTTGAAATACAGAAAATAGAAATAGAGGAGTTTGGGTGTTAAATGGTTAAAATGAGAGTATAGATTTTATAAATAAATATAAAAATTTTAAAAAGGTATTAAGTACTTTGAATAAGGAGAACTAATTTCTACATCTGACTCTTCCACCACCAGGATTGAGATAATTAGAAACCTATCATCTCCGAGCCTAGGTTTTATTAACTTTAAAATGGTAAACTCCATTTGATATTAGTGCAAAATTTTAATGCTAAGGTTGAGGGAATACCCAGGGAGACCCTACCCTCTGAGAGGAGAAGAGGGTGGGGCATGGGGGATGGAAGGGAGGGTCTCTTTGAGGGGTTAGGCAAGGGAGGGCAGCATTTGGAATATAAATAAACAATTTTAAATTTAAAAAATTTAAAAATTAAAAGTAGAATAATAGAAAAGAGGATTTTTATTGAAACCAATACATAACTGGAATTGTAGTACAGATTTTTCCTTCCTTCCTTCCTTCCTTCCTTCCTTCCTTCCTTCCTTCCTTCCTTCCTTCCTGCCTTCTTTCCTTATTTGGAGAGTCGGAGGCTCCAAGCATGCCACAGAGAGCATGCAGGAGGTCAGAGACCAATGTGTTGAGTTGGTTACAGCATTGATGTGGAAACTTAAATTTTCTTTGGAAAGTCAGTTGTGCGACATGACGGTTTTGCTGGGGAAGAGACACATGCAGGAGTGTATTTCTGAAGCAGACACAGGTGAAAGGATGTGTTACTAAAGCAAGCACATAAAAGGCTGTGACTCCATAGAGAGAAATGCACCAAAAAACTTGTGACGTTCTGGCTTCTTCTTGCTGCTTTCTCCGACACTGACTGATTGGCGGTGATTTTGGCTGATACAGATCCATGCACAGTTTTGCTAAGACAGACTCAGTGTTGAGGCAAGACCCATGGAAGACATGTGATGTTTGGAGGGAGTATAAACAGATCTCAGCTGACAGTGACATGGGCTTGCGTAGCTAGCTTGGCAGTGCTTCTTGTCCTTTGTCGTCACTTTATTGATGAGAACTTTTGAAGAGAACTTCTGGTGTTCCTGCTGGTCCCGCCGACTCAAGCGAATTTGGCTGAGACTAGTCTGTTTCTGCTAGGAAGTGTCAATGCTACTAATTCATGTTTGCTATCCTGATGCTACTGAACAGGACTGCTAATATATTCCTGAAATTTTTGTGAGTGCATCAAGTTGCCACTGCTGAATCTTGTGAACTGAACTGCTGATTTCCTAACAATGAAGATGGGATTTGCTCCAAAGAACACTGTCTAAACAGGCCCATTTCCCCATATCCTAATAACCTTTCTTTTCCAACACCACCGCTGGTGAGTGCTGGGCTAGAAGGGAGGTTAAAGTATTTCAGAACCTATAAAATTAGACATTCTGGTGATTATTTGCACACAACTATAATCTTACCAATGAAGACGCTAAAACAGCTGGATACTTGTTCAGTAGTGAAAGCATTTCAAAGTGTGAATAGAGAGACCCTGGTTCATAAAATAAATAAAATTTCAATAGAAACAAATGTCACCCAGGGATCACCATGCTTTATCTTTTCTATAGAAATGGTTTCTTATAGTCAAGTATGTAGCTACTTAAAATAATCCTACATATTTTAGCATTAGCATCGGTTGTATATGCCCATGTGACTACATTATATCCAGAAGAATGTGTGTGACTCTTTTATCAGTGTGCATCATTGCTTTGCAACCCTCATTGACAAATGGTCAGGTCCTAAGCCATGGTTGCATACCCAAGAAGTCTTTAGAGGGTCTTTGTGTTTTTATTCATGTACTACACAGTACTGGTCACCTGAGCCCAGGAATGACATTTTGAGAATCCCTGATTTTTTTTTCCATCATAATCTTCCTAACATGAATGTGATCATTTGTAATGAGGAGCTCCATCCTAAGGATGTTTGATAAAACACAGAAATTGAGAAGCTAACAAGATATTTTGAAAACATTGATGAAAAGCATTTTAGAGTTCCTTTATCTTTGTATGTGAATATATAGGGAAAATATATTTATGAAATACATGTATATATTCATACTAAGGATATATATTTATTTCCATATAATATTAATAAATATACTACACACATATATATATACAGTATATATAATATATTGTATATATATATATATATATATATATATATAGTGCTGATGTTTTCATTGCACAGCTATATTTAGAGCAGTTTAGAAGTCTATTATAGTCTCTCTCTATATTTTTAATCCATAAGCATTTCATTGCAGTACATAAATATGTTCAGGCAGAATGATTAATAATGAGATTTACTGCCTTCATGGGTATTGAGAGTATTTGGCCTTCAACCTCATACCTTATTATTTTTCTAAACCACTGAATATATCTCAGAAGGAGGATATAACCTGTCATCATTTCTGCTGACCTCGGCACTTAAATTCTTAGGAAGACATGCAAGAGTAAAGTCAGAATGTCTAGGCTGTAGTGTTTTTTTCTATTTATTCTGGTTGTCTTTGGATAAAGTCAATGATACACTCTGGCCTCTTATATGATTCTTATTTTGTTTTAAGATTTAAGGAATAACGGATGTCTTAAATAATTATAGTCTCAATAGGAAACACAGCTGGTATTTAATACTACATAGAAAGAACAAGTTCTGGCTTGTTCCACTAAACAGTGCTCCAAGGGGCTCACAAAGACAGAAGAAGCAATCACTGAGTCTGCATGGGTCTGCTAAGTCCTCTACATATATGTTACGGTTATTATTTTCATGTTTTGGCTCCTACTCCTAACAGTAGGAGTCAGGGGTATCTCTGACTCTTTTATCTGCTTTGTGGACCCTTTGGTATGGAGGAGAGAGGAAGTGGGGGAAGAACCGGGTGGAGTGCAGGGAGAGGTAACTGTGATTGGGATTATGAGAGTGGAGCTGGACTAAAACATTGTTCTCATTTAGATCTTATATTTCCCCTAGACACAGGTGTTAAAGGTTCAGTCCCCAACTGGAGGACTGGTAGGAGGCAAAACCACAGGTAGAATAGAGTAGGTCCTGTGTTCTCAGGGCCATGCCTCTCACGGAAAGCCCAGGCCCTGCACTGATGATGCGAATGACCCTCAGCGTCACAGTTCTTTCCCATTCACTCCATTGCCGCAGGACGAAACCACTGCAACAATTGTTCTTGGACTAGAGCTTCAGACATTAATAAAACCTACCTTTCATTCGTTATAATTAATTCATTCCATATTATTGTTATAGTAATAGAAAGATAACCACCACAAAGACAAAAGTAAAAAAAAAATTTATGATCTAAAAACAAAATTAAAATAACTCAAGGGCCAATGCCTACCTTTCTTTTTTTTCCTTTAAAAATTTTTTTTGGATATATTCTATGTTTACATTTCATTTCCATTTTTTTTGGTTCCCCACCCCCCTAAGGTCCCACATGCCCTTTTCCCTCCCCCTGCTCCCTCATCCACCCCTTCCCACTTCCCTGTCCTGGTATTCCCCTACACTGATGCTTTGATCCTTTCCAGCACCAGTGTCCACTCCTTTCTTCTTGTCAGACATCATTTGGTATGTGAATTGTGTCTTTGGTGTTCCAAGATTCTAGGCTAATATCCACTTATCAGTGACTGCATACCATGGGTATTCTTTTGAGACTGGGTTACCTCACTTAGTATGATGTTTGCCAGCTCCATCCATTTCTCTAAGAATTTTATGAATTCATTGTTTCTAATGGCTGAATAGTATTCCATTGTGTATATATACCACATTTTTTTGTATCCATTCCTCCGTTGAGGGACATCTGAGTTCTTTCCAGCTTCTGGCTATTATAAATAAGGCTGCTATGAACATAGTGGAACATGTATCCTTATTGCATGCTGGGGAATCTTCTGGGTATATTCCCAGGAGTGGTATGGCTGGGTCCTCTGGAAGTATCATGTCCAGTTTTCTGAGGAACCGCCAGACTGATTTCCAGAGTGTGTACCAGCTTGCAGTCCCACCTTTCTTGAGTTGTATTCTTATAGTTCCTAAAGCATTTATGCTTTCAGAAACTCTTAACTTAAAATTCAAATTATAATAATATTCAATTTTGGACATTTTGAATAGTTTATGAAATCCAAAAAATATTTTGGTATTATGAAAAGAACACAAAATATAGCCAGCTTAAGAACCCAAAAGAATGCTTAAAAGAGATGTGATCTGTAAAGTATTACTTTAAACTAATGAATGATTTAAAATGGTGGACTACTTTCATAAAGGTACAAAATATTCAAAAATGAAGACAGATAAAAACATGTTCACAAATTTTAAAAATGGCTTTGAATTAAAAGCATTAAGTTCAAAATTAAAATATTTTGGTTGTTAAAATGTCAGTTATAACTGAATAAGTATCTTAGTGAAAATTAAATCATATTGGGTCCTATATTTGCAATGAAGTTATTATGTGACACCTGTAATACATAGATTCATGTAATAGTTACGGACAAAAAATGTATATCCCCACTTTCAGTTTGGAAGACGGGGAGTTCTGAAATACAGCTCAGACTGCTTGTCTCTTTATGTCAAGGCTGCATCCACAGCATGAGAAATGACTGCAATTAGTAACTGATGTGCTAACAAGATTTAATGTTAAGAAATACTTTCTAGTATTTTAATCATATAACAGATAAATCAGAAAACTGTGTGCAGTGAATGTTTCTAAAAATAAAATGCAAAGTAGGCAGGAGTTATTAAATCACATCCATGGATAGGAATAATGTTTCTAACACCATCAGCAATGATGGGCTTCTGTGTCTTTCAAATTTAATATTTGCAAAAACTGTATAGAATAAATAAATAAATAAATAAATAAATAAATAATTTAAACCTGGGACTTTTAAATTAGAATACGTGTACCATGCATCCTGGACATGAGTAATTGTATAGTATTTTCAGTAATGAAGTAGACTCCTAAGTGTATTGTTGGCACTGTGATAGTTTTTAAACCAGCTTTTCAAGTTGTATTGCTAGACTCTCACTCTGTGTCCAGCCACACTTTAACACAGATCAAAGTGCTCTACCCTAAACCCAGAGTCCTAAGCAAATTAGTTTCTGAATATGCAAATCATGGGGCCTCTCATTTACTTCAAATGATTTGTGTATTATCACATTTTATGGCTATTGAAGGCAATACACTTTAATTGCTCCTTAAACTTTTAATACGTAGGAGCACTTAAATCTGTCTTCATTTTTGATTTTTAATATAACCTTCTCATAAATTCCACCTGGGTAAGAAACACAATGTATGGGAGAAATAAAAATAAATACAGACAAAGTATGGAAGGGTAAATCAAAGATGAGATGTCAAAGTAAATTTAGAATGCGACTTGGTTGATGTCATATAGCTAAGATTTGTAACATATTAGTATCTCCTATGTGTAATTTCGCTCCCTAAGTTATGGTTAACACACAGTAGCTGCATCTTTAGTTATAGAACTAAGAACTATTTCTAGGAAGGTAGATGGGAAAACGATATTTTGGTTAAGATATCTATAAAGAGTACCGGGAATGGAAAATTGCCTGCTGCTGCCCTCCCTTGCATCATTGAATGTGTTTGCTTTGTTTAATAATTGCTGAGGAAGAGTGGCTTTGCTGTTAGCATTCTTATGACTATGTAGTTCTAGTGTCCTCTCATTAACAGAATTATAAAATGAACATCGAGACAATCTTTCAGTGAAAATTTGCAAGGCTTCATGCAATTAAGTATGCAGCAGTATGAAGAGAAATGTTCAGAAGACTATGTGGTGGGTGTATGTTAGTGTGTATGCATGTGTGTGCGTGCATGTAATTGTGTGTGTCTCTGTGTGTGTGCATATGCATCTCTGTGTGAGTGTGCATGTAATATGCATGTATGTGGGTGTGTGTATGTGTGTGTCTGAGGGCACGTCCATGTGTGTATGTATGCGTCTGTGCGCGTGTGTGTATCTATATGTGTTTATTTGGATTAGTCGGTGACCTGAACCTTAGACTGTTGATTATTGTCTTGTTGATATGTTAATGTAAAGTAATTATTCCAGTGTAGTGAAGCTGAAAATAAACAAGTATATTCGTTAATTTGAATTTAGGCTTCTGGATTGTTAATCATGGTTGAGGAATATATTTTCAACCAGCTTGGTCCAGCCTTTACCCATCATGGTTTGTCAACCATAAAGTATAAATTTATCTTCCTCTCAACTTCTCAATTTATAATTAGAAAAAAAACCCTTTGTTTTGATTCTGTAAAATCCTCTGTTCAATTTGTCTTTTTATATTCATAAATATTTTTACATTATTCCCTTGAGTATGCTTACTAATTAATGAGCTATATGTTTCCTTATGAATACCTCTTACTAATTAATGTTTTATAAACAACACTAGGCGTCCATTAATTCATTTCACTTTGTGCTTTTCTTTGTCACTTGTCTGGGTGCAACTTTCCAGAATACCTTCTAACAGTCACATGACTTACATCTGGCCACTTGATAACTAGTAAAACAATGGATACCTCACCCAAGATTCAGTAAGACATGGCCTCCTTGTCCTTTATCTAGATTTCTGCTCCTTTCTATTCACAGTCTGATGAAAGTCTGACGGTTTCCAAGTCCCCAGGCCGTGGATAGTCATAAAACGGAAATAGTTTTCAGTGATATATGTAAGCATTACAAAATAATTGAGGCTAAAAAAATGAATAAATGAGTTTCCTTAAAGTGTATGTACAATATATCCATACTTTTGTATGTGATGAGTTAGAAGTTATGACCTGAAGTTCTTGGAATGAAAATATCACTTGTGTTGAGAATTCAGTACAGCTGATTAGCTGATTAGCTGATTAGCTGATTAGAATTTGTGTTAGAATTTGTATTGCACAGTGTTAGAATGTTGTAGTTTCGGGATCAAATTAGACTGTAGTGGACTTCAAGTCGTTATTAGAGACTGTCACTGTCAGTAGTAACTACTTGTCTACTTTGTGTTTGACTTAATGCCAATATTGTGACTATTAGGAACTCCTGATAGGAATGGTCTACTAGTTACAACCCAACTAAAGCCTAAGATGCATCAAATAACATCTGAGGCCTATGAGAGATCTATCCATTTGCTATAACCAACCTGCTTGATGTTTTGTCAGTGTGTTAGAACAAAGTCTTAATTTATAACTTCTATTACTGTAAAAATTTCAGAAAGCTATTACTTCATTGGAACATTGTTTTAGAAGTAACTCAATACATGTTCCTGAGACATAGTCACTCGCATTTGGCTCCAAAATAAACGGTTTCATTCCCTTTGAGATGAGGGGGTGTGTGTTTACATCAAGAAAGTCATTTTGGAATGGTATCGTTTATGGAGACTTTAGTAATGACAAAAGCTATTGTTCTGCAAATACAGTAAGAAATATTAGAACAAAAGATGCACAAACAGTAGCTAGTTTTTCATTAAAATTTAATTTCTTAATTCAAATTATAACTGAATGAAAGGAACGAATAGCCTTTTGGAAACAAAAACAATAAAACTAGATGAGATATACAGATTATAGCAGTGATTAAAAATTTGTGTTGAGAACAATAGTTGTAAAAAGAGATATTTTAAATGGTTTATTTAGATTACTGTTTAATTATCACCTGGATATATTAAAAAAAGAACTGACATTTGCAGCTATCATTTTTGGGACTGCTTCCCAGGTAGTTAGGGACCATGAAGCTTTATTACTTATATTATCTTTTCAAATACTTAAACATTGACTCTCTATATAGAGAACAATAAGAGATAGTACTTAATTCAGCCATAGCAGACAGGCCTTGCGTTGTAAGGCTAAGAATTATGATAGGACCCAAAGGAATTCCCAAGGAAGAGCTTTACAGTTTGTGCCTCATGAGAGAGGAGTTTGGAGGTAGAAAGCAGTGAGGATAACTTATATAACAAAAAGCATTATCCTGCCAATATCTTATCTTTATTTCAAAGAATAATCAAGTTATTACTCTGAACAGTTTCTTTAAGTTGATTTTTAAAATGTGTGATTTTGAGAATTTTATACATGAGTATTCTATTAATATTATTTTAACTCAGACTTTCTCCTCATGAACTCCCCTGACATCCCACCTACTCCCTCTCAAAATCCATGACCTCATCTTCTTTAATTGCTCTGGGTATGTATGAATAGAGTGATAAATACTAGAATAGGAGATTGATAAGCAGGGGCTATTAAGAACTTTATTTAACTCAAAAAATGTGCAGAATTATCTAGAAATCAAATAATACAAGTAGATAAGATTTACTAAGTATAGTAGTTTTCTCTAAACTAATAAGCACAGTGGTAGTAAAGGAAGATGTTGTAAATAGTATACACATATAATAAATTATAAACACACACACACACACACACACACACACACACACACATATGGATATAACCTGCTGACCCAGTTTACTATTTAGAGCTAACTACTGTGGACTAAGTAGTCTATCAGGATGTTCATTCCTTGAGAAGACTAATTCTTCCTCTCCTAGGAGACATTAATTACCTGTAACTTTTTAACAAATGGTGTAGCCTTGTGAGATTTCTTCCATTTATGTTGGCATTTCGACTGATGCTTTTTGTGTGGGTCTTGTTTAGATGACTATATGGTAAGGATATTATGATTTTTGCCATGTTGAACATTGAATATATGTTAAAATAATCAAGAGTATAAATAAGGTAAATGATTCAAATATATTTTACTACCAAATAATATATTGTCATCAGTGAACATAGCATACTATATTTATTTCATAATGAAGAAATTTGATATCTCTGAGGAATATAAAATATTTTACCATGTGCTATATTCATTTTTTTCAACCAATTCAAGAAACATTATCTCGGATTTATAATTTCTTACTGCAATGGGAAAATTATAAAAGCTATGTGTCTGTCAATTAACATTTATTAGTAAATTTTATAAAAAGTAGAATTTGCTTGCTATAGAAGCATAGACATGAATATTATACCCATAAATAAAAATCTAACTAATCAGAATGTTCTATCATTTTCAGTATAGATTGTAGATGTCTAAACTAAAGAAGCCTAACCACCAAGGGGCATTTTGGCAGTGCAGGGTAGTGAATACAATCACATGCAAATATAGCTGCCAAGATCAAACCCTCCCTCTTTGTTTTCTTCTTCTTGGTCATTTTGCCACTGCATATTTTGCAAGTGACTGTAAATATTTTAGTTTCCAAATAATTCATATATTTGCCTTCTTCTAAGTTATTGCTTTGTTAGTAGTATGTAAATAATCCCAACAGCCCCACATATGTCTGCTGGAAACATTTATTTGAAGTTCCTGCCAATCACTAATTCATTTTATAAGATTTCTCAGTCCTGAGGGCCCTGGTCCTGGAAAGGCTTGATGCAGCATTGTAGGGGATTACCAAGACAGAGAAGTAGGAGGGGGTGATTGGAGAACCAGCAGAGGGAGAGGGCTTATGGGACTTATGTGGGTGGGGGGGACCGGGAAAGGGAATATCATTTGGAATGTAAACAAAGAATATAGAAAAAAAAAAAAGACTTCCCCTTCCTAAACAAATACAAGCTCCAGTTCTAGAATCAGTGTCAGGGACATTACCAAAGTGTTGCCAAGCTTTTCCTTGAAGAGAAAATCCATTTGGAGGGTTTACTTAGAAACATCATGGCCATTTAACTTTTTAAAAAATATATGCACTGTTAAGCTTTCAAGTTTGCCATAATAATTATTGATAGCTACAGTTTTATAAAAATATTGCAAATTGGTAAATAATATACCCCTTTCTTTTTTATATATTAGTTCAGGTACAGTAGACCTAATTAGATATGCATAATTGGTAACATGTTTGGCTACGTATAGGAAGTTTCAAGTTCAATCTCTAATACCATATTAACTAATTTGGTGGGGCCACCTGCAATCTCATATAGAGCAAAAAAGAACAGGGATTTTGCCTGTGCAGTGAATGTAAGGCCAGCTTGGGCTACATGATCATATCACCAAATAATGAAAATACGAATTGGGCATTTGGTTCATGCCTATGATTCCAGCCCTTAGGAGTCAGAGGAAGGGTAGCTTTTAATTCAGGCCCATCCTCAGCTACATCGTGAACTTGAGATCATCCTGAGCTACTGGGCATTCTCTCTCAAAAATTAAAAAATAAAAAAGAGTGACTAATCAAAAGGTTGAATAACGTAGTACTCTCATCTTGTCACAGTTTCTTTTTTTAATCAGATACTCATCTCTGCATTCCCTTCTCATTCTGACACTTACTGTGTAGAATATTCATTTGCAAACAGATGAACCATTTAAATCAGTTTCTTTGCTATTGCTGAGAAATCACTATCATCCTACTGGACTCTGATATCTCATCTGTTTGATATATCAGCTTGTGTTACTAATAACCTATTCCAAAAGTGCTACTTTAGATTGTGATGCCTAGGTAATGAGAAGTTTTGCCCTTTTACCTTGATTTCTTGAGATTTTGCATTATATAGTAATAGGTTACTATATAAGAACTCATATCCTGTGACCTCAACACTGAATTTGAGGTCAGTATACATAAATAGTCATTATAGACACAAAAGACTCTTTCTTCCAGTTGTCCACATCAATATTTTAGACAATTCAATTAAGCAAGTGTAAATTCTGCAACCAATACCTTCTTACTTATACCAAAAAAAATGCTCCAACATATAACAAAAATACATATTCCACTGTGTTCATTGAAGCCATGTTTGTGATAGCTAGAAGCTGGAAACAATCCAGATGTCCCACAACAGAAGAATGGATACATAAAATGTGGTTTATTTACACAAAGGAATACTACTCAGCTATTAGGAACAAGGACATCCTGAGTTTTGCAGGCAAATGGATGGAGCAAGAAAATATCATCCTCAGTGAGTTAACTCAGACACAAAAGGACATGCATTGTATGTACTCACTAATAAGTGGATATTAGCCAAAAAAAGTACAGAATACCCAAGATACAGTCCACAGAACTTAAAAACCTCAATAAGCTCAAGGGCCCAAGTGAGGATGCCTCAGTCCCACTTGGGAGGGAGAAGAAAGCAACCACAAGGAGGGAGGGAGGGAACCTTGGAGGGAAAGTGGAAGTGGGGAGAGAGGGGAACATGACCTGGTATTGGGTGGAGGGATAGGACTGAAGCCCTGAGGGTCAGCAAAAAGAATGGAAGCAGGCAACCTCAGGCAGTAGGAGGTTGTATGTGTGGGGAATAGGGGGAACCCTCCAGAATGTACTAGAGACCTGGGAGGTGAGAGACTCTCAGAACTCAAAGGGAAGGACCTTAGATCAAATGCCCTCCAATGGGGTGAGGAAATTTGTAGAGCCCACCTCCAGCAGGAAAATAGGGCATCAAGTGAGAGATATGGTTGCCATCCCACAGTCAAAACTCTGACCCACAATTGTTCCTGTCTGAAAGAACTGCAGGGAGGGAAATGGAGAAGAGCCAGAGGAAAAGAAGTTCCAGCAACAGGTCCAAAGTGGTATGGAGCTCAAGGAGAGGCCCCAAGACCTGAAACTATTAATGAGGCTATGGAGCACTCACAGAAAGGGGTCGATCATGACTGCCCTCTGAAAGACCCAAAAGGCAGCTAGAAATGTCAGAGACAGATATCTGCACCCAACCAATGGACAAAAGCTGCTGGCACCTGTGGATGAATTAGGGAAAAGCTGGAAGAAGCTGAGCAGGAGAGTGACCCTGTAGGAGAACCAGCAGTCTCAATTAACCTGGATCTCTAAGACACTGGACCACCAACCAGACAATATACACCAGCTAATATGAGGCCCTCAACACATATACAGCAGAGGACTGCTGGGTCTGGATTCAGTCAGAGAAGATGCGCCTAACCCTCAAGGGATTGGAAGCCCCAGGGAATTTAGAAGTCTGGTGGGTAGAGGTTGGGTTGGGGACATACTCCTGGAGGCATCTGGGTGGGGAGGAGTATAGCATATGGAACAGTTGGAGGACAGACCTTGAGGAAAATAAATTCTGGAGTGTACATGAATGAATGAATGAATGAATGAATGGATGGATGGATGGATAATAAAAAAGAAAGACTTATTTACTGAACAGTTAGCACAGGGAAAATATAATTCACGACACAAGTATTGCTCAGTTGATTTCTATCCAAGACCCTAACTGCAGCATTTATATCCTGTGAAACACATGCAATCTTATTCAGATGTAATCCCTTCCTACATCATCCATGAAAAGGTCCTTCCATTTAACAGACTCGGAAGACCTACTCTTTAGCGCAAATATAGCACCTATTACAAGATTTGTCACTAGTGGGCATTGTCTTTTCTGTCCTTCACTCTTTGTTCCTTTTATTTACCCAGGATCTTTTAAGTTATGTCACCATAAGACTCTCTCTCACTTGTAGTGGGTCATTTTTTTAAGGAAAATTATGTGTTGTACATATTAAACATTTTATTTTAAGGCTAAGAGTCTTAGGTTTTCAAATAAAACTCCGTGATACTTTTCTGAGTACCAGAGCCGTTATTGTGCATACAAGGCCTATGTTTCTTTCACTAAATTTAGCTTCATTCAAAACATAGCAGGATACCTTTTCTTGTCTCTGAAACCTTTATAATTCTAGCTGGCACTTCCTATATCATGCAGTGCAGTGGTAGGTAAATTGCATGCTAGGTAAAAGCTACCATGGTGTAGCACACCACAGGGAGTGGTAGGAAAGGATTGTTAGTGGGAATTCCATGGAGGGCACAGTAGGAAAGTGACACATGAAAACAATATGCTCGTTATTATCAATAGTTAAAACCAAATGGATAGCAAGGGTTCCCATTTAAAAATCAATCAGTGGATGCCAGAATATCTTAGTCAGCATGAATCATTGATATTTGCAGAGGGTTTTTGTTTTTTCATTCCAGCTCTAGTGTGGAATGGACAAGAAATGGCACTGAACAGAGTCCAGAAAATGACCCAAACTTGAATGCATATCCAGATCATAACCACTGCTTTGAAATATAGTCACATTGCTAAGACAAATGAAAAACAGTATATAGAAAAAGAAGGTAGTGATTGGCTCTAAGGACGTGTATCCATTATTGGATGTTATGGAGTTATAATATCCAGGTGATAAAGGTGTAATTTCCCAATGAACTTTGTTCTATATACACCTCTGGCCGGAGCTATTACAGGGCACAGCATAGAGAGACACTATCCTGTCGCATCTTTATTAATTTTATTCTGAGGTGGAAGGAAAGCATTCGTAGAGTGGTATTGCTCTCAATCTCTTTAGACCTTGACCTCATTTACAGATGTCACTGTTACTTTTCATGGCAACATTCTGAAGACTCATCCATGATTGCTTAGATGCATTCAACATTATTCTTCCTTTTTGTAATTTTCATGGGAATAGACCAAGGCTATGCCAAATGCCAAAATTATGACCTCCCCCCCCCCTGCCTTGTTACTTCCAACTCTCTAGGGAATGAACAGAGGCAATCCAACAGTAGTAGCAGGCTGAGCCTGTAACCACCTTTATTATATTGCACATACCACACTTTTTAAAGTATTGATTTGTTTCTTAACTTTTTCTATTATGATATAAGATGCTTAAAAGCAAGGATCATGATTTATTGATATAGACGGCACTCTGTGATGAATGAAATGTCAGCATGCATCCTCACCCAAAATTAAGCAGCACTCACTTTACCTTGTGTGTGCTCTTTTCCTAAGAAAGCTGCCTGACCAGGCACATGAATGGATATAGGTCATGCAATGTAGACTAAAGGTTATTTAAGTTTTAGGGAGAGCTTAGACTTGCTGATTTCATAATGAAATCAAGGAAGTTTTCTATGGTTCTAGTTCAGCACAGAGAAACTAAACAAAACAATTTCTTTCCCCTTATAGGAAAATATAGCTATGCTCTAGCCTCAAATGCATCACTTCATAAACACTCTAGCTTAATGTTTAGACCTGAAAAAAAGCCATCAATAATTCAATTATCTAGAGTAAAAACAATAGAATGCAATAAACTGCAAAGATGTTCACAAGCACAGAGGATTTTATGAATTATTTTTTGTCTTCACATGCACAATCGGAAAAGAAGTAAAAAAGAATAAGACATTAAGAGTAA
Source organism: Apodemus agrarius (assembly GCA_964023405.1). NCBI lineage: Eukaryota > Metazoa > Chordata > Mammalia > Rodentia > Muridae > Apodemus > Apodemus agrarius. The sequence goes on from OZ030018.1 coordinate 38,575,238, forward strand.
GAAACAATAAGAAACACAATTGAGATTAAACATGCACAGCATTCATTTATTCTGAAACTATAAACATTTACTTACTGAGGACAAGACACTGGGACAGAGGCTGACATTTATAGAGTGGAGAAATTTCTTGACCTTAGAGCAGCTTATGTTCAAATGGATAACACATTAAAAGTTATAATAATGCAAATCATTAATGATAATGTTGATAATTGCAGGGGAGATCCTACGCTTGTCTAATAATTCAAACTAGAGCACCTTGGGACCTGATGCAAAGAGGGCACTATGCCAGGAAACAGTTTAGAACAATAGAAATGAAATTCTGAAAGACATTAAGGAACACTGAAATAGTCCTTCATGTGATTCTGCCTTTAGGGTATAGAAAGCCCAACTACTTTTTAAGCCTCAACAAATACATTATAAACATTGTACAGTGTAAAAGGTGAAATTAGCCTCTTTCGTATACGTAGAGTGGCAAAACTATTTGTAAGTGAAAATGACTGCATGCCAAAATCACCCAGATGTGGCTTTGGTAGGATTTTCCATCACTTACTAGTATCACAACTTTCTTTAGGAGACATTGCTGAGACTAGCTTGCTGTACTACAGATAAATGGCACTCAGGAATCACACCATGATCATAGTTTGTGGCTCATTTTCTTTCTAAATAGTGTCCTGTAAAACCACATTTTCAAAGATGGCTTGTTTAGTATTGTTTTTGTTTGGATTGAAACCAAATGTCCTAGGCCAATGGTACAAATGAAGATAATTAAGGAAACATAGGACAACTTACTAACATCTTACTAAAGAACGTGCAGTAATATATATGTTGAAAGTTTGTGGTAAGTTAGTAAACTTTTTACAAGACATTTTCTTATAGAAAGCTTAAGATAAGAAAATGCCACCTAGTGAACATCGTGGTCCCCTCTCTCCCACCCCAAGTTTGATTGATATAGGTAAGATGCTACAGTTAGATAAGATAGAGAAGAAACACATTCCAGTGGAGAAGTGATACATTCCATTTGTAGCATCTGCAACTCCAATTGCCTGGTTTCAGCTGGAAGTCAGGCCAGGATTATACATCCAGAGGTCTTTTAGAAGTTATCTTCAACAGCATCAGCACCATAATTGTAAGATTTTCATATGGAAGAAAAGGAGAAGTTTTATTCATGATTTGTTTTTCTGCGCTATAAAATATAACCCAAATTGAGTTTTCAAGATCTATTATTGTGGCGTTCATTTGTTTTAAATGCATTTCTTTAAATTGTATTTGACATGTACCTAGTTAAGTGCTTGTTTTCAGCTTTAACATAATGAGCAATATGTGCTATCACAGCTTCAATTTTCCTGTCAAGCAGAGAGTGACAGCTGTGTGGTAATATGTAATGCATATTTTCATCTACACGTAAATTGAAAGGAAGGAAAAATAGTTACTGGGTGGGCAGGTCACTATCATTTAAATGAGTCATTAAAATTATATTTTTCCCTAGAACAAAACTGTAATTGCTTTTCTGCTTAGATGCACACCAAAAGGCCTTATTTATATTATCGTAGCATATTTCCTCTCAATTGACAACTTTCCCAAGTTCCTTTGGATTGTTTTTATTTTTGTTACTCTTCACCACTCAGCAAATACTCACTTCTTAGCGAGGCTTCATATGTCTGAATATTTATCCCTGGAGGGCAGAATTGCTCTGAGCATGGTATCCTAAGGTTGGTTGTGCACCTCTGCATTCATTTGATTGGTAAGGAGAAAACTGAAGATAAGTACAGTGCCATTCACACAAACCCCAGCTGAAGAACAGTTACAACCCTGGACTAAAAGGGTTGTGAATGTGCTATATTTTAACTGCACAAAAAATGGGGAAAGCATATTGTCAATATATCTTAGTAGGTAAAGATACCTGCCAGCAAGCCTTAAGGCCTGTGTTCAATCTAAGCAACCTACACAGTAGAAAGAAAAAAAAAGTTAGGCTCATTTCTCCACACTTCCACTATGTCAGGAATGTGTGTGTATTTACACCCCCACCCAATATACATATAGTCACAAATAGAAAGACAGACAAACAAACAGACAGATAGAATGAAAGAAAACATGATTAAGTGAAATAAGGAATATCATCATTCAATTATTCCACTTTATAATTTTATAGTTTGTTATTGATAATTCATACAATAAATTAATGAGTGTCTTAGCCATATTTCCAAATTGTCCTTTATTATCACTAAGAACCTTAAAACCCTTCTGCTAAGATTTCATATGACAGTACATGGTTTTGTATTTTTTGATGACATGAATGACTACTAAATAGAGAAATTTCACCTCAGCTGCTTTTAATTTGCTGATACAGAAATGGTATTTGGTACTGTATGTGCTGCCAATATTTTTGAATTATAAATGCCATTGTGCCCTTTGGTATTGTGTGGCAATTTAATTCCAAGTTTGATTTGAATGATACCATTTGCCAGCAAACAGTGTTAGAGAAATCTATGCTCTCTAATGAACATTCTCACAGTAGTACATCTTATAAGGCTAATAGATCTGGAGACATTAGAGAGAAGACATGCTTAGGACTTCCTTAGATTTGATCCAGGACTGCAAGATTATATTGACCCAGAACTGAACATAGCTCCCATTGTCCTCTAAGCACATGAAGTTGAATTTGCATAGAATGTTTAATCAACTGAACCTCACATTCTGTTCTTCTCATGCACAGTAGGTAAGGTTATTTTTCTAGTCAAATAAGGTGATGTAACAGACATGTTGTAACTATGTTTGACTAGCATGTCAAGAATTATTTTGCAGTTTTATTTTCAGATGAATGAAATACTCATCTGTCTCATAAGTTTTGGTTTAGTTTTATTGTTTGTTTGTCTTTGAAACAGAGTCTTTCTAAATAGCCCTGCTAACCATTAACCCTGCTAATCATATCCTTATATATTTTCCTCTCAAGTGTTGGAATTATAGCACTGCACCATCAGACCTGACTCATATAGATCAAATGTATTGAACTCAAAATCACATTTCTTCCTTTGAAATGGACATCATTATCTATACTTTACCCTAAAATCATTACCATTGCAATCATTGATAGGACAACCTCCAGATATTCTTATTAACTAGCCATGAATCACTCTGCTTATCATGCCGTCTTGGAACATGCATTTGACATGCAGGTAGATTTTCTAGCTCACTGTTATTGCACTTCCAGCAAGCATACAGTTGCCATTTTCAAAACCAGCTATCAGGCAGGGTCTTATGCATCAGAACCACCTTAGGAATACTATGTCTTTAGATGCATTTTAACCTGAATGAGGTGATATTTCTGGGTTTTTATATTCTTAAAGTTACCCATATGGCTGTTATTTGGCTTTGATGTGTCCTGAATTGGCCACATCACATATCTTGGAAACAGATAACTAAGCAGCAAAATTCACATTTAGGGCACTTATTGGGCTGGTCCTCCAGTGATCAAGTATCAGGGAATGAAGAACATGGGGACAAATGTTGAGCTGAGATACCGTTCATAAAAAGGTTACATGTAAACAAATAGAATCTCTCACAGCAAAATTGACCATTTAGAAATTTAGCAAGTTGAGGCCTGGGAACCTTCTTAGCATCAGTAAGAGTTATGAATGTCAGCTTCAGGCACCACCTTGTGTACATAACCACTCTGGAGAGCGATTTTATACACTCTGTTGCCATATCCCTCACAGCAGAGGAATGAGAACTTAGTCCTCCAAAAAGGGTGAGTAGAAATAAAAAATTAGCTTGGTTCTCCTCTTCTCTTCTCTCCTCTCCTCTCCTCTCCTCTCCTCTTTTCTCCTCTCCTCTCCTCTCCTCTCCTCTCCTCTCCTCTCCTCTCCTCTCCTCTCCTCTCCTCTCCTCTCCTCTCCTCTCCTCTCCTCCCCTCCCCTCCCTTCCCCTCCCCTCCCTTCCTCTCTCCTCTTCCCTTCTCTTCTCTTCTCTTCTCTTCTCTTCTCTTCTCTTCTCTTCTCTTCTCTTCTCTTCTCTTCTCTTCTCTTCTCTTCTCTTCTCTTCTCCACCCTCTCTCTCTTACCTGGGAAGAAATAATCTAAATCTCTCCTTACCCTGAGCAAAGCAATACATTGATGTGTGTACATATGTATACATGTATACATGTACTTGTGTGTTTTATCCTTACAATACTTTTTCTAATGACTCATCCACATTCTTGCCAGCATGTGGAGAAAGAGGAACACTCTGCCATTGCTGATGAGATTGCAAGCTGGTCCAACCACTCTGGAAATCAATCTGGAGGTTCAGCAGAAAATTGGAAATAGATCTACCTAAGGACCCAGCTATACCACTCTTGGGAATATACACAAAAGATGTTCCACCATACCACAGGGGCACATGTTCCACTATGTTCATAGCAACCCTGTTTGTGATAGCCAGAAACTGTGAACAACTCAGATGTCCCACGACAGAAGAATGGATACAGAAAACATGGTTCATTTACACAATGAAATACTACTCAGCTATTAGGAATGAGTAAATCCCAAGTTTCTGAGTTTTGCAGACAAATGGATGGAGCTAGAAAATATCATCCTGAATGATATAACTCAGACCCAAAAGACATGTATAGTATGTACTTAGTAATAAGTGGATTTTAACAAAAAAATGTAGAAGTCTACAGAACTCAAAAAGGTCAACAAGCTGAAAGGTCCAAGTGAGGATGCCTCAGTCCCACTTGGGAGGCAGAAGAAAGCAACCACAGTGGGGGAGGGAGGACCTGGAAAGGAAAGGGAGTGGGGCAGAAGAGGGGAATATGATCTGGAAAAACTGATTTTCAACAATGTTTTATCTCCTTGTAGTTTTCATGCTTTCTTCTCAAGCATCTTTACTGAGCTACAAATCAAAAGAAAAATATATTTTATAGTATCCCCATGTGAACTGATTATCATAATAAGCTAGTTAACACATCAGTGCATCACAGCTTTTGGTGTGAGTGTGGTAAGATGTTTAAGATCTGTGCTTTTAGAGATCTCATATAGTGTCGATTTGTCAACCGTGAACAGCGTCCTATAAAATAGCTATTCAAATTATTCAACTACGCTGACACATCATGTACTTTCTCCACATCTCCCATTTCTTCCCTCTCCATCTTACTCAAAGGGCTGCCATTCTATTATTTACTTCTGTTGGCTTTTAAACTGAAAATACAGGTATAATTTACAGGATTTACTTGATATGCCTGGTATATTGTTCCAGGGTCACTCGCCTTGTTGGTAATGACATGATTTTTCTATGGATATTGTCATACATATTTACTTTTGTGCCTATATGATGATGCTTTAATTTCTATATATTTTAATGTACGTAGGGTTGTGTTCATATCATACTAATAGTGTATCTAAAACATACAGTATTTTTCTGGTATTTTTAAATGGAAAATTGATTCTTTCCTCAAACAATATAGCTTGATTACAATTTCCTCTCCCTCTGCTTTTCCTGGTTCCTCTTTACCTCAGCTCCCATTGAAGTCCACCCCCTTTCTACCATTCATTAGAAAAGAACAAGCTCATAAGTGGTAACAACTAAACATAACAAAATAAAATATAACAACATAAAACTAATCAATCACATGGAAGTTGGACAACAGAAGGAAATAGCCCCAAGAGAAGTTAGAAGAATCAGAGATGCAGTTGTTCACATACTGACAAGTCTCAAGAAGTCTCATATAAACACTATACTGAAAGCTATTATATATATAATATATATGTATATATATTATATGTATATATGTATATGTATATATATGCAGAACACCTTGTAAAGGTGCTTGTAGCACTAGCACACAAGATTTCTTACTCTAAAAATTAATCTTGTCATAGGAGAAGCCAACTATTGCATAGTAGATACCAGACAATTAATTTTAGTCTTAAAAATGAACCAAATTGAATTTCAAGCAAGTGATAAAGAGATATTTTATTCAGAAATATCTATTAACTCCATAGCCTACTCCTTTAGTGTTTAGTATAGTTTAAGGGACAATAAAGATTATCTGCTTGAAGGTTCACAGTAAAGAACAAGAAATTATAACTTTAAAACTTTCCTTTGATCTTCAAATACTATATGTAACTGCTAAGTATTGTAAAGTAATGTAACTGCTAAGTATTCAAGTGTAGTTAATCAGATAAAATCTTCAAATGACTAGAGTGAGTTTAGTATTTCATTTCTTCTTACGAGGACAAGGATAATTTTATGTTGTCTAGAGTTCTGGTTAAAGTATCACTTGACCTATCATTGAAAATGTTGAATTTAAGTCTGAAACTTTGTTCTGTTTCTTTTCTGACGCTCATGCTTCTTGGTTCAGCCATGGAGGACTTCCCATCACAAACACCCGAGATTCATATTAAATTTTTAATTACAAACTATGGTAAAAGATGTCTATTATGAAACACTGAGTCCTTAGTATAGCCCATTTGCCAGATGCCCACTTTTGAACTGCCAGAGACTGGAAACATTTCATCTTTTAAGAACTCAGAAAATAAAGACCATCTCTAACTTAAGACTTTTTCTTCAGAATTTGCATGTTAGTTATTAAATATATTTCTTTTTAAAGATTTATTTATTTATTTATTTTTATGCATATGAGTGCTCTATTTGCATCATTTTGCCTGAATGACAAAAGATGGCATGAGATCCCATTTTATAGCTAGTTATGAGGCACAAAGTGATTGCTGGGATATGAATTTAAAACCTCTGGAAGAGCAACCAGTGATCTTAACTATTGAAGTATCTGTCTAGCCCCCATTTATCTGTTTCTTTGTGTTGGTAGTTCCTAGTTTCCTTGTTCTATTCAATTCAGTTTTTAAACATACATTTTAAGTTTTTTCTTTGAGTTCTGAGATTATAATTATATTATTTATCCCTTCTCCCTATTTCCTCCTATTCACCCCTCCTTGCTCCTAAAAGTACATGGCTTCTTTTTTCATTAACTGTTATTACACACCACACGTGCGCAAACACACATACACACTCATATACTAATATATATATATATATATATATATATATATATATACACACACACATATATACTAAATATAACCTTCCTAGTATATATAATGTTATTTGCATGTTTATTTCCAGGGCTGATCTTTGGTATTAGTTAACTAATTGGTATGTTCTTCTGCTTGGACTTATATCTATCAGTGTCAACTTTGTTCAGCTAGAGTTTAGTCAGATGTATTGCTGAAAATTTACTGGTGTAGCTTCTAACATGACTAGGCGATACAATCTCAGCAAACTTCCTTAACCTCTTGCCTCTTACAATCTATCTTTCCCACCCCACTTCCTTTAATGTCCCCTAAGCCTTATGTCTGGGAGTGATTTATAGATGGATCCATTGGCAGCTAGCTTAAAAACCTTACGTTTTTATTGATTGTGGATTTTTGAAAGGATCTCCATCTATTGCCAAGACAATTTCCCTTAATGAGGGGACAGATCCTATATATTTTGTACGTATATTAGAACTACACAAAGCATAATGTTCCATTTCTAGGCTTAGCACTTATGAACTTGAGAGAGTTGCATATCTTCTCAAATACTCAATTATTGTCATGCGTACAATGGTATTAACATTTTATGTTAAATGTTAATATTAATTTTTAAATAATTCAAATATTCCTAACAAAACTGCTTCTATTTTAACTTCCTCTAATTAGATAATATCTCCTCACTTTTGCATTTACTATAAAGTATGTATGAAACTTGTATTAACCTTTATGAAAGTACCAATATGCTATTCACTCACAAGGATGTATCAAGTAAAAATTATCTTTTTCCTATAGGAAATTTAATGTTTTATATATATATATATATATATATATATATATATATATATAAAATGTTATATATATACATATATATACATACATACATACATATATATATATGTTATTGGTGGTATAATGATTCATGTTAAAAGCTGCCAATGACCTCAACTTAGTAAAATAATTAAATTAGTTAATTGGGTTCCAAATTGTTTCTTCTGTCTAAACAATAATTTCTAATAGATTTCACTAGTAAGATAAAATATTAAAATGAAGGAAAGGGAATATAGCTCAGGGCTTTGGTGCTTGCCTAACATGGACCATACCTTGGGTTTGGTCCTCAATGGAAAAATTTTATATTGTATACACACACACACACACACACACACACACACACACATTCACACACACACACAAACATAGAGGTAGAGAGAGACAGAGAAAGAGAGTCAGAGACAGAAAGGGACAGAGAGAGACAGAGGCAGAGAGATAGAGGCAGACAGACTTTATGGAGGCTGAATCAAGCCAGGATAGTTGGAATATTCATCTTGACCCACTATTTTGTCCTTTCATGGATAACGCTTGCAATCCATTGTTCCCTATCCAATCCAGTGAATATCTCTGTACCTGCCTGTAACCTATATATGTGTCCTAGCTTATTTTCTTCTTAGTTTGATGAAATGCCTAGGCAAAGCATCCTAAGAAATAAAGAGTATTATTTTAGCTTACAGTTCTAGGTATGATATATCAACCAGCAAGTCAATGTTTCAGGAACATAAAGAGTTTAGCATAATGCACGAAAAGAGAAAAGGATGAGTTTCTGCTGCTGCAAAGATTCATTTCTCCCTTTCAGCAGTCAATAGCATCACCCATGGTGGGTGGGCCTTTTAACCTCAATTAACCTATTAAAGATAACATCCAAAGATATTCTAGAACCTCATCTCCCAGGTAATTCTATATCTTTCATACTGACAATTCACACCAATCATAAAAATATGTCTTAGTCTTAGCTAGCCAGGGGCATCAACTAGCAGTCAGATAACATTACTATCTAAAATCTGCAGCAGCCATAGCAAGTCTTAATAGAGAATCTAAATGTCAAAGCTCTGTAGACTCTTAGTGTATTAAGTGGGAGTTTATTCCTAGATACTCAAATGAAATTCAGCAACTGTGAGGATATAAACAGAATGAGGAAAGAAAAAAGTAGGATTCAAAATAATCATTATTTTTTTAATTTATTTCTTACTTACTCAGTTTACATCCCACTTACTGCCCCCTCCTGGCCACCTCTCCCCAAATCCTTCCCCCATCCCTTTCCCCTTCTTCTCTGAGTGGGTGGGATCCCCCTGGGTATCCCCCAATCCTGGCACTTCAAGTGTGCTCCCTCTCACACTGAGGCCAAACAAGGCAGATCAGTTAGAAGAACACATTCCACCTACAGCTTTTGGGATAGGCCCCACTGCAGTTGGTGGGTACCCATGTGAAGACCAAGCTGTACATCTGTTACATATATATGTGCTGAGAGGCCTAGGTCTAGCCTGTGTATATTCTTTGGCTGGTGGGTGAATCTCTAAGAACCCCAAGGGTTCAGTTTAGTTGATTCTATTGGTTCTCCTGTAGAGTTCCGATCCCCTTAGGGGCCTGTAAGCCTTCCTCCTGTTCATAAGAGTCGCCTCCTCCTTCCATAAGAGTCACCAAGCACCATCCACTGATTGGCTGTAAGTTCCTGCCTCTGTCTGAATCAATTGGTGGGTGGGGCCTCTCAGAGGAAAACCATACTAGACTCCTGTCTGCAAGCATATCAGAGTGTCAGGAATTGGTGCTTGACCATGAGATGGATCTCAAGTTGGGCAAGTTATTGGTTGGCCATTCCCTCAGTCTCTGCTCCATCCTCAATCCCTGCATTTCTTGTAGACAGGATAAGACTTGTGAGTGGGTTGGTGTCCCTATAGTTCCACCAGGGTTCCTTCCTAGCCTCAGGAGGCAGCCTCTCCAGGCCCTATATCTCCAATGCTGTGAGTCATAGCTAAGGGCATCCCCACTGATCCTTGTGTACCTCTTCTTAACCAGGTTTCTGTTTTGTCATGGAGATACCCCTACGCCTCCCACCACAAATCAGTTGCAGATTTGCATTCTCATGGCCATATGTCCATATGTCCATCTTCCCCGACCTTCCCCCTACCCAACTCTGAACTCCTCCTACTCCATTCCCAGTCCTGACCCCCTCCCTCTATCTGCCTTCCATGACCATTCCATTCCCCCTTCCAACAGTGGCTCAAGTATCTTGGCTTATGCCCTCCTTCCTGTCCAGCCTCCTTGGGTCTATGGAGTGTATCATGGGCTTCCTATATTTTACGGCTAATATGCACTTATAAATAAATACATACAGTGTATGTCCTTTGGGGACTGGGTTACTTCATTCAGGATGATATTCTCAAGATCCAACCCTTTGCCTGCAAAATTTGTGATGCCTTTGCTTTTTGTAGCTGAATGGTATTCCATTGTATAGAGGTACCACATTTTTTTTTTACCCATTCTTCAGTTGAGGGACGTCTATGTTGTTTTCAGTTTTTGGCTATTATGAATAAAGCTGTTAAGCAATCATTATTAATGAGAAAATGACAGTATTTTTACATTGGTTATATGAGTGAAATCGTTCAATTATTCCCTAACAAAAAGGAAAAATCAGAAGGAATATATGGAGTGTTTCCCATACTTTAATATTAGTTTCACCTTGTAAGTCAGTTTTTAGGAGCACAGGTCCTTGTTTGTTCACCATCCCTTTATAGACGTCTCATAAATTTATTTACAGTGTGTGATTTAATGCAGAATCACCACAAAACATGGATTTTAGGAAGCACCCCTTTCTCTCTCTTAAGTGCATGGACTCATTTCCTTCCTCTCAGGGTTGCAGCCCTGTTTTCCTGTCTCATTATTTCTAAAATGTCAGCAATAAAAGTCATTTACTCCCTCAAACCTCCTTGAAGCCTGGCAGCGTGATCCGCCTTCTAAGAAAACCAGAGTGGAACTGCAGTAGTTCTTATTATGTCTTATTATGTTCCCTTTTCCATTCTGGGCCAGTACACTTTTAGCAATAGATCTGCCATTTATATTTGAAATTTTAAAGACATTATATATATATATATATATATATATATATATATATATATAAAATATATAAATACTATATAAATACTATATATATATATAGTATTTCAGAAAATAAATTATTTTTGTGAAACAAATGTCCAGATTTTTTGTTTATGATCTTCATATTTTTAAATAAAGTATAACATAGCACCTGTTTTCCTCTAAAAATTTTAGTTTTTAAAAATTGAGTGAAAACTCAACTTTTATAAATTTGATGTGGGCACTAAATAATTTTATTAAAAATGTACAGATCTTACTGTGCTAATATACTCAATATTCTTTTCCAATTAGAGGGTGCAAAAGGTTAATGATAAGCCACTGGCCCATCTTCTAGAAAAAAACAAGATGTTAATGAACTGGTTTAAATCTACAACAGCACTGCCAAGAAAGCATATAAAAAGATTTAACACTATAATGATTAGTATAAAAAACAAGTATGTCTACTTATTATTTACCTTGTAGGATAGAAGGACCTAGGATGAAAATCATCCTAAATCTTTTTAAGTTTCCTTTCTGTAGCTAACCAATATGGTAAAATTAAATCTTTTCTGTGATAAGAAGGGCAATTTCCTCTAACACTTCAACTCTGATATTCAGTAGGATATGAATACAATGATTAGCAGTTGTTAATGAATAAGCAAAATGTGGCTTTAACTCCTCAAAGTATTAAAAAGCTTGAATAGCACTTTATTATTGCCCTAGTTGATAATTTTATAGAATAAACAAAAAGAAGCTCTGACTTGCAAGTTACAGGCATTTTGTGAAAAAAAAAGTTTGTTTGAAATTTTACAAATGATAAAACAGCTTCACAAATGTTATATCCTGCCAAGATCACAAATCCATTGAAGAAAAGAGGTTAGTCAAACTCCATATTCTTTTCAATATAATAAATTACATCAAACGAATAATACATCGTATTCCTTCTTCATACTGCTTTCTGAAGTACAGAGAGAGCTGACAGTATCCAAGCTCAGAAGACAAAGAATTCTCCAAGGTTTTAGATATTATCTCTTAAAGAATCTAATTCTTTAAAGTATCTTTATACACTTTCTCAAAAAAGAAAAAGAAAGGAAAAAAATCACAGATATACATCAAGGGACAAGGTATCACCATGGCCAGCTGGACAGGATACAAATGTAGAAGCAGCATCAAAATGCCATTAAAAACATCCTGGCATGGAAAACTGACTTCCTGGAGTTATTGGCTATACTTAGGCATATGATTGGGGCGTTATTTTCTTAAGTCTCTTGGGAGGACAGTAAAATCAATTACTTACCTTTCTCTAGCTTTTTTATCACTTGGGTGCACGTCCCTATTCTAAATTATTCTGGTTGGACATATTGTATGGCTTCTGAATGAAAGCCTGAGCTGGTTTACCATTCCACCTGACCCTTTGGCTGCATACTATTGTTTTGTGATCACAAATACTTCATCAATAAGAAATACAGACCATACAGTCACTTTTTCTTTCTTTCTTTCTTTCTTTCTTTCTTTCTTTCTTTCTTTCTTTCTTTCTTTCTTTTTTTCAAGACAGGGTTTCTCTGTGTAGCCCTGGCTGTCCTGGAACTCACTTTGTAGACCAGGCTGGCCTTGAACTTAGAAATCCGCCTGCCTCTGCCTCCCAAGTGCTGGATTATAGGTATGCGCCACCACCAGCTGGCCACATACAGTCACTTTTAAAGAAGACTCAGGTCCAGTTTTAAACAAAGTCCCTTTCATATGGAAAACATTATACTTTTTGAGGCTGAAATCCAGGACTAAAAATAAAGGATAAATGTTATCGCTGGGTCCAAAAGTAAGATGATCTGTTAACTATAAAATGATGCAGGGTAGATATATTGAGAAAATTTTGAATGTCATTGAAGGATATGCCTACAGTGCTTCCCAGCCTGTCTGGAATACTCAGATGTTTCAGTCTGACATTGCTATGAACTGTTCTCTTCATATTTTCAGAGAGCTTATAATCAATTGGTGTTTGTTTCAATACATTTCTCCATTAAATATTCAGTGATATTTAAGTCTGCAACTATACTTGTTTACTCACATGCCTGTCCTTAGTAGCAAGCAGAATAATTATTTTTGATAATGCTAGTCGAGTTATAATATAGAAATGAAAATTAACCCTACAGCATTATCTTGTTCCTGTGAGTCATTTGTTTGTAGATTGTTTATCTGATAGCATACAATTTTGTTCCACATAGAAAAAGCATCTTTCTGTATCTATATAGTTATCAATAACATCTCTCTGACACATAGTCACAAAACAATATGCCTATGGCCTGCAATTGAATTTGAACATATTTTTGTAGAAACAAGATTGTTTTAATGGATTTCAACAACACCTGCTGTTATACATCATGTTGGTTTGGTAAGCATGGAAATCTATTGATTTTATGTGTTCCAATTTTCTACTGTGCAGATAATCCTTTTATAAAGCAAATGTATTTGGTACAAAGAAAGAAAATGCTACAGATATCTTTGCACTGATAAAGTTCTGACTTCAGAGAAATTGAGGGAGTCACTCTAAGCCTGCACTCATTGATTTACCGAGCACGTAGAAATGACCAGTTTAAAGAAAAACCTTAAAGATTATAAGTGATAACATCACTGAGATAAAAACTGTGGATTGTTGTTGTGAACAGCATTGAAATCTATTTGTAAATTGCCAAACTACTAATTACATGTAATTCGTCAACCCCAAACTTACAAAAGTGAAAACTCTATTCTAATAACAGAGTAAATGTATATCAGTTATACATAAAGACTGATTATGATAGTTTATCAAAGCATGTCTTGCTAATTTGTTTAAAAATACAAGAAATACTGATATTTTGTGTTGATAAGTCTGAAAATATGTTTATATTGATTTGTCCACTAAACTTTGTTGCTAAATATAGGCAGATTTTTCTCAAAAATGTTTACATTTTTCTCAAAAAAACTAGGTTATAGAAATAGTTATAACCTATACCGATTCTATTAGTACTTCAAAGAAAACACACACACAAGCACACACACACACACACACACACACAAACACACACACACACACACATATATATATATATATATGTATGTATGTATATATATATGGCAATTTGACAATCATTTACCAAAATTGCAATAGAAATTTCTATTGTAGGGCTTATGACTTCCCCAGCCATGATATTTTGCCCAGAATTACAGAACCAGGGATGGGAATCATGTGTCAAATACATTCAGAAAATGGTTAGTTATGCACAATAATCTTGACCCTGTTGTACAAGTGGTCACACCTCGCCTGAGAGATGAATATTATACAATGCAGGGGAAAGCACTGAGTAAGACCATTGATGGCTTTTTTTCACACTAGGAAAGTTGGCCAGCAGGGAGGAATTTTTTATTATATTTGAACATTTTCGCCAAGTTATATAGACAAGGTTTTGTGGAGAGGTATCCAGAAACGTGGTCTTACTGTATAGTTAAAAGTATACATGTATTATTTGTATATATGCCATGGTAATTTCTTATTCTTGCCAATATAAGGTAAGGAATTCAGTTTCCCTTAAGCAGCAATCCCTAGCCTTCCCTTAAATTGAACAACATAGTAACAGTAAGCTAAATAGGCAAGATATTCCTTAGGAAAATAGAAATTATGAGTAAAAAATGTGAGACTCACAGAAATATTAAACAACATTGGGTTGTATTTTGATAGCCATTTGCAAGCACCTGCTTAACAGATGTATTAATAGAGAAAGAAGTTTAAAGAGTAAAACAATGGAATAAACAGAACATGCAGACAGAAGGTATTGGATCATCGTTCCTTCAAGCCATTTTATACTGACTCCATTTGTTAAAGCTTACAAGAATTTAGAGCTAAAGTTTCAGTACACTCCCTGCCTTCAAGATGGTAGTCTTAAATGAAATTGCTGTTTTACTTAAATCATGGAAGTTAGGAAATACTCTAAGTAAGGGCTACTATCCATGAAAGCTTGATGCTGTATATTTATCAGGAGATTGATAGATAAATAGATGGAGATATAGATACATGACAGATAGATGACAGATGATAGATAGATAGATAGATAGATAGATAGATAGATAGACAGATGATAAAATATCTTCTAATTCCCAGACAGCGTCTCCTTTCTGAGCACTAAACCCTTGAGAATGAATGATGTGTAATTTCTATGAAATGCTTTCACAATCTTCTAATAAATCTGTCATTTATTTTAGATCCATTTATTTTCACAAAAAAAACTTCATAATTCCCACAATTCAATTCAACAAAATTAAAATGTCAGGAAGCAGATCTAGCAACATAATCTCAGCTGGAGAACACAAGTTCACCCCATCATGTTTGAGGGGCCTACATTCAGCTCCTAGCATTACAAATTAAAACCAAGAAAGAAACAGAAAGATACAGAATTAGCAAATCAAATTTCACATGAAATGTCTTAAACTTGGCCATCAGAGTTCCTGTGCTTTTACATTGGTTTAGTATCATTTAGATTCAGTCCCAAATAATATTAAAAGGCAACTGTGTTATCTCCTCAGTGAGCATTTGCTCCCATTTGCATTTCTGTGGTGGTGTAAATTTAGAGCAGGAAAACAAATGCTGTATTGTACAGAACCTTTGAAGGTAACTTATTCACATAAAGACTGGGAAGTAGAATGGTCATCAGCCAACCAAGACAAAAGAAAGGAGTAAAGGGAAGGATGAGCTTAGAGTTTGTAGGAAACAACAGGAGGATAAGCTACACATCATGGGGGCTGTCTGCAGGAGAGAGCAAAGGGAGGGAAAGTCCTGCCTTTTGAGTAAATCTCTCATTGGCCTAACATTTGTTGACTAGGTTAGCCTTGTTAGCTGGTGAGATTCAAGAGAAACAAAGGCCAATGAATCATTTAGTAAAACATGAAGAGTAGAATGTCATTAAGATACCTCTTGTTGGCCACCAGAGGCTCGGTGGGTAAAGGAATTCTGACTGTGACAAAAGTCAGAGGACATGACTAAGATCTCACTGAGCCAGATAGTTAGAAGGAAAGAAGTGACTCCTATAAGTAATCCTCTAACTTCCACTCACAGCATAGGACATGTTTTGCTCTCTGCTCTCTCACTGGCTCTCTTATAAGCACACATGAATGCATGTATGTACATGTTCACATATGTACATATGTGCACATGTGCTCTCTCTCTCTCTCTCTCTCTCTCACTCACACTCTCTCTCTCTCTCTCTCTCTCACACACACACACACACACACACACACACACACACACCACTGGCCCACCCAATAAATACTTTTTAAAAGAAATCCATTCCAAAATGTACATAATTGTAACAATCACAGAAACTTTAAATTATGTAGGTCTGGGGCTAGAAAAACAATTTTCTTCTTCTTCTTTTTTTTTTTTGTTGTTGTTTGTTTGTTTGTTTCGAGACAAGGTTTCTCTGTATAGCCCTGGCTATCCTGGAACTTACTCTGAAGACAAGGCTGGCCTCAAACTCAGAAATCCACCTATCTCTGCCTCCCAAGTGCTGGGATTAAAGGTGTGCGACACCACCACCCGGGAAAAAACAGTTTTCTGATGTGCCCTTGACCTGGATTTCCTTTCTAGGTCCTAACCTTCCTAGCTTTTCTTTCAAAGCACTTCCTCTAGTGTCTGAGTAACATTAACAAATGTCTTGCCAGCATCTCACTGTTGGATATTATCCTGCATGGATGTTATCTGCCCCCACCCTCCTTCTTCATCTCTATACCAGCTGAGCTTTAAGATAAAGGTAAATGTAAAACTCAGTGAACTCAAGCCAGGCCCACTGATCTTTGCAAGCCATGTACAGAAAGGGGTACCTAGCCCCAGCAGTAACCAAAGTCCAGTCGCAGCTGCAAGCCTTCCTTTACCTGGTCTTCTTGACCTCAGAAATGTAAAGTTGGGCACCGATGTAAGAAGGGGTATTTGTAATTCCAGTTCTATTTTTTCACTTGCCAAGAGCATCTTTAATGAAACAGAGAGGCTGACCCACTTTTTAAACGCTTGAGAAATCTTAATTGGCAGCAGTATAACCCCACCAGTGCCAACAAAAGCCGTTTCCCTCATCAGGAGATGTAAAGCTCTATCGCTTTGAGAAATGCCCGGTGCCATGGAGGACTCTTACCAAATGATATGCCTCAAGGCCACTGGGAGAAGAAATTGCAGCCTGGCTTGTTTTGTGTTTATTTAGAAAAGGCCACCAGAAGAATCCATTATTTTCTTTTGAAGTAGAAGCCTAATAATGTTTTGGGGCAATTTTTAACCTTTAGCCAAGAAAGCATCTATTTTGTGTGGGTATGTATATATATATATATATATATATATATATATATATATATATACATTGTATATCTATATTGTATGTATATATATTGTATATATATATATACACATATATATATACTTCTGTAGATTGTTTCTGGCATACTTAATAAAGAAATGAACATGCATATATTCCTACAGAAAAAATAAAACAGATTCAATGCAACAAGGTTTCAGATGATTTCTCCCATTCTGCCAGTATAATATTGAAATGCCACATAAAATAAATAAAGGTATTTCTAAAACCTTATTTGTTTTCACTAGATATGTTTGGGATTCTCTTTCTTATTTATTCAAGAATAGGGCATGTATTTATTAAAAGGAAATATAAAACTATCTAAAACCTTGTCTTCTGACAACACAAATCAGGTTGCTCTTGCATATCATCATTTACCTAAAGCTATAATATATGCTATGCCATTTTCTCACATATAAAATAGGAACGTTATTAAAAGTCGTAGTTATGGAGATAAATGCAAAAATGGTTAAGACTGCTCCAACACTGTGATGGGTAAGCTTAAATTATTGATAACACTAAGATTGCTGAGTAAATTCCCTGAAAGAATGCAACACACACACACACACACACACACACACACACACACATACACACACACACACACCTCTCTTCAGTGACTGTCAAGCCCAGTAGCCAATGCTTTTAGATCATTTTAGAGTATTCATTTCGTTTGTAATATGGAAGTAAGTAGCTGCTATTGGTGTAGCACAATTTTGCAGAAGGCTGAGAAATGGTTTCAATCAGAAGTATACTTCCCACTATCGTTTGGTTTAGTGAATAGGTTACAAAATGAGACTTTCTCAGGATCAAAAGGCAGGTATTTTTGCATCCTATGGCTGTGATTATATGACAAAGCCCATCTTGATGTAGGTATGGAATTTCCAGCTACTTTAAACAGCAAGATTTTTTTTCTTTCTTCTTTTTTTTTTCTTTTTGCCTTTGCAGTATTGCTTGGATCTCAAACTTTTGAAAAGGCATCACTGTTTCTTTTCCTGACCCAAACTGGAGATTTACTGATTTAGAACTGGTGGTTACATTAACAAAGTTTTACTCCCTGCCTGATTCTAATCACCAGGGGATTGCAGTTCTCTTGTCCCAGAATACTCAGTGCTGCTCCTAGCTTCAAGCTCAACCCACAAAAGCTGACTCCAGGTGTGAGGTGTAAGCCTGTGTTCCCTTAGAGCAGAAGAAAACAGTAATTTCCTCACCTTTCTAAGCAGATGTTTCAGTCTAAAAAACAAGCAAACAAACAAACAAAAAACAAAAAGCAAAAACAAAAACAAAAAAGCAAGGGGAAGAAAAGCCAATCAAAATCTATAATTCATCCAGGTAGTTATTTTGGTAGTTAGGAAAATGACAATACAAAGGGTTTCCCAGATAACTGTTGATGTATCACGAAAAAATGCTATCACACCACTGGTACGTGGATTTCTTCCAAAAGTTGAGATATGCCACACCAAAGGCAGCAGATGCCTTCATATTACACTCAAAAACCAACTGCTTGCTTCTTGTGAAGGTTTTATCTGTTCTGACTTATGGGATGTAGATAGAAATGATGAAACCTGAACTGAGAGGCAGTAGGGTTTGCAAAGGGCCCATCATACCAGCATACAGGCTGAGTTCAGAGCTCACATAACTACCAAAGCTAGCTGGGTACAGAAACAATGATCTAGCGCAGAGGGTGCAGGGAACGCTCAGAGTTCACGGCCTAGCCAATTGGTGGATAATGGGTGTCATGAAAGAGCCTGTCTAGAAACACAGGACAGGAAGTGATAAAAGAAGGCTTGGGATGTTGCCCTCTGTCTTAGGCACACTCTAATAAATGTTCACGTGCACCCCCATACACAATCATGCGTATGTTATTAAGAAAGTTGGGGTTCTCATTTTATTCTCATCAATAAAAATGTAGATTTTAGTTAGAGTTTGCCAGCAAAACAGTAGGGCAAATAAATTTCACCTTTGGCAGCTTCTTGTAGGAGGGAGACAGCAAGGAGAAAGAGAGAAAAAGCCATGCCTTTTGAGCAAAAATCTCACATTGGTCTGAAATTTGCCAAGTATCTGACTGGGTATCTGGTGAGTCCCAGGATTCTCTCTCTCTCTCTTCTTCACTGCCTCTCACATTGAGATTCAGATAGAGACATATGGAGAGTAGCAGAAGAGGCAGTTTGTTAAGGAAGAAATACATGCTGAAGGGTACACAGAAACCCAAGATGGGGGAAGGTGGAAGGCTCAGTGGTACCCATGCAGAGCAGATGGGACATTTGTACAGCACACATTTTCTCTACAAACTGAGTGCTTCCATGTGAGCCTCGATTGAGAGGGGTTTGCAGGTTTTCTGTCAATTCATTTCTTTGCTTTAATTTTTATGATTTATATTATTAAAACAATTTTAAATGTAAAGACACTTTAAACATATTCGTCTCCTCCACCAAATCCTTCCAGATCCTTTTCCCCTTCCTACTCACCCAACTTTAATTTTTTTCTCAAAAAAAAGAAATCCAATACAACAACCCCACCGCCAAAACTAAGCAAACAATATAAACACTCCAAACAACCCCACTAAACTGTAACCAAATGAGAGAATACACACACACACACACACACACACACACACACACACACAACCTATGTAAATGCATAGCTTGTGCTAAACCCAGAGCATTTCTTTATTTGGGCTAACTACCCCTAAGCCTAGGCCTGGAATCTTCTAGGCTTCATACAAGTACAATGTAATCTTCTAAGCTGACTGATTGAATATGTTTTTTCTTGACTTCCGCCTCAAATGTTCTGCTTTTGATCTCAGCCTACAGAATGGGAAAAGAGTTTTGCCATTACACATACAACAGAAGGCCTATATCCAAAATTTATAAAGAACTCAAGAAAAAAATGTATCAAAAAACCCCAGCCCAACTTAAAAAAAAGGGGGGGGTGGTTTACAGCTCTAAACAGGAAACTCCCAATAGAGGAAATTCGAATGGCTGAAAACACTTCAATGTTCAACATCTTTAGGCATCAGGGAGGGACATGCAAATAAAACCTACTTAGAAATTTCATCTTGCAACTAACTTACTTCTTCCATATGGCAAACGTAATGCTTCACTCTCAGTCTTTCTTTCCACTCACAGCTGTCCTCTGTGAGCTGTGGTCCTAGACATGTTCTGAGGAAGCTAAAAGGCAAACCAGCAGTGTCTCCTGATATGTGCAATGCTTATGACAGACGTAGGTTCTGCTTAGGAGTGACCAGCAAATTTTCTACAGGGGGGAAGAAGATGTAGGACCACACTAGTAGGATTTGCCTGTAAATCATAAGGGTTTTAGCTTAAAATGGCTATGTCAAAAAAATACATATTTTCAATGAGTTTAAAAAATATAAAGTTTATACAAGAATAACTTAAATTCAGTGACCCTAGTAAAGGCAACAGCTCAGAAAATCTATGATCGTGGTTTCACAGATAAAGCTACCTTTGTTTAGCTTGCTCCTTAAAATGAGGTTCTTTGGAATAAAACAAGCAAAACAAACACAACTCAGCAATGGGTATATGGTGAGAATGTGACAGAATACAGAAGAACAAGTTCGGGAAGAAATACAGTCCTAGAATGGATTAACAGAAAGGTAGTGTGATGCTAAAATCCCCATATCCCAATACTGTCAACAGAAAAATTTTCTCAATGTTATAATCATGATAAATTTATAAATAGGTGTAATCTATTTATTTGAGACATTTATCATGCTATACTTACTGTAAAAGAGAATTAATACTTTTAGCCTGTGGTAGTTTAGTTTAAATTGAAATCATATTGTCTTTAAGGTATCATTAAGGTTATGAAGACTCAGCATCTGCACGTTTTATTTATTTATTTATTTATTTATTTATTTATTTATTTTATTGGATATATTCTATATTTACAATTCATTTCCCTTTTTCTGGTTCCCCACCCCCAAAGGTCCCACATGCCCTTTTCCCTACCCCTCCTCCCTCATCCACCCCCTCCCACCTCCCTGTTCTTGTACTCCCCCACAATGATGCTTTGGTCCATTCTAGCACCAGTGTCCACTCCTTTCTTCTTGTCAGACATCACTTGGTATGTGATTTATGTCTTTGGTGTTCCAAGATTCTAGGCTAATATCCACTTATCAGTGACTGCATAGCATGGGTATTCTTTTAAGACTGGGTCACCTCACTTAGTATGATGTTCTCCAGCTCCATCCATTTCTCTAAGAATTTCACGAATTCATTGTTTCTAATGGCTGAATAGTACTCCATTGTGTATATATTCCACATTTTTTGTATCCATTCCTCTGTTGAGGGACATCTGGGTTCTTTCCAGCTTCTGGCTATTATAAATAAGGCTGCTATGAACATAGTGGAGCATGTATCCTTATTGCATGCTGGGGAATCTTCTGGGTATATTCCCAGGAGTGGTATGGCTGGATCCTCCAGATGTATCACGTCCAGTTTTCTGAGGAACCGCCAGACTGATTTCCAGAGTGGTTGTACCAGCTTGCATTCCCACCAGCAGTGGAGGAGTATTCCTCTTTCTCCACATCCTCGCCAACACCTGATGTCTGCACGTTTTATTTTGAAAACATTTTTAAAATTTATTTTTATCCTTTAATCCATGTTTATCGTCCAGACTTCACTCCCCTCCCAGTCTGTTCCCAGACCACTCCCCATCCCCTACTTTCTCCTCCCTCTCTGTCTCCAAGAGGATGTCCCCAACCCCATACCCCACCAGGCCTCCCCACTCCCTGGGACCTCAAGTCTCTCAAGGGTTAGGTGTGTTTTCTCTCACTGAGGCCATACCAGGCAGTCCTCTGCTGTATGTGTGTCTGGAGCCTCATATCAGGTATATGCTGCCTGGTTGGTGGCTTTGAGAACTTTTGAGGTATTTGTCTGAGTACACAAGCATATAAGAAATTTTACAGCTTTTCTGTAGATCTATCATTTGTTTGTTTCTAAGTCCAACTGTTGATCTGATCATTTACTCTATATAGCATTAAGCAGTATTTAATAAGAATATCTGTACTTCCAAAATCATAGCTCATTACAAATGAAATAGAAAACTGATATTTCAAAGATTTGGAGTCTAACTTGACCATTGTCAAGATTTAACAATATTTTAAGTTGGAAAAGAACTAAGAACTAATTTCCACTTTGTTTTTAAAAGAGAAGTGTACAGGTAGGTGGGCAATAATTCTTCTATATTAAATTCACACTTGTAAATAGAAATTATCCTAGAAATGTATAATACTGTTTGCTATTATCACTCTTTCTGGTAAGAGATCATAATTTTTTTCTTTGAAATACAGAATATATTTATCCATATTCTGAGTGGCTCTGGTTGTTATAATTACACTCTTTGACTTTCAGTGAGCAAGGTAATTTAGCATAATAAACATTGACAACCATGTGTATCCTTTTGTATACTAGGAATTCTCCTAATTTTTTCCCATCTACTGTGAGAGTGAAGACCATTCTTAGCAAACATAATGTTGACATTACAGAAAATGTTGCCATCACTCTGAAGTGGACTATCACGCCATTGTGAACAGCCTCAGGGTAACTCAGCACACAGATTTTAATCATACCAATGAAGACTTGAGGTTTCCTAGATAGAAAAAGAAAAGGCTCTGGGTTGACAAATGGTGGGGTAACAGAAGGGAATTGGCCATGATCAGAGCCATCTGCAGTCGTGTTCAGAACATGAGCAAGGGTGTTACGCTGGGCTTCCGTTACAAGACGAGGTCTGTGTGTGCTCACTTCCCCGTCAATGTCCTTATTCAGGAGAATGTGTCTTTGGTGAAAATCCAAAATTTCTTGGGTAAAAAAGTGCATCCTAAGAGGTCAGATGACAATAGGTGTTCCTTGTTCTTTTGCTCAAGCCCAGAAGGATGAATTAATCTTTGAAGAGAATGACATTGAACTTACTTCAACTTCAACTGCTCTGATTCAGCAAGCCAAAAACAGTTAAAAAGGATATCAGAAAGCTGTTGGATGGTATCTATGTATCTAAAGAGGGAAAGTGCTAAGTTACCTACTCCAGAAACAAGATCCTGATTACAAGTACAATGTGGTGTGTCTTTGTGGACAATAAAAGACTTGTAGTAAAGGAAAAAAAATAAAGGAGTGTTCCTTGAAAAGAATTCACAGCAATTCACATTTTGAGATTTATATTTTGCAGCCCAGGTTAGCCTTGAACTGATAAAGATGAAGACAAAGATGACATAGGAATCCTTATTTGTCTTCCTAAGAGGCAACTCTTAGGAGTTACCTTATACGCACCTTGTTCCTTATTCTTTAACTATCTTTTAACTATCTGTATGTGTACACAATGCATCTCACATTAGAAGAACATTAAGCAGTATAGACATGGATAATGCCATGACTGCAAAATTATCTCTACATAGACTGTGTTGTATCAGTCATTTTCCTTGGATTTGCCCTTGTCATAGCCAAGGCCTATTCTTCCTAATAAGGATGGCTAAAATTGTTTCTGGGAAAATAAATTACTATAAAAATTTATTACAGATATAATTATCTTATCATTACCATTCATAAGCCATTAATTTGCCCAAAGTAATCTCCAATCACTCTGAGGTTAATTCTTCCACCATACCACAGAGAAAAAATCAATAGAGAAATTGATTTATAACTGTAAATATTCTAATATTACAAAGGCTGATTGAAATTAGAATAACCGAAGAAAAATGACTAGTTTTTATAAAAAAAATAATGTATAATTACAAATTGATCGCTTTGCTTAGTTTTGGATATGAACAAAGTTAAATATTCAGAAGTTGATGTTCTTTAAATTTGTATAATGATGCACGGTGAAATTTTACTAACATAAGTTACAATGGCAATTTATGTGTAAAAATTAATGGACTTACCATATAAGATAGATAAAAAGATAATGTAGATTTTTTGAAATCCCTAGTAACTGTATATTCTATATAAAGAGATGAATGAATATTTAAAATAGTTCTTAGTCACAATAATTAAGTGTATTATAGCAGTAGTGTAAAATAAATTTAATTCTAAAGTTTAGGTAAAATTAAAATGAGGATGAAATATCAGGACAGTCTGCGAATTTTCATTATATGTACTGTTTTATTGAAAGATTTAGCCCCTGCATTCCTTTAAGAGAGAACATTTACTTATACCTGTACACACTTTATTTGTAAAGTTGAGGCCATAAGGAACAAAATAGATGGCATGTGCATTACCTTAGAAAATTTCTGGGATATGAATGGCAAAAGCAGATAGCAAAACAACAACAACAACAACAACAACAACAACAACAACAACAAAAGGATTTCCTTTAGTTAAGGTAATAAAGTAATACATGTTCTTTTACTGTATCGTTTGGTAACTATAATGAGGGAGCAGGATGTGTTTTGATCCATGTAAGTGATTCTGCTCACAATCATTGTGCAACCTACAGATCACACAGAGGGTAAACAGCCTCTCACAGTTGGTTTTGGTCTTATCAAGCGAAGTGAATTCCCATGTGAAAACAAAGCTGGTCCTTTGTATACAACAGATATTAGCACTCTATTAGATGTAGGATTGTTTTCCCAAAAGATGTACGATCTTTTCCCAATTGGATGGTTGCCATTTTGTCCTATCGACAGTGCCCTTTGCCTTACAGAAGCTTTGCAATTTTATGAGGTCTCAATTGTCAATCCTTGATCTTAGAGCATAAGCCATTGGTGTTCTGTTCAGATATGAATCTATCCCATATATAGCTACCAAACCCAGACATTATTGTGGATGCTGGGAAGTGCTTGCTGATGGAAGTCTGATATGGCTGTCTCCTGAGCCTGACAAATACAGAGGCAGAAGGTCACAGCCAACTATTGAACTGAGCTCACAGGTTCCTGATAGAGGAGTTGGAGAAGGGACTGAAAAAATTAATGGGGTTTGCAGCCCCATGGAGGAAGCAACAATGTCAACAGGCCAGAAGCCCCTCCCCTGGAGTTACCAAACCAAAGAACACACATGGAGTTACCCATTGCACTGACCCACATATGTAGCACAGGATGGCATTGTTGGAGATCAATGGGAGGAGAGGCCCTTGGGCCTGAGGATGTTCGATGCCCCAGTGTAGGGAAATGCCAGGACAGGAAGACAGGAATGGGTGGATGGGGGAGCACTCTCATAGAGGCAAGGGGAGGGAGGATAGGATAGGAGATTTCTAAAGGGGAGAGCTGGAAAGGAGAAATATTTGAAATATAAATAAAGAAAATAATAATAATAATAATAATAATAATAATAATAAAAAGAAAACAGCTGGTCATTTAGTTTTGTTTGGTAATAAATTAGGCAACTTTAAAGAGTATTTAAAACATGTAAAATAAAAGGTAGTAAAATAATATTACCATGAAATATTTGAGAATGCCATTGTGCTTTCTGGAGATACTGGCTCTCAAACTGATAGTGAGTATATATTTAATATTTATGGAGTATATTTTAAATAAATTATATATATCTAAGCTTTTGCTTTGTGGAACATTCTCCATTTACAAATCAATAGGTATAATTATTAATAAAAAAGTAAGTGTTGAGTGCTCACCATTTTCCAGGCATTTTTTTCAGTATATCAATATGATACTTGTATTCATCATTTTTCAAGCAAAATATTAAGAATTGGTAAAGTACTTTATTCCAAATATAATCTGCAACTTTTATTTCTCTTTTGATCATTGCATTTTAGGGGAATCCTGAATAACGAGATCTAGAAAGCTGCTATGTCATTCACTCCAACCAGTGTCTTTACCACATTTAGTCTCCTGCATTAAGAAGTCCTGTTTTGTTCAGGTAGATGAGTCCTTGCATGGCAGCAGTTAAATAAAAGCAGACACATTTTCTTACTAAACAGGGTATGTGCTTATCTTCCTGCCTACATTGTTCCATGACTTTCATATTTGCCAAAATCACACTATACTTATGAAACCTCATCTTTATACTAGAGCCCCTAAAATGTTACTTTACCGAGTTACTTCATTCTTAGCCAGTGGAAGATACACTTCTGAGCAAATAGATGAATTCTAATAAAAACTGGAAAATTGTGGAGTGAAATTTCCTGAATTCTAGCAAACTAGTGGATAATAAAATAAAAAGCATAGCCAGTCTATTATTCCCCTGGTGTTGAGGTTGCTAATAGCTTTAACAAATTAAGATCAGAAAAATATACTATTTGTCTTTGAAGGTAAGTGCTTCTAACCACTCAGGACAAAAGCTTCCCTTCTAAATAGAGTGTGCCAGCTTTATAAAATATCACAAATGTAAATTTAGAATATCATATTATGTGCGTCCATAGTGACAGAATGGAAGATTGAAAATAGTTAAATGTTTCCAGTGACTAAGTTGGAGACACTCGTTGAAGGGCAGTGCTCAGAGATTGTAGAAAATGAGCTGCATTTGAGTGAAACTGAAATGGAGAGAAAACAGGAAAGCGGCTCCTGTTGCTCCTAGAACTCTAGAGTAAAGCATGTGCACTTTTGCTATCAGTAGATGATTTCTAAAAATGCTCAAAACTAAGCACAGAGGCTATTGAGTTCAGTCAGTGGGTAAAGGTGTTTGTGGCCAAACCTGATGACCTGGGTTTGACCCACATAGGCCACGTGCTAAAATGTGAAAATTGATATCCAAGTTGTCCTCTAAACTCTACATGCACACTATGGTATACACACACACACACACACACACACACACACACAGATGTCAAAGGACATGATTGTTCTAAGTTTAAGCATGAATTTAATTTAGATATCTAAATCAATTGAAAAGCACTGAGCATGTATACATTGTAGAAATAACTAGCTCTTATTCTCTCACTCTCTTGGTTTCTCTCTTACCCTCTTGAACTCTTCTATCTCCCTCCTCCTCCCCCCTCTCTCCACGTGGTCATGATCAGCCTCTCCTTCTCTACTCTCTCCTTCTCTCTGCCTCTACTACCCCCTAAACTCCCCTCCCTATGCCCTGAATAAACTTTTCTATACTAAAAAAAGAGAAATAATTAGTTTTTCCAAATATAATTCATTTATATTTATTTTTGTCTTCTGATTCTTAGAAAAATCTTTATACGGGTCTTCATTACATACACTTTAAACATAAGGTACAGTTAATGAAAAGATTCATAATTATAAAGGCCACATTTACTTAAATCCAAGTATTTCTGTTAAAGAGAATTACAATTATCTTCAAATGCCATAATTATTAAGGTTAATGTACAAAGATGCAATTGTAAGAGCATTTTTTAAATGGATTCACAGAGTAGAAAAATAAAAATGACATTCTGGATGTTTTCTCTCCATAGAATGACAAATGGTGACCTTTGAAATCTGCATCAAATTTTAATGTAATAATTGATTCAACTGGATAGTTAAGCATATCTCATCAATGTCTATGACATCAAAGAGGTCAAACATTTTCTTCTTGAGGACCAGGGAGATGGCTCAGTGAGTAAAGATGCTTTACCCTAAGACCTACACAGGGAGAGGACTGAACAAATTTCTTGAAGGCTGTTTGTTGTTCTCTGACCGGCACAAATCTGTATAGTAGACATGTGTCCATACATGTAACCATGAAAGGGAGAGAGGGAAGGTGGGAGGCAGAAAGGGAGGATAGAAGGAAAGAAAAGACCATTTTAAAAGATATTCTTTATTCTCTGAGAAGACATTTTAAATATACTTGTTTTTAAGCAAAACATTTTAAGTATTTTAAAGAATTTCAAGAGAAGCTTTGAACATCTCAGTAGAATTAAAAGCTTTTCATTGCACAGTAGATTAATTATACTGGGTAGGATATGCAGAATGCTGTTAGCATCTCACAGGATATGTTTTTTAAGTTTCATATTTGAACAAAAGTGTTTCTACCTTTGTTTCCATTAGTCACAAGTTTTATTACTGCTCATAGGCATGTGTCACACTGTAGAAAAATAATATGAATCATACATCAGTTAAAAAATAAGAAAAGTAATGTAAAGAAAAATTTATATTTCATATGCAATGTATTATCTGGATGATAAGGTGCTTTGTCAATTCTCTGATTATTCCTCTACCACCTCCTAAATTCTGGGACTTTAGACATATGTCACCATGGTTTTTTTGGTTCTGCAGTTTGAACATAGGCATCATAAATGCTAGGCAAAAACTCAATCAATTGAGATCCATCTCCAGCCCAGCCCAGGCTCTTTCAATACATAGATTGCTTCACTAATATTGCTTTAGGTAGAATTGTTTTTAAAACTTTAATAAGGTAGATCATCAAGTCTAGTATCTTCCCAAAAGGTCAACTTTTATTCATTCATCCTTAGAATATATAACAAGTATTTTTATATTCTGTAGCACCATGTCTCTCAAACCTCAAATGGTGTAGAACTCATCCACAAATCTTCATTTCCCTCCATACAACTCCCTAGGCGCTCCAGACACATCTCCGTTCCAATCCTGTGTCCTCACTTGGTTTTGTGACCCACTGTGTCTAGCTAGTTTTGCTCATTGCTCAGGAGCATGGGGTCGTCCACTGAAATACAGACACCCTTTCAGTGGTTGGTTTTATCTTATGTAGATATGTGCATGTAGCCACAGTTGCTGTGAGTTTCTGTAATAGCCATGTCAGGTCTGGCTACAGATGGTTCTCCCTCATCAACAGAGAAGTTTCTTCTTCCAGTGGGCAGTGGCTAATACAGAAACACAAATCTATTCCAAGTGCTAAGAAGTGACTGGGAATGCTCAGCTGTAGATATCTGTATGGAATTCCTATCACAAAGCTACAGGCACACATTGGAAGAGTGGGAGGGAAAATAATACACGTGTTGTGAAAGGCTGCCCATTTTCTAATATTTTGATTAGAATTTAATGTAACTCTTTCTGTGAATATGAAGTGCAAACACTCATACAGTAACTAAACCTTTGTTATAGAGCAGGTGGCAAAGCTATTATTTAAACACTAGTCTAAAATGTAAGAAAAAGAAGTTTTGTGGTATAAATGTCACATTATCAATATTACTGAATTAAAGATGTTAATACTTCAATTGACTGTATATTATTATTGCTTCACATCAGCAATACTTAATAGAACTTTCTATTTTTGTCACCTGTGTGGGTGTCTTAGTTACTTTTCTATTGCTATGACAAAGCATCAAGACAAAGGCAACTTATCAAAGAAGAATTTAATTTAGAAGCTCATGATTCCAGAGGATTGGACCCCAAAATTATCATGGCAGGAAGCATTGTAGCAGGCAGGCAGGTATTGTGCTGGACCAGTAGCTGATAACAGACCTCTAAATTGCAAGAAGGAGGTAGAATAAGAGTTAATTATGAATTGTTTGGGCTTTTGAAATCCCAAAGCCTACCCCTAGTGACACACTTCATCCAACAAGGAAATATATTCTAATTCTTCCCAAACAGTTCTACAAACTGAGAACCAAGTATTCAAATATATGAGTCTATATGACAATTCTCACAGTACCACAGTGGGTATAAGTGATCAATTTTTCCCTCAAATTTCCCTCACTAACAATGAATTTTAGTATATTCTCCACTAAATTACTTATTTCTGTATTTTCTATTAATTTATGTTTCTCATTTAAATTTTATTTATTTGCAGTTATAAAGATGGGTCTAATGCATAAATAACAGGCATATATATATGCATACACATATATCATGATTGCAATTTTACACATTAAGTATTATGATAGGTGAACATTTTATCTAAATTTTTCTCAAATTTGAAAAATTTTTTAACTCTTTTGGAATACTTTAAATATTGTCCAGTATGGATTATATAATAAATAATGGACCAATTGATTTTTTTCTATCCATAATTTAACCTATAATTCATCCACATGGCCTTTTCAGTGTGCTTGGTTTTCTTTAAAACATGAGTATTTTCTCCTTATCTTTAATTTTTTAGCTAACCATTCTATATACTTATTTCTACATCACTCTTAGTTTAATTTTCCCAGTGTGTGTCAGTTTCTTACTGGTTTTCATTCTCATAATCTTCAACACACGTGCTATGGTTTGAATACCAGCGTGCCATGTGTTAAAAGCTTAGATGCTCGGGCAGTAATTTGGGAAGGTCAAGGAACCTGTAGGAGAGGGATCCTAGTAAAAGGGAGTTGGATAATTGAGAGCATGCCATGGTGACCTCTGCATAACCTTCTCTGTTTGCTTCTTAGCCACCATGAGGTGACCAGCTACCTAGCAGCATGTTTCCCGCCATTTTGTACTATCTCACCATGGGCGCAAGGTCAATGGGGCCAAGGAACTTTGAACTATACCTCTCAAATCATGACCCCAAATTACATTCCCTTTATATAAGTTCTTTATTTTAGACATTCCGTCAGAGGGACAGCAAGATATCACAACAGTTATCCAAATGCTTTCTTCCATTCATTTTTAAAGTGCTTTGAATTATTATTCTTTTGAATCCTGGCTTAAATAATTCATGTTTTCACTTTTTCTTTGTTAATGCATTAATGCGTTAATTCTTTTCTCGAAGCTTGTGTAATTATGTGACTCCTAATTCTTTATTGAATGGGATTCAGATATATTTATCTTTTTTACTTCTTTTTCTTATTTTATAAAGATTTAGCTATATTTTATTTATTATTTTTTTATTGGATATTTTATTTGCATTACAAATGTTATCCCCTTTCCTGGCTTCTCCTCTGGAAAAACCCTATTCCATCCCCCCCGCCCCTGCTTCTATAAGGGTGCTCCCCCATCCACCCACCCACTCCTGCCTCCCCACCCTGACATTCCCCTACACTTGGACATCAAGCCTTCACAGGATCAAGGGCCTGTCCTCTCATTGATGCCCAACAAGGCCATCCTCTGCTACACATGTAGCTGGAGCCATGGGTCCCTCCATGTGTACTCTTTGGTTGGTGGTTTAGTCCCTGGGAGCTCTGGAGGATGTGATTGGTTGATATTGTTCTTCCTATGGTGTTGCAAACCCCTTCTGCTCCTTCAGTCCTTTCTCTAACTCCTCCACTGGGGATCCTGGACTCAGTCCAATGGTTGGCTGAGAACATCCACCTCTGTATTTGTCACGCTCTGGCAGAGCCTTTCAGAAGACAGCTATATCAGGCTCCTGTCAGCAAGCACTTCTTGGCATCTGCAATAGTGTCTGGGTTTGGTGTCTGTAAATGGGATGGATGTGTGAGTGTTTTGTTGGCATGTGTCTAAGTAAATCGTGCAAAGTGCTGAGACCTGCCACAAGAGGGCAGCAGATCACCCCAAATGCACTTGTAGAGAGATGTAAACAAGTCATGTGGATGCTGGAAAAAGATGCCCAGTCCTTGAAAAGTAGCAAGTGTTCTCACATTTTATTTCACATTGAAGGTGAATTATTCATTGTTGCAAATAATACTAATGGATACAGTGAAACACAAACCTCTCCCCCACTCCACATTTTGTTATAAGGTGCCTGTTTGGATTAGAGGCATGCTGTTCTACCTAATACATCAATACACAAGTTATAACCCCCATTATGCAGTTTCTTACTATTCATTTGTCCAAAATTTCTAACAATTCTTTTCATTCATCATATTTTCTAGACAGTCTGGATGCTCAGGTTAGATTTTCTCTTGATCCAAATGTGGTTTGGGTCTGGTTTTAGGAAGGAGTATTTTTCACACACAAAAGGAGTTTTAAGAATTTTGTTGCCGGATTTACTTTCCCTTGACTTTACTTATTTATAGCTATTTGAGTGTGTGTGTGTGTGTGTTTGTGTGTGTGTGTGTGTGTGTGTGTGTCTGATTTTCAAAGTATTAAATTCAAACAAGCTTGATTAACTCTAGCTAGCAACAACAACAAAGGAAGCATTTTAATTGATTGTGCTAAATGCCTATTTCATGTTTACACTACACTTTCTTTTACTTTTACAAAGAGAGTTTAAAATGAATTATCATTAGTATCTGGCAGTTCTAATCAGTGCTGGGGCTTTATTCTCTAGGTCTTCACTTTAAGTTTTATTTACCAAGATTAGGTTTAGCTTAAATATACACCACAAAATGATTTATGCCTTTTCAAGAGGGACTAATTTAGTTGCAAATTGTGGTTTAGTAAAGAACAGTAAAACATCCTATATAAATCTGAGCATACAACAGTTTTAACAGTATGCTTTGGCCCTGAACCATAGAGTTTAGAAATTTCTTTAACCAAAAAAGGTTTTTTGATTCCTTTTATACTGTAAATGTATTTTTGTAGGTATTTCTGATTTGTCTCATTCTAATACATAGAAAATTAACCCATAATTAATGGTGGCAAACATATACATTTTTATGCCTGAAACAGAATATTTGGCAGGTTCGCTAACTACTGCTTTAGTTTTCGTGTGTGTGGGGGGGATTAACTAAAATTTTTATTTGTCTTTTCTTTTTCAATGTGGTTTGCAATAGGCGAGGCTCCATCCTCGTTTCTGTGAGTGTTTTCTTGCCTTTGTGCCAGACACACCTAGCGTGAAATGTGCTCACTAGCTTCCACCCATCCAAAAGATGTGAGCACTTCCTGGAGGTTTCAACAATCTTTTTTTTTTCTTTTTCATCTACGCGCTACTGGAGAGTTTTTACGATTTCCAGTACCATCTATATGCTAATACCTCTCAAGTTGTTCCCTACCAATCTTACTTTTCCATGTCAATCCCATTACCTGCAGTCCTATTGGCCATCCCGAGGCATCTCAATCCCTAACTTCAGAACAATTTCCGCATCCACCCTTACTCTCTGCAGCCTGAACCACCTCCTTTAGGAAAGACATGCGTATCCGTAGCCTCCTTATCGAGTAAATGGAATTCAAACATTTCTTCTCTTTGTCTCTCTTTTCCAATAGTGAACTCTGCAAGCATTGTAGCCTCTACCTTTTTTTTTTTTTTTTTTTTTTTTGGTGATTTTATTCATTTACATTTCAAATGATATTCTCCTTCCCGGTTGGTTACCCCTCCACAATCCTTGCATTCCATCATCCCTCTCCTCCCTCCTCTATGAGGGTGCTCCTCTGCCCACTCACCCCCTCCCTCCTTACTACTCTACCATCCCTCTATACTGGGGCTTCGAGCCTTAAAAGGGCCAAGGGTCTCCCCTCCCATTGATGCCAGATAAGGCCATCCTCTGCTACAGATGTAGTTGGAGCCATGGATCCCTCCATGTGTCCTCTTTGGTTGGCGGTTTAGACCCTGGGACTAATCTACAATATCAACTAAGCAGACCACCTTGAGCTCCAAGAACCTCTACCTTCCTAAAAGCCCTCCTCCACGTTTCCGTCTTTACAGTAGTAGTGGCTTTTCTCATTGCTGTCTCCAAAGACCTGGGAGAAAGTTTAAAGGAAGAGAGATTTGTTTTGACTTATGCTTGATCAACACAGATGTGAGGAAGAAGTCGCGGTGTTGGATGGCTCTCTGGCAGCTGAGGCTTGCGGCAGGTGCTTTACCACAATTCAGGAAGCAAACACGGGGGGATGGAGGGAGAGAGAAATGGACAGGGGTTAAACACTGAGGTCCAAACTCCCTCCCACACAGACTCATATTTTACACTTGGGTCCCAGCTCTCAAAATTCCCAAAACGGCCAAACCGGCACCAGCTGTGACCAAGCTTTCCGGGAGTGTGAGACCATAAAGGACACTTCACATTCAAGCCATAACAATTACAGCAGCGTTTCCCAACAAATTCTTTCTAATTGTTTCTGCCTTTGGTTCATGGTATTGACCTGGTGTCCTTTTCAAATTGCAAAGAAGGTAAAAGGAAACGAAAAGGAACCCATTTCCAATATGTAATATCAGTCGTACTTTTAATGGAAAAATTCAATAAACTCAAGAGATAAATCTGGTCACACTCCTATTTAAAATCAATACGGGAGAATAATTTTCTTTTCCTTTCCTACCCTCATTTCAAAAGAGCCAAAACACACTAGCAAATCAAGCTACCATCAATTTTCTAGCCACAGTGAAACACCTGCTTCCTCTCCCTGCCTCTGTTTTTGCCTATGAACACAACTCTTCCATTTCCGCATGGTGAAAAAAGATAAAATAAAATTCACTCTAAAATATTTACCTTGAGTGTTACATCTTCCGCTTGAGCACATATCTTTTACACCACTTTCTGATTGTACAGACACCGGTAAAGGGAAAGAAATAGATTTCAATGCGCACAGCTCTTTTCTGCTCATGGATATCTTTTCCATGTCTAGCATTTGGCAATGATCTCTACCCAGTTCCTCATCTACGGTGAGATAATTTGATTATTAATCGTCCTTCCTCCTTTTTCACATAGCTCCCTTCGAGAAAATAAACCAGATCTTTTGTTCCTACATCCAACCCCAAGAAGGCACAGAGGTGTCATTTTGTAAAAGCTTGTTGATATGACGAGCCTATTTGACTCTTTAGTTTGAATGCTTCTTAGTAGGAATATTATTACCAACTCTTTCAGGCACTATAGACAGTTACTTTTTAGTAGAAAGGGTATTTTTTATGAGTGATTAGTTATGCAGCAATTACATATTAGAGAAATTATTAAAATATCTAAAAACTTCATAAGCAATTTTGCAAGCCCAGGTTGGAAAACGTATTGTGTTACACCTAGCCAGTCATCTTCGGCACTGCCATGGTCATAAACCTGAGGAAGACTGAGTCTCACAGGACAGCACTGGAATGAAATTTCAGTGAAATACGCCTTACTGTAGCAGGACAAAGTGCAAAGTTGTGACATTTTAAATAAGACAGGAATGAGTTAATGTGGTGATGCCATGATCTTTATTTATATTTACTTACTATTTTCCTATGTGTACCATGATGATGTGCATGTTACACTTTGATGAGTGAGGTGATTTATAAACAAACACTCTCTACTACATTTGCAGAGTTTTTGGGTTATCTAAAATCTAAATCCTAAAATACAAAGATTATGGAAAATGCAAGGCACAACAAATGATTTTATTGGAGAGTGCATGTACTTGAGGACAATTATAAAAAAGTATACATTAAATTTTAAAGCTTCATATATGTATGTGTGTGTGTGTGTGTGTGTGTGTGTGTACTTTGATTGAATAACTTAAAAATGCTGACTTTTTCCCATTATTTGCTACTTTCATTAGGTTAGTTTCAAAATTGGGATAATCTATCCCTGTAAATGATGTACTTTCTCACAAAATTTGTAGACAATTTTAAATATTTTTTTCCAAAAGTTTTGGGAAAGACTCTGAAATCTGCATAGACATGAATCCTTGATATTTATAAAGACATCCACTAATTTCAAGTCTCTGAATATCTTAGATGTTGTTAATGGTTATACTGTTAAAATCCCTTGCAGCAAAAGGATGTGCTAGCAATCAACGTTTTCAACTCCACCGTAAGTGAGACCTTCCGTTTCTTCAGGTCTGGGGGCACATCTAAAGGGTGGGCAGGCATGCATTTGTTTTTCTCTTTTATTAATGCTTTGCTGGAGGGCAAATGCCAGTGGAACCATTTTCATTTTTGTACCCCTCATGCAGAAGACTCCTGTAGCGAGATTCTGCACACAGGTTTCTTTGATGGTTCTCTTCATTTTCATCTCCCGCTGTGCCTTTGACAGTCAGACTGGCAGTAAGAGACAAAAATGAAAGAGGAAGGCTTAAAGAAATGTTAAGGCACCATGCTGTGAATTTAGAAGATGACAGGACTTTGTGGCTTGCTTCCGCTGGCCCATGACTAAAAGAAGACCTGTCACCAGGTTACAGTGCTAAGGGGAAGTAATGAGAACATATTTTCTCGTGCAGACTACCTAGAGGACTCTGATATGCATGGCCCGCCCTAGTCAGTCTGAAACTCTTGAGGCTAAAATGCTATGGCTGGATCCAAAACCACATGGCTCGACATTCCTGTGTACACAGGTTTTATATAGTAGGCATACCCGTATGCATTTAGTAATGATAATGGCATATGAGTTTGTTTTATTCCACTATCGTAGGAAGGCATCTGAATTCTACCAGCTTGTCTATATTTATTGTAGCTAAGAATATTCTAAATTTTTTATTCTTTAATTCTTTTATGCAGCCCAGTCTTCATGCCTCTCCAGGTCTGCCCCTGACTGCTCTCCATCCCATAGTCTCCAAGAGGATGTCCCCATCCCCTACCCCCACATCACCAGACCTCCCCATTCTCTGGGACCTCAAGTCTCTTGAGGTTTAGGTGCATCCGTCCCTCACTGAGGCCAGATCAGGCAGTCCTCTGCTGTATATGTGTTGGGGCCTCATATCAGCTGCTGTACGCTACCTGGTTGGTGGCTCAGTGTCTGAGAGATCTCAGGGATTGAGGTCAGTTGAGACTGCTGGTCTTCCCATGGGGCTGCCCTCCTCCTCAGCTACTTCCAGGTGTTCCCCAATTCAACCACAGGGATTCCCAGCTTTGGGCCATTGGTTGGGGGCTAGTATCTGCATCTGACTCTTTCAGCTGTTTATTGGGTCTCTCTGAGGGCAGCCATGCTAGGTTGCTTGTCTACAATGGGATGCCCTTGAACTGGATCCCAATTTGGATAATGAAATTATTTAATAAGTGAAGTCGATAATACTTTCTCATTTTACTTTAGTAAGGGTTGTCCATTTATGTGTTTGGCCACAAAGGACTGTTTTTGCATTTCTAATGTTCCCTGGAACCTCACAATGGTCAGTTATTCTATTAGGGAAACATGAGATTCTAAAGAACAAAGACTTCAAAATGTGAAATTAATTTCATATACACCAAAATTTGAGATATGTATAGAAAAGAAATCATTTAGAGTAGAAATGTCTAGAGGATTTATAAGTCCTATTTGATATCATTTTAGCTATATAGTGGTATCTGTATTTGCCCAGAGAGAGTCAGTCAAATAAGCACCTTGAAGTCTCAGTATGCAGAATTATTAGTGGGCTCTGTGATATAGGGGACAGTATGAATATGCACTCGCTCAAAATGCACATTGAAAATCACTGTTCTTTGCACTGGGCCTAATAAGAGCTAAGTTTTTCTGCAAAGTGGTTAAATCACGTTTTTTTTTTCTCTCTAATGAATAGATCAATAATCATTATGATTGAAAGTTGAGAAAGAAGTTATCTCTTGTCTTCCAATTCTTTACTACCCTTTGTATGCAGTAACAAATACAGTCTTGAGAAAATGAGGATGGTTCTGACCAGACAATGAACTTGAATGTATCTAAATGCAAATAATAATAATAATAATAATAATAATAATCATAATCATAATCATAATCATAAATTACCTTTGTTTGTAACTCAGTCTCCTGTACTGATGATAGCATCTCCAACAGGTGGGTGATTGCTCAGTCATCTTGTTTACCTCATCCCTTGGTACTTGCAGATGTGTAGGTGATCACAAATCTGCAGTAGACTGCTCTGTGGATGTGGTTCCGAAATATCTTCATCCAAAACATGCACTGTTATCTTCAGGCTGTGTAACTCTACTTAGGTCTTAGATCCCTTCTCAGAGACTGAGAGGAAAATGTAACATTATTTAGAGTAATGTTAATTGTTCACTATATAGCACCTAAGAAAAGTATATGAAATACATTTTTTTCTTTTTCTCAAAAAACGGTTGGCTGCTATTTTCCATAAAATAAACATTGTCCAAGTTAAAAGCTTTTATTGGGCACCAAACTCATTCACAAGGTCTCTAAACTCTCATTAATTAATAATATGCAGGAAACATCAGAGCAAACATATGTTTAGTCACAATGGCAAAGGACTATAACCCTAGCACTCAGAAGGCTACCCCAGAATATTGACTTCCAAGCCAATAAACACTACTTGCAAGACCCTGTATCAACAATACCCTTTCCATAAACAGTCCCCAACTGATGTAATACCCTGATGTGATCACAATAATGATTTATATTCCATTTGTATTCATTTTTTATACCATAGGGATAATTTGTATATATAAATAAATCAGGTATTATTTGGATATGGGGAACTCTATTTTAAGACATTCACCCACTGGGTTTGAAAATTTAACCCCCATGTGTGAGAGAGAAAAAATTCAGAGTTGTAAAGTTTTGACTTTCATTGTTTTATAGCTGGCTCCTGGAGGCGTTTTCTCAATAGAGAAATAGAGTCAGATGAATCTAGCATGTTTCAAGTAGACATAAAACTAGGCAGCATACTCCCCTTCCGTTTAGGCTCCATAATCCTACAACAAGGGCTCTTGGAGGGAGTATACTTGAGTTTATTTACTAGCTTCAATGCTCTCTTATTTGCTCAGTCATAGAAAGATTTGAGCTTCCATTTTCATATCCTAATTTCAAACCTCTCTCATTCACTACACTATGCTAGTGGTTGTCCTTTTTAATGTCTACCTTTGAGTGGAATCTCATGTCTCCCCATTTTTTTATTGATTAAAATATAAAGATAGTATTTGAATCAAGAGCTTACCCTTCAGTAATCTGATATAAGTGGGGTTAAACTTGGCAAGCATCCACATGTGTCGATGGCCACGAGCCACACACTTGGAGGCAGAATTCAGTTTAAATCCTTGTCTAATTTTGCACTTCTTTCTTCAAACAACCAATTTTCCAACACTGAATTGAGCCCTTTAACAGGCCTTACTACTTTCCAGAATACCATCCTTCTATATTTCCACCTACTGAAAACCAG
This sequence comes from Apodemus agrarius, assembly GCA_964023405.1. Taxonomy (NCBI): domain Eukaryota; kingdom Metazoa; phylum Chordata; class Mammalia; order Rodentia; family Muridae; genus Apodemus; species Apodemus agrarius. The sequence continues at coordinate 38,614,168 of OZ030018.1, forward strand.
TCCGTTCCTTTTGGCTTCTGCTTCTCATTATAATTTCTTTATTATTTCTCCTTGTAGATTCTTCTCATTTACAGGCCACTCACTTGTGTTATAACCATGAAACCCATCCCTCTGTTTTGTAACAAGATGATAGGAACTTGAGGAAATATAAAATATCCCACTATGTCTCTCAGAGTATGATATTTAGTAATTTCTCTTGAAACTTAGAATGAGCAAGAGACTAACAAGAGCTATCTACACTATCTTAGGCCTCATAAAACAAAACAAAACTCCTTTTAATTAACATCATTTTCCAGGCAAATGTATTTGACATTTTTTCTCCCACCCTAGCATCCGAATATACCACACCTAACTCTGCTGGTCTAAGTTTAGAACTGCCAAGACCTTTGTGTTTTCACTTAAAAACAAGAAAAAGTTATAATTAGACCTTAGACCTTATAGAAAAGCATGTGTCTCCTGAAAAGTAATAAATAGCAAAGAAATAGAATATATATTATCAAATTAACTTGGCAGGAAGAGATTCAAATGAAAAATAGTTATTATCTTTCTTATTTAATCAATATAACCAATGAAACATGTTATATTTATTAACATTATTGTCATTTATATGTACAGTAGTCTACAGTTTATTACTGTTGTATGTCTAGTAAACATAACATATCAGTACTATATCATCATATTTAATATCTGTGTTATTAACTGATAAAATGTATTGATTTTTTTATATGTTAAACATTATACTAAAAACTTTAAAACTCGCATTAAGTCTAAGAGGTAGATATTATTTGCACTTCTATAAATCATGTGGAAAGAGAAGTTATCGTCCATAAATATCACACCTGAGGGAGTAAGTAACCATGAAGATTAATAGTCATAATGATTGAGAAGCAGAACTTTATAATAAGGTCTTATTTGGGAATTTTACTCCTTTCAAAAGCATTGTTTTCAAAGTGTGATCCACTACTAGAGTAGCAAAGAGTTATATTAAAATATTATATATTATATGTATTTCTTTTTTCAAGATTTTTGGAATCAATGGAGTTAAATAATAGATTCTACATTTGTAGTTAAGATTGTCAGATTCAGTTCTTCAAAATGTTTGTCTCCTTTGTATTCTATAATAAGAGTGATTTATGCAAAAATGTTGATTATAGTAAAACTATTTCCTTTATCCTGAAGTAGCACTGCCTTTGTTATAGTTTAAAACAAGATATCAAATATTTTTGAGCAATGTTGAATAATTGATCAGAAAGAAATATTTACAGAACTAAAATTAAAATAGAGAGAAGAAAGACTAGAATGCTGTTGTCTCCAAATTAGATTAAATACTCTCTATGTTGTGAAAAACTTCTTCTATTACCTGACTAGTGATCTAGCATCTACACCAACCTTTTTGTCCTTCAGTTTCTCCGTACAGCTAACGAATTCACAAAGCTCACAAAGAAAATGATTTCACTGATTGCTTCCTTTCCACCTAATTATTGCACTGTCAATTTCTCTTTCTATAGTAGATTGGCACTCTATACCCTTGCCACTTAGCAAAATAATTGTAGAACACATTAGGATACAGATCCTATGTTTGTTTAAGAGTTTGTTTAGTTCATCCTCTCTGTTGTGTAACCCACTTACCAGAAAGATATGAACAAATATCTACTCACTGTGAGAGAGCAGCAGCATATACAAAAGTATGGATACCATCAAAGTTCCATGTAGTGAAAAAATGAGCTTTACTGGGGTTAGTTACAGGAGTATGAATTACAGGTTACTTACAGGAACATACATATCTCAAAGGCACCTGCATTGCCAGAACCAGAATGGGTGAAAATATAAGAGAGTTAGAAAACTTGAGTCGTCTGGACAGTTTGCAAACAGCTCATAACTTTTGAAACTATCTCTTTCAAGCAGTTCATGTGGTTTGAGGCCCTCCAGGTAGCTTGACTACTTTCTGCTTCCTTCAGATACCACAGATGTTTTGAGCCTTTTCTAGGCAGCTTGGCTTTCTTGAGAGTCTCTCTCATCAGTGTTTACAGCATGTATATACTTGACAATAGAGACAACTACTTCCTGAAGCTATTGAGCCATGTTTACTTTCTGAGTCTAAAGAAAGGAAGTATTTTACATTTGATCCAAGATGACAATTTTATCAGAGAGGAATCTGCCATGTAGCAGGGTCTGGTGACTTCTGTTATTACTTCGACTGCCTCATATTTCATCATGCTACCAGCTATTAAAGACAGTCTTTATAAGCTAACAATCTTATTCTGAGTCTAACTAATCCCAGGATAAGACTCTGCTGTTATATAGACAGCAGAGTTTTAAACTATTTTACCTTTTGCTGCAGCTGTAAAAGATGAAAAGTGTTTAATATACTTTGTAGATTCAATCTTGCTAATCAGGAAGATTCAATAGGTAACTGACCTCCACATTCAACTGTGTAAATGCTGGCAAAGTCAGACCCAGCATGCAGCTTCCACACATCACAGCTTCTCTTTCAAGTGTTTAACAAGCATTACATAAGACATTACATTAGCTGGACAGTGGTGGCGCATGCCTTTAATCCCAGCACTTGGGAGGCATAGGCAAGCAGATTTCTGAGTTCAAGGTCAGCCTGGTCTACAGAGTAAGTTCCAGGACAGTCAGGGCTATACAGAGAAACACCAAAAAAAAAAAAAAAAAGATATTACATTAAAGACAATTCCAGAGAATCTGTGATTTTACTGTTTGACCTAAAATACTTAATCTCTTTCATTTCCCTCATAGTAATAAGATTACTCTTTTTATGAACTAAACTTTTATTGGTTCTTATTGATATAAAAGAAATGAGGTATCTTTGAAAATGTTTGCCTTTCATCGTGGATCACCTTAGATAAGACTGTAAAATGCACACTTAAATAAGTTCTTACACTCTCCTATTGAGAAAATCATGAAGACAAAACATGATTGTTTAAAATAAACATAAAATTATTAAGAACTAATAGCTAATAAGACAAGTTAATAAGACAAGGTATAATTCTAAAAACTTCCATATAACTGATATTCAGATGCATATGCAATGCGAATCTCATCAGCATGGGCAAACTTCTCAAACAATTGGAACAACTTGCCCGGGTCACATCCTAAATTCCAACTAATCAATTAGAATGGATGATAATGGTTCCTGCAAGTATGTGTAAATGTAACCTATTGACTGCAGCATTTGCACACCTTGGATATATTACCTAGCATTGTCCTCTAAGGAAAAGAAAAGTTCAAAATTGGAAGTAAAGTTTCTACCAAATGTGCTCTCATTTTATACCATTATAAACTCAAAATTCAATATATTCCCAAATTGGGAATATCTATGTAGAATGTAAATAAAATGAACTTATCCTACACTGCACATTTTTCTGTTTTTTCCCACCCTTTAAGACTCTTTATTACTGTGTGTGTAATATCTAAGAAAAATTAGAAGACAATTTTGTATCTTAACAATGGTATAAGTTGTTCCATCTTGCCGCCAGGTCACCGGTAGAGAGGCCCAGGTATGCAGACTTAATCTGTGACTACCATCCAATGGGTGGAAATCTGCCAGGCTCTCGCCAGTAGCCAGTGCTCGGGCGGCTCGGCGGGAAGTCTCCACTGCCACCGCACCATGCACCAACAGGGCTGGGAGCTGCCTGCCCCGTGGTCCTCCCATGCACTCATAGCAGTGGTATCCATCGTGCTGCTAGGTCACAGGTAGAGAGGCCCAGGTACACAGACATGATCTGAGACTACCAGCTCTTGGGTGGAAACCTGCCAGACTCTCGCCTGTAGCCAGTGCCTGGGAGGCTCGGTGGACCATCTCCACGGCCACTGGGCTATGCACAAATGCAGTTGGGAACCGCCTACCCTGAGGTCCTCTCAGCACTCACAACAGTGGTCTCCATCTTGCCGCCTAGTCATCAGTAGAGAACCAACAGGCGGGCCTAGGCTCACAGAAGGTTCAAACACAAGCCAGTGACAACAAGGCCAACTAACGCCAGAGATAACCAGATGGCAAAAGGCAAATGTAGGAATGTTCCTAACAGAAATTAAAGCAGCAAAGCAGCATCCAAACCCAGTTTGCTGACAACAGGAAGTCCTGGATACCCCAACACACCAGAAAAACAAGATTTGGATCTAAAATCACTGGTCAGGATGCTGATAGATAGATAGAACACATAGATAAATATCGTAAAGAAATACAGGAGAAAATGGATCAAAAGATAGAAGGCCTCACAAGGCAAACACAAAAATGTCTTAAAGAAATTCAGGAGAATATGGATCAAAAAATAGAAGCCAATAAGGAGGAAATACAAAGATAACTTAAATAAATACAGGAAAACGTGGATCAACGAGTAGAAGTCATGAAAGAGGAAACACAAAAATCTCTTAAAGAATTACATGAAAACACAAACAAGCAAGTGAAAGATCTGGGCAAAACAATCCAGGGTCTAAAAACAGAAGTAGAAACAAGAAGTCGCAAAGGGAGACAACTTTGGAGATAGAAAACCTTGGGAAGAAATCAGGGGCCATAGATGTAAATAGCAACAATAGTATAAAAGAGATAGAAGAAAGAATCTCAGATGCTGAAGATACCATGGAAACCGTTGATTCAACACTCAAAGAAAATGCAAAATTCAAAAAGCTTGTAACCCAAAACATCCAGGAAATCCAGGACACAATGAAAAGACTAAACCTAAGGATTACAGGTATAGATGAGAGTGAAGATTTACAATTTAAAGGGCCAGCAAATATCTTCAGCAAAATTATGGAAGAAAACTTCCCCAAGCTAAAGAGAGAGATGCCCATGAATATACAAGAAGCCTACAGAACTCCAAACAGACTGAACCAGAACAGAAATACCTCCCGTCACATCATAATCAAAACCCCAAATGTACTAAACAAAGAAAATTAAAGGCAGTAAGAGAAAAGGGCCCAGTAACATATAAAGGAAGACCTATCAGAATTATACCAGACTTCTCACCTGAGACCATGAAAGCTAGAAGATCCTGGGCAGATATCATGCAAACTCTAAAAGAACACAAACTTCAGCCAAAATTACTTTACCCAGCAAAACTCTCAATCGCCATAGATGGAGACATAAAGGTATTCCATGACAAAACCAAATTTGCACGATATCTTTCCACAAATCCAGCCCTACAAAGATTAATAGGGGGAAAACACCAACACAAGGAGGGAAACTACACCCCAGAAGAAGCAAGATAGAAACCTCCTCTCATCAAACCCAAAAGAAAATAACCTCTCAAATATAAAAAATAATTTCAAAAATGTCAGGAAGTAATAATTACTATTCCTTAATATCTTAACATCAATGGACTCAATTCCCCAATAAAAAGACACAGACTAACAGACTGGATATGGAAACAGGACCCTACATTTTGCTGCATACAGGAAACACATCACAGTGTCAAAGACAAACACTACCTTAGAGTAAAAGGCTGGAAGACAATTTTACAAGCTATTGGTCTCAGGAAACAAGCCGGAGTAGCCATTCTAATATCAGATAAAATTACTCTCAACCTAAAGTCATCAAAAGAGACATGGAAGGTCACTTCTTGCGGGTCAAAGAGAAAATCCTACAAGAAGAACTCTCAAAACTGAACATCTATGCTCCAAATGTAAGGGCAACCTCATTCTTAAAAGAAACTTTACTAAAGCTTAAAGCACACATTGCACCTAACACAATAATTGTAGGTGACTTCAACACTCCACACTCCTCAATGGACCGATCAGGAAAACAGAAACTAAACAGGGACACAGGGAAACTTATTGAAGCTTTGGACCAATTGGACTTAACATATATATATATAACATTTCATCCTAAAGCAAAAGAATATACCTTTTTCTCAGCACCGCATGGTACCTTCTCCAAAATCAATCATATAATTGGCAACAAGACAGATCTCAACAAATACAAGAAGATCGAACTAATTCCATGCCTCTTATCAGATCACTATGGAGTAAAAGTGGTCTTCAATAACAAGAAAAACAACAGATGGAATACATACACATGGAAACTGAACTATACTCTACTCAATGACACCTTGGTCAAGGAAGAAATAAAGAAAGAAATCAAAGACTTTTTATAATTCAATGAAAATGAAGGTACAACCTACCCAAATCTTTGGGACACAATGAAAGCAGTGCTAAGAGGAAAACACATAGCCCTGAGTGCCTCCAAAAAGAAACTGGAGAGAACATCCACTAGCAACTTAAGGGAACACCTGAAAACCCTTGAACAAAAAGAAGCTAATTCACCCAGGAGGAGTAAAAAACAGGAAATCATCAAACTAAGGGCTGAAATTCAATTAAGTAGAAATAAAGAGAACCATATAAAGAATCAACAAAACCAGGAGCTGGTTCTTTGAGAAAAATCAACAAGATAGATAAACCCTTAGCGAGACAAACCAAAGAGCACAGAGACAGTATCCAAATTAACAAAATTAGAAATGAAAAGGGGGATATAACAACAGAAAGTGAGGGAACTCAAAAAATCATCAGATCCTACTACAAAAGCCTATACTCAACAAAACTGGAGAATCTGGAGGAAATGGACTATTTCCTAGAGAGATACCAAATACCAAAATTAAATCAGGATCAATTAGATGAACTAAATAGACCCATAACCCCTAGAGAAATAGAAGGGTTTATAGAAAGTATTCCAAGCAAAAAAAGTATGGGACCAAATGGTTTTAGTTCAGAATTCTATCAGAACTTCAAAGAAGACAACACCAATACTCTTCAAACTATTCCACACAATAGAAACAGAAGTAACACTGCCCAAGTCGTTCTACAAAGCCACAATTATGCCGGTACCAAAACCACACAAAGATCCAACAAAGAAAGAGAACTACAGGCCAATTTCCCTTATGAATATCAATGCAAAAATACTAAATAAAATCCTTGCCAACTGAATCCAAGAGCACATCAAAATGATCATTCACCATAATCAAGTGATATATTGAATCACATAATCATAATATATTGAACCATCCCAGAGCTGCAGGGATGGTTCAACATATGGAAATCCATCAATGTAATCCACTACCTAAACAAACTAAACAAAAAAAATCCACATGGTCTTCTCATTAGATGCTGAAAAAGCATTAGACAAAATTCAGCATCCTTTCATGCTAAAAGTACTGGAAAGAACAGGAATTCAAGACCCATACCTAAACATAGAAAAAGCAATCTACAGCAAACCAGTAGCCATCATCAAAATAAATGGAGAGAAGCTTGAAATAATCTCACTAAAATCAGGGACTAGACAAGGCTGCCCTCTCTCTCCATACCTTTTCAATATAGTACTTGAAGTTCTAGCGAGAGCAATTAGACAACATAAGGAAGTCAAAGGGATACAAATTGGAAAGGAAGAAGTCAAAGTATCATTATTTGCAGATGATATGATAGTCTATTTAAGCGATCCAAAAAACTCCACCAGAGAACTTCTACAGCTGATAAACAACTTCAGCAAAGTGGCTGGTTATAAAATCAACTCAAGCAAATCAGTAGCCTTCCTGTACTCAAAGGACAAGCAGGCTGAGAAAGAAGGTAGGGAAATAACACCCTTCACAATAGCCACAAACAATATTAAGTATCTTGGTGTGACTCTAACCAAACAAGTAAAAGATCTGTATGACAGGAACTTCAAGTCCTTGAAGAAAGAAATTGGAGAAGACCTCAGAAGGTGGAAAATATTTCATGTTCTTGGACTGGCAGGATCAATAAATGGCAATCTTGCCAAAAGCAATCTATAGATTCAATGCAATCCCCATCAAAATCCCAAATCAATTCTTCATATATCGTGAAAAAGCAATTCTCAAATTCATCTGGAGTAATATAATACCCAGGATAGCTAAAACTATTCTCAACAATAAAAGGACTTCTGGGGGAATCAATATCCCTAACCTCAAGTAGTACTACAGAACAATTGTGTTAAAAATTGCATGGTATTGGTACAGTGACAGGCAAGTAGATAAATGGAAAAGAATTGAAGACCCAGAAATGAACCCACAGAGTTATAGTCACTTGATCTTTGATAAATGAGGTACAACCATCCAGTGGAAAATAGATAGCCTTTTCAACAAATGGTGCTGGTTCAACTGGAGGTCAACATGCAGGAGAATGCAAATTGACCGACTCTTATCTCCTTGTACTAAGATCAACTCCAAGTGGATCAAGGACCTCCACATAAAACCAGACACACTGAAACTAATAGGAAAGAAACTGCGGAAGACCCTGGAGGACATGGGCACAGGGGGAATGTTCCTGAACAGAACACCAATAGCTTATGCTCTAAGATCAAGAATTGACAAATGGGACCTCATAAATTACAAAGTTTCTGTAAGGCAAAGGACACCTTAAGAAAAACAAAACGGCAACCAACAAATAGGGAAAATATCTTCGCCAACCCCACATCTGACAGAGGGCTAATATCCAATGTATACAAAGAACTCAAGAAGTTAGACCCCAAAGAACCAAATAACCCTATTAAAAAATGGGGTACAGAGCTAAACAAAGAATTTTCACCAGAAGAAATTCGGATGGCTGAGAAGCACCTTAAGGGATGTTCAACATCATTAGTCATCAGGGAAATGCAAATCAAAACAACCCTGAGATTCCACCTCACACCAGTCAGAATGGCTAAGATTAAAAACTCAAGAAATAACAGGTGCTGGCGAGGATGTGGAGAAAGAGAAACACTCCTACACTGTTGGTGGGATTGCAAGATGGTACAACTGCTCTGGAAATCAGTCTGATGGTTCCTCAGAAAATTGGGCATGACACTTCCAGAGGACCCTGTCATACCACTCCTGGGCCTATACCCAGCGGATTCCCCTGCATACAATAAAGAAACATGCTCCACTATGTTCATAGCAGCCTTATTTATAATAGCCAGAAGTTGGAAGGAGCCCAGATGTCCCTCAAAGTAGAAATGGATACAGAAAATGTGGTATATTTATACAATGGAATACTACTCAGCAATTAAATATAATGAATTTATGTGATTTGTAGGCAAACAGTTGAATCTGAAAAATATCATCCTAAGTGAGTTAACCCAATCACAAAAGAATACACATGAAGTGCAATCACTGATAAGTGGATATTAATGAGCCCAGATGCTCTGAATACTCAAGGTACAATTAGCAAATCAAAAGTTTCCCAATAAGAAGGAAGATGAGGACCCTGGTCCTGAAAAGACTGGATCCAATTTTGTAGGAGAGTACCAAAACAGAGAAATGGTGGGGTGGGGGACGATTTGGGAATGGGGGGGAAGAGGACTTATGGGACATATGATGAGGGGGGAACTGGGAAGGGGGAAAGCCTTTGGAATGTAAACGAAGAATATAGAAAATAAAAATTTAAAAAAATGGTATAAGTTACTGCCCCACCGGGTATCCATCCCATATGCATTCACCAAACCCAGAAAGTCAGAAAGTCTTGCTGATGCCAAGAACAGCTTGCTGACAGGAGCCTGATAAATCTGTCTCCTGAGAGGCTCAGTCAGAGCTTGACCAATCAAGATGCAGATGTTGGAAGCCAACCATCATAATGGGCACCGAATCCCAGTGGAGGAGTTAGGGGAAGTATTGAAGGAGCTGAAGGAGTTTGTAACCCCAAAGGAAGAACAACAATACCCCCAAGAGCTCCCAGGGACTAACCATCAAACAAAGAATACACATGGAGGGACTCATGGTTCCAGCTGCATATGTAGCAGAGGATGGCCTTGTCTAGCATCAATGGAAAGGGAGGCCCTTGGTCCTGTGAAGGCTTGATGCCCCAAGGGAGGGGAAAGCTAGTGTGGTGAGGAAAGAGTGGGTGCATGGGTGGGGGAGCACCTCATAGAAGGAGCGGTTAGGGGGATGGGATAGGGGTTTATGGAGAGGAAAGCAGGGAGGGGATAATATGTGAAATTTAAATGGAAAAATAACCAATAAAAACAATGGTATAAATTAATGTTCAGGTATTTTAAATGTCAAAAAAAATATTGAGAGAGGGAACATCACCAAAAGTTATACATTTGTGATACTAAATAATGTTAATGTAGTAGAATTGGAGGAAAGCTTAAATGGAAGTCAACACAACTTAAGTTCTGGGATTTTTTGTTGTTGTTGTTTTTGTTGTTTTCTGGTATGCTGCACCAAATATTTTACATGTTATTCAAGATTTCAAAGGCCTACCCATGTTACACATAACTAAAAGGAGTAGAATAATATACATGTATGATTTTATTCTCTTTCTCAAAAAATGTCTATTTTTTGTTTTGTCATGTGTGTTTACATGTGTGTGAGTATGTGTGTTTGCATTTGTGTGTGTGTGTGTGTGTGTGTGTGTGTGTGTGCATGTCCACATGTTGGGCTATGGCACACACATTTAAATGAGAAACCATTTTCAGGAGTTGTGTTCTACTCCCACTGTGAGGATCCTAAGGCAAAAGGCATGAGAGCAAACATGCGTGAAGTATCAGTCAGCAGCTTTACGCAGGAATAGAAAACATCTGAGCTGAGAAATGACCATAGAAAAGACAGAGTTTCTGTACTAAAAGCAATAATGACTAAGAGTGACTGTTGTAGCCTGAGCTCAGTATAAGTATTAAGGATAAGCTTTTATAGGAGGGAAAGAAATGTGTATTGGTCTCAATAGGCACTACAGTGTGGGACAAATTGTTTAGAGTGCATATTTCAGATTGACATGAAAATATTTTGGGGGTATTAATGATTTCCTTGAAAAACACACTTTTAAATAGTGAAATTTGCGATGTATCTTCTCTGAAAATACAGCATTGGCAGTACAGTCTAATAATAAAGATGCATCCGGTGACAATTGAAACGGACGTGAGCATCACTACATTTCTAAGCAATTATTAAGCATGAGAAATGATCTCTACCACTCGGGAGAGTTTGCCTTTTAAGGGACCTCTATGTTTCCTTAACGTTTGAATTTGGATGATTGTTTTATTGTAGAAAGCAACTGTTCTCCCAAAGGAAGTTTTAAATGTAATAGAACAAGCATTTGGCAATACCATCTGCTGTCATTGTCTACAGATATTCAAGTGCTGTTATGAAGGGCACTAGAATTGGTTCTTAGTTCTAAATATCCTCATAATCTGAATAATTCATTGTACCTAAAATGCCTTTGTATTTGAAGAACACATATTACCTAGTGAAACATCTATGCTTCTTCATTCTACTGTAATTAGATTTGCCCTTGCAGTGACAGATCTCTGGGTATTGGTTTCTGTAATGGGGGTTTTGAGATGTTCTGCCTATGATCCTGTATTTTGAATAAATTATTTTTAAAATAAAACTGTAATATCAAATAAGAATATCAATTGAAACAGTATTCCAATTTGATTAATAAAATCATCAGTTATTCATACTTGATTGATATTTTCTTTATTATTATTATTACTATATTTTTAAATTTACATTTACATTTTATCCCCTTTCCATGTTACCCCTCCAAGAAGCCCTATCCCATCCTTCCCTTCCCCTCCTCCCCTGCCCCCCTAATTTCCTGACTTGCCTTCCTCTATTCTGGGGAATCAAGCCTTCACAGGACCAATGGCCTCTCCTCTCATTGATATATGAAATGGTCATCTTCTGCTACATATGTAGCTAGAGCCATAGGTCCCTCCATGTGTACACTTTGGCTGTTAATTTAGTCCCTGGGAGATCTGGGGTTACTGGTTGGTACATATTACTGTTCCTCCTGCAGGACTGCGAACCTCTTCAGCTCCTCGGGTCCTCTCTCTAGCTGCTTCATTAGGGGTCCTATGCTCATTCTATTGGTTGGCTGTGAGCCATGGGCATTTTGTCCCACTTTCCCATAAGGATCAAAGTATTCACACTTTGGCCTTCCTTCATCTTGAGCTTCATGTGGTCTGTGAGCTGTATCTTAGCTATTCTAAGTGTTTGGGCTAATATCCATTTATCAGTGATTGCATTGATAATTTCAAATCATATTTTTTAAAGGATTTTTAGAAGACCCTTGTGTTAGAAGGGTATAGTGCCTGAGCTGCCATACACAATTGTTTAGGCTGTAGACTGTGAGACTGGAGGAGCCCTGTAGTGGTCAGAATGAGTCATGCTGTTCTTCTATAACTAGTGTGCCTCAAGTTAGAGGAAATGATCATAATAACATTTTGTATCTTCCTTATGTTCAGTGACCACTGCCAATCAGCTATTCCTCTGCTTCACGTGGGGATCTAGGCTGATGACAAAACTCCTATTATGAATGTCTAGCCATAATGAAAGGACATTTGGAATGTACAATATGTCGACCCAAACTCTTAATAAATCTATCCAGAAGAAAATAAAGGATGGAACTCTGATTATATTTCATTGGACAACATGATTCTAACATATACAGTTCACCAAAAATGATAATATAATTTTCCTAAATCAAGGAATATTAGCAAAGAATAATGCAATCCCCTAAAGCTAATACACTGTTCATATGCAAGATCATATAAGTAACATTATCCATTATTTGTTGTTTTTCTCTTGGTATAATAAAATATTTACATAGTATATCTTATTAAGAAGAAATATTCCTTTATTTTACAGTTTTGCAGTTTCTAGAGTGCGGCTTGATAGGCTCAGCATTGGTGATTGAAATTTGTTTGTACCCCATGTGAGATGGTCTCATTATAGGAACTCTTGTGAGAGGAAGATATCACATGGTGATATCACAGGAAGTGGGGAGTGCTCAGTTTTCCTCTTTTATAGACTTCTTGTGTAAACTAACCGAGGTGCCATTATTGCTATTTAAATCTCTTCCAGAAATGAAGTCCCAATTACCTAGCCACTTCTCTATAGGTTCCAATACATGCAGGTTCTCCTCCCTCAAAACAGACACACTGAAATGCAGGTCCCTCGTGCCTGGATCCCACTTAGAAAAGTCTCATTCCACACTGAGCAAAAGTTGTTACACTAGGCAGTATGCATTCTCATTGTTTATATTAAAGTACAATGTTTTCTAGTTTGGGTGGAAATGAAAGACAGAAAACTTGGATGATCAAAGAATGGGCTCCACAATAAACCTAGGAATTTCCTTCTCTTACATTTCTAGGTATCACTTAAATACATCCTACCACAAATACATGGATTGTGTCCAAACCAATTTACCTCCACTCAAAATTCTATAAAGACCGAGACTCCTCATAGTGGAGCCTTTGATTATTTTATATGTTTAAACTCTAGTGTATATTGAAAGATCAATAATCCAATTTGAAATTTTTCAATTAAAATAATTCATACTGAAATAGAGTATTGACTTAAATGTTCCTAGTTCTGAAGTCAAACTTATTGAGGTATTAACTGGCAGATAAATTTCTATCTTTAAGGTCAGAGATGTCATAAGTGATTACTTTTTCTTTTTATATATTATCAGACTTTTAAATTTTTAATGATATTCATTAAGATACTTTGCATGAAGATGCAAATTTATGCAACTTATATCTGTTTATAATCTATTTTAAGTCAACAGTACTGGTTCTTCATAACTAATTCACACACAGACAATAACTTTTAGAAACTATCATCTTTTGATATTGTGTAAGAGGAAGAGATAATTTATCACTTCCATGATTAGTTCCATGCTATCATTTTAATGCTATAAAGTTTAATTATCTATTGTAAGACTATGCAAATTAAAGTTTTAGACTTTACCCTTATCTTTAATTTCAGATGCACTAACATTTAAATAATAAAGTGATATGACTGCATCTTCAATGGATTTAGTATAGCAATTCAGTGTAGATGTGGTTCTTAAAGTAAATAAGTCAGCCATTTCATTTTCATATTTTCATTCATTTTCATGTTTTTCACACAGTGACTTATTTTTTAAACAAAAATGAAATATAATAAGATAAAACAAAAACCATCACATTGAGGTTGGACAATGGAATCCAATAAAAAGAAAAAAGCCACAAGGGAAGACAAAAGGATTAGAAACACACACATTCACACATTCAAGGGTCCTATAAAAGTACTAAGGTAATACTATAAAAATAAACACACGGCATATGGTGCAAAACCATGATGAGCCTGTGATTGTAGGATCTGGTGCAAAACAATGTTGATCCTGCGCTTTCTCTGTTAGTCTTTATGAGTTCATATGAGCTTTGTTCAGTTGATGTAGAGAGCCTTCTTCTGGTGTCTGCCACTGTCTTGGGCTCCCAAACTCCTTTTGCCTCACCTTCTGTGGGAATCCCTGAGCTCTGAGTCCAGGAATTTGATGGAGACATCTCATTTAGAACTGTATATACCAAGGTTTCTTTCTTTTTCAATGTCTGGCTGTAGGTCTCTGTATTTGATCCCATATTCTACAGTAGGAAGCCTCTGACTATATCTGAATAAGGCACTGATCTAATGAGTATATATTCAGTATTGTTCTGTTTTATTCCAGGTCTCTGGGATAGTATCTGGTTCTTGGTTACCCAAGCAATTTTGGGTATGAGATCCATCTTGTGTTATGGGTCTTAAGTCAAATCAGACATTGGTTGGTTACTCCCACAAACTTTCTGTCACCTTTACCCTAGCATAGTGTACAAACAGGACACTAGTAGATCAAAGACTTTGTGATTCAGTTGGTGTTTATATATTTTCCTTTTTGTATCCTTCAGAGTACCTTCACATACCAAAGACACTAGAACATGGGAATCAAGGTTCTATGCAGGCACCAGAAAAATCTCTCCATGTTCAAAAAGTTGTGTGGGTTAACTCAAGTTCAACAGAATTATCTTCAAGCTCAAATATTTTCCCATTTCTTTCCTCCTCTCCACAATTTTTCTCCTTTTTCTTCTACAAATAATTGTTATACTGGGATTTTTAGTATATAATATTGAAAGAAGTAGAGGCATATTCCAGTTTACTGAATACTTTTATGTGGACTGCAGTTGACCAACTCAGCACCTCTGCCATCTGCCTCTTGATCACTGATGGAGGAAATGTATGTGAGGAGGCCATAATAGAGTGTGGTGCCACTGTGGCTGGTGGAATAGCATGACACATAGAGAGTATTTTGGAAGTTGACAGTGAAGAATTGGCTTAACGGTGTAATCTGGGAGCTGTTGATACGTGTGTATGTACATGTGATGTCTGAGCATTAAGTCTACCTGTCTATTTTATATGCTAGAGGGAATTTTCTTCAGCTTCTGGTACACAAAATTGTCATGGCAATGTTTGTTAAATTTAACAAGCAAGAATACCAGCAGTTTCCTGTCTTTGATTCTAAGCTGTCACCTTTACAACTATTTCAGGGAAAAAAAATAGTGTAATTAGCTAAATAGCTATGTGTATTTCCTCCTCTATAAAAGTAAATGTCGCATTTATTTCCTCTGATGGAGGGATGAGATGAGAGTGGTACCAAGCTATGTCAATACATGGCTTGGGCTAAGTCCTGAGCATTTCTCTCTGTGTCTAGGCCTAGGCCTGGAAACTTCTAGCCTCCATACAAGCTCATATTCTATAAGTGCAGATGTTGAAGGATTCAGCTTCCAGCCTCCATCTATAATCTGGGCATAGATGTTTTAGCCTCCAAGATTCACTGCTGAATATGTTCATTGTTTCAAGTTCTTTCTAAACTCTGGCTGCCTGGTTCAACTCAGCTCTTTTGGTTCAAACTCCTCTCCAAACTGACTAATTCAGTCTAGTTTCTCTTTCTTCCCACTGAATTGCTCTGCTTGACCTCAAACTAACTCTGGTGATTTGTTCTAATCTTGTGGCTCCCGTTCATTTTCTGGCTTCAACTTCTTCTGTTAACCTGCGCTGAACCACATGAAGTCATGAATGGACTCGACCACACTGCTCACGGCACTGACTCCTAACTGACTCTCCCTGTACTGCTCTTAACAACTTGTTTATATTTCTCGTGGTGTTCTTGTGAGTGTTGGGAGTATCCTATCTCTGACTCATTCTCGCAAATCTTTTTCTTTTCTTTCTTTCTTTCTTTCTTTCTTTCTTTCTTTCTTTCTTTCTTTCTTTCTTTCTTTCTTTCTGTTTGTCATTGTGTCTGCCACTCAGTCAGATGGCACTTTCAGACATGACTGTTTCCTTGTACAAACAATTTTGCCTTATAGGTATGCTGTCCTAAGGGCATGTCTGTATTCCAGTCAGAGGGATAAAAGGAGTGTGGCATGTCTCTATTACAGCTGCATCACATCATCTTTGGATGTATTTCCTTGCCAGAGCAGCCATATTGCCAGATTAAAATTCCTTCACCTTCCTTACTCTAAGATTTCTGACTGGTAACTTATATGACTGAAATATGAAATACTGAGACACAATTTTAAATGCTTGCAAAACAAAACTAATCAAGTAATTAGATAGGATATGACACAACGGGCCTTTTTGGAGAGGTTGTATACTAAATTAGACTAACTTGAAATATTGTCTTATGTTCATGAATATTTACCTGTGTTTTGGGGTATATCTGCTTTAACCAACACATTCCAAAGCTATCAAGCCTTAAAATAAAATACTAGATCAAATAAATTGAGATGTCTTTACAGTTTCATTCCCTGCCATTATCTCTGCTGAGTAACTTTGAATGATAATTACATCACTCTACCTTCCAGTTGTCCAAGTGGTCATTTCCATAGAACAACTAAACTGTCACTGTTTTAGAGAATGAAGAATATGTACATTCTTATCACAACAGTGACCTTTAGGTAATAAATGATTTAAAAAGTGATTCATGACCTGGATAACAAAATTATTGCACATACTTCTTTGTCCTCTTTCATTACTTTCTTAGGCTATATTCTATATAAAAACATTATATATATATACATATATATGTATATATACATATATATGTATATATATACATACGTGTGTGTGTATCACAAATACATACAAACACATATCAGATAGATAGATGGGTAGATAGATAGATAGAGCGATAGATAGGTAGATAGATAGATAAATAGATAAATAGAGATGTGCTGAATAGGTGGAATATAGTCAAGTTATGACAGCAAATTGGGGAACGTGATTCTGTAAGTTCCAGGACAAGTCGATGGCATGCTAGAGACCCTAGAGTATCAGTAGCCCAACTCAGTTCAAATATGAAGGTATGAGGCCCAAGAGACCTGCTGGAGTAGGTTGCAGTGTGCAAGAGCGTCTAGAGCTCAGATATTCAGATGTAGGATTAGAATGTGTTGTAGGTCCAGGAAAAACTGTGCAAAGTCCCTTTGTTTTTGTTCTATCTAAGATGGATAGATAAGCAGCCTCTTACAAATGGTATGGTTCTTTTTTCCTTTGTATACAATGATATTCATATGCCAATCTCCTCTAGAAATGTTCTCAGAGATATACCACCAAAATTTTGCTTTACCACATCATAGATATTTCTTAATCTATTAGGATTATAGCAAAAATTAGCAACAATCACAAATGTCACATTTGTGAAGGTTGACATTTGTGATTGTTGCTAACATTTTCAAAATGTGATTTAATATTAAATGGTTAAAAGTCATATGTGCATATATATGCACTAATATAAGTTATATATGTTAATATAAACTATATAGTAGATAGAGGAATGGCTCAGTAGTGAGGAATACTAGTTGATCTTACAGAGGACCTAGATTCTGTTCTCAAGAAAATCAGAGAGCTAACATCCATCTGTAATTCTAGTTCTAGGGGATCTGCTACTATCTTTTGGCTTTTGCAGCAATGCCCACATATGATGCATAGATGTACATACAGGCAAAGCACTCTACTCATACACATAAATAAAATCTAATAAATATTTAAAAATTCATATATGATGTAAATAGTATAAACTAAATCTATTAAGATCTTTCATTCTCTCACAAATATACCTTCTGACAAATGTGTGAAAACATTATGTAATATATTCAGTAAGTACAAATGACTAATAAATAAAGAAGCTACTCTTCATAAGAGATATAACTTGTAACCAAATCATTTGCCTTTGAATTCCAATCCTCAAATACAACATGAGAGTATAGAGTGGCAGCAGTTTTCAAAACCCACATTCTATGAAGAAGCAGAACACTAATTGGAATCCTATCATGTAAGTATTCCCATCCAATTTCTTAGTCTAACTCCTTTGAAATGATCAATCTACTTCTCTTTGAAGTAAGTACAGTGAGTAATTTATACAAGATGTGAAGATAAAACTTTATAGGCTTTCCCTTATTAAGATTCTATCAAAGGCATATATGGCATTTTTAAATGCAAATATATTGTGGGCCTATTTTCTCAAGCTTTCATTGTCCTTTCTTATGGACATGTCATATTATGTAATGTAAACCATGCAACCACCATGCAGAAAAAAATTACTGGTTAGCTTTGAGGAGCTATTTCTAAAAGATCAGACAATAATAGCAAAAACTAACAGCAAGATGTAGATGATAGATACCAACGTGACTTGTACCAATATTAATATTTACCCAAAAGAGTCTGTGGATAATATTAGAATGTTTAGCAAAACCAGTGTGGCACTGAGCTCAGCAGCAGATAGACTCTGACCGATGACTCTGAACAAAGAGAAATGGAGTAGCTAAGCTTACGCACAGGCAGTGAGTCTATTATGGCAACCTTTAAGGTTTCCTTCCTAGTATCATTTATGTTTGCAGGGTTCCAGGAAATAGTGGCCACCCTGGAGAGTACCATTGTGCTTGTGACTCTGTGAGCACTGTAATTAATCCTGAAAAAGATACCTGGTCCAGCTGCACCAATTAAACCCCATATTTTTAAATGGAAACTTGGAATTAAGAAATGAAAATGTGAGAGGTTGTTGAAGATAAATCATGCTGTGGTCATACCACAAAGGAAAGGTTCACAATCTATGCTGTAAATGTCCCCAGAAGGTACCCTAAAATGAGAGCAGGTAAGAGCTGTATAATAGATTCCAAAAGTTTTTACTGAAGTACACTTTCTCCTGTTTTGCCACTTTTATCAGTTTGGCACAATGGAACAACACAAACAATATCAATATTATGTTCTAATTTACTCCATATTATGTTTTAGTGTATTGGAATTGGAAAGTGTTTTCTTCTTCTATACCCCCCTAGCTACCTTCCCACCAGATTCTCCCATGTTCCTCATGGTTAAGCTGATCACCTCTCTTTCACCAATTAATATTTTTACATATATATTTATATACATATATATGTAAATACATGTATATATGTATATATATTTGTATTCTGTTGTAATACAATTGATTTGCATGTATATGTGCAAATACAATTGTGGAGTGTTTTTTGTTGGTGGGGTGTATATAGTTTTGGAGCTGAGAACTGTGCTTTGTACTACCAATAAGGGGAATTTTATTCAGTTAGCTTTTCAGGAGACAGAATTTTATTTTCATATGAGCACATCATGGTCTCTCTCCTTGAACAAAAGTAATAATTTAGCCTTAGAGAGGATTAATCAAGGTTATATCTTATTCTAGTGGAGAATAACAGAAATAAGTTAGTTGGCCAGGCTTAGCAATACACGACTTTAATCACAATGCTGAGGTTGAGACCAGAGGATTGCTAGTTTAACTCCAAACAAGCCTGGTATACACAATTAGCCTGTGAAGAGCAGAAAACATCCAATGGACACTGGGGAGGGACAGAAGAAGGAAGTGGGAGATCATTCCGATTGCAAGCAGCCCTGATGGGTTTTGTGCAGAAGGCAGAAACTCCAGGAAGTTTGCTCTAGAAGAATGAAAATATAAGAATGGCCACATTTTCCTTGCTGGTATTTTAAAACCAATATTTTTTCCATATAGATTCATAAAAGATTAGACCTTGTTCATTTTGCTTTAAATAAAAAAAGCTGAGTTATGTTTAGCAACCGTGAGCTAGAAACCTTTGTTTTCCTGAAAAGCTATGGCTTTCTGTGGAATTACAGCCCGTGGAATGACCAGACTTTACAATAAGAACATTTAAGCATGACTGATTGCTCCTACGTTTCTTTGTGGAAGGAGGAAATAAATATTGCAATTTTGCTTTGTATTCTTATATTGTATATGTTGTCCAGTTATTTGAAATGCTTACTTTTTAGAGCATAAATAAAAGTGTTTAATTGCACACCTCGCTGTTTAATCCCACTTAAAAATGCTTTGTGGGTTTGCAGCATTTGAGGTGTAACTCCAGAAGCTCTCACATGCGCACCCCCTTAGTATCTGTGTTACTGTCGATGAAAATCCCACCTTCACATCCTAGTGAGAATGTGAAACCAACAACGAAAGTACAGTGTCCACACACAGTCACAGTCTCTTACTCGTGTCTGCTTTGGATAAATACTTCTCATTCTCCGTAACCTTGAAAGTAAAATGTTGATTATGACAAGAAGCTAAATGTAAGCTTGATTGTGTCATACATTTTAAATATATTTTTTAATAATCTGAGGACTGCCTGATCTCAGTGAGAGATGTTCCTAACACTGGAGAGACTTGAGGTCCCAGGGAGGCCTGGAGGCGTGTGGAGGGTTGGGAAACATCTGATTGGAGACAGGGGGTGAGGATGAATGGGATGAGGAACTGTGGAAGAGTGGACTGGGAGACGGGTAACAACTGGACTGTAAAAAAAAGTAAAAGTAATTTAAAAAATTAATATATACATGTGACCATATGTTAGAAAAAGAAAGGCAATCTCTTATAAGCTACTGGAATCAGTACCTCCTATAATCATCTATTTTAAATGTCATAAGGTCACTGAAACTAATATATTTGCTTAGAATAATGGCCTGTCATAGTATGCAGCAAACATCTTTATAAGTATTATAAATTCACAGAAAAAAATCATAATATAATCATAATTTTATCAGAAAATATTTAACTATTTTGGTTTCAAAATAAATTATCCTGTCTTTACTGGCATATCTAATTCATTAATTATTAAATTCATTTGTTTTTATGCCCTTAACATTGTTTTAATTTTGTTGTTGTTGTTGTTTCCCAGATAGGTATTTTTACTCAGCATTTTAAAATATTCATTTATTTATTTTATGTTTGTGAGTACACTGTCTCTCTCTTCAGACACACTAGAAGGGCATCAGATCCCACTACAGGTGATTGTGAGCCACCATGTGGTTGCTGGGAACTTAGGACTTCTGAAGAGCAGTGTCTTAGTTACTGATTTGATGCTATGGTCAGACACCAATGACCAAGGCAACTGCATAAGGACAATATTTAATTGCGGCTGGCTTACAGGTTCAGAGGTTCAGTCCAGTATCACCAAGACAGGATGAGGGCAGCGTCCAGGCATGCAGGGTGCAGGAGGAGCTGAGATCCCAATATGAAGGCTGCTAGGAAAAGACTGGCTCCCACATGTTTAGAAGGAGCGTGTTAGTGGCCATTCCGCAATGACACACATCTTCCAACAGGCCATGCCTCCTCCAATAACAGCATATCTCCTAACAGGGCCACCACCTGGGCAAAGCATATTCAAACCACCACAAGCAGTCAAGCGCTCTTAACCACAGAGCCATTTTTCCAGCCCCTTTATTTAGTACTTTTATTCAAAAACCAGAGAGACAATTTTATGAACACAGTATGTTCTGTTTATCAAAGGCTTTACTCTTTAAAATTCAGTCACTTTCAACCAGCAGTGCTTCAAAATATTAATGGAAAATTCTAAACAACAAAAAAAACACAAAAAACAAAACAAATAATTTTAATTTTAAGTTAAATAGTTAAAAACTATTTACTTGCTTGTCTGTCTGTCTGTCTGCCAGGATCTCACTATGTACTATTTTAGCTCGCCTAAAATTCACTTTTTGGATCAGTCTGGCCTTAAGCATACAGATAGGAAGTAGCATGACGAATCTTGTTCCATGCTGCATAGGATTTGAGTCACCAATTTTGTCTATTGTATTCATACTACAGGTGCTACTGGACATGTGCAGTGTAGAGAAAGAGACCATTTTCCTGTAACTCTATTCTTGTTCTCAGCTGTTAGTAGAGAATTATACTATTCATAATTGTAGTTAACCCCTTAGTGGGCCTTCATTATAAACTAGAGTTATCATAGGAAAACATGTATTAACTGTAAGGTCTCTCACCATCCATGGCTTTAGGCATTCAATTTGTAGTAGACTCTTGGATCTGTGTCTGGAGCTGAAGTAAGAGTCTCCACAGTAATAAGTCAATAGTACAATTGAACTCATTTACAATTTGAACATTATGATAAACTGAGAAGAAGTGAAACTACATCATTGTTGTCCAGTTACATTTTCTAGCCAGATAGATTTTTTTGTTTATGTGAGTTAATAGAGAATAAGGACAGAAATCCAAACAAGTCTCTGAGGCTCAATGTTGCTGTGTTATTCATAGTACTTAATTCATGTAAAACTAGGCATATTTTTCTTTATGAGTTTCACCCTGTCAATGTGTTTTACTTTCTAATATGTGAAGTACTTACTAAATTAAGAATTGTACAGATGTTAGTCGTCCCTGGCAGTGCTTGTATGCTCTCCACATGGTCCTGTTTCCCTGCTATAATTTCAGGTAAAACATTGTCGTGTAAACATCATAACTGGGCTTAGATTCCAAATGCTCTCTCTTCATTACTAGCCAGTAGCTGTCTTAGAAGATCCAGGGAGCTACAGGAGCTGATGCACTTTTAAGGGCAGGTAGGATCCCACTCTGTGACAACTAAAATTCAGTCAAACACTCTTACCAGTGACATAGCTGCTTCAGTTTCTACTTGATCATGTATAATTCTTATTAAAAGAACAGATAGTTTTATAGATATAATTGTAAAAATGTATACCTGGAATGATTTTTATATGTAATATGGATTAATAGAAGCAACCTCAACATTGTATTTTCCAAACCAACCTAATAGCTTCCTATTTTTTCTATATTTCAAAATTAATAATATCCTTCTTAGGAAAACAAGATGAAATCAAGATTTCTTTTCAAGGCAGAGGCAGGTAACATTGACACATTTAAGATGAAGGGGTTTCCTTATTTCTTAATGTTTCTTCCCTGGAAGAAGTGCCTCAGGCTTTTTTCCATGGTCCATGGTTCCATCTCTGGAATGAGTCTCTATTCTTCAAAATGCTCCATCTCCACATCTGAAAACAACATTGGAAAATGCACATCCCTGGGTAGTTAAGCAGCTCTCCAATGTGACCTTGTACCTGCGGAATTTAGTATTCACTGTTGTCTTTCCATTTTGAATCTATCTAATCTAGACTGCTGTCTCTCCCAGCAATGCAGCTCACAACAGAACAGAATGCAGTAGTCTTTTTGCATCAAACTGTGATCCGTGCTGATTCACAACTTGTGCCAAAACATGCATCTCGGATTGCATACACTTTGCTTAATTTTGTCAGGCTTGCTCGGAGAACCCCAAATTGAGGGTCTTTTCCCAGAGAAGTTTGTCTTCCAAAGAGAAATTAAATATTTTAAATATTTGAATAACACTTATGGCAGCATAGTCATTTGGCCCATTAGCGCTAGCCATGTAGGACACTTTTCAGTGGAATGACAAGAAAACCAGGTGATATTTTCAGCTCCAAAGATTCAGCTCTTGAAGGGGCTTACTACATTCACAGTTCTTTCTTCTTTCCCCCAAAATGGGAGGTCTCTGTGGTTTTAACTTTTCTGTCTTTCTTTTAATTTATAAATAACAGAAACTGATTACCTTACAATTCTTTGGTTTCATCTGTTCACATCATTTTGTCAAATACAGTCTAGAACATTAAAGACAAAAAGTACCTCAAACCACCCAGCTTGCTTTGATGCCCCTGGCTTTTTCAAATTTATTTAAGATAGCATTTTTAATTTATAATAGTTTCATAATTTTGACATTACTTTTCTTTAACAATTGTTATGGTAACTGACTACTACATGTTTATAAAAGGCAACATTTTTTTGTCACCAAGACATTGCTTGTTCTAACAGAGTCATGCTTCTAAAGTCTAGGGACATGAAGGCCACACCATGGAGGACAACTTCCACAGATGTAAAATAGCATCTATGCTCTTAGACGTTGTTGTTGCTCGGTGATGCCAGCATATAAGTAGATATTATCAACATAAAAATAATTTGAACCTTTCTTCAAAATGTATAAGAAACATAGTCATGTAGAACACAAATTCAAACATCACTGAGATTCCATCTCACTGTGTCAGTAGGCTACCAGAAAGGAAACAAGGGACAACAAATATTAGTGAGGATGTGAGGAACAAGGAGGTCTTATTCACTCTATACTGCTCATGGTGATGTCACTACAGAAATCAGTATTAATATACCTTGTAAAATTTAACATGGCTACCGTTTTATCCAACTAAAGCATTATTAGGAAAATATCCATGGATATCAAATTCAGAATACCACAGAGATACTGGTTCATCAATGTTTATTATTGTTTATTTATAGGAGTCAATATATAGAACCTCCCTAGATGTCCATCAACAGATAAATGGATAAAGAAGCTGTGATAACACACACATACATGCATGCGCACACATGCACGCACACACACACACACACACACACACACACACACACACACAGATCATGAGGCAGGCTGATACCATCATGAAGAAACCCATTTAAAAATTATGCCCAATCATACTGTTATGTGTGGAAGATAACAAATTGAAATGAATGATAAGCATATTATAATATTTTTAGTTACTCTGTCTTAATTAAGATTACTATTGCTATGATACAATACCATAATTAAAAGTAATTTAGGAAAGAAGTTTATTTGGCTTATGCTTACAGATTTATAGTCCATTTTTAAGGAAGTTAGGATAGGAACTCAATCAGGGCCAAAACAGTAGGCAAGAACTGAAGCAGAGGCCTTAGAGGGGTGCTGCTTACTGCCTTGCTCCCCATGGCTTGCTTTGTTTCATTTCTTACAGAAACCAGGACCACCCTCACTAGGCTGGGCCTTCCCCCATCAATCTCTAATTAAGAAAATGTCCTACAGGCTTGCCTATAATCTGATCTTACTGAGGCATTTTTCTCAATTGAGACTCCTTCTACAGTGACTCTGACTTGTGTCAAGAGGACATAAGGTAAGCAGCATCAATTGTGACTGCTCATGGAAATATTTGTAGTTGGAATATCTAGACTAATAGTGAGGCATAGCATTACTCTTAAAGAAATGGTGGGCCATCAAGCTATATACTCAAGTGTCAATAAATGACAAAGATAACTCCTGAACAGTATGCCCTTCAGTTGATTAGATTATTGTGTGAATATCATACTGTCAGTCATTCAAACTGGCCTCTTAATTCAATCAAAAAACAGTTGTAGGTGAGTTGTGAGTCTGTATTCCAGAACCAGTGAAGCAAAGACAATATTGTTAGGATAGAGGCTCAGTCTAGGTTATGTAATCAGTTTTGTACTAATGTGGGCCACAGAATCAGACTTTGTCTCAAAAAATAAATAAATAAAACAACAATAAAAACCAATATAAATCAGGCAGTATACTCTAAAAAATCATTGAAGGGATCACATAGTGAATATACAAATCGCTAACATATGTGTTATGATTAACAAATCTCATGTGGTTTGCTATGCATGGTTTTATGTGCTGTGCATCCACTGCCAGCAGCACAGTAGGTTTTTTGACACTAGCAGCACTTGGTGAGAGGACTTTCAGCTCCATCATAGTCTTCTGAGTCCACAGTTGTTTTGCAGTGCACAGCATTGTCAACCCAGACATCCTTACTTGGTTAATAACTATATTGTTTATTTTATGTATGTATGCATACATGTATGTGTCCATTTACTTAGTTTATGTAAAAGATAATGGGTTTCATTATGGCATTGTTATAAGTGTGCGCTATTGACTTAGCTCATATCATTCTTCCCAGTCCTTCTCCTCCCCATATTCCATGCCTGCTGGCCCTCTTCCTATCTTAGATAGTTGCCAATATCATCTTACTTGTAGAGCCTCTCCTGTCCTGTCTTCTACTTTGAATCTATTGGTTTGCCCTCAAATTGCTGGCACATTTGACTGGCTGCCTATGACACTGAAAGTTCATGTTGCACAGGAAGGTTCCACTTTGTGGAACAACTGTCAAAAAATGACTAATAGAAAATTACTGACTAGACACTGACTTCCTTGCTTTATGTGTGGGATAACTCAGCTGTGCTTGCTGACTATTCTATTTACCCAGATTATATTCCAATCATTCATGTTAGTATGCAGGTGAAAAGACCATGCCTATGATCTTCCTTTACTCCCTTACCTAATTTTCCCCATGCTCTCAAACCTTTTTTTGTCCAAAAACCAAACATGCACTGACTTTTATTTTACAGACAACAGTAATCAGTAGCCTGATTAAAATATCACCATCTAATGAGGATGATGATTAAATCGTCTTCTCAAAAATTTAAAAAATTATTTGACTGTGGCCCTAAGTAAGATAAGGTGACTTTAATGTACATTAAAGTACACTAGTGAGTGCTGGGGCTTAGAGTATAGTTAAAATGTTTTCCACACAAGCATGAGAACTTGAGTTCAGATTCTCAGGATCTACTAAAATACAGACTGGGTATGTCCTCCTACCTATAATATTAGTTCTGGAATGACAGAGGTGGACACACCTGGAAAAAAAAGCTAGTAATTAGAGTAGCAATGTTAGAAAACCTTGGTTCAATGGGAGACTGCCTAAAGGAGTAACAGGGAGAGCAATCGAGGATGACTTCTGAAATTTGGCTTATGTTTCCATTGGCATGAATATCCTCAGACACATGAGGTCATGCACATGCACTCTAGCACACACATACACAAATATACCACACATCCAAATAAAAGCATGATAGTGTTTGGACATATTCAAGAAATTTCTAATAACCCATGTAACAGTCCATAGCTCAATGCGGGTGGGTACTCCAACTTATATACCTTTGTCTCTGGATTCAGCCTAAGTCCTGGTTCTCCTAAGCTTGCTGTTCTAACTTCTTATATCTGAAGTGAAGCCAATAAAACTGCAAGAACTCCCTCTCCTTGGCGCCGATTTTGCTTTGTCTGCACAGAAGATGGCATAAATATAACTCCAGTGTGCTCAGCACCATCAGAAGAAGACGTAAGGGAATAAGTTGAGCTTATCATCAGATAGTTATACTCTCTTTAATTCTTGAATTTTCATTTGATTACTACAACCAAAACAATAATTTTCTGTAGAAATAACAGTTAATATAATGAAAAGTCCAATTACTATTTATTTCATTTTCCTCTCTCTCTCTCTCTCTCTGCACTACTCTGCCTAATGTTCTCTCTTTCGCTCTGTTCTCCTGAGAATTGGGTTTATCCTATCTCTGACTCATTCTGTGAAATTTTCTCTGATTCCTTACGTTGTCTCCCCCCCCCCAATTAGATGTCACTTTAAAACATGGCTTCTTCCTTCTACAAAACTAGCCTTACTTTTTTTTAATTAGATATATTCTTTATTTACATTTCAAATGATTTCCCCTTTCCTGGATCCCCCCTCCCCTAAAGTCCCATAAGCCTTTTTCCCTCCCCTGATTCTCCAGTCAACCCCCTCCTGCTTCCCTCTCCTGATATGCCCCCACAGTGCTGCATTGAGCCTTTCCAGGACCATCGGCCTCCCCTTCCTTCTTTAGCATCCTTTGATATGTGTATTGTATCTTGGGTATTCTGAGCTTCTGGGCTTATCAGTGACTGCATACCATGTGTATTCTTTTGTGATTGGGTTACCTTAATTAGGATGATTTTTTTTTTACAGTTCCACCCATTTGCCTAAGAATTTCATGAATTCATTGTTTTTAATAGCTGAGTAGTATTCCATAGTGTAAATATACCACATTTTCTGTATCCATTCCTCTGTTGAGGGACATCTGGGTTCTTTCCAGTTTCTGGTTATTATAAATAGGACTGCTATGAACATAGTGGAACATGTATTCTTATTACAAGCTAGAGAATCCTCTGGGTATATGCCTAGGAGTGGTATGACAGGGTCCTCCTCCATTAATATTATGCCCAGTTTTCTGAGGAACCGCCAGACTGATTTCCAGAGTGGTTGTGCGAGCTTGCAATCCCATCAGCAGTGTAGGAGTGTTCCTCTTTCTCCACATCCTCACCAGTACCTGCTGTCTCCTGAGTTTTTGATCTTAGCCATTCTGACTGGTGTGAGGTGAGATCTCAGGGTTGTTTTGATTTGCATTTCCCTGATGACTAAGGATGTTGAACATCTCTTTAGGTGCTTAGCCATTCGATATTCCTCAAATGAAAATGCGTTTAGCTCTGTATCACATTTTTTTAATTTTTATTTTCTATATTCTATGTTTACATTCCAAAGGCTTTCCCCTTTCCCAGTTACCCCCCCACCATATGTCCCATAATTCCTCTCCCCCCCTGCTATTCCCCACTCATCCCCCCCCACACACGATTTCTCTGTTCTGGGTTTACAATACTGGATCCAATCTTTACAGGCCCAGGGTCCTCTCCTTTCTTCTTCTTGGGAGTCATTTGACTTGCTAATTGTGCCTTGAGTATTTCGGGCTTCTGGGCTCATTAATATCCACTTATCAGTGATTGCATTTCATGTGTATTCTTTTGTGATTGGGTTAGCTCACTTAGAATGATATTTTCCAGATCTAACCATGTACCTACAAATTGCATGAGTTCATTATTTTAATAGGGTTATTTGGCTCTCTGGAGTCTAACTTCTTGAGTTTGTATATCTTGGATATTAGCCCTCTGTTGGATGGAGTGTTGGTAAAGATCTTTTCCCAATTTGCTGGTTGCCATTTTGTCCTATTGACTGTATCCATTGCCTTACAGAAACTTTGTAATTTTATGAGGTCCCATTTGTCAATTCTTGATCTTAGAGCATAAACTATTTGGGTTCTGTTCAGGAAAATTTCCCTGTGCCCATGTGCTCAAGGCTCTTCCCCATTTTCTTTTCTATTAGTTTCAGTGTGTCTGGTTTTATGTGGAGGTCCTTGATCCACTTGGACTTAAGTTTAGTACCAGGAGATAAGAATAGATCAATTTGCAATCTTCTGCATACTGACCTCCAGTTGAATCAGCACCAGTTGTTGAAAAGGCTATCTTTTTTCCACTGGATAGTTGTAGATCCTTTGTCAAAGATCAAGTGACCACAGGTGTGTGGGTTTATTTCTGGGTCTTCAGAAATTTCCAGAGTGGTTGTACGAGCTTGCAATCCCATCAGCAGTGTAGGAGTGTTCCTCTTTCTCCACATCCTCACCAGTACCTGCTGTTTCCTGAGTTTTTGATCTTAGCCATTCTGATTGGTGTGAGGTGAGATCTCAGGGTTGTTTTTATTTGCATTTCCCTGATGACTAGGGATGTTGAACATCTCTTTAGGTGCTTAGCCATTCGATATTCCTCAAATGAAAATGCGTTTAGCTCTGTATCACATTTTTTAACAGGGTTAAAAAATAATACACTAATTCATGTGTATTAAGGATGTATCTGAATTCCAGCTATAGGGATTAAAAGTATCCCTTGCAGTCACATGCCTGCAGATTCAGCCGAATCACACAAACCTAGGTCTTTGAATGTGATCCCTTGCCAGAGCAACCAGTAGCTTGAATAAAATTCTTCTATATCTGCCAATTAATTTTAATAGAGAACATAATTAATAATTAAATAGAACATGCAGAAAATAATAGTGCTAACCAATTTCCTTTTAATATAAGAATTCTTAAGTTCAGGAAAAGATTTTACAATGTTGTTGTTTTTGTTTTGTTTTGTTTTTGATTGAAAATAGGTTCTTTGCTCATACAACATCTGAACCAGTTTCCTCTCCTAGTTTTCCTACTTCTCCAGGCCTCTCCCTCAATTTCACTGTTCCTGTTTCTGTTTCTGTGAGCCCACATGAGCCCTACTTAAATGGATTTAGTGGGTCATGATCTCCTGGTGTCTTCCATCTTCTCTGACTCCTACAGTTTTTCCTGCCCCCTCTTCCTCAGGGTCCCCCAAGCTCTGAGAAAAGAAACCTAGTAGAAATCTCTAATTTAGATTCCTCCTGCCTAATGTCTGGCATTGCATCTCACAGAGAAGATTGTAGGTAGAGGGTATTGTGTGAGATGATGTCCTATATTTTTTTTTCTTTTCATACCCTGTAGAACACCTTCATAGGATAAGGAGACTAGACATAGGAATGAAGGCCCCAAGCCCACACTATCTCAATCTCTTTACCATCAATGAGCAGAGTGGAAGTTGTGCTAAGGCAGTGGAGTCCTGCTGTCAGTTTTCAGAGGGAAACCTTCAATCGTAGTATCAACCTGGATTGTTTAGAGATATCCAAAGGACCTCCTTGGCTAACAACTCAATAGAATAACCCAGTCCCACCAGTGGAAGTCTTGCCTGATATGGAATTCTTTTCATCACAAGATCAATCATGGAAGTTTGATAGCGCATTTACATTTCTCATTTTGAGAAATATTTCCTACTTGCCCTCCAGGCTCCTTGGGAATGTGTTACAGGAATGTTTTAATTGACAAAAACCAAGAATCCAACTTAGTAAAGCTCACAATCTATGGGGTCTTCCCATCAAGCATCGTATCACACAGCCTCTGGCTTTTCATACACATTGTAAGAGGGAATCTTTCTGCCTCATAAATTTACCGTGATTGATTGAATGAGATGGTGCACGTATGATGTTTCACAGCATGCTTGATACATATTAAATGATCAATAAATTAAATATCCTTTTCCTGTGGTGGTTTCAATCTGCCAGCCTCTTTATATGTGTACCCTCCAGCCATGCAGACTTGCTCACTCAGCATTTTTACCTGTACTGCTTAGTTACACCCTGAAAGTCAATTTCCTTTGCCCTGACTCTTAGTGTTAGCCCTGAGGCATTTCATTCAATTTAATTCAATATATACCTCAAGCTTGCCAGTGCTCAGCAGACCCCACTGGTGGCATATGTTAGGTGTAATGGGTGACGGAATTAATATGGCTTCCTCTTTGCATCTGGGAGCTTGTAACCAAAAAACAGAAGTTCACTTATCTATGAACATCGAATATAAGGCCAGTGAAGGCATAGCCTTGATTGCCTGCTGGAGATAGGGAAAGAGCATATGTGAACTCTGAAGCATCTTATTTTGTAATTAGGCTTATACATGATGGTTTAAGATGTATTCACTTGGCAATGATCCTAAGGGTGATTTGGTTCAGAAATTACATATAAATTATAATCATACCACATCTGAGGAATAAGAGGAATGCATCTAATTACTTAGTTGGTTAGTTTTATCTTTTAATAACACAAAAAATTACAAAAGCTAATTTATCAGTGAGACAGTTGAACTGCAATTTTTTAATTTTATTTTTCTTTGTTGTATTTTTTGAGATTAAAATTTAATTACAACATCTATCCTTTCCCTTCCCACACTCCAAAATCTCCCATAAATGCCTCTCTGCTCTCCTTCCAATTCTTTGCCTCTTTTGTCTCTAATAATTATTGCATGCATGTATACCAAAATCCTAGGCAACTACTCACTCCTACACCACCTTTTAACCTACACGTGTCCAACAGGACAAAATATATTTAAGAGAAGTAAGTGAAAAATTAATTTCGTCTGATAAACCAACAAGCAAAAACCCTTCGAAGTTTAACATCTCTTAAATGAAATGTCTCTTAAATCAAGTCATTGAAGAAGTATTTATTAAACACACAAGAAAAATCTAAGAGTGTGACAATGTCAAGAAATTACCCTGGTTTCTATTTGCTTCTTTAGTTTCCCATAATTCTTTAGACATTTAGGTTCTTTTCATAGTTATAGATTATGCATGGAAATTGTAAGTGACAAAAAGCCTAACATTTATTAACAAATTTCAGCAAGCTTAATCATGGCTCTGTGCAACTTCTGATTCAAGTCAGTTCATCCTCTGTTAAGAAAATGAAACACAACTCTTATTGACTTATTAAAGGATGAATGACTAAGATAATATTATTATGTAGGAAATTCACCTTGAGTAAAAACTGGGAAGCAAATGTGAAGTTAATTTTTGGTCATTTAATAACCTTTTGTTGTTGTTGTTGTTGTTGTTGTTGTTGTTGTTGTTGTTTTTAAGGTAAAGAGACAGAATTCCATCCCCTGTAAGACACTGTAATTAAACTGCCTGCATCTTCTACCAACTCACACTGCTCTGGAGTTGTGGTTGTAATGTAATAAAATACACTGAGGAAAGCTAATCTAGTTTGCAACCTTAATTAAGAAAATGTTGTTATATGCAGCAACACATCGTCTCTGTAACCCCCAAAGCTCAGCAAACACATAAATTCCTCATTGCTTGCATTAGAGCAGCCACACAGGCACATAAGGACCAGAATCTGCATCCCCAGCTCATAATATTTGATTGCTCTTGTTGCAAGGTACTAGTCACTCTGATGGGCACATGTACACAAACATGTTGATGGTGCTATTTTCCTACTTGGAGAATCTACACATGCAAAAGGAGTCTTAAGGAAGTGACATAGGGTGGGAAGAACAAAGGTTTAGGAACTAAGGAAAAGTTTTAGGGACCACAAGTATAAACAAGTATTGCTCCTCAGAACTTGATGTACCTCTTCAAGCAGTAAGATTTTAGGATACAAATGAGAGGATCAGTAGAACCACAGAGGCTCTATTAAAATGAATTTATTAGTGTTTACTCTGTCAGTATATATAATACAACATTGATTGCTTAACATGTTGGAGCTGTTTAAGGCTCAAAATCTGATCTAAAATTGAGCCTATGTTGGATGAAGCATATTCAGTTATAATTTTTGTTAGTAAAATAGTATTACCAGTTCATTAGTCTGGAAAATGATTAAACTTATGTGAGTGATAGCGACTCAAAATCAGTTATCCAACAAATGTTTACTAAGAAAGAAACATATTACCTAACAGTATTCTTGATACTAAAGATCTGAAGCAAGAATATTTTCTGTTCTTGAGAAAAGCATAAAAAATAAAATGGAAAAGGCCTAAATCTGTATTGATTAAATGCATTAAATGTTCCTTACAAGGCATCACATTAGTGCCAAAATGTGTCAGTTAAATACATTAAAGCTAATTTCAGAAGCATCCAAATATATCAAAGAGAGAAAGAGAGAGAGAGAGAGAGAGAGAGAGAGAGAGAGAGAGAGAGAGAGAGAGGGGGGGGGGAGGGAGGAAGGAAGGAAGGAAGGAAGGAAGGAAGGAAGGAAGGAAGAAAGAAAGAAAATAACTTCCTTTAGGATGAAATGTTCCAAAAACAAGACCAAGTTTTACCTTTTTACTTCTCTCCCATGACTTCTACGCACCTGTGGTTTTGGGTTTCAGGCTTGTCTGTAGTTTACCGATTTCATGTACTGGATCTGTCCCTCTTGCATATGTAGAATCATGCCCCATATTTACTGAACAGCACAGAATCTTTTGGGTGCAGAAGTAATGAGGAATACTTTACAGAAGTCTTTTACAGAGTTTCATAAGGGATTAACTTATTTTACTCAAACTGAACCCAACAGAAGTGATCTATTCAGCGCTGAAAATATACCATTAGCAAACTGTTTTGCATGTTGTTTTCAACATGTATGGCACAAACATATTGTTTAAGTTTAATTCCAACCTGTTGGTTATTTTCAGCAAATAATTTCCATAGCACACACATGCACAGTCAGGGGCATGGAAGAGTAAACAATTTAAGGATAAATATATTCATAACTTAGATTGTAAAAACTGATTACATGGGACTTCAAAGGGAAGTAACGGGTAATTGTTACATTGTTCTCTAAAAAGTTGTTTGAACAATGTGATAAGGTATCAGGCTGAGTCTAATGACTTACCTACCTGTGAGGTCCAATTGAAGTTCTACCATCTTAAAATGTAAGAAATAGTTTCATAAAAATGTTATTGCCATATAAATTCTTTCATAGTGTATAAATAATAAGAGTGTGGGATGTAAAGACAGACTGGCTAAGAGATGGTTATTCACTCAAAACCATCTAGGGCAATCCAGAAGGAACAGGAAGGCAAGCATTAGTGTAACAAGATCAACCAGTGACAGGCGTTAGAGGCCAGATCTCATAGAACTAATCATCAGGCTGTTCAACGAGTTTGAATTTATTTCCATATGTTTCGTAAGTGACTTGAAGAATTATGCTATGGAGCAGATCCTCTAGAGTCCTTTAAAAATATTTACTTACATATTCAAAACATTGTGTCAACAAGATATATAAGGTGGTGAGGGTCAGAAAGAAAAATATTATTGGAAGTATTGATTTCAGAAAGACTGATGGCTGAGTATAAGTATGCATGCATATAATCCTAGACCTTAGAACAGCAATGGCAAGAAGATCATAGGGCAGAGTTGTGCTGGACTACATAACATGTCATCTCACTAAAATAGAAGGTGAATGGGAAATATGGCCTTGACTTTTCATGTTTATATATATATATATATATATATATATATATATATACATATATATATAACACAATGTTAATATATATTGTTTATTACAGTGAAGATTTGCTATAAAACAATGTGTATTAGTTATTTGTATCAGTGATTTGACAAATACTTAGCAAAAAAGCAATTTAAGGAAGATAGGGTTTGCTTCACATTATAATGTCAGGAGGTATAACCCATCATGGTAGTGAGTGTCAATGTATGGTGCTGACAGTGGCTGTGAATACTGTCTTGTATCCAGTTAGGGAAAAGGAAGTGACATCTGATGATGTGCAGCTAACTTCATTTCATTCATTCTGCTAGTTAAGAAATTTCTACCAACCTCAATGAACCTAATCTAGATCATCTCTCACAGAAGGTTCAGGATTGAGTCCATGATTATCTAAGATTCTGTCTAGCTGGGGATATAAATCAACTCCATGGATTTTCCATAATACTCTGGTTTCTCTGTGCCATAAAAACACTATGTTTAATTCTGGTTACGATGCTTCAAGGGTAAGAATACAGCAGGGAAAGTTACAGCAAACAGTAATGAATTAGTCAGATAGAGATCTTTGAAATGATCATAGTGTAGGGATGATTAAGAAGGCCAGGTCTAGTGGGGAATGCTGAGGTTTTTTTGTTTGTTTGTTTAGCATGTGAGTTTTATACTTGTTCTATACCATCAGAACACTTCTGAATGCCCAAGAAAATGATTTTTTTTAGTATTTTTTATTCCATATATTCTTTATTTACCTTTCAAATAATGTCCCCTTTCATGGATCCTCCTCCCTGAAAGTACCACAAGCCCTCTTCCCTCCCCCTGTTCCCCAATCATCCCCTTCCCATTTCCATGTCCTTAGGTATGCTTTTAAAGTTTTGCCAGTTTTTTGCTTACATGATTGTTCAGAGGATGGGTCTTCTTGACACTCACAACACAAACTGTCCTTAAAGCAGAAATAGGATTCACAGTCTGGTTGCTTCTCATGAAGATTTTGATGGTGAATGCTTGAATTCGGGTCTTCTGCTAGTGCACACTTGAATTCTGAGGAATGAGAACTGTTTTTCATTAAGTATTATCTTCTCATTTATAAAAAAGAAGTGATGTAGGAGATTAACTTTATAGTCACTAATGAGCTTAAAATCCATAAACCTCCCTTTAGAAAAATTATGTGAAGTTTATACAGTTATAGATTCAAAATATATTTCATTAAATATCTGAATATTTTAAACATTAAAAATATAAAGTTTTGAAATGAAAAATTTTTTACATGAAAAGCAGTAACAATCAAGGTAAACTTTGACAATATTCATGCCTCAATATCCTTTCTTTTTTTCTCCTTTTTCCCAATTTTAACAGGTTTCCTTCTGTTTTCATGTCATAATGTGCAAACACATAAGATATATACAGTTTTGTGTGCCTGTATAAAATCTAGGCACCACATTTGTCTTTCATGATCTGGCTTATTTTCCTTAATGTGATAACTTCAAGTTGTACACATTTTCCTGCATAAAACATTTAACTCTTCATGACTAGATAAAATTAAAACTCCATTGTGTATATTTCCATATGTTCTTGATCCATTTATCAGACATTTAGGTGGGTTCCATAGCTTGGAAATTTTGAAAAATGCCACAATACATAGATATGCAAAAATGTTCATTTCCTACTTAATCAGAGTCTTATCAGTATGTTCCAAGAGGTGCTACAGCTAATCAATATATTTTCTTTTCAATTTTCTTAAAGCTTATATGCTGATGTTCATGGTAAATGATTAAGGTCCACCAGCCTTGTATAAGGACTTTTTCTCCCAGCCTTTCTCCACTATTTTATTTTATATGTTAGTCATTCTAATTGACTAAAGTGTTGAACATTATGCTTATAGTTATATGTGTATTATTTTTAAATGTGTTCTATTTCTTACTATAATTGCATTTTTCAGTTTTGTAAAAATTTCATACATTAGTACTGTATTATGTCAGTTCCACCCCTCACTCTACCTGCTTCAACTCTCCCCCTGTCCATCCCTACACTCATGAACTCTTTGCATTTAATTCTCTCTCCACCCCATCTCTCTCTCTCTCTCTCTCTCTCTCTCTCTCTCTCTCTCTCTCTCTCTCTCTCTCTCACACACACACACACACACACACAAACAAACACACACACAAACACACACACACAAACACACACGCACACATGCACGCGCGTGTGCTCATATTTGTATATTGACATATAGCTTTGTCTCTATGTGTCTGTGAGTTACTGAGTCCATATTGTTTTGCTGATAGAAATTCTATAGGATAAACCACTATTAACATTTTACTATACCAAAATAATTTAAAACTGCACTTATTTTTAAGAGCTGTCCATTAATTTCATTAGCCAATTTATAATTGTGTTGTTTGGTTTGAGACTATTTGTTTTCCTTTTTTTTTTTTTTTTGGTTTTTTGATTTTAGTTTTTTGCTGTTATTTGTTTTGTTTTTGTAATATATATAATATGTATATGTATATATACATATATATATATGTATATATACATATATGTATATATAGTATATGTAATATATATATGAGATATTTTCTTTATTTTCCATTTCAAATGTTACCACCTTTCCTTGTTTCCCCTCCAAAAACTCCTATCCCATCCCCCCTGCCCCTGCTCACTAACCTGCCCACTCCTGCTTCCCTGTCCTGGCATTTCCCTACACTGGGGCAATGAGCCTTCACAGAACTAAGGGTCTCTCCTCTCATTGATGTCTGACAAGGCCATCCTCTGCTACATATGCTGCTGGAGTCATAGATTCCTCCATGTGTACTCTTTGGTGGGTGGTTTAGTACCTGGGAGCTCTCAGAATATTGGTTAGTTCATATTGTTGTTCCTCCTATGGGTCCTTTCTCTAGCTCCTCCCTTGGGGACCTTGTTATGAGTCCAGTGGTTGGCTGAGAGCATTCACCTCTGTATTTGTCAGGCTCTGGAACAGCCTCTCAGGAGACAGCTATAATATATAAATAATTGCTTCCTGCCAGCAAGCAATTGTTGGGATCTACAATAGTGTCTGTGTTAGGTAACCATATATGGGATGGATCCCCAGGTGGGGCAGCTTTCCTTAAGTCTTTGATCCATACTTTGCCTCTGTATCTCCTCCCATGGGTAGTTTGTTCCCCCTTCTAAGAAGGACACTTTGGTCATCCTTCTTCTTGAGGTTTATGTGGTCTGTGAATTATATCTTGGCTAGCCCGAGCTACTGGGCTAATATCCACGTATCAGTGAGTGCATACCATGTGTGTTCTTTTGTGATTGGGTTACCTCACTCAGGATGATATTTTCTAGTCCCATCCATTTGCCTAAGAATTTCATGAATCATTGTAATTTATAGCCGAGTAATACTCCACTGTGTAAATGTACCACATTTTCTGTATCTATTCCTCTGTTGAGGGACATCTGAATTCTTTCCAGCTTCTGGTTATTTTAAAAAAGGCTGCTACAAACATAGTGGAGCATGTGTCCTTATTACATGTTAGAGCATCTTCTGGGTGTATGCCCAGGGGTGCTATAGCTGGGTTCTTAGGTAAGACTATGTCCAGTTTTCTAAGGAACCCTCAAATTAATTTCCAGAGTGGTTGTATCAGCTTGCAATCCAACCAGCAATGGAGGAGTGTTCCTCTTTCTCTACATCGTCTCCAGCATCTGCTGTCACTTGAGGTTTTTTGTTTGTTTGTTTGTTTGTTTGTTTGTTTGTTTTTTCGAGACAGGGTTTCTCTGTATAGCGCCGACTGTCCTGGAACTCACTCTATGGACCAGGCTGGCCTCAAACTCAGAAATCCAGCTGCCTCTGCCTCCCAGAGTGCTGGGATTACAGGCATGCACCACCACCGCCCGGCTTGAGTTTTTGATCTTAGTCATTCGGACTGGTGTGAGGTAGAATCTCAGGGTTGTTTTGGTTTGCATTTCCCTGATGACTAAGGATGTTGAGCCTTTCATTAGATGCTTCTCAGCCATTCTATATTCCTCAGTTGAGAATTCTTTTTTTAGCTCTGTACCCCATTTTTAATAGGGTTATATGGCTCTCTGGAGTCTAACTTCTTAAATTCTTTGTATACACTGGACGTTAGCCCTCTGTCAGATGTAGGATTGGTAAAGTTCTTTACTCAATCTGCTGGTTGCTGTTTTGTCCTACTGACAGTGTTCTTTGCGTTACAGAATCTTTGCAATTTTATGTTCTTATTTTTTTTTTAAATTTTATTCAATAGTGCCTTTGAGTGTGTGTATGGGGTTGTATGTGTGTACATCTTGAATGGTGTGTCTTACCGCTGCACATGTGTGAAGGTCATAGGAAAACTGGATGGGGCCGGTTCTCTCCTACATGGTTGTATGTTCTAGGGTTTGAAACCAGAATAACAGGCTTGTGTAACAAACACCTTTACCCACTGAGTCATTGTACTGGCTGGTTCTGTGTGTCAACTTGACTCTAACTAGAGTTATCACAGGGAAAGAAGCTTAGGTTGGGGAAATGCCTCCATGAGAGGCATTCAGCTGTGAGGCATTTTCTCAATTAGTGATCAAGTGGGAAGGCCACTTGTGGGTGGTACTATCTCTGGGCTGGTATTCTTGGGTTCTATAAGAGAGCAAGCTGAAAACACCTGTAAGAAACATCCCTCCATAGCCTCTACAACAACTCCTGCTTCCTGACCTGCTTGAGTTCCTGTCCTAACTTCCTTTGGTGATCAACAGCAATATGGAAGGTTTAAGCTGAATAAACTCTTTCTTCCCCAGTTTACTTCTTGGTCATGATGTTTGTGCAGGAATAGAAACTCTGACTAAGACACTCATCTCACAAGACCCTGTTTTTATTTGTTTTCTGTTTTTTTTAAAAAAAATATATTCCATATATAAAACCTCTATACCATGAATAGCTAACTTCATTCTTTTGTCAGTATCTTTTGCAAATTATTTTCTCTGTCATATGGAACCTCTTTAATTTTATGCAGTTTCATTTACAAATTCTCTGTAATATATCCTGAACCATTAGTGTTCTTTTCAGAATGCACTTAGCTGTGTGCATATCCTGAAGTGCTTAGCTGGCAGTTATGGTTTTTGATTGGTTGAGAAACATCATGCCAACACCCCCTGGCTCTCATTCCCCATCCTGTCACCACTCTTTAGATGATTAACAACTTATTCTTCTCTCTTCTCTTTGCTTTCTGTTTCACATACCTTTAATAAATTATTAAACTCTCCGACCCTATCCATATTACAGAAACCATCCATCTGTTCTCCCTTATCTGAATAGCTCTGTGGTCTGTAGTTCAGAATATGAGCATACCTGAACAATTTTTCTGAAACTATCAAAAACAGTCTTCTTTTTCTTTCTTTTTTGTATTTCAAAAGTATCATTGTAAAACACACACACACACACACACACACACACACACACACATTTTATTTTTTTGGGGGGTAATATAATGATACCTTTTTTTTCTTTTTTTTTATTGGATATATTGTATATTTACAATTCATTTCTCTTTTTCTGGTTCCCCACTCCCAAGAGTCCCACATGTCCTTTTCCCTCCCCCTGTTCCCTCATCCACCCCCTCCCACCTCACTGTTCTTGTACTCCCCCACAATGATGCTTTGGTCCATTCTAGCACCAGTGTCCACTCCTTTCTTCTTGTGAGACATCACTTGATATGTGATTTATGTCTTTGGTGTTCCAAGCTTCTAGGCTAATATCCACTTATCAGTGACTGCATACCATGGGTATTCTTTTGAGACTGGGTCACTTCACTTAGTATGACGTTCTCCAGCTCCATCCATTTCTCTAAGAATTTCATGAATTCATTGTTTCTAATGGCTGAATAGTACTCCATTGTGTATATATACCACATTTTTTGTATCCATTCCTCTGTTGAGGGACATCTGGGTTCTTTCCAGCTTCTGGCTATTATATATAAGGCTGCTATGAACATAGTGGAGCATGTATCCTTATTGCATGCTGGGGAATCTTCTGGGTATATTCCCAGGAGTGGTATGCCTGGGTCCTCCGTAAGTATCACATCCAGTTTTCTGATGAACCGCCATACTGATTTCCAGAGTGGTTGTACCAGCTTGCATTCCCACCAGTAGTGGAGGAGTGTTCCTCTTTCTCCACATCCTCGCCAACACCTGATGTCTTCTGAGTTTTTAATCTTAGCCATTCTGACTAGTGTGAGGTGAAATCTCAGGGTTGTTTTAATTTGCATTTCCCTAATGACTAATGATGTTGAACATTTTTTAAGGTGTTTCTCAGCCATCCGAATTTCTTCAGGTGAAAAGTCTCTGTTTAGCTCTGTACCCCATTTTTGGATAGGGTTATTTGGTTTTCTGGGGTCTAACCTCTTGAGTTCTTTGTATACATTGGATATTAGCCCTCTGTCGGATATGGGGTTGGTGAAAATCTTTTCCCAATTTGTTGGTTGCCGATTTATCCTTTTGACAGTGTCTTTTGCCTTACAGAAACTTTGTAATTTTATGAGGTCCCATTTGTCTATTCTTGCTCTTAGAGCATAAGCAATTGGTGTTCTATTCAGGAATTTTTCCCCTGAGCCAATGTCCTCAAGGGTCTTCCCCAGTTTCTTTTCTATTAGTTTTAGTGTGTCTGGTTTTATGTGGAGGTCCTTGATCCACTTGGAGTTGAGCTTAGTGCAAGGAGATAAGAGTGGATCAATTCTCATTCTTCTGCATGTTGACCTCCAGTTGAGCCAGCACCATCTGTTGAAAAGGCTACCTTTTTTCCACTGGATGTTTTCAGCTCCTTTGTCTAATATCAATTGGCCATAGATGTGCGGGTTCAATTCTGGGTCTTCGATCCTATTCCATTGATCTGCCTCCCTGTCACTGAACCAATACCATGCAGTTTTTAATACTACTCTGTAATATTGCTTGAGGTCAGGGATATTGATTCCCCCAGAAGTTCTTTTGCTGTTGATGATAGTTTTAGCTATCCTGGGTTTTTTGTTATTCCAGATGAATTTGAGAATTGCTCTTTCTACCTCTATGAAGAACTGAGTTGGGATTTTGATCGGGATTGCGTTGAATCTGTTACAATATCTCTGTCATTCTGGCAGAAACAGTCTCATAGCAGACGTTTTGTTTGTTGTCTGCTTTGTTTCTTACATCTTTCCATCACTATCCCATGATCCTTTTGGAGCTTTAGTTGTTTTGTAAATGTATTGTATAACATACTGTGTACTCCATAATCACTTGTTCCCTGATTTTTTTTTTTTTACCAGTTGTACTCTTCTGTAGTCTTCTCTGAAGATCTCTCCAGAAAGAGTACTGCCTTGTATGGTCTCAGTGGGAGAGGTTGCTCTTAATCTTGTGGAAATTTGATGCTCCAGGGAAGAGGGATGCTGGTGGGGATGAGGTGGGAGTGGGTGGGCAGTGGGGAAACACCCTCTCAGAGGCAGTGTGAGGTGGGGTGACGAACTTGGGGTAGGGGAATGGGAAGAA
This sequence comes from Apodemus agrarius, assembly GCA_964023405.1. NCBI lineage: Eukaryota > Metazoa > Chordata > Mammalia > Rodentia > Muridae > Apodemus > Apodemus agrarius. Next base: position 38,656,038 of record OZ030018.1, read on the forward strand.
GGTCAATTTTGAAATGTAAATAAATAAAATAATTTAATTAAAAAGAATCTCTGCTGCAAAGAGAAATGTGTTTGATGAGAGATGAGTGTAACAGTATCTGTGGGTATAAATATTAGTACTGAGAATGAACCTAAGAATTAGGCTGGTTGAGTAAATGGTGGATATAGGTTCTCCAAATTCCATGACCTCATTGACCCCAGTTAGTTTGCTAAGTTTCTATCTCCATGCATGCTTTCCCTCCTGCTGAGCAGACCTTAGGTCCAGTGAGGTAGGCAGCTGTTGGTTACCAGCAAGATACAAAAGAACTTGTGCACATTAAGGGCTCTGTTGCCATGCTACCCTTTGTTGTTATTGTGGTTTGAAGACTCTACACATGGAGATGACTATTATTATTTACCTCCTTTAGCAGCTTGCACAGTACACTCTGGCTCTATGAAATCTAGCACTCAGAGAGGAGACTTTCATATCTAATTCAAATACTCTAATTCCTATGTCCAATGTATACAGTTGTTTTAGTAATAGTTCCTTACTTTCAGTCTCTGGGAGATAACCAAGGGTAACCATAATAGTCTGCACTGACTTGGGTATCTCTTGGGTTCCTATGGCCAAACACTTGGAACATGGTGTCTAATGCCTGGTAATTCATTTCTTTTATTCTGTAGCTCTTTAAAGGAACATTTCCATCCCAGGTGTCTTTGGCTACAGATCAAGCAGAATGTTCTCAAAAGAAGAAAGAAAAAATGGCTAAGAATTCAAAATCATTAACCCAATGACTAGGGAAATGCAAGTCAAAATTTGAAGTTTTCTCTTTATACCGATCAGAATGTCTAAGATCAACAAAACAACTGACACCAGTGATGAAGAGGAAACATGGGGAAGGAAAACGTCATCACTGTTTGTTGAGTGGCAAACTAGAGCAGCCATTTTGGAAATCAGTGTGTATTCTCAAAAAGTTCAATATAACTCTACTACATGACCCAAGTATATCACCCCTTTATATAGGCACAAAGGACTTTACGTCTTGCTCCAGGGGTACTGGCTAGGCAATATTCATTGCCCCATGTACACAAGAACTAGGAAATATAAACAACATTAATGTTCTTTAATTGATAAATAAATAATGAAAGCATGGTGCATGCATATAATAGAATCTTACTCGGCTGTAAAGAAAACTGAAATCAATTAATTTGGAGGCAAATGGATAGACCTAGAAAAGGTCATATTGAATGAGGTAACCCTGTCCTGGAGGACAAACTCTGCATGCTCTCTTTCATCTGTGGTTCCTGGCTTCAATTTGTCTGGTGTTACTATGTAACCTAATGTGACTGGAGAAACCAGGAAAGGAAAAACAGTGACTATGGGTATGAGGGGTGGAGAAAAAGTGATGAAACTTTAACTAAGGACAGAGATCAGCATAGAAAGATAGAGAAGGGGGAGAAAAAATTAACTGGGAGGATGTTTAAAAAAGTTATTATTTTTGTATATGTAAAATTATATATAGAGTGTGTATATATAATGTGTTATATATATAAATGGAATTCTAAAAACCATATTCTTTTTAGTTATCTTGAATAGATCTGGTTTCTCCTGTTAGCTTTTTTTTCCTTTTTTATTGAATATATTCTTTACATTTCAACTGTAAAGAAATAATATATTCCCAGTCTTCCCCCACGTCCCAGAAGACCCCTAACCCATCCTCCCTCCCCCTGACTCTGTGTGGATGTTCCTCCACCCAACCCACTCCCACCTACCCTCCCTTGATTTCCCTACATTGGGGCATCTATAAAACCTTCATAGGACCAAGTACCTCTCCTCCCATTGATGCCCAACAAGGCATTTCCCTGCTACAAATGCAGCTGGAGCCATGAATACACCTTGGTTGATGGCTTAGTCCCTGGGAGTCCTGGGGGAGGGGTATGGTTGGTTGATATTGTTGTTCCTCCCCTGAGACTGCAAACCCCTTCAGCTCCCTTAGTCCTCTCTCTAATTCCTCCATTGAGGACCCTGTGCTCAGTCCAATGGTTGGCTGCTAGCATCTGCCTCTGTATTTGTCAGGCTCTGGCAGGGCCTCTTAGGAGACAGCTATATATTTTATTCAAGTTGACATTCTCTCTGCTTCAGGAAATCTGCAGTCATTTTCATTTTAACATATGTTTTACTTATTCTACTCAGTCTCTCTTTACATTAAATCATTCAGTAGAAAGCTTCACATCTACACTGAAATGCCATTTTGAAGAACTTTACTTCATATTAATGCATTTCTTCTTGAAACTCAGGTGCTTATTTCCACAATATTCATGAGTTACCTGAAGATCTAGTATAGTAGTTTAACTTCAAGTTTATACTTTTTACTCCTTAGAAATAAGTTCTCATACAAGCTCTCTCACATTCTTGATGTATGAATAATAACAGTGATTAATTATACATTTATAAGGGTATTCTATTTTAGAACAATAAAATATCATACTTAAAATTTTCATATCCATTAAATAGTTCTTGAAATGGTATGATTATTATAAAATTATCCAATTCAAAAATGTACATAAGGCTAAAATTATATATACATCCATGTAGAAATATATAGTCAAACCTGGGGTGAATATATTCATCACTTTTTCCATTTGAAACAAATGTTCAAAAATTGCAGTTTCCAACATGAAAACATATATTACAATATCTTTAAAATTAGTCAGTTTTTGGATGCAGTGGATATGGCAATTGTTATGGTGACTGTAATGTGAATTTCATTTCAATTTTTCAGATGTCATTTTCCTTTACAATGGTCACAGAAGAATGTAATTGATTAAGAGTGACAGAATAATTTTTCAATCTCAGGATACACTAAAGAACACTAATTTATTCAGTTATTGATTTAGCAAATATTTACTCATAGCTAATCTGTGTTATAAGCATTTTTTCAGGAGAAGCATCTCAGCCAGATATGATGGTGTGCTCCTGTATTCACAGCATGTGGGAGGTAGAGACAGGAGATTCGGGAGTTTAGGACCATCTTGGGTTATAGATTGAATTTGAAGCTGGCAACACAATACCTGTCACAGCAATAAAAAAAAAATAGCTAGTTCTCACAGTGCCCCACAAGCTCATGCTGAAATGGACCCAACAAGTACTCAAATAGACAGGCATGAGAGGCTATACATATATTTCCAGGATTTAAGAAGCAGAAGCAAGAAGGCTGGCAAAGTTGAAGGCTACCAAGGAAACATGGTGAGATCCTTATCTCAAATTGTTATTTTAAAGCCACTAAAATATTTTCTTTAAAAAAAATACAAGTTTCTGAGTACTGAAGGTTCTGCAGTGTGCTTTTAGAAGAGGGGAGAGACAGGAAATGCATTTTGATAATGCAGTCTCTTTGGCCCAATAACTTATTCACCACACCAACCACATGTATATTGGATGTCCCAATTTAATGCCACTAGATATGTGAATATATAAAATGATCTAATTCATGATTTTAGGAGTTACAAAAATGATGCCTGCTAAAATCTCCTATACTGTACTTAACATATTTATTCATGTATAGACATGTATAATAGTATTTACACAAAGTTTCAATTGTGTATTTCTTCTAATTGTAATATAAATTGAGAGTTCTATAGAAGACACTATCTCTATGTTTGCCATTTTTCCAAGTATATTATTATAGGTTCAGGAAATGTTATAGCTGACTGTACAGAATAGACACTGCTTACCATGAAAATTGAATTTTCCAACTACCAGCTCACAGATGATTTGGCTGAGTTCCACCTAGTCACTGAGAACTTCGGGTTGGAGTCAACACTGTTTATATGGAAAGGCAGTGTGAGGGGAAGCCTGTGAGACAAGCTGGGAGAACATATTCTCATCAGACGCAGCACATCTGTAAGATCAGCACATCCTGGCTTTTGCTGATTACACAGCCACAGAAAGCAACTGCAAGCAATGCACTGAACCTTCGAATCCCGTCAGTCTGCCGTTGCAGCACATAGCATTTTACCCTTGAATGTGCCCTTGTGGCCTGCGTCCCCTCACAGCCAAACCATGCTGGATCAATACAGACACTTTCCTTGAATTGGATGGAAGATTCTATGCTAGTTTATTTTAAATTGATGTTTAGACAACTTTCCAGTGAAATGTAGATCAGAGTTTATGTAAGTTCTTTCATATGTTACCAGTAAGCTTGTTCATATGATACTCTTTATAACTTCGGGACTTATTCATTCATCATCTCTGTGAACTTGAGCATCTGTTAGGGCCTTCATCTCCACATCTACTAAATGGAGATCCTAATGCATCACTGGGCCTCTTAAGCCTTACATAGAATATCATATTAAAAAAAATTAACATTGAGAATTAAAGGATAATACAGTGTGGCTATTATCAAATTTGGTACCTAAAAATTCTTCTGGGTAAAAATTAAAGTGCAAAATTAAATAATATTTATAGTAGTGCTTGGCACTTTTGCCAACATAAATGTCTAAGATTCCTGTCAGATTGAATAATGGATTCTGGGCTTGTTGTTAAGCCAGCAAAGGTATAATGCCAAGCTTCACTGAAATGACAGAGTATGTGACCCTCAGAGCAGAGTAGAGAGGGTTTTGTTAAAATTTTCAGTCAATTCCATGATGAATCTGTTCTCCAAATTCCAAATTCAGAGATAAATGTCTTGCTGAAAATAAGACAATACACAAGATAATTTAATTAGGATTTTGGAATGTGGTTTTTTATTAGACTGAATAAATATATAGTAGTTTTGCTTTATACCAATTATTAACAATTTATTAACAATTATGGCTATGAGAATACAGACAAATAAGAACTTACCTGTACATTAAATTCCACAAAAATGTATATATTATAAAAGTTACTTATAACTTAAATATCATCACAAATTGTTATTTAGAAATTCTAGTTTGCTCAGTACTTCCCCTGCAAAACACAATATATAAACTTTTCCACACACATTAAACCACTGAGGTACCTTAGGGTAAAAGTTCAGATCATGTATTGAGATAATTTTAGGCCTGAAGCATCTAACTCTCTCACCATATGGCTTTGCAAGTAAGTTTATCAGACGGTTCTTAAAGCTCTATACCAAGTCTAACAGCACAGAATCACACAAACCATTTATTTTTGCTCATAAGTCTGTAATTTTGGCAATGTGCAGCAAAATGGTCAATCTCTGCCCCAAGAAGTAACACCTTTGGTTCTGGATTCGGGGCTGAAGAGTCCACATTCCAAAGGCCATATGCTCAACTAGCAAATAGTAGTCTGGAGGCTCAGCTGAAGCCTAGACTCATCCATGCACTGCAAGGTTCTCTACCTAGAAGCTTACACTCTGTGCTATCATTCTAGAATGGTAGTCTTTAGAAACATCCAAGAGAATCAACTGGACCCACTATCTACTTTTATGAACTGCCTGGGTAGTCACATGCAACCACTTCTATTATAGTCCTGTACATGCCACAATAAAGAAAGGATTATAGAAAACTCCTTGGTAAGGATTCCCACACATTTCCCAACAGTGGGGTATGACAAACACAACTGAGCCAGTTTTGGCAAACACAGTACTTAATACCATTTAACAGATCAATTTTTTTTCATGTCACATTTAAAATCTTCACAGCCCCTCCTGAGATGTGTACTAACTGTTCCTTTTTTCATGTTCTATTCATGCTACAATATCAACATCAACATGCTATAGAATGAATTACTTAAAAAAGAAAAAATTTTCTCAGAGTTCAGGAGACTGAGAAGTAATAATTTTAGGTGCTAGAATATATGGTATCTGGCCAACTCTCTTAAATGTCTGCACATGGGTATCTTCTTAGTCTCTCCCCTCAGGAGTGAGTGGGCAGCTCTGATCCCATTACTCCTGAGGGCACTAAGCCCATTAGTGAGGGCACAATACTTATAACTTCATTACCATGAGAAACCTCCCATAAAAGAATTTAGAGAACATACCCATCTTTGTACCATAGCAACTGTTTTCAACAATGAGAAAACATGCATCCAAAAAATGTTGCTGGTCTTGAAAACAGTTGTAAAATAAACATTATATTTTAGTAAATTAAAAAAAAACAAAATGAAACAAAAACCAAAAATAAAACTCCCAAAATCCTGTATGCTGCCAAATTGAAAAACAAAAGAAATGGATAGTTTTCTCAGTAGACACCATTTAACAAAGTTAAATCAAGACCAGATAAACAATTTAAATAAACACATATGAGAAAGATTCAGTCATCAAAATATCTCTCTCCAAAAAAAAAAAAAAAAAAGTCAAAAGAAGCCAAAGGCATTTGATTTTCGCACAGATGTCTACCAGATTTTCAAGGAAAAGTTAATGCCGATTCCCCTCAAATTATTCCACAAAATAAAAACAGAAGAAACTTTGCCAAATTCAGTTTATGAGACCACAGGTGCTCTGATATCCCAACCGTATAAAAACCAACCAAAGAGAGATAGAGACCACTTTCCTTTATGAGCTTAGATGCAAAAATACTCAATACAATACTTTGAAAGAAGAAGGAGAAGGAGGACGAAGAGAGAAAGAGGAGGAGGACGAAGAGAGAAGGAGGAGGAGGAGGAGGAGGAAGAGGAGGAGGAGGAAGAGGAGGAGGACAACAACAAGAAACAAAACCTCAAGACTAGGCATTTAAAGACTAAATATTTTTTTGTAATTCCTATTATAACAACCAACACATTGGGTATAACGTACTTATTAATGGCAATTTATCTGACTAAGTATCTGTTTCAGTGACACCTATTTTGTCTTGTAAGTTTTAAATCAAAACAGTGTTAAGGAAAAAAACTCAGGATATGGTTTCAGTATATAGTTGATATTCTCTTTTTAATCTAAGTGTTGGGTTCAGGATAGAAAATGAGAAAACTCACTTTACATACAGAAGCTTAAAAATGAAACCCTTATGTTCTGAGCACTCAGAGCGTCAGCCTGTTCAGATTTACCACATTTTTAAATGATGGTAATATAAAGCAAGTGGGGAACTGGGGGAGGGGAGGCTGCATTGTTATTCAATTGTATTTTGACTTTATGTGCTAAGCAAGATAGTACCCATTAGAGACTGGGCAATATACAGGGTTCCTGGCTTCAAGGTCATTAATTCTTTCTCCTAAATATTTGGTCCAGAATTCAGAGTGATAAGGAGAAGATGGAGTGGGTCAGTTGCGTTTAGTTAATTAGGGCACAACAGGGAATTGCTTATATATATTTTTATAACGTATGCACCTTGGTTTAGATAACAGCGATTTCTATATCCACTACTAGCTAACAGATAATTAAGAAAACATTGAGAGAACTAGGATGGGTGTTCATTCCTAGGCCTGAGAATATGAACTTGTTTGACTCTGCAAGATGGAGAGATTGAGATTGAGATATATTATATAATATATCTCATTATATATATATATATATATATATATATATAGAGAGAGAGAGAGAGAGAGAGAGAGAGAGAGAGAGAGACTTAAGCCAAGAAGTTAACCAAATGAGTCCTGGGATTACTTTTCTTAGACCCTCATACTGTATGTTCCCCCAAGAATATTCCTGAGTCCAGTCATTTTTCTTAAAGTCCTATGCCTGACTGTGGATTTATAACATCTACTCTGTAGCTTCCATCTGCAACCGGAATCTCTGGCCAAGTGAGAGGAACATAGAATATCTTAGTTTCCTTTGTTGTTGTGAGAAAAAAAAATAATATGACAAATGCAACTTATAGAAGGAAGGATTGACTCAGACTCAGAGTTCAAGTACAGGTCTATCATGGTGTGCATGTCACAGCAGAAAAGGTAAGAGGCAGCTGGTTTCCATGCACCCATGGAAGCCGGAAGCCAGAAGCAGGAAGAGATGAAGCTGAAAGCAGGGAGAAATAAATGCTAGTGCTCAGCTTGTCCAGGAAGGGAGATTTTCATAGTCTCAGCATTAGGAATTTGTATATCTACTCCCAAATAGAATGAACAGGGTTCTGCTAAATACACTTCTGTGGCCTGGTGTGTGTGACTACAAGTGCAGTTTATTCAGATGAGTGTATTGGGGTAGGGTAAAATTCTATGTGTGAATAGTTAATAATACCTCAAATGGTATTAACCTTCTCTACCTTGTTCACTGATATATGTGTCAGATTAGCTAGCCAACTGGCCCACTGGCACTTGGGGATCATTTTGTCTCCTCTGCTCAATTTGTCATAGGATGTTAGGATCACAGATGTGAAATACTGGGTCCAGGTTTACTAGTTACTAGGGGCTCACCTCAGGTTCTCATGATTATATATGAACACTAACCTCTCCATAACCCATAACACCATAACAGAGTGTTTGTGTATGAGTTGTGTGTGTGTGTGTGTTTGTGTGTGTGTGTGTGTGTGTGTGTGTGTGTGAGAGAGAGAGAGAGAGAGAGAGAGAGAGAGAGAGAAAGTGTGTGTAAATGTGTGTTTGTGTTTTTCTTATCTTTATAAAATAAGAAAAGGTTAGGTTAAGTTGATATTTTTAAGAATCCCCCAAGAAGAAGGAAGGAGAGTACCCTGGTCCTGAAAAGACTGGATCCAGTTTTTTTTTTTTAAGTTTTTTTAATTTTTTATTGGATATATTCTATATTTACAATTCATTTCCCTTTTTCTGGTTCCCCACCCCCTCAAAGGTCCCACATGCCTTTTTCCCTCCCCCTGCTCCCTCATCCACCCCTTCCCACTTCCCTGTTCTGGTATTCCCCTACACTGATGCTTTGTGGATCCAGTTTTGTAGGAGAGTGCCAGAACAGAGAAATGGTGGAGGGGTGATTGGGGAATAGGCTGGGATGTGGGGGTGGGGAGAGGACTTATGGGACATATGGTGAGGGGGGAACTGGGAAAGAGGAAAACCTTTGGAATGTAAACAAAGAATATAGAAAAAATAATAATAATAAAGAATCCATATTACTATTTACAGATTAATACAATATAACTTTAAGAATTTTCTTTATCCTGTATGGATTTTTTGTGAAGAAACAAATATTTACTTCATCTTAATGTTTTTTTCTAATTTGATTTAGATATTTTAGTATTATTTTCTGTCTTCTCAACTTCCATGGCATGGCAATTCAGTTCTCACAACCGTACAACAGGCTTGAACTAAGCGGCATGACACTGCCTTTGGTAATTCAGAACTCTTTTACATGAAGCTATTTTAAAAATTGACTCAGATCACATATTTCACTGCTAAGTCATTCAACCTTATATAAGCTTATGACGATTTTAGTATCAGTCCCTATCACAAAATGCAATTGAAAATTTCATCAGATGGTGAGAACTGCACAGACTGATAGGCCACCTAGAATTTCTAGTGGCCTTTTGTCTTTTAGTTCTTCAAACAGCCATTGATATCAATGCTTACAGTCTACCTTATATAATCTTAACACTAAGTGCACATAGAGCAGATTGTGCACTTGACTTTTCGCTGCTAGCAGAGGTATGGTTTCAGCTTGTGTGCTTGTCTACATGTGACTGAGACCTGTGCGCTGCAAATTCTTGACTTTAGTGTTCTGAAAACAGTGAGATTCCAAATGTTTAAATCTGTATTCATTTATTATTTAATTAATTATTTATTTACATTCTAGACTTTGCCTCCCCTCCTGGTCCCCCTCCCACACTTTATCATCCCATTCTGCCTCCATTTTGCCTCTGAGAGGGTGCTCCCGCCCCCAGCATCCCCCTTTCCTGGGGTCTCAAGTCTCTACAGGATTAGGTCTATCTTCTCTCACTGAGGCTAGACAAGGCAGTCTTCTACAATATATGTACCAGGGGCCAGGGGCCAACCCATGTATGTGCTCTGGTTGGTAGCTAAGTCTCCCTGAACTTCCAGGGGTCCAGCTAGTTGAGACTGCTGATCTTTCTATGGGGTTGCCTCCCCCCACCAACTCCTTCAGTCCTTTCTCTAATTCCTCCATAGTGGTTCCAGATTTCAGTCCAATGGTTGGGAGTAAGTATCGGCATCTGTCTCAGTCAGCTACTTCTAGCACTTCTCAGAGGATAGCCATGCTAGTCTCCTGTCTGTGAGCACATCATAGCTTCTGTAATAGTGTCAGGCCTTGATTACTCCTCCCCTGATCCACACCTATGAGAGGGAACCCAAGCTGGGCCGGTCAGTGGACAGCCTTTCCTTCTCCATTTTTGTCCCTGCAGTTCTTTTAGACAGGAGCAATTCGGGGGTCAGAAATTTTGACCCAGATGGGCTTGTAATCCTGATGCTCCACTTGGGGCTCTGTCTATTTACTGGAGGTGGTCTCTTCAAGTTCTCTCTCCCCACTGTTGGTCATTTCAGCTAAGGTCACCCCTATTGAGTGCTGGGAGGCTCTCATATCCAAGGTCTCTGAGACTTTCTGGAGGATACCCCCATCCCTGACCCCTGAAAGCTGCAAATTTCCATTCATTTTTCTGGCCCTCTGGACTCCTCTCCTGTTTCACCCCCACCCTCCCTGATCCTGTTCCCCTTTTCCCCTCACACTATCCTCTCCCACTCAGGTCCTTTTGCCTCCAGTGATTATTTTGTTTCTCCTTCTATGTGAGATTCATGCATCCTCACTTGGGCCTTCCTTCTTGTTAAACTTCTTAATGTTGATGAGTTGCACCCTGGGTATTCTGTCCTTTTGGGCTAATAGCCACTTATTAGTGAGTACACCCATGCATGTCCTTTTGGCTCTGGGTTACCTCACTCAGGATGATATTTTATAGATCCATCCATTTGCCTGCAAAATGGATGCCCTCCTTTTTAATAGCTTAATAGTATTCCATTGAGTAAATGAACATTTCTGTATCCCTTCTTAGGTTGAGGGACAATTGGATTGTTTCCAGCTTCTGGCTATTAAAAATAAGACTTCTATGAACATAGTGGAAAGACACACCTGTCTTTGTGGTCTGGTAGGGCATCTTTTAGGTATATGCCCAAGAGTAGTACAGATGGGTTTTCAGATAGAACTATTTCCAATTTTCTGAGCTACTGCCAGATTGATTGTACCAGTTTGCAGTCCTACCAGTCCTTCCTTTTCCACATCCTTGCCAAAATGTGCTATCACTTGAGTTTTTGATCTTAGCCATTCTGATTGGTATAAAATGGAATCTCAGGGTTGTTTTGATTTGCATTTCCCTGATCACTAAGGATGTTGAGCATATCTTTAAGTGCTTCTTGGCCATTTTAGATTCTTCTGTTGAGAATTCTGTTTAGCTCTGTTCTTCATTTTTTTACATTACTTTCTTTTTTTTTTGAAAGCAAAATTATTATTTTTTATTGGATATATTCTATATTTACAATTCATTTCCCTTTTTCTAGTTCCCCACCCCCAAAGGTCCTACATGCCCTTTTCCTTCCCCCTGCTCCCTCATCCACCCCCTCCCACCTCCCTGTTCTTATACTCCTGTTCTTCATTTTTAACTGGTGTTTTTTTTTTTTTTGGAGTTTAACTTCTTGAGTTCTTTATATACTTTGGATATTAGCCCTCTATCAGATGCAGGGTGAGGGAAGATGCTTTTTCCCAAATGACAGATTGTTGTTTTGTCCAATTGCCTATGTCCTTTGCCTTACAGAAGCTTTTCAGTTTCATGACATCACATTTTTCAACTGTTGATCTTGGAGCCTGAGCCATTGGAGCTCTGTTTAGGAAATTTCCACCCATGCCAATGAGTCTGAGGCTCTTTCCCACTTCTCTTCTATTAGATTCAGTATATTTGGTTTTATATGGAGGTCTTTGATTCGATTACCTGCACAAATTCCTCTGTATCATGTGTGTACATGGTACTTGTGAATACCAAAATGATGCATTAAATCATCTTGGAACTAGAGTTCAGAACCACCCCATAGGTACTGCATGTGAAACCCAGATCCCCCAGAAGAACATCCAGTACTCTTAACTGCTGAGCCAGCTCTTCAGGCCTTCAGTGTTTTTTTTTTTTTAATTTATACTGCACTTCATTGACTACATTAGTGTTAGTGATAACTCCATCACTACACCCACACTATTCTGAGCAGTTAAGTACACTGGATGCTCTTCTGGAGGACCTGGGTTTGGTTAAAGCACCTACACTGCAGTTTACAATGATCTGTAAGTCCAATCTGACATTCACTTCTGGTATTCATGGGCACTGCAAACACATAGTGCAGAGATTTACCGGCAGGCAGAACACCAGATGCATAAAAATAATGGTTAAAATTTAATGAGAAATAAATACTTACGATTTGAGTAACCATGTTAAGTAAAATAACCATCCCAATTAAAGGTCAAAGATCAGGAGATTGTATTTAGAAGTGTCATGTGACTAAATCAACAGATGCAAGGCCAAAAATGTGCTACCCACAGAAAACAAACTTTAAAACTGAAAACACAGATTAAAAAATAAAATGTAGAGAAATTTGAGTCGCTGTATTCGAGTCAGTATAACAGCCATTGTAGTTTTCACCTGCACTTTATTAAAAGCAGATGTTTTGTGTAGCTTTTATATGGTGGTTGTACCTCAGTAAAGCAGAAAGGTGATGTGATGGATATAAATCATGGCAAGAACTCTAAAACCTTTGCATCAGTGAAAGCCAGCACTGTGTAGATGTTCAACAAACTGGGGAAGAATATAAACGCTAGTCCGGTATTGCAGAGGTTTTGCATTGCTAAACTTTACTCACAATACACAATATAGTATACACTTTAGACCCTGTACACAAAAAGCCTGCATCAAGTGTATCATAGGTTTATATAATCATTAAAATGTGTAAAATATTCCTCTTCACTTTTGTCTGTACCGAATCACACAGAATATAGGCACACAAAAAGCATTTTCTGTTTCCTGCTGTATAAAGCACAGCACTGCAGTCATACCAGGTGTTTAGAAATGCAACTGCACTGACTTGGGGAAAAATTTGAGCTGGCAGAAATCAGAGGCAGACATCGCTGAGATTAATGCATCCGGTCAAGGCATAGATTTAAAAACCAGATTCCCATGATTCTGGATGGAAGCTACAGTGGGTACAATAATCGAATGCAATGAGGATTTAAACTGTAGGTCCATATCTAAATAACTTCTTCCCTCAAAGAGAAGTAAAAGAACAGAAACAACCACATCAGAAAACATTAACATTCCTACAATATTTCATACAGGACTGACATATGGCTGGAAGATATTCATACCTGTGCTGCCGGCAATCTTCAAGCTGTTTTGCTTATTTTGTTCATTGGAAGCAAGAAATGCACATCTTATAAATAGAGAAACAGGACAAGATAGGAAAAGCCAAAATATATGTATAAGAAAGCAGTTACAGAGTTCTAGGTATGGATGCTGCTATTTCATTTCAAGCACAGCTACAAAGTTTAAAATACTAGCTGGATATAGGCCATTCCTTCTGTTTCTATAATTATAGTAATCTTATAGCAAGTACTAATACATTTATTATTATTGTTTTGGAAGTAAAAATACTTTATGATAAAATTAATGATTTACATGGAAAACATTTCAGATAAACACATTAAAATTGACAATTTTCATGGAAAATTAAAGAGTAAATTAGTAGACGTGTAAAACATTGCTAAATTAATTGAATTATGGGAGAGAAACATTTTATGATAGAATTGAAGATTTACGTGGAAAATATTTCTGGTAAAATTCAAGAAATATACAGGCAAACACATTAAAATTGACTATTTCAATGGAAAATTTTACATATAAAATGCTAGATATTGAAACTCTTTCTAAACTAATTTAAGGTGGAATTAGAAAGATTTGTGATAAAATCAAAGATTTATATTGAAAACGTTTCTGATAGAGGAAGTATATAGAAAGACATTAAAATTGAAGATTATCATGAAAAGTAATGCAGATATGTAGTAGACATAAAAACATTACTAAATTAATTAAAAGGGGAATTACAAATATTTTCTGATAAAATTGAAGATTTACATGAGAAATATTTTGTTAGTCTATGTCTTTTTTTATTGGGGAGTTGAGTCCATTATTCTTAAGAGATATTAGGGAATAGTAGTTGTTGATTCCTGTTATTTTTGATGTTATTTTTATGTTTGTGTGGGTATCTTCTTTTGGGTTTGTTGGAAGAAGATTACTTTCTTGCTTTTTCTAGGGTATAGTTTCCCTCCTTGTGTTGGCATTTTCCATGAATTATTCTTCGTCGGGCTGGATTGGTGGAAAGATATTGTGCAAATTGAGTTTTATCATGGAATATCTTGGTTTCTCTATCTATGATGATTGAGAGTTTTGCTGGGTATAGTAACCTGGGCTGGCATTTGTGTTTTCTTAGGGTTTGTATGAGGTCTTCCCAGGATCTTCTAGCTTTCATCTTCTCTGGTGAGAAGTCTGGTGTGATTCAGATAGGTCTGCCTATATAAGTTACTTGTCCTTTTCCCCTTACTGCTTTTAATATTCTTTCTTTGTTTAGTGAATTTGGTGTTTTGATTAGTATGTGCCAGGAGGACTTTCTGTTCTGGTCCAGTCTGTTTAGGGTTCTGAAAGCTTCTTGTATGTTCATTGGCATCACTTCCTCTAGATTAGGGAAGTTTTTTTCTATAATTTTGTTGAAGATATTTACTGGGCTTTTAAGATGTAAATCCTTGCTCTCATCTATACCTATAATCCTTAGGTTTGGACTTCTAATTGTGTCCTGGAATTCCTGGATGTTTTGGGTTACCAGCTTTATGCATTTTGCATTTTTTTTTGACTGTTGAGTCAATGTTTTCTATGGTATCTTCAGCACCCGAGGTTCTTTCTTCTATCTCCTGTATTCTGTTGTTGATGCTTGCATCTATGACTCCTAAATTCTTTCCAAGGTTTTCTATCTCCAGAGATGTCTCACTTTGTGATTTCTTTATTGTTTCTACTTCCACTTTTACATCCTGGATGGTTTTATTTAGTTCCTTCACTTGACTGTTTGTGTTTTCCTGTAATTCTTTAAGGTATTTTTGTGTTTCTTCTTTAAGGGCTTCTGCCTGTTGACCCGTGATCTCCTGAATTTCTTTAAGGGATTTTTCTATTTCCTCTTTAAGGGCTTTTACCTGTTGACTGATGTTCTCCAGTATTTCTTTAAGGGAGTTAATTAATTCTTTCTTGAAGCCCTTTATCAGTATCATGAGATACAATTTTAAATCCAACTCTTGCTTTTCCAGAGTGTTGGGGTATACAAGACTTGCTGTGGTGGGAGAACTGGGTTCTGATTTTGCCATGTGGCCTTGGTTTCTATTGGTAGGGATATTGTACTTGCCTTTTTAAAATATTTTTTATTTTCTATATTCTTTGTTTACATTCCAAAGGCTTTCCCCCTTCCCAGTTCCCCTCTCACCATATGTCCCATAAGTCCTCTCCCCCCCCAATTTCCCAATCACCCCCCCCCCGCCATTTCTCTGTTCTGGTACTCTCTTACAAAATTGGATCCAGGCTTTTCAGGACCAGGGTCCTCTCCTTCCTTCTTCTTGGGAATCTTTTTATTTGCTAATGGTGCCTTGAGTATTCAGAGCTTCTGGGCTCATTAATATCCACTTACCAGTGATTGCATTTCATGTGTATTCTTTTGTGATTGGGTTAACTCACTTAGGATGATATTTTCCAGATCCAACCATTTGCCTACAAATTGCATGAATTCATTATTTTTAATTGCTGAGTAGTATTTCATTGTATAAATATACCACATTTTCTGTATCCATTCTTCTTTTGAGGGACATCTGGGCTCCTTCCATCTTCTGGCTATTCTAAATAAGACTACTATGAATATAGTGCACCATGTGTCTTTATTGTATGCAGGGGAATCCTCTGGGTATATGCCCAGGAGTGGTATGACAGGGTCCTCTGGAAGTGTCATGCTCAATTTTCTGAGGAACTGCCAGACTGATTTCCAGAGCAGTTGTACTACCTTGCAATCCCACCAACAGTGGAGGAGTGTTCTTCTTTCTCCACATCCTCGCCAGCACCTGTTGTCTCTTGAGTTTTTAATCTTAGCCATTCTGACTGGTGTGAGGGGGAATCTCAGGGTTGTTTTGATTTGCATTTCCCTGATGACTAATGATGTTGAACATCTCTTAAGGTGTTTCTCGGCCATCCGCATTTCTTCTGGTGAAAGTTCTTTGTTTAGCTCTGTACCCCATTTTTTGATAGGGTTATTTGGTTCTTTGCGGTCTACCTTCTTGAGTTCTTTGTATATATTGGATATTAACCCTCTGTCGGATGTGGGGTTGGTGAAGATCTTTTCCCACATTGTTGTTTGCCGTTTTGTCCTTCTGACAGTGTCCTTTGCCTTACAGAAACTTTGTAATTTTATGAGGTCCCATTTGTCAATTCCTGTTCTTACAGCATAAGCTATTGGTGTTCTGTTCAGAAACTTTCCCCCTGTGGCCATGTCCTCCAGGATCTTCCCCAGTTTCTTTTCTATTAGTTTCAGTGTGTCTGGTTTTATTTGGAGGTCCTTGATCCACTTGGAGTTGATCTTAGTACAATGAGATAAGAGTGGGTCAATTTACATTCTTCTGCATGTTGACCTCCAGTTGAACCAGTACCATTTGTTGAAAGGCTATCTTTTTTCCACTGGATGGCTGTAGCTCCTTTATCAAAGATCAAGTGATCATAAGCTGTGGGTTCATTTCTGGGTCTTCAATTCTATTCCATTGATCTACTTGCCTGTCACTGTACCAATACCATGCAGTTTTTTTTAAAAAACACAATTGCTCTGTAGTACTGCTTGAGGTGAAGGATATTGATTCCCCCTGAAGTCCTTTTATTATTGAGAATAGTTTTAGCTATCCTGGGTTTTTGTTACTCCAGATGAATTTGAGAATTGCTCTTTCTAGATCTATGAAAATTGATTTGGGATTTTGATAGGGATTGCCTTGAATCTTTAGATTGCTTTTGGCAGGATGGCCATTTTTACTATATTGATCACGTCAATCAAAGAGCATGGAATATTTTTCCATTTCCTGAGGTCTTCTTCGATTTCTTTCTTCAAGGACTTGAAGTTCCTTTCATACAGATCTTCCTCTTGTTTGGTTAAAGTCACGCCAAGGTACTTTATATTGTTTATGGCTATTGTGAAGGGTGTTATTTCCCTACCTTCTTTCTCAGCCTGCTTGTCCTTTGAGTACAGGAAGGCTACTGATTTGCTTGAGTTGATTTTATAACCAGCCACTTTGCTGAAGTTGTTTATCAGCTGTAGGAGTTCTCTGGTGGAGTTTTTTTGGGCCACTTATGTATATTATCATATCATCTGCAAATAGTGATAGTTTGACTTCTTACTTTCCAATTTGTATCCCTTTGACTTCCTTATGTTGTCTAATTGCTCCAGCTAGAACTTCAAGTACTATATTGAAAAGGTATGGAGAGAGAGGGCAGCCTTGTCTAGTCCCTGATTTTAGTGGGATTGCTTCAAGTTTCTCCATTTTTTTTGATGTTGGCTACTGGTTTGCTGTATATTGCTTTTACTGTATTTAGGTATGGGCCTTGAATTCCTGTTCTTTCCAGGACTTTTAGCATGAATGGATGCTGAATTTTGTCAAATGCTTTTTCAGCATTCAGTGAGATGACCATGTGGTTTTTTTCTTTTACTTTGTTTATGTAGTGGATTACATTGATGGATTTCCTTATTTGAACCATCCCTGCATCCCTGGGATGAAGCCTACTTGATCATGGTGAATGATCGTTTTGATGTGCTCTTGGATTTGGTTGGCAAGAATTTTATTTAGTATTTTTGCATCAATATTCATAAGGGAAATTGGCCAGTAGTTCTCTTTCTTTGTAGGATCTTTGTGTGGTTTTGGTATCAGAGTAATTGTGGCTTCGTAGAATGAGTTCCACAAAATAGAAACAGAAGGAACACTGCCTAACTCGTTGTACTTGCCCTTTGACATCTGGTGCTAGTTGGTATTCTTGTCTCTGGCTGGAGTTTATTCCTCCTGTGGCCAGTAAGCCTGTGTCCTTACTCCTCTGAGCTCAAAAGTGAAAGCACTGCTGGGAGATCTCTCTCTCTCTCTCTCTCTCTCTCTCTCTCTCTCTCTCTCTCTCTCTCTCTCTCCTGGTGGGCTATGCACAGAAGACTGTAGAGTTTCCTTGCTCCCTGGTGCAAATGGCAGTGGGAAGACTTTCATCCCAGCTGCTCCACTGATCTTAGGCCCTGTGTGCTCCTAGCTGGGTCCCCTCCAGTGAGAAGGTGGAGATCTCACCTCTGTGCTCAGAAGTGAAAGTACCACTGGGCGATCACTCTCTCCTGGAGGGTTATGCACAGAAGGCTGTGCAATCTCCCGGCTCCCTGGTGCAAAATCAAATTTATTATTTATGTCAATCACTTTTTAAAAATATGAAAATTAATAAGGATACCATCAAGGTTATATGCATCTGTGTCTTGTTAATGTAAATGAACCTTCAGTTCATAAATGTGATAACATAATTTTAATCATTTTTGACACAGCCTGAAGTTATGTAGTCTATGTGCCACCAATGTATGCTATGCAAGGAAAGGTAATTATTTAGGAGAGCATGTTTCCATTATCTTTAATACGAGAATTATTTGTATACACACAAATGCACATGTGTATGTATTTGTAAATAATATAAACATACACTTCAAATAGTAAACAGGGAAATGTACATGTACTGAGATAAACATAATTTCAAATGGTATTTTTTCATTATCTTTTTTTTTGTTTTACTTAGTACCTTATTATGTTTTATTTTATTATCTTACTTCACTTTTTATTTTGAGACAGGATCTCATTATGCCAGCCTGGCCTTGCTATGTCATCAAACATAATTTTGTACTTCTGATCCTCTTATTCACATGTCTCAAGTACTGAGATTACAGGTGTGGGATAACATCATGGCTGGTATATAGGGTGCCAAGCATGGAACCCAGGGTTTCCTGTCTCCTGGTGAAGCACTCTCCCAACTGAGATACATCCCAGCCCTCGGTTTCATTCACCCGCCGCCCCCCCCCATTAGTCAGGGTCCTCTAGAGTCACAGAATTTATGAAGTGTCTGTAAAGGAATTGTAATGACTTACAGTCTATCATCCAGCTAATCCAACAATGGGCAGCTGTGGAGGGGAAGCCCAAGAATGTTGTAGTTGCTCAGTCCCACAAGGCTAGTTGTTTAAGCTGGACTTTTGTAGAAGTAGGTTCCAACAGATGTGCTGGCAAATAAGTGCAAGCAGGGGATGAAGAATGAATCTTCCTTCTTCCAATGTCCTTATGTAAGCCTCCAGCAGAAGGTGTAGCCCAGATCAAAGGTGTGTACCAGAACTCCTGGATCTAAATCTCGCTTTGTCACAGGTTGACCATCAACTCAGAGATCTGCTTGCCTCAGTCTCCTGGAGTTAAAGGTTTATACTTCCTTGCCTCAGCCTCAGATTTTCATGGCCACTATGCCTCAAGATCTCCATGTCAAGAACCAGGGCAGAAACTTGTTATCCAGCCTCAAGATCTGGATCATAGGTGTGCCATCCATTTCTGAATTGTAGCTCATTCTAGATGCTATCCAGTTGGCAAACAGAAGTAACCATCACACCCCCTAGTTTATTTTGCTATGTTAAAGCACTCATGTTTGACATTAGATAAATACATTTTAAAATAGCATATTCATACCACACTTATTAGGTAGTACTTCCAAAAGGAAAAGGAAACCACTTTAAAAGTATTCTGACAAGTAACGCTATGACCACAGCATGTACGGAGTAGACATGCATGGCCCTCTGCAGAAAATTAATTAGGACAGCAGTCTCTCAGTGTATAGTGTTATTGCTTGTATGTATTTGAGCACCTATTACTGCAGGGATTGTGCCAACCTGCTCTTGTGAAACCTACAGGGATCAATAAATATTTAACATAGGAAATATGTTGAAATGGCAGTACATGTGTTGTGGAACTGGATCCATGAGACCGGAAACACAAGTAACAGTTAATACAATGAGTGAGTCATAGTTTTATCATAAATGAGCATTGCCAACCCAGACAAAGGCTAACAGCAGATAATTTGTTAAACAGAACCTGGGGAGTTCATAGAAATTAGAGATATCCCTCAATAGTCTCCCAAAAATTCTCTGAAGGCCTAAATATTGCCTCACAGTTTTTTAGACCCAGGAGATGAACTTTAGCAGATGAAACAGAAGTCTCTGCTTGATAAAGCACACAAACTAGTGCGAGATGGTTTTTAAAACTAAATGTGTCGGATGTCAGATGTTGTTAAATCATTTAGAGGCACAGGAAAGCAAGAGAGAAGCAATATGGATTTTTGTGGCCGAGTAAAGCAGGATTGCAGTTTCGAAGAGGAATCCAGGAGGCCCTCAATTAGAGGGTGACATTTAAAGAAGCTGGACTACAAAAAGAGTGAGAATAAAGGTACCAGGCTGTGTGATATCAGGTGGAAAAGACACTTTGGTGGTAACAACTTTGTGTAAAGGTTTCAGAAAGACACTGGCACCTTAGTCATATATCTACAAGAGGCTTATTATGTTAATTTTAGTTACTTAAGAATATAAACACAAGATAATAATGCCTTACCAGATATTAGTTAAGCTAAAACCAAGCTACTTTTATGTAGTAAACAATATTTGTAAAATTTGAATGGGTGATAAATATTGTAGAACAACATAGTACCTTTAAAATAATATTTAAACATTTAAAATAATGTTTGCAAATGCACATTCCTCAATTACATATACATTTTTAAATAAATTGAGTTTTTTATTAGATTTTACATTTTTAATAGATTAATAAATTACTTCTAAATAAGGTCAACTTTAAAAATCAGTTTTGAAATTTTAAACATTTATTCTATACTAAATTACTTTAAACTTTATAACTAAGCAAATATTTGAGTTAATGAGCAACATCTGAATTTTTAAGACAATACTATAGATCAAGTTTAGAAATCATGTACTTTTTAAGGAACATTTTAATTATGAAAATGTCAGCAAATTAATTATATTTTATTTGCATACTGTCTGTCAAGTTCTCTTAATTGGTTAATTTTGTAACACTAATGTGTTAGCATGTCAAGGAAGAGACTATTGCTGACATGTTCTTTCTTTTTTGAAAGTGATACTGATGTATGGGACAAGTGGTGTGTGTGTGTGTGTGTGTGTGTGTGTGTGTGTATGGGTGTGTGTATGTGTGTGTGTGTGTGTGTGTGTTATATGTGTGATCATAAGGACTGAATATAAGTCCTCATAGATGTCAACCAGACAAGCATTAACATGGCTGACACTGAGTATCAATCTACCATTTGTTCTCCACATTTTACTTCAAGACAAGGTTATTCTAAGCTACCCAGCTTGGCCTTGAACTACTTCTGTAGTCTAGGTAGGCCTTGAACTTTCAGTTAGTCCTCTTGCTAAGTAGCTGTGATTAGAGACCTGCTGTAGCAGGCCTACCTGAATGCTGATTCCTCAATGGTAAGTTTACGTAGTGGAGTTAATAACTCTCTAACTAATAATTACTCACTTGTTTACCAAAAAATATTATGAAGCTAAAACTTCAAAAACAATACTGTTCTAACCTAGACAATAGGATACTGAAGCACTACCGTAATTGTTAAGGATGTACCTTAGGCAAAATATAAGTCCTAAATTACTTGTAGATGGAGATAAAAATGAATTGTGATATATTTTTGAATAGTGTGACTTAATGTTATTTAACATTATCACCTAAAAATGCACAAACTAACCTCTTTTTTGGCCAAGCATGGGTATCCTCACACACATAATCCAGTGTTTGTTGTATGTGGATGTGAAAAGGATCGTGTATATATTTGCACAAGTATGTGTACATTCCAAGTTAGCTTAGCTAAATTTCTAAAATTATATATGTTCGAATAATTGAATAATTTGAATAATTAATTTTATTTATCAATATTAGCATTTATATTGACTTTGCTGTGCCTGTGTAAAATTGAATTCTGAGATGCAGTTCAAAAAAATTGAATTCCGTATGTTTGACTTAAAACATGTACAAAACAGAAAAACTCTAGTGATAATAGCTAAAAAGAAATTGTTTTTCCTGTTTTCACAGCTTGCAGACCAGGATTCTATAAAGCATTTGCTGGGAACACAAAATGTTCCAAATGCCCTCCACACAGCTCAACCTACGTGGAAGCAACTTCAGTCTGTCATTGTGAAAAAGGTTACTTCCGGGCCGAAAAAGACCCACCTTCTATGGCGTGTACTAGTAAGTCTACACACTTTGTATTTGAAAATTCTAGTTCGAATCACCTTGTTCTCTGTGTTTTAAATTCTAAAAATGTAAAAACTAAATGTGCAAAATTCTGTACTGATAACAGTGTCTTGGATAATATGGAACAGTCCTCTTCATCAGGATTCCTATTCAGACAATTGCTAAGCATGTGAAATCTCTCCTTTTGAAACATATAGATCCTTCCTATGCAAACACCATACATATTGTGAGGCACTGAAAATCTTCCCTAACTAAAATTTATCTTGACGAAATTAAAAACTGTGTATTTAAAAAAAAAACCCATTTTCTTTCCGCTTAACCAGTTTTAGGCATATTGTTGGAGAAATATTGAATTTATCACTTGAGGGAGAATCCAGATGAATTTGTAATTGAGGTTTTGTGCTTGGTTTTCCTTGACACCTGACTTTTAAGGAAGGTTCCTTTGAATTTTTACTACATGTCTGTCTGTCTGTTTGCCTCTCTCTCTCTCTCTCTCTCTCTCTCTCTCTCTCTCCTCTCTCTCTATACACACAAAATATGATATTCAAATTAAAATAAATATGAAGGTAATTTTAATCAATGTACACAGAATTTTAATGATTTATTACTTTCTATTACTTAAGAATTTTGTAGCATTTATACATTTTTTTTTTTTTTTTGGTTTTTCGAGACAGGGTTTCTCTGTGTAGCTCTGGCTGTCCTGGAACTCACTCGGTAGACCAGGCTGGCCTCGAACTCAGAAATCCGCCTGCCTCCGCCTCCCAAGTGCTGGGATTAAAGGCGTGCGCCACCACCGCCCGGCGCATTTATACATTTTAAAAATTAAAAATATTAATATGTTATTAAGATAGGCAGATATACAATATTAACTTTTACGTTTAAACTCTTTAGATTCACAATCCAGCTATAATAGGCAACAACATGCCATTTTGGCAATTGATAGGTCCTGAAATGTTAAAATGAAAGTTATATCATTCATAGAAACAAATGTTTCAATTATATTTTTGCCTGAATTTAAAGTGTTCCCTCTTTAAAACTTTATTATATTTCATTATTTGAGAATTTCACATGATAATGTAATAAAACATTATCATGTTCCCCAATGGAACTGTTCTGCTCCCAATTTTCCCTATACGCCCCAACATATCTCCCTCTTGTCTTGCTATTTTCTTTCCTCTTCCTTATTTTTTCCTACCTTCTCTCCTTCTTTCATTTTTTAAAAAAATAACCTACAATGTTCAATCAGCGTCACTGCCAACATGTATTTGGGGTAGGACCCATCCCTGAAACACTGGACAACTACCACTGGCCATAAGCTCAAAGAGGAACCAGTCTTATTTGATGCCATGGGGCTAGTGATTTTGCCAGTTTTGTAAGTACCTTGGGTCAGCTCTTATTTATTTTCTCTTCAGAACTTTGATATAACATATTCAAATTTTATCATTATAATGCCTCCTGTTCATTTTTTCTCTCTAGTAATATAAATACATTTAAAAGCATCCTTATTTGGTTGTGGCTTTGATTCACTTTGCATCACTTTATTTCATTTAGACTTATGATACCTACCCTACTGTGTTTCATTAGTGGTCTACTACTTTACATACCTATATTTAAAAGAAGAAAAGAAAATCTTCATCAAAGATCCTCTTGTCCACTTGCATTAGAAACATCTTTGTCCTTTCCATCACTCCATTTCCTTTTGTTGCACACACAATCTTGAAATTATACGTGTCATGTCCCACTTTTCATACTTGTGCCTGACAGACACCATGACCAAAAGATTCTCAAGAAACAGAAAATTTTATTTCAACGTATTATGTATAGTCAGTCTAATCATTAAGGGAATTCAAGGCAGAAACACAAACTGTATTTTGGTGCAGATGCCATGGAGTAATGCTCCCCTGTCCATGCATAGCTAGCTTTCATATAACATAATATATATTATATTATATTATATTATATTATATTATATTATATTATATTATATTATATATAAATATAATATATAAAATATATATATATATATTGCTAGCCCAGGAACACCTGCACAGGGAATGGTGTCATGTACAGTAGGTTGGACTTTCCTTCTTCAATTAACAATCAAAATAATCCCCCATCGACATGCTCAAAGAACAAAGCGATCTAGACAATTCTTCAAGCTAGGTGTTCCTCTAGGATGGCTCTGGGCTATGTCAAGTTAAGGAAGTTAAAAAGGGCATGACTTTCAGTCTGAAAGATTGCAATCACTTTTCACGCTCTCCCTAATCTCGCTTATGTTAGAACACTGATGGTTTCCTTTCTGCCTCTGTAAGATGTTGGCTTTCTTCACAGTGCTCATCTGCCTTTTCAGTATATTCTTACTCTCCCCCACAGTTCCAACTGTTATCTGCAAGTAGAAGTGTTGATGATTTTGCATATTCCCACTCTTGTGTTCTGAGGACCAAAGTCTTCTAACCTGGGATTGAGAAATCCAATCACATGTTCACTTCCCGCCCCATCCTCTCACTGTATACAGCACACTGCATTTGCAAACTCACTGAGCCTCAAAGATGCTGAGTTTATTCCCTTCGGAACAAGATTTGCACCATTTGAAGCATTCTCTCTGTTAGGATTCTTTTGACTGTTTACATTCCACTTTTCAGGATCAAATAACAGCACTTCGGATGGTTATTTTCTGACCAGCCTTTCAAAAATGACACCTGCCCCAATTGATCTATTTGTCAACACGTTATATGTTTTATGCACTGTATCATTGAAATCCCTTACTTTATTTCTGTGCCTACTTCATTATTTAATGTCATTTTATCACACCAGAGGGCCAGTGGGACGATTAATGCTTTTTGCAGACTGCAACCTCACCTCTCAGAATAGTACCTGGCATACAGAAGGGCCTTAATATTTGATGAACAGAGAAACTAATCAGTTCCAGCTTAACTTGTCAGATCCAGTTTTAGTTCTCTCAACCCTGCCTTGCTCATCTATCCTTGTTCTGTTTTCTTTAGCTTGATGAATCTTCATTTATCCATGCTTTCAAGACAGGCATACTAATTGTTCTTCAAGCCAAGAACATCTTGTCTCTCTGCCTCCAACTTTACCTATATCAAGGTCTTTGAAACAGTCCTACTATCTACTTACACTAAAAACATCCTTGCCAGTTTAGACATACATAATTAAATTAATTTATCAGAATTCTTTTCAATCAACTATAACTCAAAAGAGTAAGAATAATCCAGTGAAATATGATGTGCTTTGCCTGATAGCTTAATGCAGTCCATACATTCTAAACTTTATTTCTCAGGTGACTCCGGAATTGAGCTTTCTACTTCCCAAAGGGCCCTGTGGGGGTTCTCCACATTGTCAGATCTTGATGATTAGGGCCCTTTCTGACAGAGTTCAGAGTACAGAAGAATAACTGTTTGGGACTTTTCCAGGTCAATATACTGAGTTTTGCAAAACTACATAATAAGTGTTGCTTTTAAAAGTACCCCTACATATTTGTGGCAAATGTACAATTTGGTCTTCATATGTGTTCCCTAACAAACTGTGCAAGACCTGTCTTGGACTCTGGTCCCTGCCTTTGGATCAATCCCCTTCCCCCTACTTAGACTTCCTGGTTAGGCCTCAGTGGGAGAAGATATTCCTAGTCCTGCTGGGATCAGATGTCCCAGGGTGGAGTAGTACCTAGGGGGAGGGGGCGACGCGAAGAAGGATTTGTAAGCATAAGATTGGGAAAGGGGAATGTGGCAGGAATATAAATTGAATAAAAAAACAAATAAATATAAGAATAAAGTATTTATCAAACAGTACAAAATACATATGAACTATTTACTACACAGAGGAGTGTAAGATAAGGAAAACAATGTAAATGTATGACCCTAGCACTTTCACTTTGCTTTTTTTGTGATATGACATCATCAGGAATTTGCTTTCTTAGAGCAACTGAACAGGTGCTGCTGGATTTATGCCTTTAGAGATAACTTACATTGCCTACTTAGAAAGGTTCTAATCAAATGCAAATCACATATGTGTACACCTCGACCGCACACCAGGAAAGACACCGCTTTGTGATTATCAGAACATATAATCAAATATCCTGCTAGTAAAACAGTTTCTGGGAACTTCATTCTTGATACACAGGAAAATACCATGCCTTTGTATTTGACATACAAAGACAGTGATTGGGAAGGAAGCATAAAACTTCAATTTACATTTGCTCTAAAACATGTGAAGCATGGCTTCATTATTTCTGGAATAATTGGCCACTTCAGAGTCATTATTCTCTCATTCTTATTTTGAGCAGAGTAAATGCTGCTTGCAGTGCCAGCAAGTGGGTCCTTTCCGTTCTGCTCCTCTAATCAGGACCTACACTTCCTGGATGAGCACAGGAGGCCCATCAATCAGATCCCTCTGCTCTGCTCGCTTCTTCCTCCTTTCTACAGCTCCTTTTCATTTTTTTTAATACCCACTTTCCAAAGCTCAAGTTCTATATGAAAGATATCATTCTTGTGTTCTGATTGTTCCCATCCTAAACGAGAGCACAGAAACCAAGCTGATGGTTTAGGTGACTCACTGTAAACACAATGGAGCAGAAGCCCAAAAGAAAGAAGACACAAAATTAGGTTTTATTACATCTAGCAGGCTGAATTGTGTTCTGTATTTGCTTTGTTATAGAAAGCATCTCTAAATATTTGCTGAGCATATTGCAATATTGTAATTTCAAAAATTAAAATGACCCTATGCTAAAGAATAGGAACCTGCATGTAATGAATCGCAGCTTCACCATTTTAGACCACAAATACAACATGTCATTTGAATTTCATGGATTAGTCTAACCACTGTCCGTTTAATAGATAACTCAGGAGAGTTTCTTTCATTAAATTTTCTGGGAAAGCTATCGCTATTGAAGGAATTGCTAGGATAGTCTTCAGATGTCGAAGAATCAGTACTATCTTGTTACTACTGCGTCTTTCTCTGGCCTCTACAATAGGACTTGGAGGGGAAAAAGTCCCACTAAATATTATCAATTTGTACTTAGGGGACTAATTCAAAAGCGTCTATAATTTCAAAGAAAACATTCATATACTGCAATGTTACGTATTTCCAGGAAATCTAATATGTTTGAATCTACTCGCTCACAGTTTTGCTTTGCTCTGATAAATTATGACAGCTTAAACCATCCATATTTTTCTCTTCCTTTTCCAATGGATGCTATTTTGAAGCATTTGAATCAAGTAAGGAAAGGACATCATGTATGTGTACATTTTTTTCTTTCACAGTAGTAGGTAAATTGTTTAACACCAAAGCCCTAAGAATAAGAGCTCATTTTCTAGTTTATGTTTTTCCATTTATTCTTGATGTGAGAAGCTATAATACACTTCTGTAATTCATTTTTGCAGTATTAATGTTGATTCCATGAAATAAATCATGTAAAGTACTAAGGACACTCTTTAGATTTAGGTGCCTTTTTAATGCATACACGAGAGGCACACGAAGTGGCCAGTTCTGCTCCTGGGAGAGCAGAGTTGTCATAAAGGGGATTACATTTAAATCTGAGTAGAATTTTCTATAATGCAGAAAGTAAAAGCAATTTATAAACTGAATATACAAACACTTTGTTGTGCAACCCAATGCCTGGTGAGACAACAACAAACATCTCAAATACCATAATGGTGACGGGCCATAGTAGGAATACCAACACACAGTGAACTCCAATTTGATGAACCAGTGCATATTATTGAGGTGACTTCGAGAAGTTTGGGAGACAGGTAGTAATAGGAGCAATGTTGAATCAAAAACAGATGTTACCCATGAAGTCCACACTAGCACAGGTAACTCATGAACACTGGAGACCCAGAGCTAACTATCTAACACTCAGGTAGCACAGCAGGTCAGAGTTTCTCTTCTAGGCAGTTCATTTTGTCAGAGCCTTTTCCAGCCTGCTCACTGGTATATGCCTCTCCAGCAGTCCTCACTCTTTGTATAATTTGGAAGAGAGAAGGGTCTAGTATATCTTGGCATTTTAGGTATTTCCTGAATCTCCTTGGTTGTTTATTCTCTGAGTTAGTAGGGGACAATTCTGAGAGCGTATTGAGTCTTAAAAATTGTTAAAAGAAAAAATTCCTAGACCAATAAGGTCCAAAAATAAAAAAAGGGGCCATGCCATGTGAAAAAAAATACTCGGTAGATAAAGATGAGAACCTTGGAGTTTATTCCATAAATGAATGGTACTTGGTCTATTTTTTTTGTCACAACTTTTTTAAAAAATTTTTATTTTCTATATTCTATGTTTACATTCCAAAGGCTTTCCCCTTTCCCAGTTCCAGTTCCCCCCTCCCTATGTCCCATAATTCCTCCCCCTCCAACTATTCCCCAATCATTCTTTACTTTAAAACTTTAAAAATAATATAACAGAATTTGAAATTAGTGTTTCAGTCTTCAAACATAGTACTATAAAAATATTGATCAATACCCATTCTTAATTTTAGAATATTAAAGATAATGGGGAAATTTTGTGTCTATGAAGAATGCAAAAAAAGTGAAAAGTGCTGAATTCTGAGAATTATTTGCTTTAGTAGTTTACATTTTTATTGTTCTCCTTTAGAGTATTAATTAATAAACTTTTATAAGAGCAATCACTCACAGAGAAACTACCATTGATGGCTGACTTGTGTGTTTGAAAATTTTCAAGTTATACAGTAATTTGCAAAATAATTGCAAAAATTCTTTCTAACACTTCTTTGCCAAACACTTTAAAGTATACATATATAGATATTTAAGACTATATTGTAGAGCAATATTAAGGTCTAAAGTTGCACTTGTTTGCTGACTAGATGACTTTCCCCTTTTTTTAAAATTGAAATCACAGCCAATGCTCATTTGCCAAAAAATATACATAATCATTTCTAGAAGTTTAAGTAGACCCTTTTCATGTTAGTTCCATATGGACTTACATTGAATTATTTATCTATCATTGTAGTATTATTTATGTGAATTTTTTTCTTTATGCTAGTTTTCAGTGTTATCACATACCTTGGAGTTATTCAAATACATAGAGTAGCAACATAAGAACTTGAAAATAGATAAAAGGATTATGTCAGCTCTGGTTTCATAAGTTGCAGTCTCTATCCCTGAGTATGTATCTTAGTAGGTCTGTCACAGGCAGATCTTGAAAGTGAGGAAGAAGCATTCTAATAAACTGTTCACCATGTGCCAACATGGATACAGAGAAAACAATAAAGAGGCCAACTGTTCAATATCCCCATCAGGGACTTAAGTCTTCCAAGTGTTTCTTTTTGGATTTTTTGTTGTTGTTTATTTTGTATACTGGAGTACACTGTCACTGTCTTCAGACACATCAGATGAGGGGATCAGATCCATTTCAGATAGTCGTGAGCCGCCATGTTGTTGCTGGGAATTGAACTCAGGACCTCTGGAAGAGAAGACTGTGCTCTTAAACACTGAGCCATCTCCCCTGCTCCATTTAAGTTGTTTAATGAAGTTCTTGCATTCTTCAACAGCATTGGAGTTTGGCACCAAAGTGTTCAGGCCTTGACATTCTTTATATTTCAAACTGTAACATTTTGATCTAATTTTCTCTACTATTAGCAGTTAGGGAGGGAGGGAGGGAGGGAGGGAGGGAGAGAGAGAGAGAGAGAGAGAGAGAGAGAGAGAGAGAGAGAGAGAAAGAGAAAGAGAAAGAAATCCAAGTTATAGCATGCTAAGCCTCTGTGAAGTATGTGTGTGGGGTGAGGGGGGCGAGCAGAGTCTGTAAAATCAGGTGTTTTCTGAAGACGAGGAAAGAAAGAAAGTATGTTTCTGGGTCTCAGGCATTTTACCTGAGCATTGAGTATTTATTCTTTCAAAGTATAAATTGAAATCCATTATTAGCAGTATAAATAATCATTTTAGGCTAACAATTTTAAGAAAGACTTTATATGAGTTTACATATTATAATAACAAAAATTGTAAATATTTACCACATCACACAAAAGCTGAACTATAATCCTTAAATTTGCTTTTCTTCTAAGACAACCTTTATTTAAGTCAGTTGTTCTCAATCTGTGGGTTATGACACCTTTGTGGGGTGATTAGAAGGTCAAATGACCCTTTCACAGCAGTCACCAAAGACTACCAAGAAACACAGAAGTATGGTTTCTAGCAGTAGCAAAATTACAGTTATGCAGTAGCTTTAAAAATAATGTTATGTATGGAGGTCACCACAATATAGGAAATGTTTAAAAGGGTCAAAGCATTAGGAAGTTTGAGAGCCCTTGGTTTAGACTGTTCTATAGGGTTCTGGTAGTCTTCCATGCATTTCTCAGATAATAAGATACAGTGAACCAATTTTGAGAAAATGCTAGAGTCAACACAGCTCTCTTTCTCTCTCTCTCTCTCTCTCTCTCTCTCTCTCTCTCTCTCTCTCTCTGAGTGTGTGTGTGTGTGTGTGTGTGTGTGTGTGTGTTTGTGTGTGTATTTCTTTTGTTCCAGTTTCAATGGGTCAGAAGACAGAACACTAACATTTGAATACTGAATTTGGTTTTATTTGATATTATGTGGTATTATCTATATTGTACAGAGATATTCTGAAAGACACAGTTATGCTTACAAACAATTTTTATTTAAAAACTAAAACTTAAAATATAATAAAAGTTATAGCATGCCCAGCATCTGGGAAGGGGGGGAGGGGAATGAGGCGGGGGGGGGGGGTGGAGAGTATGTGGAACCAGGTGTTTTCTGAAGAGGAGGAAAGAAAGTTTTTTTTCTGGGTCTCAGGGATTTTACCTGAGCATTGAGGGTTCATTCTTTTCAAAATATAAAGAGGAAATCCAAGTTGAAGCAAAAGGATATTTATGAGAAGAAACCCTGTTTATAAATATTATTAGTAATAGGAAGTGTAGCAGAAATAGAGTTAGTTTTACTGTATAGTTTTTTTTTTCATTCTGAGCTTGAAAACTGCCATCACAGGTCAGAAAAATTGCTCTGTCATTATAAAGTCAGTCTGAAGGGAGAGGATAAGAGCTATCTTCTATCTAATGAGTTATTTGTTTTTCTTGAAGAAAAAAATGTCAACATAAGGAAATCGCTAAGAGTTTTCAAGACAAATGTCTCTAAATACATTACTGCTGCCATGGTATGGTTTCTGGGTGTCATATAATATTTGTATAAATTACAAATGATAACAAAGCAATCAGGCCACATTCAGAAAAGCCCAGTGACACATAATTTAGTTGAATCTGAGGATTAGAATTAATTGTCTCTCTTTGTTCCATGTTCTAAATCTTAGTAAATGATTCAGGATGTGTCATTACAGCTTAATATTTGCATGAAATCACAGTTTAGCTGGCATAATTTAACAGCAATTAAAAAGCTATTTAATCATCATGCAAATTGGTTGTGAGGGCCCTTGAGTAAGAAGGGTGTCTCTATTTTTTTAATTTTTTATCATATGTCTAAGCAGACAGTTATATACTTGTGAACACCCATAACATAATTGATGAAATTTCCTAGTTGTAGAGGTATAAATGAATAATAATTCATGTTATCAATTATAAATAAGAGAAAAATCAGCAATATAAATGGGTCACAATGAGGCATTATTAGGATAATGAATTTTTATCCCTTGTGCATAAGTATAGGAAGATAGTAAAATGCACTTTTGATTCTGTGTTTATAATTTCCTCCATATTTTCTTGCCTGAAGGCACACATATCTGTAAGCCCACAAAAACATAAAATGACAAAGCAAGACATTCTGCAACCTTTAATAAAAATTCCCAACACTTTTCTAGGCCTAGTGTTAAAAAATTCGGATGGCTGAGAAACACCTTAAAAATGTTCAACATCATTAGTCATTAGAGAAATGCAAATCAAAACAACCCTGAGGTTTCACCTCACACCAGTCAGAATGGCTAAGATCAAAAACTCAGAAGACATCAGGTGTTGGAGAGGATGTGGAGAAAGAGGAACACTCCTCCACTGCTGGTGGGAATACAAGCTGGTACAACCACTCTGGAAATCAGTCTGGCAGTTCCTCAGAAAACTGGACATGATACTTCCAGAGGACCCAGCCAAAGCACTCCTGGGCATATACCCAGAAGATTCCCCAGCATGCAATAAGGATACATGCTCCACTATGTTATAGCAGCCTTATTTATAATAGCCAGAAGCTACAAAGAACCCAGATGTCCCTCAACAGAGGAATGGATACAAAAAATGTGGTATATATACACAATGGGGTAATATTCAGCCATTAGAAACAATGAATTCATGAAATTCTTAGAGAAATGGATGGAGCTGGAGACCGTCATACTAAGTGAGGTAACCCAGTCTCAAAAGAATACCCATGGTATGCAGTCCCTGATAAGTGGATATTAGCCTAGAATCTTGGAACACCAAAGACACAATTCATGTACCAAATGATGTCTGACAAGAAGAAAGGAGTAGACACTGGGGCTGGAAAGTATCAAAGCATCAGTGTAGGGGAATACAAGAACAGGGAAGAGGGAAGGGGTGTAAGAGGGAGCAGGGGGAGGGAAAAGGGCATGTGGGACCTTTGGGGGGTGGGGAACCAGAAAAAGGGAAATGAATTGTAAATATAGAATATATCCAATAAAAAAAAAGAAATAATGGTGGCTGGAGATTCTTGCCTATACATAGCTGACATCACAACTTCACAAATGGAAATAGGCAAATATCTCAAAGCCACTGCAGTGACATGTGATTTATTGCTTATATTTTGCTCATCAACAGTATATAAGAGACCTTATTTCCATGGCCATTCTCAAACCATGCACCATCCTGTACAGTGATTGTCTCCTAAAACATGTCATTCCCATACATTAAAATTTTTGACCCATGTCTCCAGCTGCATATATAGCAGAGGATGGCCTTGTCAGACATCAGTGAGAGGAAGAGTTCCTTGGTCATGTGAAGGCTAGATGCCTCAATGTAGGGGAATGCCAGGACAGGGAATCAGGAGTGGGCAGGTTGGTGTGCAGGGGGATGGGGGATGGGATAGGGGTTTTTTGGAGGGGAAACCAGGAAAGTGGATAACATTTGACATGTAAATAAAGAAAATATCTTCTTTAAAAAAAAATCAATCTTTGAGTCTGACTGGGAAAATGGTTCAGTATTTAGAAAAGTATGTTTTGTGATGGCTTGAGTTCAGACCTTTAGAACCCATGTAAAAGCAGGGTTCATGGAGCAAGCTTTTTAAAATCCTAACTTCCCACAAAAGAAGAAATGAAACAGACCAGTATAATACCCAAAAGCTTATGAATTATGATCAGTAGAAAAGCAACAAAAAGGCCAGGTCTCAAACAAGGTAAAAGGTGAAGACTGATACTTAAGATTTTCCTCTGACCAGCATGTGATCTCTGTGGGATATAGATGCCTTCATACACCCACAGTTATAGACACACAATTATTCACATGTACACGTGAATGCATACACACACATATATGCATATACATACACAAACACACACACACACTCGCACACACTTATAAATTTTCTTTTGTTAGACAGAGGAAATTGTCTAGATGTTCTATGTAATGTAACAATCCTGAGTTATCTATACTACTCCTTCCTGCCCCGTATAAGTCACTTCATGGATTCTCCAACTACCTTCTAATCCCCGTGCCTCCCTGTCTGTTACATGTTCGCTTGTTTTTAAGTTTTTTTATTTATTTGTATTAAATATTTGCTTTATTTATATTTCATGTTATCCTCTTTCCCCTTTCCCCTCTGAAAACCCCCATCCCATTCCCCCCCCCCTGCTCACCAACCTACCCACTCCTACTTTCCTGTCCTAGCATTCCCCTACAATGGGGCATCAAGCCTTCATAGGACCAATGGCCTCTCCTCCCATTGATCTCTGAAAAGGTCGTTGTCTACTACTTATGTAGCTGGAGCCATGTTTCCCTCCATGTGTACTCTTTGGTTAGTGGTTTAGTCCCTGGGAGCTCTGGAGATACTGGTTAGTTCATATTGTTGTTCTTCCTATGGGACTGCAAGCCCCTTCTGTTCCTTGGGTCCTTTCTCTAGCTCCTCCATTGGGGACTCTGCTCAGTCCATTGCTTGGCTGTTAGCATCAACTCCTGTATTTGTCAGGCACAGGCAGAGCCTCTCAGGAGACAGCTCTATCAGGCTCCTGTCAGCTAACACTTGTTGGCATCCACAGTAGTGTCTGGGTTTGGTAACTGTATATAGGATGGATCCCCATGTGGGGCAGTCTCTAAATGGCCTTTCCTTCAGTTTCTGATCTACACTTTATCTCTTAATCTCCTCCTATGGGTATTTGATCCCCCTTCTAAGGCGGACAGAAGTATCCATACTTTACTAAAACTACATATTCCTGACCCCTAACATTGCTAATACTTTCTTGTGATGTTACCAAAGTTAAGTTCCTGATTGTTTCTACTTCAGCTCATTCCCTTTAAGATTATAATATTCCAATTTTCATCATTTGATTCTGTTGGCCTAAGTGTATTTTTTCTTGCTCTTCTACTAAACATCGCTGCAATGACACAGGAATACTATCTACCTCACCTACCAGAGTATCAGTCACATAGTAGTCACTAAAAAAAAAGACACTCATTTAATGAATAA
Organism: Apodemus agrarius; assembly: GCA_964023405.1. Taxonomy (NCBI): domain Eukaryota; kingdom Metazoa; phylum Chordata; class Mammalia; order Rodentia; family Muridae; genus Apodemus; species Apodemus agrarius. The sequence continues at coordinate 38,690,824 of OZ030018.1, forward strand.
ATGAACATAAGTTGATAGTCAAAAGATGTCTATATCACAATTTGAATTTCTTCCCTAAGAGATTATTGAATTCCTACCTACTCAGCAGTATCTCTTGAAAAAGAAAATTTGGGGACTCATTAGATTTCTTCAAATGAAAGATTCTAAATTGTCTGAAAAACATGAGTTGTTTCAGCATTTGTTTAATGAGCTACTTTTCAACTATTCTATAAACAATATTCTTATGGTATTTTTATATACCATGAGAATTTTTATATAGACAATATCTCTTGGATTCTATGGCATTAAGATATCCCTTAACAAACGGTCAGGCCCTGATGTGACAGACCTTCAGCTCATATTTGATCAGTGAATGAAGAGTAGCTAAGATAGGAAAAAAATCACATGAGTAAAAAAGATGAATGGCATAATTTTAAAAGGTGATGCCATGAAAGGCTGCTGAGTACTATGTGTTGTGCTACATATAGAAAACCAAAAATAAGATGACCACATACATCATGAGAAAAACCCAACTTAGGTGTCCTTGAAGACAATGAAGAGAGAATTAGCTAAGATTTCTTTAGGGATATTTTCTGATTATTGCCTCTGATTTTCATTTCTATTCCATTTCCACATTGTCTGCCGACTCAAAATTAATGACAACATATTCTCAACTGCTGGAAAACATGCTCTATGTATTTGACAAAGAAAATGAATGGGTGTTTTTCTTTTCTACTCCATAATGAAAATACAAGTTCTGAATTCTGAACACAATGTAGTGAGGACACATACCACAGTTGCTTTCAAATTATAATATTGGTAAGATAATTAATGAGGATATCAGGAGGCACATCTCATAATTTAAAATTTCCATCAATTATATATTTTACAGCAAACGAACTTTAAAAGTGTCCTTTGGAGATATATGGACTTTGATATTAAATATTGAAGCTTAAATACTCAAAAATTAAGATATATTCTGGATTCACCCTTAAAGACTTCCTTCTTAAGCTTCATCAGCTATTTAAACAGGTTCTTTATAGTTTCTGTAAGAAAATGGGTACCAATTAATATTAAAAATCAGCAGCATGTACTTATGAAAATGTCTATGTTGCACCACCATCCTTCATTGCCCTATACAAATACAACTTTTTTTTTTAATTGCTTTTCCCCAGGACCGCCTTCAGCTCCTAGAAATGTGGCTTTTAACATCAATGAAACAGCCCTTATTTTGGAATGGAGCCCACCCAGTGACACAGGAGGGAGAAAAGATCTCACATACAGTGTAATCTGTAAGAAATGTGGCTTAGACACTACCCAGTGTGAAGACTGCGGTGGAGGACTCCGCTTCATCCCAAGACACACTGGACTGACCAACAATTCTGTGGTAGTACTTGACTTTGTGTCTCACGTCAACTACACCTTTGAAATAGAAGCTATGAATGGAGTTTCTGAGCTGAGCATCTCTCCCAAGCCCTTCACAGCTATTACAGTGACCACAGACCAAGATGGTAAGTTCCATTGCTATTCTCTCAAAATTGACTCCCAGTTCTCTTTTATGGGTAACATGTATGGACTAGCTTAGTTTAACTAAGGTTAGTCAAAATATTCACACAATAGACAAAAACATGATCTCTTTGCTTTCATATCTTATCACGATTAAAAAGAAGAGATGTTTTGTTTTTGGTTTGTTGCTGTTGTTGTTCTTGGTGGGGGTAGTGGTTTGGTTTGCTTTGGTTGTTTTGTTTTTTTATCCTAAGCAGTATGGCTGGTAAGATAAAATGCTTCTCTGTAATGAGTGTTTTTAGTTTTAATATAAAAAAAGACACCGATATTTCTTAGTAAGTGCATATTTATTAATTTTGCCAATGAAAGGTAGCGATAAATAAAATGTTGCTAAATGGGCTGAAATTCAATCAGTCCACTTAGGTTTACCATCCATTTTAGATGTCAAATAAAGCAAATAACAACAAGTTATTTAATTATAATTAATCAGTATTTTTAAAAGTGGCAGCTAATGTGTTTAACAGTATTATACCCCTTTAAAGAAAGTGCAGCGACACTAACAGAGGTAATCACACACATACACACACACACACACACACACACACACACACACACACACACATTCGAATACTATTGTTCATGTGATAGTATGAAAACAATTTAAACTGACTTAAAATGTGATAAATTTAGTTAAATATATCATTATATGATTACAAAATTTTATTCTTATGAAGTCAGGCATAAATACTCATAACTTTTTCAGTATACACTGTCTTCTTCACCAACATAATTATACGGCAAAATGTGATAAAGAAAAGATACAACGTTTTACAATGTCTTTTAAGAAGCAATCACAAATGATATGGATATACAAGGCTGTTTTACAAAAGAAAGCATTGACAAATACACATAACAAAAATTATAAGACTGGCCAGTTTTATAGGCTTTATTAGTTTGCTGTATCAGCTGTAACATCCAATTGCAGGATGTATCGCAAACATCCTGTACTTTGTGACTTACACATTAATTTCTCTTTCACAGTGCTATAGCCTGGAAGTTAATAGAAAGACTGATTCCACCTTGAAATGGTTTGTGAATCTTTCAAAATGGAAAACTTTTTCCATGTCTCCATGTGGTCGTTTAGTCTTGTATCCAGTCCCCAAAAATTCTCTTTGTGCATGGACATCAGTTATTGAATCATGACGACTAATGTAACCTTAGGTTTCCTGAATAGCTCACTAAAGACTTATGGCCAAATATATCATGCTCTTAATAGATTTCATCTATTGAGTAAAGAATAATAGAATAATTCAGCTCATGACATAAACTAAATATTTACATTACTTAATATAAACTAAATCTTTATAATAATGCTAACCAAAACTTAGCATCAAATACCCTAAGGCCCAAGGGCCTCTCCTCCCATTGATGTTCAGCAAAGTCATCCTCTGCCACATATGTGGCCTGAGTCATGGGTCCCTCCATGTGTATTCTTTGGTAAATGTGCCAGTCCCCTGGAGCTCCAGGGGGTATAGCCAGTTGATACCGTTGTTCCCTCAGCTTCTTCAGTCCCTTCTCCAACTCATCCATCAGGGACCCCATGCTAAGTCCAATGGTTGGCTATAAGCATCTGCCTCTGTATTTTTTGGGTTCTGGTAGAGCCCCTCAGGGGACAGCGCTGCATGCACAATAGCTACCAGGTTTGTTGGCTGTATATAGGATGGATCCCCAGGGGGGCAGTCTCTGTATGGCCTTTCCTTCAGTCTCTGCTCCACACTTTGTTTCCATGTTTCTTCCTGTGAGTATTTTGTTCCCCCTTCTAAGAAGGACTGAAGCACCCACACTTTGGTCTTCCTTCTTCTTGGGCTTCATATGGTCTGGGAATTGAATCTTGGGTATTCTAGACTTTTGGGCTAATATTCACTTTTCAGTGAATGCATACCATGTGTGTTCTTTTGTGACTGAGTTACCTCACACAGGATTTAGAAAATAGATCCATCAAAATCCATCAATTTGCCTAAGAATTTCATGAAGTCATTGTTTTTAATAGTGAAGTAGTATTTCATTGTGTAAATGTATCACATTTTCTGTATCCATTGCTCTATTGAGGGACATCTGAGTTCTTTCTAGCTTCTAGCTAATATAAATAAGGTTACTATGAACAACAGATGCTGGCGAGGATGTGGAGAAAGAGCAACACTCCTCCACTGCTGGCGGGATTGCAAGCTGGTACAACCACTCTGGAAATCAGTCTGGCTGTTCCTCAGGAAACTGGACATAGTATTACCTAAGGATCCAGCTATACCAATCCTGGGCATATACCCAGAAGATGCTCCAACATGTAATAAGGACACATGTTCCACTATTGTTCTGGCTGGTTTTGTGTGCCAACTTGACACAGGCTGGAGTTATCATAGAGAAAGGAGCTCCAGTTGGGGCAGTGACTCCATGAGATCCAGCTGTGGGGCATTTTCTCAATTAGGGATCAAGGGGGGAGGGCCCCTTGTGGATAGTGCCATCCCTCAGCTGGTAGACTTGGGTTCTATAAAAGAGCAGGTTGAGCAAGCCAGGGAGAGCAAGCCAGTCAGTAATATCTGCCCATGGTTCTGCATCAACTTCTACTTCCTGACCTGCTTGAGTTCCAGTCCTGACTTCCTTTGGTGATGAAGAGCTGTGAGGAAGTGTAAGCTAAATAAACCCTTCTTCCACAACTTGTTTCTTGGTCATGATGTTTGTGCAGGAATAGAAACAATGACTAAGACAAATTGGTAGGAGAAGTAGGGTATTCCTGTGACAACCTGACCATGTTTTGGGGAGGACTATGGAAGGACTTTGGAACTTTTTACTAGAAGAGCCATTTGGATGTTAAGAGTTCTGTGGGATGTTGGATGGGAAAATAATGTTAAGAACAGTACAGAAAATGGAGGCCTGGCTTGTGAAATTTCAGAGGGAAGATTGAAGACTCTTATCCGGGACATGTTTTAATTGTGAAGATTTTGTAGTTTTGGTTAACTGGAGCTGAAGAATCAGCTGTGATTAACAAGCTACCAGAACCACTATAGTGGATCATTGTGTTCCTGGGATTATTTATGCTGGTTAGCTGGAGCTAAGAAATTAGTGGTCATTAAGAAGAGACCAGCATCACTGAGGTGAAATCTTCTGAGAAGTGTGTTCTGAGGGCACAGAGGCTGTGTTACAGAGATAGCAAAGGTTGTGTCTTGTGCTGCAGCAGGACTTGGTATTGTGTAATAGTCACCCGGTGATACTGATTTTGAAGGCATGGAGGGGTCATGAAGAACAGCTGGGGCTCGGCACTGTGAGAGGTCATGAAAGGCTATTGGTGAAGGTGCAGCCGCAGTTGCAGTTGATGGCACAGGACTGAAGGTGTCACATAAAGGACATGAAGCTTGGCAACATGACGAGACTATGAGAGGCAATTGGTGAAGCCTAGTTATAGCAGAAGACAGCAGCGTTTTGGAGATGCCAGTGCCATGAGATGACCACCAAGAACAGCAGCAGCAGTAGAGTACAGGCAGCTGAACTCTAGATAACAAGGTGTATGTTACAAATGGCAGAGCTGGAGAAGTGACCCCAAAAATGTGGTATATATACACAATGGAGTACTATTTGGCCATTAGAAACAATGAATTCATGAAATTCTTAGAGAAATGGATGGAGCTGGAGAACATCATACTAAGCGAGGTAACCCAGTCTCAAAAGAATACCCATGGTATGCACTCACCGATAAGTGGATATTAGCCTAGAATCTTGGGACACCAAAGACACAATTCACATACCAAATGATGTCCAACAAGAAGGAAGGAGTGGACACTGCTGCTGGAAAGGATCAAAGCATCAGTGTAGGGGAATACCAGAACAGGGAAGTGGGAAGGGGTGGATGGGGAACAGAGGGAGGGCAAAGGGCATGTAGGACCTTTGGGGGGTGGGAAACCAGAAAAAAAGGGAAATAAAACGTAAATATAGAATATATCCAATAAAAAAATTAAAAAAAAAAGAATTGCTCCTGCCTACAGGAAATACAGGGACAAAGAGTGGAGCAGAGACTGAAAGAAAGGCCATCCAGAGATGGCCTCACCTGGGGATCCATCCCACCTGCAGACACTAAACTCAGACACTATTGCTAACAGCAGCCTGATACAGCTGTCTCCTGAGAGGCTCTGACAGACCCTGACCAATAGATGTGGATGCTTGCAGCCATGGGATGGAGCACTGGGACCCCACTGGAGGAATTAAGGAAAGACTGAAGGAGCTGAAGGGGCCTTATCTGGCATCAATGGGAGGGGAGGCCCTTGATCCTGTGAAGACTTGATGCTCCAGTGTAGAGGAATGCTAGGGTGGTGAGGTGGGAGTGGGTAGGTGGATGCAGAAATACCCTCATAGAAGCAGGTTAAGGGGGGATTGGATAGGGGGTTTGGATAGGGGAAACCAGGAAATGTTTGAAACATAAAGGTTTGATAACATTTGAAATATAAATGAATAAAATATCCATTTAACAAAAGGAAATATACTTGCTTATACTAGATGTAATAAATTACACACACACACACACACACACACACACACACACACACACACAGTGAATGTACTAATGTCAACTCCATTTATCTTATTCTACTACATGTATTCAAGCAGGACGCACCAGGGTGGGGGGATACCTGAGGGAGGGCACCCCCTCGGAGGCAAAGGGTAGGAGTGTTGGAGAAAAGAACTCTGAGAGGGGGGTACCAGGAGAGGGAGCAATATTTAGGATCTAATAAATGAAATAATTAATAAAAAGGAAAAATTCTTGTACCTGTGAATATGTCACGATAAAACTTTAGATTTCTTCTCAAAGTAAATAAGAAATAGTTGTAAAATTTTAATTAATGTCAAATATTACATAAATTGTCTTCCTGATAAACTCCAGATTTGGCTCTCATACATAAAATCAAGAGAAATATTATTGTCTAAATCTTTATGTTTATGCAGCAATTTTGTCCTTCATTGGGAAAATAACCACCCATCAAATAATTTGCTTGATGGTTATTCATATGGGATTCCTGCTTACTTCTTTCTTTCTTTCTTTCTCTCTCTCTCTCTCTCTCTCTCTCTCTCTCTCTCTCTCTTTCTCTCTCTCTCTCTCTCTCTCTCTCCCCCCTTTGGTAGGAGCAGAATCTTGCTGAGTGTGACATCAGTAAAAAGCACATTAGAATCTTCTTTTCTCTGGACTAGCTGATTATTTCCAAGGCTTCTATTGTTGCTAACTTACAAAATTACAGTACATTAGTGCTATCACTATTCTTTGTTGTACAATAAAAAATAAAACATATCAAGATTGAAAATATTATTTTAAATAATGTTATCTATAAGCATGCTTATATACTTTCATAAACACTGCAACCTTTCATCATAAGATTTAAAATGTTCATTCAGTATACTTCTCTACCACAGAGACAGAATGTAAATAGTTTTCCCCTTTTTAAGTAAGATAATTCATTAAAAGTGAAGAGGCTGGCGACATGACTTAGCAGTTGAGATAACTCAGTGCTCTTACAAAGCACTGATTCTTATAAAGAAACCATAATAGGAAGATTACAAACATTTTATGCATGATCTGACTCCTTCTGGACCTTTAGGATACCTGTGCACAAATGGTACACTTAAGTTTATGCAGGTACACATATACACATAAATTTAAAGACAAATTATTTCTTAAAGTTTAAATATACATGAAGTTTATATAAATATGAAAATAATAAACATGAAATAATAAGTAGTATCCACTTATTAAAACTATATATCATGGAAACAACATTATGCAGTCCTCACAATACATCTTTATTGAAGAATATTAAGAAAGCATTATGGTTCTCTTTAATTTTATACGTTAGGGATAACTAATACTTACATTGTTAAAATATTATTTAAAAGAGCACATAGATAAGTAATAACCTAAAATACTGGCATACATATGATTAGTAAAATTTCACACTGAGCTTTACACGTGAAAAGCTAATTCCTGTGTCATGATTTGAAGTGATACCTTCTTACTTGCCCACTCTGTGTAACTGAAGTTCTCTAATGCACAAGAGAACCGTCTATATGGAATCATCTATATGGAATCATCTATATGGAATTACAAATACTCTCAGGAAAGGACAATTGTAAAATAACGTAAGCTGTGTGTCTGTGCTTAATACTTCTGTGGTCAAGTCAAAGGAGTCAACACTAATGTTTAATTTGAAAAGAGTTCATAGAAATTAGTGTCCCAAAACCAAATTTTAAGAGACACCATTGTTTACCAATGTTTTTTTTATTTTTATTTTTTGTTATTTTATTTATTTACATTTCAAATGTAATCCCCCATTCCCAGGTTCCCCTCCCCAAAGCCCCTATCCCATCCCTCCTCCCTCTGCTCCCCCACACACCCACTAACCCACTCCCACCGCACTGTCCTACCATTCCCCTACACTGCAGCATCAAGTCTCCACAGGACCAAGGGTCTGCCCTCCCACTGATGTCTGACAAGGCCATCCTCTTCTACATATGCAGCTGGAGCCATGGGTCCCTCCCTGTATACTCTTTGGTTGGTGATTTATTCCCTGGGAGCTCTGGGGGTTCTGGTTGGTTAATATTGTTGTCCTGTCTATGAGGTTACAAACTCCTTCAGCTTCTTCAGTCCTTCCCCTAACTCCTTCACTGGGTCCCCTTGCTCAGCCAAATTTAAATGCAATATTTTATCACTCTTTTTGAAGTATCTTTAAGAATTTTCTTTCAAGTCCTTGAGGGTTATTTCCTCCAGTTATTTAACAACATATGATGTTTTATTCAGAAGAAAACATAGTGAAACTGTGTGCCTTTATCTTTATAATCTTTGTAAGTTATACATAATTAAATTATATTAAAAGGGAAAGTTGTACATTATCCATCCTTTTGAAATTCACTTGGTATCTCTGGGGGGTAGGGGGTTACTTTTGTGTATGATACTGTGAGAATACTAATAAACCTTAAAGTCTAGTTCCAGTAGTTTCGCCAGAATGTAACTAGAATGATTTAAGTCTTATTAAAAAGAAGCCCAGGACACTCTTAAAGCTAGAGTGTAAAAGTGAGTCTAAAAATAACATGTATGTCCTCTGAGGAATGACTAGAATTAATGTAATTAGGCAAAATAAATGTGGGAGAAATTTCCAGACAAAAAGAAACAAACAAGACATCCAAGTCTAAGGGACTGACATATATAAAGATATTTCACAGAAGTACAATATTCATGGAAGAAACTAGTGTTAACTTAAAAATTGGGAAAATAGTGAGAGGTGTTTCTAAGATAATTGTTTTAAGTTAAGAAATAAACCATTTATGGGAAGATACTCTGTAACACCAAAACCATGCTAGGTATAAGAAAGCAGAATAATAATGATGCTTATGCAGACATTTTTGTATGATTTGGGAAATAAATTATGCAAACAAAAACTATGAATATTTGAAACATAAGACTATATAAAAATTTACCATAGTTTACCTTGCATACACAAAAATTCTCATATTTAAAAATATTTAAAAAGTCACTTAAGTGTTTACTGTTGCTTATAAATAATCATTTTTAAAAGGTCTTCATAAACCCATTGGTTGTGGCACACTATTAATCTCAGTACATGGAAGGTAGAGGCAAGCAGGTGGTCGTCTTAGTCTACAGAACAAGTTCCAGGACAAATTGGGCTACACAGAGAAAAAAACACAAAACAAAATAAAACAAAAATATAAGGAGTCTCTACAAATTCCTCAAAATGATCTACTGTTATGAAAATAGTTCTCGAATATTTTGCTTTTGAATAAATAAATAAATTGTAAAGTTATAGATGAATTTTAAAACTATGAATCTAGCAATTCCTAGTTCTAAAGACTTACAAAATATCTTTTCAATTTTTCAATAAAATTACTCTAAAACATTTGATACAATATATTTTATATTCTCTCCCAACTACTCCCATATCCTCCCATTCCTAACCATAAAACTCCATGTTCTTTCTCATTTTTAGCAACAAAACCCCAACCAAAATCATGAATTTATGAAATCTGTTTTGTGTTGGCCAACTATTCCTGTGTCTGAGCCCTGACATGGAGTATGGATTTACTGTATCACAAGATAAAAATGATTTTCTACTCCAAGCAGATCATATATGCATTGTAACTGACATGATTAGGAATTTGTGACTACTTCTAGTCTTCATGCTAGAATTTTGTCTGTCCTGAATTTATAAAGGCTTTGTGTGTGCTGTTAGTTTCATATATGTATAAACCTTGCTATGTCTGGAGGACACTATTGCCTTCTTAGAGAGGTGGTTCTCAACTTAATGCTGTCACCTTTAATACAGTGGCTTGCATTATGGTGACTCACAACCATAAAATTGCTTTGCTGTTACTTCATAATTGTAGTTTTGCATAATTGTAATTATGAATTGTAACACAAATCTGATATGTAGGTTATCGGATGTGTGACTCACAAAGAGGTCTTGACTCACAGGTTGCGAACCACTACCTTAGAGTCAACCACCATCTCTGCCTTTCTGCCTTTTACAATATTATTTCTTCTTCTTCTTCTTCTTCTTCTTCTTCTTCTTCTTCTTCTTCTTCTTCTTCTTCTTCTTCTTCTTCTTCTTCTTCTACTTCTTCTTCTTCTTCTTCTTCTTCTTCTTCTTCTTCTTCTTCTTCTACTTCTTCTTCTTCTTCTTCTTCTTCTTCTTCTTCTTCTTGTTCTCCTCCTCTTCCTCCTCCTCCTCCTTCTCTTTTCTTTTCTTCTTTTCTTTTTTCTTCTTTTCTTCTCTTCTTTTTTCTTTTCTTTTCTTCTTTTTTCTTTTCTTTTCTTCTTTTCTTCTTCTCCCTTTCTTCTTTCTTCTTTTCTTCTCTTCTTCCTTCTCTTCTTTTCTTCTTTCCTTTTTCTTCTTTCTTCTTTCTTCTTTCTTCTTTTTTCTTTCTTTTTCTTCTTGATGGATTCCTAAGCCTAGAGGGAAAGGGTTTAATAGAGACATCCTATTTAATGACAAATACTCAAAAGCCTTTCATTCTTTACACACCACCCAGGTGTGTATCTCTGTGTTAATTATCATTTAATGCAAGAAGAACCTCCTCTGATGAGAGCTAAACAAGGCTGCTTTCAGTATATCAATATGTTATTGGATTCATTTTATTGCTATGTTCTTTTAATATGGTAATTGTAGTGATTCTTTCTTTAGTACCCATGAAATATGTAGTATCAAGTTCTTAGCTTTAGTGACATTGTCAGATATGGGTTTGGTATTTTGGATATGGCCAAATCTTAATTAAGTAGTGTGGCAAATCAATGAGATGTATAAATGTAAATTTTTCCATATTTTAATTACATAAATGTACCAGAAAGCTGTTTCACTCTAGAAGGAAAATGAGAAAGCAACACCAAAAAGAATTATATAATTTTCAATTCATGGTAAAAATCAATTAATCAGTCAATTAATCAATACAATGTGCAATTCAATAGAAAATATCTTTTAGATAGAAATTAGCAAAGTATTCATCATTGACAGGCAAGAAGAAGTAAATTGTGTTTATAGAAACCCTAACATGTGCAAAGCACATTCAAAGTGAAAGAAATGCAATTCATTAATTCTGCTGATGTTGATAAAGGGACATTAAATCAATTATTATCAGAGGCAAGTTGTCAAATTCTTTGCCTTCTTAAAATGTGTATGTTCAGTAACCCCATCACCACTGTTGGATGACAATTAAGTATCATCTGCCTCAGGCTCATCTTTTCATTGTGAATTTTGTGTCTTTGCTCTGGCAGCTGTAATTAATTGACATGGTACTGAAATAGATTTAAATCTACAAAATGCACCTTAGGGTTTAAAAACCTGAGCTGTTCCCTTTTATTTGTAGTACACTGAAGTTTAGGAACACAACCTATTTAGAATATCAGCCTTAGTTCCTTGTTGGAGGACGTAACTGGGCACATACTGAGCACCACTCTTTCATGCTTACACATTAATGTGCTGTATATTTGGATATCTTTTCACCCTCATCGTTTAAAACTTCTCTCTAAAACTGGTATGATTCTATTCAAATAAAAACAGAAATAACAAATTGTTAAGTATGCCCTAACAATACACTAGCCAGAAGACAGTAGTATAAGGTTTGTTGTTGTTGAAACAGGAAATCACAATGACCTGACCAGATGCTAGCATTGCTGTGGGCTGTGTTTTTCATGTTATTACAGCCTAAGCAAATGGCTAGAGTCTAACGCTACAGACATCTTGTATCAAAGTGTAAAATTTTCCTGTCTCTTCAGGAAAAGTATTGCTCTCTGGAAAAGTTCACTGAATATTTTATTTTAGTGAAGATAACTGAAATGTCAATCTAGTTTATCATTACTTTATAGCCTTGCCAACTGTTACATTATATTAGAATCTGTCATTGTAAAGTTTATTTTTACTCTTGCAAAACATCAAGTTATTTCCAAACCTAATGGTTTTTAATGTCAAGTATCTTTTGAGTAATTGATACAGAAAAAGACTTCTGACCTTATAAATTAATTTCCTGCAAAATAGTCAGTGACTCAGCTCCTAGTCACCAGTACAGACAATGGACCATTTGTCCTGAATAGTTATGAACACATTGACACATGCTATAACTTCACTGGAACAGGATTGTTCTTTTTTGGGGGGGTTGGTTTTTTCGAGACAGGGTTTCTCTGTGTAGCCCTGGCTGTCCTGGAACTCACTCTGTAGACCAGGCTGGCCTGGAACTCAGAAATCTGCCTGCCTCTGCCTCCCAAGTGCTGGGATTAAAGGCGTGCACCACCACCGCCCGGCTGACTGTTCAATTTTTAATAATATTTTATTTTTAAAAATTTCATACAAATGTAAAATAGTGTCTACTACCTATTATTATGCCCCTTTACCTCTACACTGGATACAACAACCTGTTTCTCTTTACCTTCATATTACCTTTTGTCTTCTTCATGTTATTATTATAACTATAACTATTCCCTGAACCCTCTTGATACTGGCCATATGGAAATGACTATAGGAATATGCACTAGAACATGGACACCCTACTAGCAATCACATTCCCCAAGGGGAAAAAAAACTGTCCTTTTCTAGGTGAGTGTTCTGTAGAGTTAGAGTGCTGGTCTTGCAGTATTTTAAAATAATATTTTTACCATCTCATATAACTACTATTGGAAGACAAAGATAGTGTATTATTATATATAAAATGAGCTATCCTATAACTAATAATTATAGTAAATACTTGTGGACTGTAGTATTAAATGTTGAAGATAGTGTGAGTTAGTCTTTCATTCATACATATCATTAATGGGAAAAGATTAATTTCATAGTTATTTCTTCCAGATGCTCTGTGTTCTAGGGCTATAACAATAAAAGTACAAAGTAAAACTAACTAAATGTGTCTTTGCTGGCATAGTCACTATGATACTCCCCATGAAGGGGAACTGAGCAAAATGAGCAATTTGGAAGAAATGGTTGAGCAGAGAAGCTGAAAAGCCTATCTTGACACATGAAACTTGAGTAGCTTGTGTTTCTAAGAGAAATGTCTGGATATATAAAAGACTATGGCAGAAAACGGTCTCTTAAAGGGCAAAGTCTTAAACTTGAGCAGAGTATCTAGAAAGTAACAAGAAAAATACTACATTTCCTTGGCAAACACCTAATTTCACCTGCATTAATTCCTTCAGTGCTATGCCTACTGACTTTACAACAAAAGATTATTTATAATCAACAGCAAACTAGCTTCTAATATCGGTATTCTTTCTTCTTCTATTTAAGGAAACATGTTTATTCATTTTATTTCAAGCTCCTGGCTTTTAGGGTTTTCAAATATTTCTTCCTTTGTATATTTATAAGAAAAATAACTATAAAACTTTTCTGATTTTAAATAATAAGACCTTTTAGATATTTTGATTACTTTATTGCTATGTTAGTAATTTTCATTGTATTTGTCTGTACAGATTGAAAAACAATAAAGATTAGTTACCCAAATGCTTTGAGCCCTATGAAAATGATCCATGGTAATACGTGACAAAATAAATTGAAAATCAGTGAATAGGATTGTAGTCTGAATTTTCTTTACCTGCCACATGATATAAAGTACTGCTATGGCCTGGGAAAGTGGCTAGCAATACCAATGCAAATCTTTGTTTAAAATGTAAAAGTCTCCTTGATTTTATGGCTAAACTATCTACAAAAAATTGATTAATTTCAAAAACCAACTCATCTCTGATTATTGTTGATTACTATATTTTAATGTTTAACTTTCTGAAACATTTGAGGTAATACTTTGAAATATTTTGAATTAAATAATCATAAAGTTGATAGCACATTAATTTATTCAAGAATCCATATATGCATATTCAATGTATACATTAGCCTTATCAATAATTTATGTGTTATATTCACTGACGTGTCATATACCTTTCAATTATATCATTTAAAAAAACAATTACTGATCTTTTAATCAACATAAAAGTCCATATAGCTTCTTCAGTTCAAATAGTTTTCCTGCTACATATTCATCAGTATATCCTTATGATTCGGAAACAATTAGTATCAGCTATGTAGTCTCTACTGCACAGTGAAAAAAAAGCAAACCAAACCAAACAAACAAAAAAACATTGTACCCTTTGCTTACAAAGCAAAAACAAGGGTCCAAGAAGGAATAACAGTTTAATGCTCCTTGTCCATTAGATTTCTCCTGTTTTATCATAAGGCTTCTACTATCCAGGTAATGAACCCCTAAATACAAATGGTAAAACTTCACATGATTAACATGAAGTTTCCAATTCACCTTTATATTGCTCAAACCAGTTTTTTTTTTTTAGTTATTTTTATTTTCTATATTCTATGTTTACATTTCAAAGGCTTTCCCCTTTCCCAGTTCCCACCCACCATAGTTCCCATAGTTCTTCTCCCCCCCAACTATTCCCCAATCATTCCCCCTCCCCCCTCGGTTTCTTTACTAAACTGGATGCAATCTTTACATGCCCAGGGTCCTCTCCTTTCTTCTTCTTGGGAATCATTTGACTTGCTATTTGTGTCTTGAGTATTTAGGGCTTCTGGGCTCATTAATATCCACTTATCAGTGATTGCATTTCATGTGCATTCTTTTGTGATTGGGATAGCTCACTCAGGATGATATTTTCCAGGTCTAACCATTTACCTACAAATTGCATGAATTCATTATTTTTAATTGCTGAGTAGTATTCCATTGTATAAATATACCACATTTTCTGTATCCATTCCTCCTTTGAGGGATATTTGGGCTCCTTCCAATTTCTGGCTATTATAAACAAGGCTGCTATAAACATAGTGGAGCATGTGTCTTTATTGCATGTAGGGGAATCCTCTGGGTATATACCCAGGAGTGGTATGGCAGGGTCCTCTGGAAGTGACATGCCCAATTTTCTGAGGAACCGCCAAACTGATTTCCAGAGTGGTTTTACCATTTTGCAATCCCACCAACAGTGGAGGAGTGTTCCTCTTTCTCCACATCCTCGCCAGCACTTGTTGTCTCTTGAGTTTTTAATCTTAGCCATTCTGACTGGTGTGAGGTGGAATCTCAGGGTTGTTTTGATTTGCATTTCCCTGATGACTAATGATGTTGAACATCTCTTAAGGTGTTTCTCGGTTAATCCACATACACAATCATAGAAATTGTACAATTCGTTTTTCTATAATCATCTTAACCATTATGGGTGTCTCAGGGGGTTTGAGCTAAGTAATACAAACCATATAAGGTTGGAAGCAGAATAAAAGAGGTTTTTTTTAGGTCTTACATCCACCCTAAGGGTGTCTCAAAGATACAGGTACAGGATGAATGAAGCAACTCCATAGTTCAGTGAAATAAGACTGTCTCAGAATCCCAGCTTCATTTCCAATACACAGTGGACCTCTGGTGCTTTAGCAGTCTTTGAGAACCCCATCTTGGAAACTGTAATTAATTTTCAAATGATTGAGTGAGTGTGTTAGGTACTTTCTGTTACTGTGACAATTTCCTTTACCAAGGCAACTTATAAAAAAGTGTTTAATTAAGCTTACGGTTTCAGAGGGAAGGTTAGAAACAATAATGGCAGAACAAAGGCATTGCAAAAAAAAGAAATAACTCAGAGTGCAGAAGACAGAGAGACTGCACTGAAGGTAAGGGAGTCATTTGACCAATATGCCAACTCCCAGAAACACTTTCTCAAACATGGCCATACCTCTGAGTCCTTCCAAAATACCTTCCCACCAACTGGAGTTCAAGGTTTCAAACACCATAAATATATGTGGGGTAATCTTCCATAAACCACCTCTAAGAAATCTGTTTTTACTAAAATACAGTACCTACAAGGAGTTTAGGGAATGATATTCTCTGCCTCTTCTTTTTCCTCCTCTTCCTCTTCCTCCTCATCTTCCTGTTCCTTGTTCCCCCCTCTCTGTACACACACAGACACACACACACACACACACACACACACACACACACACACACACCATGTGTATGACAGTTCTGATTGAGATCACTTGAATAATGTCTGGTTCTCCCACTGGAATTTGGAAGTAGACCAAGCATGTGAACATTTCTTCAAAAGATCAATATGTTTTTACACTAAAGTAGGTATCACAGTTACCAAAAATCTAACACTGGGGATTGGAAGACATCTTAGCTCACAAAAGGAGAATATGGCAGAAAGAACCTTCTGTTCAGTTTTGGGAGATGAACACTAAAGCTTTCATGGGAACTAGGACCTAAATGCATATTTCCTCATTTCATTACACTTATAAAATCTGTCTATAAAAGATAAAGATTACTAAGGTATTCAAGCTGACAATTAAATCCTTTAAAAACTGAGGTCACACTGCAACTAGCCATGACAAACACTGAAATGATACCATTGCTTTTCTACTTTTATGCTTCTCAACAGCATGAAATGATCTGGGACTCTGTCACAAGCATGTGCTATACATGCATATTTTTTATTGGATATATTCTATATTTACAATTCATTTCCCCTTTTCTGGTTCCCCACCCCCAAGGGTCCCACATGCCCTTTTCCCTCCCCCTGCTCCCTCATCCACCCCCTCCCACCTCACTGTTCTTATACTCCCCCACAATGATGCTTTGGTCCATTCTAGCTCCAGTGTCCACTCCTTTCTTCTTGTCAGACCTCACTTGGTATGATTTATGTCTTTGGTGTTCCAAGATTCTAGGCTAATATCCACTTATCAGTGACTGCATACCATGGGTATTCTTTTGATACTGGGTCACCTCACTTAGTATGACATTCTCCAGCTCCATCCATTTCTCTAAGAATTTCATGAATTCATTGTTTCTAATGGCTGAATAGTACTCCATTGAGTATATATACCACATTTTTTGTATCCATTCCTCTGTTGAGGGACATCTGGGTTCTTTCCAGCTTCTGGCTATTATATATAAGGCTGCTATGAACATAGTGGAGCATGTATCCTTATTGCATGCTGGGGAATCTTCTGGGTATATTCCCAGGAGTGGTATCTCTGGGTCCTCTGGAAGTATCACGTCCAGTTTTCTGAGGAACAGCCATACTGATTTCTAGAGTGGTTGTACCAGCTTGCATTCCCACCAGCAGTGGAGGAGTGTTCCTCTTTCTCCACATCCTCGCCAATACCTGATGTCTTCTGAGTTTTTAATCTTAGCCATTCTGACTAGTGTGAGGTGAAACATCAGGGTTGTTTTGATTTGCATTTCCCTAATGACTAATGATGCTGAACATTTTTTAAGGTGTTTCTCAGCCATCCGAATTTCTTCAGGTGAAAAGTCTCTGTTTAGCTCTGTATCCCATTTTTGGATATGGTTATTTGGTTTTCTGGGGTCTAACCTCTTGAGTTCTTTGTATACATTGGATATTAGCCCTCTGTCGGATGTGGGGTTGGTGAAGATCTTTTCCCAATTTGCTGGTTGCCGATTTATCCTTTTGACAGTGTCTTTTGCCTTACAGAAACTTTGTATTTTTATTTATTTATTTATTTATTTATTTATTTAGGTTTTTTCGAGACAGGGTTTCTCTGTGTAGTCCTGGCAGTTCTGGAACTCACTCTGTAGACCAGGCTGGCCTCAAACTCAGAAATCCGCCTGCCTCTGCCTCCCAAGTGCTGGGATTACAGGCGTGCACCACCACGCTCGGCGAAACTTTGTAATTTTATGAGGTCCCATTTGTCTATTCTTGCTCTTAGAGCATAAGCAATTGGTGTTCTATTCAGGAATTTTTCCCCTGAGCCAATGTCCTCAAGGGTCTTCCCCAGTTTCTTTTCTATTAGTTTTAGTGTGTCTGGTTTTATGTGGAGGTCCTTGATCCACTTGGAGTTGAGCTTAGTGCAAGGAGATAAGAGTGGATCAATTCTCATTCTTCTGCATTTTGACCTCCAGTTGAGACAGCACCATCTGTTGAAAAGGCTATCTTTTTTCCACAGAGAAGCTAACAACATTTAATTCTCTAACATTGAAAAGAAAGCATTCATATTAAGTAAAAAAAACCAAATGACTAAACTAAATATATAATATATATGATATCTGATTCAATATTTATTTTCAAGAACTGAATGCTTGAAAGATTACTAAGTATGTCAGTATTTAATATTTGTATAAACTAATAATGATTAAATGGTGGTATGACATCTCATTTGTCTATTTTATGAAAGAAAGTCTAATATTTGACTGTACATTCATTCTATGAGCCATGAGTAAAGACTTTAGTACTGAAAGAATAAAAACAAATATTGAAATGTTGCCCCATAATTCACTCTATGATGGACGATCAGTGCATAGATTTCAGTTGTTGATATCAATGTTTAGCTGTATGATTACTTATAAAATACTATACAAACTTTCTACTAAATTAGAAGAGAAGGCCTTGTTCTTGAAATCATTATAGCAAGGTCAGTGGAGCTATTTGCACTTATTCTTTTGGCGTGTTCATATTTTTATTTATTTATTATTATTATTTAATTTTCTATATTCTTTGTTTATATTCCAAATGCTTTCCCTTTTCCTGGTTCCCCCTCACCTTATGTCCCATAAGTCCTCTTCCCTCCACCCATTCCCCAATAAACCCCTCCCCTTTCTCTGTCCTGGTACTCCCCTATAATCCAGGATCAAGCCTTTTCAGGACCAGGGCCCTCTCTTTCCTCCTTCTTGGGATCCATTTGATATGCTAATTGTGTCTTGAGTATTCAGAGCTTCTAGGCTGATTAATATCCACTTATCAGTGATTGCATTTCATGTGTATTTTTCTGTGATTGGGTTACCTCACTTAGGATGATATTTTCCAGTTCCAACCATTTGCCTAAAAATGTCATGAATTCATTGTTTTTAATTGCTAAGTAGTATTCCATTGTATAAATATGCCACATTTTCTGTATCCATTCCTTCATTGAGAAACATCTGGGTTCTTCATTTTTAAAACTACAGCTCAGCCTGAATAGTCCTTAAGTAATTGCTGAGTAACTATCTTCAAAAACTATTGTGTGTGTGTATGTGTGTGTGTGTATGTGTATACACACACACAATGTCTTAGTGTATTTTTGTGTGTTTATATGTACTTTAGTTAACCAATTTGCTCTTTGATAATTCAATGCATGTTTATTAAGCACAGGGTTTTCACTCAGCCTACTGTCTATATTCTTGCTCTCATCCCTGTCTATAGTCTCCTCTTTCCACCATTCTCTTTCTCATATTAATGTCTAATTTTTGAGACACACTGAGTATAACAAGGCCCTATAAATAATCATGAATTGATACTACCCTTGAGATCCTAGAGGGTTCATCAGTGGTTTCACAACAGAAGGCAATTACTGTTGCTCTCTGAAACTCTATAAAAGCCATTAGTTCCACAGCAAAGTGGACTGCTGGTGAGTACCTCTCTAGTGAAACTCTCTGCAAATGCTGAGTTCAAGTTGGCATTGAGTGTGTCTTGTGTAGAGGATGCCATTTCACAAACCTTTTCTTCATCTTTTGGCTCTTATATTATACTTCCTGTCTTCTCTTCTACAGTGTTCCCAGAGACTTAGATGGGATGGTATAAATGGCTTTTTAGGTCTTTCTTGGCTACTTTTCCATTGTTGTGACAAAATTTTATGACCAAAGCCCCTTATAAAGTAAAAAGTTTACTTGGGCTTGTGATTTCTGGTTCTTATACTCTATAATGTCAGAGTCTATAAGGCATGTTGGCAGACACCTAGAACATTAGCTGAGAATCCACAAATAGGAGACATAGAGTATATTGGGAATGGTGTGAGTCTTTTGAAACCTCAAAGCTTCTACACGGTGACTCACTTCTTTCAGTTGGAGAAGTCCAGACATCCTAACACTTCCCTAACAGGTTTATCAACTGATAACAAAACATCCAAATACCTACAGGTTCCATTCTCATACAAAACTCTGTTTTCCACTCCCTGTCCTCCATGGCCTCATGGACATATCATATAAAAGTGAATTTAATCCAACTTCCAAAGTTTCTTTTACAGTCTAAAAACTATTTTAAAAAATCCAAGTTTCTTCTGGGATTAAATGTAATTCCTTAATTTAACCCCTTGTAAATTTCAAAATGGATTATATACTTCAACCACAATGACACTGAATATGGATTACCCTTCCAGAAGAGAGGAGTCAGGGTATAGTAAGGTAATGATGACCAAATCAGGACTGAATCCCAGCTGAGAAAACTCAGAATTATATAGTTGCATGTCGGGTGTCCAGCACCCTAGATGGCTTTACCCTTCTGGCATTGCTGCCTGCAATGTGCATTGATCAAACATGTTAGTTCAGTAGTCTGCACTAGCAACACAGCTCTTATATCCAGGGGCTCTGAAACCTCTTACACCTTGAGATCCTCTGTGTAATTCAGGCTTCACTTCTGCAGCTTCAAGCAATGTCTTTGTGGGTACTCCACATCATTGGCCTCAACTGTTTTGTGTATTTTTACAACCTCTTTACCACTTATCCTTCAAGGCTCTGAGGTCGGAACCATGCAGACAGCAAAGGCCAGTTTGATTGCCCACTTGAGATGATGCCCGTCCTCCTGCATCACACTTACAGCAGCTTTAATTTGCAATTGAAATTTAAGAATTGAAAATTCTTTAGGTCTTTTCATTTCTCAAGTTGGAAGCTTACTTGGGTGGCATCTTGCTCTGAGAGTAGCCCTCCTATTACTTGATTTGAGATCAGGCCTCTGCTTTTACTCCACTTATTTCTTGAAACTCAAGTTCTGGCTCCAACATTATATTTCATGGTATTATTATTCTCTTCAAATTGTACATTTTGAATTTTATGTTTCATTATTGACCTGCATTAGAGTGAATACTAATAACCCTACAAAATAGTTACTTTAAGGCTCTTGAAGTCTTGTCTACCATCAAAATTAGTCCATACCTTTTCGATTTAGCCTTAGGAAAAATCTTAGTAGATGTCAGAAGGCAGCCACATTCTTTCCCAAAATATTATAAGCAAGGTTTCTAACATACTTGCTAACATTATTTCCCTCTGAAGCTTCTTAAGCTGGGTCTCAGCAGCCCACATTACTCTCAGAACTACTGTCTTCCAAGCACCTACTAAATGACCCACGATTCTTTTTTTTAAATTTTATTTTCTATATTCTTTGTTTACATTCCAAAGGCTTTCACCTTTTCTAGTTCCCCCCACCATACATCCCATAAGTCCTCTCCCCCCAACTATTCCCCAATCACCCCCCCCCACCATTTCTCTGTTCTGGATCTACAAAACTGGATCCAATCTTTTCAGGCCCAGGGTCCTCTCCTTTCTTCTTCTTGGGAATCATTTGACTTGCTAATTGTGTCTTGAGTATTTAGGATTTCTGGGCTCCTTAATATCTACTTATCAGTGATTGCAGGATCCATGATCCTGCAGAATGCAGAAGATCCTATGTTTCTTTTGTGTAACTGAAGCAGGAATGCCCTGAGATCAGGTAGGAGAGATTATTGTCCATTTGTTTTTATGAATCTCTAGGGTTCTACCTTTTATATCCTGTGTACACAATTTTGTCTGCTATTTACCATCTGCATACTCATGGATTTATACCTCATAATGTCATTATATTTTCTGTGGATATTCTCAGAAGTTTAGCTATATGTAGCATCAGGAAACAGCTGGTCAAAATGTGATCAACCCTTGAGTTAATCCCCGAAGTGCCACTAGGCAGCTGTGTAAATTCAGGCAAGTTATTTAATCTCTCTGGACCTTAGAGACTTTATAAGCAAAATGAAAATTTTTGCATGAGCTAATAGGATGAATATTCCTACATTCAATGACTCTGCATGAAGTCTTTTAATGTTTAAATTCAATTGTATCTGCAAATAGAAAAATCTTGGTCTAATGAAAATTTAAAACACAAATAATCTAAAAATAAATATCCAGTGCTTCCATACACCTTCACTAAGAAGATATATATATATATATATATATATATATATATATATATATATATATATAGACTGGAGAAAAGGCTTAGTAGTTAGGAGTGTCTGTTCCACATGATACTGAAGTTCTGTTTTAGCACCTACCTCAAGAGGGTCACTACTACCTGTAATATTAGATGCAAGGGATCTGTCATGCTTTCCTCTTAAAAAAAATAAAGAACAAGGAAAGGCATGCAAGGGAAGCATTAACAGGGATAAAAGTAGACAAATAATGCATTTTTTAAACAAAAGAAACCCAGACAGAAATTAAAACAATTACGTGGTAGGTTGTGAAGGAAAGCATCAGCTAGACACTTGAAAGTATAATCAACAATGTGGAAGAAGAGAGAACATAATGAAGATAGAATAGAGGAAAAAAAACAAAAATAGAGGGTATAAGCTAACACTCAGAGTTCAATATGATTATTAAGTGCATAGAATTTGAAGATCTATACAAAATATAATAGCTTTCTAGCAAAACCCAAGAATCAATTAAAGCATAGGGAGGTTAAAAGTAGACAAATGTGTATGAGACTGGAAATTTGACCAAAGGTCAGTTGGTGTAGATGATGAATTCCTTTGAAAAATTAAGATAGATTTATGTCATTTGCAGAATACAGGAACGCAGTAAACATTGGATATGACTTATGCTACCTATTAGTTGCACCATGCCTTACAATTAAATGTTGGGGAAGTGACTGAGAAGGGGGTATAAAGTGAACCAACGTATTTTTAATAAGCAAGAAAAGAGACTATGTTAGCATCGAAATAAAGGTCAATAAATCTGAAAACGGAAACAAAACAAAAAGAAAGCGAAAAACAATTATGCACAGTGTCAGTGGACGTAGGACAAGTAAAATCTGCTTCATTGAAAAAATCTACAAACGTTTATAACTTCAGATAATGTATTAAAGCTTCAAAGGAGGAAAATAAAATAGTAAAGCAAACTGATGGTCTCACATAGTTTGCCAGAATTCCTTAGTGGAGCTAGACTGGTTCCACAGGTAAGAGCCGGCACTGATCCTGTGGACAATTCACGTTCGCTCCGAACACCTGCATCGGGAGTGTCACCACTGTCTGTACATCCATCCCCAGGAGATCAGACTCCCTCTCCCACTCTCTTCTTCCCTCTGTGGGCATGCTCACACATAAACACATACTTTATGCACGTTGACACACACATATAGAAGGTAAAATAAATTCTAAAAAAAGTTTAGTCCAAAGGTCCCATATCCTGAAATTCTATCTTAGCATTCCAACAGGTTTTAACAGTAAAAAGCTTATCTGATAATTGTAGGCATTGTATAGTTGTTTTTAGAAGATGGTCCATTACCCCAATGTCCAAGTCCATATCACTTAATTCTAGTGATTCAAAAAGGAAGGACCAATAAAATAAAAATCCTGAGAATTTTGGTAAAAATAAAAACATGTGTCTTTACAATATGAATATATAAGTATGAACTATTTTCTTTGTTTAGCCATAGCAACAACAATATTTCTTCATCTTTTTTCCTATTTATCTCATTTTATCTGTTATTTTAACCTCATCTTTTTTCTTTAACATGTCTTTAATCTTATATTTATTTGTTCAGATCAAACCTGTGTAACTTTCTCTATAGCAGCTTGTTTGTGCCCTTGAGCTCATCACTTTATTCCATGAGGTAATACTTTCCTAATATAAGTATTCAGCTATTGACTGTTAGCCCTGTGTGGAGTCAAACTTCTCAATGTGCTTTATGGTTTCATTTACCCCCTGGAGACTTGAACACTACTACACCCCATTTAGTTACTTGGTAAATGTATGCTTAATGAATGAACAATCATTTATTACGCCTTCATATGTGACTATCACACTCTGGCTCATCCTATAATTAAGAAAGGCTGTGTGGTCAACCTCTTTGGCATCACTCAACTAGAAACATGGTATTATCACAGCAAGCAAGGCTGCAAAGAAAAAATTAAGAGTCTATTTTACATTACATATTAAATTATAGCCTGCTGATTTAAATGTGTTTCTTAAATGAGAAGACATACGGTAGAATATATCCTGAAAGAGCCTTACACTGAATGACTCCATAAGCCCTCTTAGGAATGACAACCTAGGAATCATTACACTACACCACCACCACTGGGAAGAACAAACCCTAACCATCTGTCTCTACAAGGGTC
Source organism: Apodemus agrarius (assembly GCA_964023405.1). NCBI lineage: Eukaryota > Metazoa > Chordata > Mammalia > Rodentia > Muridae > Apodemus > Apodemus agrarius. The sequence goes on from OZ030018.1 coordinate 38,714,955, forward strand.
ACTGAAAAGCCCCAAACTTGGCATTCTTTAGAGTCAAAATGTATACCAGTGTCAGGGGTTGATTAGAAAAATGCAGAACTATGCTTGTGCCTTTTAGAAGATAATTTTGCACATTAGAAGTCAAAGTCTTAGTAACAATAACATTTTTGTCCTTTCTCAAGTATAAGCCATGCTGGATAAAGAATTCTGTATATTAAAGAGGTGAGTTGGCTGAAGGAGGAGCTTATTCTGGGATGTTCTTTTAATGAGAAAGCTTTTGAGAAACATAGTTCCCAATTGGGAACGAATTTGCCTGACAGTGCAGCAAGATGCACAGTTTTGATAGCAATTTTTATGCAGCCATATGCAATACTGGTTGTCTATACAGAGAACTCTCTCTGAGTTCTCAGCAAATTTTGGTCAAGCCCTTAAGATTTAACTTCGGGGTACACAACTATAAAACGTTTTTTCCCATTGATCTGAGCTGTTGAATTCTTAACTGTAGCTTATTTTCACTTTGATTTTGAAATCCATAAATGTCAGTCATCACATTTAGGAACTAAAAATCATTGGCACAGGAATAGAAATGAAGAGTGATAAACCATGCCTGTCAGTGGCTACTGCCTCGGCCAGATGCAAACAACACAACCAGTCTCTAATAGTCTTGCATGTCTAATTTCAAATTAAGTGTGACAACTTAAGCAGGAAGTTAATTACTACCCTGAGAGAAATAGTCTGATGTTGATTGGAAAGGGCATCATAAAGCTGTGTCTTACCTTAACAGAATGCCCAAAGGAAATATTAGAAAATAGAGATGTACAAATAAATATTAGTTTATGTGAAAAGGTGGGGTAGAAGCAGATATCACATTTGGCTTAATGAGTCCAGGTGTGTGAACTTCTTCCATGAATACTTTGTTATACAAAATCAAAGACAACAATAAGTAGAATCACATGCTCCATGGTTTCCACATGAAGGATAAGGTAGTGGATGGTTTATAACCATAGCTCAACCCATATTGACTAGATATTAGAATCCTATCAACTCTTTTCATGAGAGAGGAGTTTGAAGGAAGAATAGTACTTTAAATAAAAATGACCTTAAAAACCTAGAGACGTTGTAAATTATAAAGGCAATTAAATAAATTTCACATATTTTCTGTACCTATAATCTATGATTCACAATGGCTTCAGACATTAAATAGACATTGGCTTTTTAAATTGAGTTCTCACCTGCCTTAATGTTTTTTAATGGCAATTAGGAAAATATTTCAGAAGAGACCTGGACTTCTGAGTTTCGGTGAAGGTTAGGACGGGTGCAACTGTGTGCTGGCATCAGACTACATTCTGAACCCTGTTGCATACAATGCAATATTACTTTGGCATTTTCCTGGTATGGGATCTGAAACAGCATAAGAGAAATTGATATCAACATCACGATAAATTATGGGCAAATCAGAATTTATAACTAATTTATTCCCAAGTGATGATTTATTAACCCTTAAGACATTCCTTTGAAACAGTACCAGTGAGTCACAATTCTTAACTATAAGGAAATTAGTCAATCATAAATTATTAACATCCATCCTATTGCTATACTTACTATTGAACACGAGAAATGCTCTTTGTTAAAATTAAAAAGTATAGATTATTGGTATACACAGGGAATTGATCCCCTAACACATCCAAAACTGAAACTAGAATTGAAAGATTAAGACAGATTTTATCAGACTCCAGAAGATGACAAGTCACTATCCTGCACTGTTTCTACAATACAGAGGCTTTTGAGCTATCTTTTGTATATTTTTTTTCATTTTTTTATTGGATCTTATTCCATCATCCTTCCCCCTGCTTCTATGAGGGTGTTCCCCCACCCACACACCAACTCACAACTTAACACCCTAACATTCTTCTATGTTGGGTCATCAAGCCTCTGTAGGACCAAGGAGCTCCCCTCCCAATGATGTCAAATCAGGCCATCCTCTGCTACATATCCAGATGGAGCCCGGGGTACCCCCATGTGTTCTCTTTGGTTGGTGGTTTATTCCCTGGGAACTCTAAGGGTCTCGTTGGTTGACATTGTTGTTCTTCCTATGGGGTCACAATCCCCTTCAGCTCCTTCAGTCCTTCCCCTAACTCCTCCGTTGGGACCCCTGTGCTCACTCTAATGTCTGTCTGCATTCATCCACATCGGTATTAGTCAGGCTCTTGCAGAGTCTCTCAGAGGACATATATATCAGGCTCCTGTCAGCAAGCACTTCTTGACATCAGCCATAGTATCTGGTTTTTGTGCCTTCAGATGGGATGGATCCCTAGGTGAGGCGGTCTCTGGATGGCCTTTCCTTCAGTCTCTGCCCCACTCTTTCTCCCTGCAGTTCCTTTTGTCAGGATGTGTTCTGGATTTTCTAATTCAATGGCTAAGCATGTCTATGATTTATAATGAATGCGCACACATACACACACAAATATATATATATACACGTATATATACATACATATATGTATGTATATATACGTGTATATATATCATTCAAATGTATATATGTATGTATATATACGTGTATATATATAATTCAAATGCCTTTTCACACTTTGAGGCATTATTTATAAACTGCTGTGTATAGTCAAGTTTATATAACATAACAAAAATGCATAGAACCAGTATTTTATTAAATATATATTTTTTTAGATCAGAGATCTAGTGATGTAATTGGACGACTACATCTAGTCACCCCATGCTACTCACAACAGTGCATTTAGCATCTCACAGTGGGTACACACCCAAGAGTGCTGAACAAATTGTGTGGAAGACAGCGCATGGCAGAGAAGAAGCTGAGAGAGACCAGGCTTAGTCTTTTATAACAGCTCACTCTTGTGGAAGCAAAGCCAATCCTGAGAGACCTAATCTGTTCAGAGACACCAGCGGTATTCCTGTCATTAAATCTGCCGTGACTTGCCCTCAGGTTCCACCTCTTTCTGATCCCACCATCTTTCTCTACAGTGTCACCAGGGAACCAACCACAGCAGCGAACATAAGTGCACAATAAGCAGGTTGAAAGATGTACTTCTGAGAAAAACAAAAGGTATTTTCAAGAAGTCTCCAAGGATGCTCTCATAGAAAACCTAAATAATTTCCACTTTGTAACTACAAATAAAGCAAACTTATGAATTCTCAATGCCTGATATATAGTGACTAGCCCCTAGATGAAATTCACAATTTTGTTAAATAAAAATATAATTAAATAAGTGTTAGACTTTTAAACTAAATTTTCTTTTTGATTTCCCTTTATCTAATTTTATTTATTGATTCATTTTAGTAAAATGCTTTCTTATTAAATAACAGTTTTCAACTTGTAAGTCACAACCCCTTTGGACATTGAACAAATCTTCCACAGAGCTTGCATATCAGAAATCCTGAATATCAGATATTTATACTACTGTTCATAACAGTGGCAAAATTACAGTTATTAAGTAACAGTGGAAATTATTTTATGGATAGGGTTACCACGACTTAAGGAAATGTATCAAATGGTCACAGAATTAGGAATGCTGAGAACCACTGAATTAGAGGAGGGAACCATGGGTCCAGTTTCATATGTAGCAGAGGATAGCCTTTTCAGACATCAATGAGAGGAGATGCCATTGGTCCTGTGAAGGCTCGATGCCCCAGTGTAGGGGAATGCCAGGTCAGGAAAGTGTGTGGGGGTGTGGGGGCAGTTTGTAAGCAGGGGGGATGGGAAATGGGATGGGGGTTTTCGAAGGAGTAAGGAGTAAAGGGGATAACATTTGAAATGTAAATAAAGCAAATATCTAATAAAATTTTTTTAAAAAGACAAAAAACGACTTGCAAATAAATTCATTTTCAGAAGAACCTGTTCAAATTACATGAAGACATAAAGTATATTGTTAAACTCAGAAATCAGTTTCAGTAAAATATTTTTAAATATTGAAATTACTAAAATTTAAAGAGCTAGGGTGACCAGATGTCCTAGTGGCTAAAGACACTTGCTGCCAAGTCTAATGACCTGAGTTCAATTCCAAAAACTTTCATAACAGGAGAAACCCAACTCCCACTAACTGGCTTTTAACCTCTACATAGGCACTATGGCATGTATGCAAACATATACAGACACAAAACAAATTCACACATTAAATAAATAGGCAAAATGACCCATTAAAATGTAGATCGAACAATTTAAGCTATAGAATATTACTTGCTAGATTTCTATGTCATACAATCTTGTGGTATAACTATAGCACACAAACTGTACAGGACAAAAATGGGCCAAGTGTGGCCACACAGGTTTGTAATCCCACTTGGGAGGTAGAAGCAGAAGGATGCTGAATTTGAAGACAGCCTGTAAGCCATAGAAAGATTCTCTCTAAAATAAATAAAATGCAAAGAAAGGGAGTCTAGTATGTTTTGTTAGACAGAGGAGGCAAATGTAATAGATGAACAGGTATATAGCTCTGGTTCCTTAATTCTCTTTCAGAAACTCAGATGATATTGGAACATTATTGTCTGTATTATGTGCAGAAGAACCCTTATCCTTATCTGTCATAAATGTGACAGCTTCATTATTAGAAATAAAAGGGAGATGATGCCACATAGGAAGATTCTAAATCTCTTGGCATGCCCTTATGGAATCTGTCTTCTTTTAAGAAACACACACACACACACACACACACACACACACACATTTTGATGTGTTTGGACCGTGCATTCCAAATGTGACAGTTCAGAGTGTTCTTGTGACATGAAATAGCACTAAACAGTGCACAAATGGATGTAAATGTCTGGGTTCTTGTTTTCTTTTGCTTTGCTTCAGAATCAGTCGTTTTGAAATACATAGCTAGTAATATTTTTATTTTTTGCTTAAAACACAGAATCTTATTTCCCTCTCCATATACAGCCCATATATGAGTAATCCCAGCAGGAATGAGAAACTCCTTAATTTACTTTTATGTTTTTGTTTTTCATTTTTTTAATTTTTTGTATGCATTTTCTTTTTTTACCCATTTTCTTTTTTATTAATCATTCTGTTCATTTACATCTCAAATGATATCCAATTTCCCAGTTATCTTTCCACAAGCTCCCCCCATCCCACAACCTTCCTCTCCTACATCCCCTTTGCCTCTATGAACGTGCTCCCCCCCCTTACTAATCCTCTCCTGCACTGCTCCTCCTGAATCCTCTAACACTAGGGCATCAAACCTCCACAGGACCAAGGGCCTCCCCTCCCATTGATGTCAAAAAGGCCATTCTCTGCCACCTATGTCCCTGGAGTCCTAGAGCCCGCCCTGTACACTCCTTAGTTGGTGATCTAGTCCCTGGGTGCACTGAGTGGTCCGGGTAGCTGATCTAGTTCTTCCTATGGGATTGTCATCCCCCTCAGCTTTCCACTGGAAGAAAAGAAGAAGGATATCTTCTACCTGGATCTGCATACTGTATCCCGTGTATGTAATTGGTTGTTCCTTAGCTGCTGCCTCTCAATAACTCCTAAAAGAACATCAGACTTGAAGCTGGCCAGATGGGGAATGAACAACCATCTATGCTAACTACAAGAGGGAAATCTGGCAAGGAGCTTATTCTGCCTAAAATTCATTTTTGCATCAAAAAAATGGGGGACAGAAGGAAAAATCTTTAAAGCAGTGGTTTTCAACCTTCCTTATGTTGTGGCACTTGAATACACTTCCTCATGTTGTGACCCCCCCAACCACAGAATTACTTTTCTTAACTGTAATTCTGGCAGGGTTATAAATCATAATGTAAATATCTGATATTGCAGGTTATGTGATATGTGAACCCCAAAGAGTTCATGACCCATAGGTTGAGAAACCCTCCTCTAAAAGCTTATGTAAGGACAAATTACAGTGGACAATTACAGAATGACAACTAGTAATTTTATTTTAAAAACAAATTAAATGAAGACCAAAAATGTATAGTTAAGATATTTAACCTTCATTGAATGGTTAAATAATTGTTAATATTATTTAGCTAAGGTATAAGCAAAGAACTATGTACTTTTGCAGAAATACACACATATATGTATATTTTAATATGAATTAAGGAAATGAGTTACAAGTCTAGATATGTCACTATAATATAGAGAAGAGTGATGTACCAATTTGAACCATCAAAGTAAAAAGACTAAAGATTCACTACATATTATTTTGCTTAACTTTGTTTTGCTAAGCAACATAAATTCCTGAAAAATTAGTTTAGTGCGTGCTCAAAAGTACAGAACAAATATAATTAAACAAGAAAAGTGACAATTATGGATTTGACTTTCATACTTTTAATGATAAGCCCAGAAAGAAGCAATTCACCAGAGATACCCATGTAATGATTTAGATAAAGTCACTGAGGCATGCACTCAATTTATATTATACTCCCCACACAAAATAAATAGGAATAAAGAGTTGATGCTTTAAAGTGCAACCAGAGATAGACCTGGAGTCAATACTTTATAATCACAGCAATGTGTTATTTTAAAGTAGAGATATGAGTTTAACCCATTTCAATATGAAAATCAATCAAGTACATTTGTGTTTGTATTTTTTCTGTTAATATAAGCTTCTAAACTTGTAAACATTAGAATGATTTTTAAAAGTAATTAAGTAACAATATCACAGTTTAATTTTAACAAATGCATGTTTACCTACTTACTTTATTATTTTTTATGGAAACTGTATTCTTAGAAAAGTTCTTGATTTTTTTATGAACAAAGATAAATTGGTTCTTTGTGGATGGACATACTTTCATTCACCAAAATAAAGAAATACAGTCCAATTTAATATCTGCTTATATAATGCCTGTCCAAATCCAACCTCTTACAGTAATGGCCTTTGAGCAGTACAAAGAAAGAAAGGAAATAAAACAAAAGAATTATTCACCTATTAGAGTACATTATATACAATTTAATCCACATACAAAAATGTTGATTGAAAAAAACCAAATAAATGAATGCGAATATTTATATAAATAACACGTTTGCTTCTTATTTGAAAGTTGAGTTAACCTAATTTGCCCTCAGAAGTTTTGTGCTTGTTTTCCTCCCGTGTGGAAATAATTGTAAGAAGATAAAAATCTTTTAGACTAAAAGGCATTAAGCAATCTGAGACAGCAAGAGAAGGTTAAATTGGGAGAATTCAAGACCCAATTAAGATTTAGAGAAGTCTTCTCCCATTCTTAATTAGAACAAACATCCCTGCTTGCTGCCTTTGTTTTCTAAGCAATAAAGCATTCTCAGGGAATCATGCCTAAAGTTTCAGAAGGTGCAGATGAGTAATTAATTCTAGCGGTCAGCTATGAGATTGACTAAGACAATTGGAGAACCATCCAAAGACTCATGCAATAAAGAGCTTCTCTTTTTCGTATAAGGAGTACAAATATCATTCCACGATAGTGATCTGGCATGAGTGCAGAGTGCTTCTGTGTCTCTGCTTCATCAGGCACAGTGCTCTCCCCCTTTCTCAAGATTGTACAGCTGCCCCTCCATTTCCAAGGCTGAGGAAACAAAGATCGATAAAACGTCAGCAACGCCCATGCCTGCCTATTTTGATCCTAAGCTTTTAACAAAAAACAAACTATGATCCATAAGCATGGACTTCATTAGTCAGTCTTTGGTGCCATCATCTCTAACTCAAAGCAGAAAGAAAAGAACACGGATGCCCTTTTTCCTAACCACAGAGAACATCCACGGTGAACCCCAGAAAGTGGGTGTTGAGTTAGCTGGCTTATAGTGTCCTCCCCAGGAATCTTTAGCAAATCTGTCCACTGAACTACTTAAAAGAGAGACTCAGAGGAAAAGTATCAACAATGATAATTATATGAGTGATAAATCAGTATGTGTGCTGAAATTCTACTTTTTTTGAAGAAAGTGTTTGGCAGGCTAAAGAGTTGTTATTTTGAGGATATGATCACCACACTACACACTCTCACACACACATGCACAAGCATATACAACTACATGCACATAATTTTATATATGTGTCTCTGAATATATATATACATACATATAAACATATATATATATATATACATATATGTGTGTGTGTGTGTGTGTGTGTGTGTGTTTGTGTGTGTGTTTTGTGCTTAAACATTGCCATTATATTATCTGTAATTTTCTAGGAAGATGATACTGGATATACTAGTAAGCTCTTCATATTTGAAATAGTAAACAATTTTGTATTGCAGAATGTTGAACATATATCAAACCATTCTCCATGATGGTATGTCATGAAATAGTGTGAATATACAGTAGTACAAGGTCTGATGTCCTGAATCCAAAAGATTTAATCTAGTTCTACACATCCTCATACTTTTAATGTACAATGCACAGCTGAGTTAATCATACTTATATCGTATTTTATTACTCATAGGTATGTGTGCATGTTCAAACATGCATGTGCACATGCATGTCGATGAGTTCAAAGGAAAACTTAAGGAATTTGGTTCTCACATTGTACCAGTGTATTCCGGGAATAGAACTCACCTATTTGTTTGGTAGCAGGTACCTTTGCTGGCCCATCTATCCATCCCAGATTTAAATTTTGATTAACAAATATGGGTTAAAATATAAGAAGCAACTTTCAATTTCATAAGGACAATATTTAGCAATTTAAACATATCGCACATGTTTTGACATGAAAAGCTGAACTAATCCCATGTCCCTCCAACTGGACAACCACATCACTTTTACTGTATGCTTGTCTAAGACTGTCTGTCTTCTTCCCCTTGTAATGATACTTCAAGTAGGTGGCATGGGCTTAAAGCTTCCTGATATACATAAATAGATGCATATGTGTTATATAGACATACAAATGTCTGGGTGTTGAGGGGGAGAAGTTTTATGGGACATATGGTGAGGGGGGAACTGGGAAAGGGGAAAACCTTTAGAATGTAAACAAAGAATATAGAATAAATAATAAAAAAATAAAAATTAAAAAAATTAAAATTAAAAAAATAACCTGCCCCCCAAAAAACCACTCAATAGTTTTAGAAAAACATTTAGACAAGTTTATTTGATCTGAAATTACTAGCAGAATATGATGGCATAATTATTTAATCAAAAAACCCAGAAGGCAGGTAGATCTCTGAGTCCAAGGCTAGCCTAATCTATCTACATCGCAAATTATAAGCCAAACAGGTCTAAATAATTGGATATTGTCTTTTAAAAGAAGCAAGATTTAAAAATCTTAAGCCACCTTGCCTTTAAAATCGCAAAAAAGAAAATAATAAATCTAAACAGCCCAATTTTACAAGGAATATCTTGCAACAATATGGAAATGGAATTTTTTCTATATACATAATCTTTAAATACCTATGAATGAGAATGCAACATATTAAATATCAAGATGTGAATAGATCAACACACACACACACACACACACACACACACATGAAATGAAGACATTATAGCTCCTTAAATATTTTACAAAAAGTATTTTCATAAGTAAAGAGGGAAAAGAAAAAAATTAGAAATAAGTTTTCACTTTTCTAATTAGAAATTATTTCAAAATACTTACTATTTGATATAGGCAGAGATTGCAAGATAAAACTCAGACATTGTGGATAGAAAGTACATATTTAAATTACTACAAACTTGTTTCTGACATGTATGAAACTACTTTATATGTCCAGGTCCTTTAATACTTTAATACTAATAAAAATCACAAAAACAGGAAAATGAATTAAAATGTGAATATTTAGCAGAAAGACACATGGTTTTATCTGGTATTACTATAATAATAATAATTATATTCCTATTAAAATTTTAAAGGAATGACGAATTTCATATTTCAATAATGGAACTCTGTTTAAACATCAGCAACTATGAAAGACCATTCTGTCCTTAGGAAACATGTGGTTATCGAAAGACTAATATAATAGTTGAATTATAATATTACTCTTTTGAGTAGCTTTCATGATTCTCGTAACTTCTCTATATTTTCTTAAAACTTAGTGGTTATTTTTGTGCTAATCAGGACAACAAAAATTTTGCCTTAAGTAACTACCAAATGGACATGTCCAGGCATCACATAGAGCCCCAGGGACCTTGGAGCCCTCTGCTGTCCATCATGGGTCCTTGCCATAATTCCAAATCCAAGCAAGCCACTTATCAGAATAAATGTCCACCTTCACACATGGCAGATGTCTGCTGAACTCTTAAGCTACTTTCCTGTTTTGTCTTCTCTCCCTTTATTATATCCTTTGCACTTTCTTGGCTTTCTCTGCATGTGTTAATTGTCCAGGCATCCCTTTTCATCTTCAGTACTAAATGTTTCTCTGCTTTGAACAATTTCTGTACATATTTAAAATGCTAAAAGGCACAGGAATTGCCTGGCATATTTGCTAATTGCTCGGGTCTTGTGTGAATGAAATTCCTCACTGAACTTCATCTCCATTACCAAATCTCTCCTGCAATGTCCCCCACTCCTTACCCCTGCCTCTGCAACCCATCAGACTGACTTGAGTACCAGGGAGGCAAACACCAGCTTCTGATCTCTAGCTTCTGAACTCAACGGAGACTATTCAGATCACCAATGCTTATAGAAGCTTTCTAATATCTCTTGCTTTATTTTTCCCACTTACTTCCTGACTCTTTTCTTGCCCTTTTCCCATTTGTCAACATTTCCAGACCTTGTCACTTCTTGACAATAGCTCTAAGTATCTCTTCCTTACCGCACAATACACAACTACCATAAGAGTTGGAAGTTCATCATTTTCTTCCACCAAAGTCCAAGATGGCTAAGGGAAGGAAACACTGTTCTTAGTGTCATTGTATTTTTCCATCCCTGGTGGATGAATCAAAGTGAGAAACACTGGTATTCATCCATGCCATTGAAGTAGTGCAAGTCACTGAAGTACAGAGACAAGCTCAGAAGTCATTGTCATAAAGTAGTTTTAAATAACTTCTGTTAAAGTGTTTTTTAAAGTATATGGGTTGCTTGATAGGATGCTAATTTCAGAATTGAAGCATAACATAAAGAAAGAATGCATTTTAAATTTTTCCATAGATTGAGTTTTGGTATTCTAGGCATTGTCAATAAATACCTACTAATCAGAAAGGGAAAATAATGATAAAATTTTAGAGTATAAATGTCTAGATTTACTTCGAAAAGAAAGCTAAAGAGGCTGTCAACATAATTTCTAAATTAGTGTGAGAGTTTTGCCAACTACCTCTATTTGTAGTGACAATGTTACAAATGCTGACACAGTGACAACTCCCCAAGTTGCAGATACTCTAAGAGCCTCAGTGTATGATGGTAAAGAATGTCCTTCAGGGTATTACTTTTATCATTTTGTACTTGCAGGCTAAGAAATCTTTTAATCCTCCTAAAAGACTTTCTATTTTAAACTCGTGTTATCAATCTTGCCACACACACAAAAAAAATATCAAGAATATACACATAATCCTGGCTCAATGTATAGCATATTTCTGCCTCTGTGATTTTTCTCTGTTCCCGAAGATATACTTCCTGCTATGAAGCATATAAAACTTGCCTTAGACAACACAAGACATGAGAGACTTCTATTCTTTGGACAGATGTACATTCTAATCTTTATAGCTGAATTAAAATATTTGACTACAAATAAAACTAATCAGAAATACACCAGAATTTTTCATTTATTCTATTTTCCTCACACCTAAAGTAATGAAAAGCATGGCCCCATGTAGAACGTTTGTGTAAGAATCTACAACATAGTAACAATGAAAGATATCTCCAGAGAAAATGCAGAGTGCTTTCACCTCTTTTTACATTACTTCTCTCATAAACACAACGTACAACATCGTATGCAACAACATTATAAGAATGGTCCAAATAAATCACATCATTCTCTGAATTTCCAGAGTCCCCAATGGCTGAAGGTTTAATTTGCCCAATCCTTATTGATGTCAGAATATAGACACCATCAAGGATTCAGAAACACAGAGCCTTTCTCAAACACATCTTTGTGAATCCAGGCACCTATTAGTCTCCTAATAAAAATTAATTAATAATAATGGCAGAAATGTGAGTGATCAATGACTCTTTTGACCAATACAATTTATGGCAAACTGAGATTTCTCAAAGAGATGGAAAAACTAGTATGAATAGAAATGTTAATCTAAATGTTAATTTGGAGTGTCCCAAGCAAGCTGAAGCAGTACTACTGTGAAAGGCATCAATGACCTTTTGCTCCTCAACATAAAAATACGTATATCGAATAAAGAACAATTTACTGATTCTTTTATATTCCTTCACTTTAATAAATTCAAGACTCTCTCTCTCTCTCTCTCTCTCTCTCTCTCTCTCTCTCTCTCTCTCTCTGTGTGTGTGTGTGTGTGTGTGTGTGTGTGTGTGTGTGTGTACTGTGTGTGTGTGTTATTGTGCATTTGGCATTTGCACTTGCTAGTGAGGGTGTGTGTTCATGTGTATGGGTATGACTACTGACCAAAGGTAAACATTGGTATAAAATCACTGTCTACCCTATTTATGAGACAGGGTGTCTTAATGACTTTGAAACTGATTTATTGGCCTGATTTAGCTGGCCAATGAGCTTCAAGCAGCTGCCTGTATATCTAAGCCCCACCTCCCCTAGCCTATGCTATAGAATATAGTCTGCATTCTCTATGTTCTATGCTATATATGCAGAAAAATTTACCCTATTACTCATACATTTGTAGCTAATAACTTATTTTCTCCCTATTAACTACCACTGGATTTAATAACTATGTGTAGTAATGTAGTAATCTCTGTCTTTAGAACTTTCTCTTTATACATCTTCATTGACAGAGTCATGCAGTGCCTTCTTTAAGCATTTGTATTATATTTAATTTGGCACAATGATGCATAAATTCTTCTATACCATAATGGATGGCAGAACCTCTTTTTTCAAGGCTATATGAGATTACTTTGGGTAAATGTCTATAATATTGTCTTCTATAACTTTTTAAAGATGCTTCTGTTATTTGCATATCTTAATTTTAATAACCACTTCTTAATATTTATTAACAACACCTTTCACTTCTCTTATTTTGATTTCCATAAGTTTCTTTAGGATAGAGTAAGGATTAAAATCATTGTTTTGATAAAGTCACAGCACGTTTCCTATATTGTGTAAACTATCTTAGCTGCTTCTACAAAAGAATGACAATATTTGAAATTTAGTAATTATAGGTTGTAAAAAGAACAAATATTTTTCCAAGACAAAGAGGTGATAATTTCGTGAATGGCTTATTTTAAACAAGCAACTCTTTAATTTCCACAGAAAGGGCTTCTGAAAATGAGTATTAAAGTTTATAAAGCTAACAAAACCCTTATAAGTTAATAAAAGAATTTCCTAGGGGCTATAATTACTATAAAATATTGAGCTGCTTTTCTACTGACACTTATTCCCTTGAGCTCAGTCAAATATTGACAGGGAGGTGAGTAATCTTTACAGATTACCAGAAACAAATGGACCCAGTGATTGGTACCAGTGCATTCTCAGGACTATTAAATGTTTATTCACAGATGAGGCTCCTCCATGTTTACAGTAGTTTATCATTTTAGCCCTGTGGATAGGTCAATGGCAGATGGGTTCTAAATTTTCAGAGAGAGAATTCTAGTTAGTGAGGTATGATGAATAAATCTGTATGTATTTTAAAAAGAGAGAGAGGTATTGTTACAGCCACAGACTAAATATCCATGCAAGATGAGGAGAAGGAAAAGGGTGTGGAAGTATGGGAGTCATGGTACCTCCTAAAGCTTTGTATTTATATATGCTCAAGGCCTGATTATATCATACTCACAGTGTATACAAATGTGATTCAAACAGTTGGGCAAGTTTCTAAGACCTCACACTGTGCTTTAGTATATTTTGTGGCTTTATTTGATAAACTCCTACAGAGGGACCTCTTAATTTTTGATATCAACCACAGGCCATAAGGTGGTTTACAATTATATTTTGGCAACCAGAGATTCACTGACTCGATACAAACCCAATCACATATTTCTCATACTTTCCACGAAAGATGTTTATTACATTACATGAGATACCGACTACCTACCAACTATCATTCACTTCATTCTCTAAATCTCCATCTCAATGATCATATCAGACACCCATTATCCTGTTATTATATACCTCCTTTTCTGGTGTCAGCTATTTAATGTAGGAAGAGAGGTCAGAGTCTCACAAACTGGACACCCATTACAACTAGCAAGACCCCAGCATCCTGCCATTCTTCAAGTTTATCCCTCATCCTCTACAATCCCATGGAAAGATGGGTACCAGAAAAAGCTTCAGTTTCAGAGCAGAATCTTGGTTAATATGGCAGCCAGAACTACAAACTAGTCTTATGTTGTATTTTGCATTTGGAAACCAGGAAAGGAATAATTGTGCATTCTAAGATTAAAATTTTGCAATTGTAGTCTTTCAGGTCTATTTCCACTCCTGCCAATCACCCTCGTCTCCAGCATTTACTGCAGCACCATGTTTTCCTTGCACTAGAATGGTGGATTTAGTATCCATACCACACTAGTCAGCTGGAGGTACCATCCAATTAGTGTCCAGTCCTGGATTCTTTCTTCAGTTGCTATTATAATTAACTATTCAAATGTCTGATGGTTTTCTTTTCCTTTATGTATCTGTCTGAGGGAAAAAAAATCATAAAAAGCTCCAGTGATGGTGTTAGCAAGCAGTGAAAGATGGAAAGTTCATAAAGTCTGAGCAGCTATCAATATCAGTGAAGCACAATGGTTCTCCTATTACCAGGCCAAGTAAATTTAGGTGGTCAAGTTGCCAGGTCCAAATGTGTCTTAGTCTTTGGAATATGTATGTGGTGAGTGAGTAAGTGTGTGTGTGTGTGTGTGTGTGTGTGTGTGTGTACACATATAAGTGAACTTTAGGCATCATCCCCAGTCATGTTGCACCTTAGTTTCTGAGGCACAGTGTTTTATTGAGCTTGAATGTTAAGGATCTTACTGTCTCTGCTGCCAAGTACCAAGAGGACAGATGTTGTCTACCACCAGCCTTGCTTTTTACATAGGTGCCAGGATTAAAAATCCAGCCCTCCCTCATGCTTTTATGACAGCTGGTCCATCTTCTGAGACCCAGGTTCTTATTTTTGAATGACATGAGTGCAATTGATAAGAATTACTGGGCACTGTTGTGTGTTTAGTTTTGTAATTTGAATGTGAAATTGACTGATTCTTAAATAGACTTCATGGCTCGGGTATTGATTTATCCAGCAGGTAATTATTATAAACTCATTGCACATCAGTCTGCTGGGAGGTGTAGAAGCACAAGTTATCTCACTTCCAAAAGCTTTTGTCATGAACATCCTCTTGAGTGACATGTACTGGGCCATTCCATGTAGCAAACACTATAGCCTGTGTCACTACAAAAGATCTCTTTATAGTTGACTCATTTACTTGCCACTGTTATCTGCAAATGACTGGGTCTGAAGCAATATTACATGGAAAGGTAACAAGATAGCAAAGCATGGTCAAAAGAATTATCCACATGCTCATAATGCTCATAGGTACAGTCCATAATTTGGCCCATAGCACGTAGTTTGGCATACATTCAATTTTTTAGTCTATTTGTCAAGAGCTACCCATATGCCATCCAAGTGGTGCCACAGCCTAATGGATACGAGCTTACTTTAGTTTCATAGACTAGTCAATAAAGCATGCCCTTATCTAATAGATTGCATATTGTTCGGATAGATCCTCCAAGGGTACATGTGATAGAAACACATTCCTCATTGTAATAATGTTTGGAGTTAGTGGATTCCCAAAGAGGTGAGGCAGTTTACAAGATGATTTAGACCTTGAATGGTTTACTCTTAGAGAGGAATGATGGGGTCTCAACGGCTGAATTAATTCTTCTGAAAGCAAGTTGTCATAACATAGTATCTCCCTACATGTAGTAATCATGTTTATGGCCACCTGTTATACGTGACACTGCCAAGGACTCCCTATCAGTCACTTAACAAACTGGGACCCAAATCATTAACTTTCAGCTTCTAAACTTGTCAGCTAAATAAACCTTATTCTATAAAAATAACCAGTTTCAGGTATTTTGTCAAAATGGTAGATTATATGAGTCTAGTACACTGAGCCATCTGTAGGCATCTCAGAATTTTGAGATACAAATAACCATAGAAGGGGTCAAAATGGTCTTTCCTTGTAATCCAGCTGTTTGGATATAAGACTTGTAAATTTGTTAGACTGCCAGTTGGGTATCATTGTGAATTTGGTAGCTGAAATATTTAACTTCATCCAGTTTTCCGATAGGCATTCAAATACAAATGTGCCTTTTACCTCAAGAATAATTTGCGCTGTTATAGCTCTCAAACACTGTCCAGTTCCCAAAACCAAGCTACTTGCCCTGGGCAAGAGGCAAGGCACAAGTAGGAGCCTCAGACAAGTTATACGATCTCATAATCCAATCCAAGAGTTATATATTTTCTGCTGTCACAGTCTCTACTCATCATATATGAAGTCTTGGGACATACCTGTATCCTGCCCCCAAACCACTCAAATTTACATTCTCTTGTAATTCCAAGGATAATAGTCACCTGGGCATTTGCATCTATCAACCTGTAACTTTCCATATCCCTCTATATTTTTAATAATTTTTCAAGTCAAAATGAGTTGACACTCTGCAGGAACCTAGAGACTGTGAACCCAACTCCAACATTTTCCTTAAAGTATTTTGGGAGCCATCCCCCACCAAAAACACATATAGGAAGTTTTCTTTTCATTATTTTAATCCATCCCCTTTACTCTCCCAGCCCAGATAAGCACAGCTTTTTATTATTCCTCATTCTCTTTTATTGACTATTGACTATAGCTTATATAGTAACAATGTGTTTGTAGGTGTTGCAAAATATCCTGTTCTTTAATAGTGCAAATCAAAGCCTTGGCTCCTAGTTTAATGAGTTATAGTTCCTATTTGTTTTGCAATGTCCTTGATGAAGCTACAATCATCAGCATAGAAGTGTACTATATTGGCAGAATAAAGCTTACTCCTTGTTGTTGTTGTTGTTTGGGGTTATTTTGTTTGTTTTGTTTTTGTGTTTTCTTGTTTATTTGTTTTGGCAACATCTGATTTTTTAAAATCATTTTCAGAATCTGACCTCATTTTCTAGTTTCCAGCAATGTATTTCATTTCGTTTTAGGGCTGTGACTCCTACCTCTCTTTTTTATTACTTCCTTTTTCATATTATAATATCATCATTTCCTTCTTCCCTTTCCTCTCTTTGAAGCCTCCTTTGTGCTTCCTCCTGGCACTTTCAAATTTATGGGCTCTTTTTCATTACTTTTGTTACATGAATACATTTATATGTATATATATATGCATATTTTTAAAGAAATAAAATCAACCTTCTCAGTCCATATGATATGATAGTACTTGAAGTAAGTTTTCAAGGCAGGTCATTTGGTAATTGAATAACCAATTATTTTGCTCTTTCCAAAGGAAGATTATTGATTATTTTCTCCTGCTGTGAGAACTTGATTTTCTGAAGTTCTTTGTGGGATTGGGGTCTTGTCAACTTTTCTTTTTCTTTCTTTCTTTTTCTTTCTTTCATTTTTTTAGATACTTGATTTCTGTGCCATGTAATACATTATTACTTCTCAAGGACAGAGACATGATCTCTATGTACATTCACATGTCTATTGTTGTCCTTGTTCAGTGCATGTTTAGTCAGTTATGTTGGTGAAACTTACTGGATGTGGCTTCAGATTTTCCTAGGAGACAATCTCATAAAAACACCCTAATCTTTGGACTACTATAAGTCTCTCTACCCTGTTTTCTGCAATGATCTCTGAGCCTCAGGTTTGGGGTTTTTTATTTGTTTTTGTTTTCTATATTCTTTGTTTACATTCCAAATGTTTTCCCCTTACCCTGTTCCCCCCTCCACATAAGTCCCATAAGCCCTCTTTCCTCTGCCCACTCCCCAATCACCCCCTCCCATTTCTCTATCTTGGTAATCCCCTACAATGCTGGATCAAGCCTTTCCAGGACCAGGGACCTCTACTTCCTTCTTCTTGGGAATCATTTGATATGTTAATTGTGTCTTGAGTATTCAGAGCTTCTGGGATAATTAATATCCACTTATCAATGACTGCATTCCATGTGTATTCTTTTGTGATTGGGTTACCTCACTTAGAATGATATTTTCCAGTTCCAACCTATGCCTAAAAAATTTCATGAATTCATTGTTTTTAATTGCTGAGTAGTATTCCATTGTGTAAATATACCACATTTTCTGTATCCATTCCTCCACTGAGGGACATCTGGGTCCTTTCCAGCTTCTGGCTATTATAAATAAGGCTACTATCAATATAATGGAGCACGTGTCCTTATTGCACGCTGGAGAATCCTCTGGGTATATGCTCAGGAGTGATATAATAGGGTCCTCTGGAAGTGTCATGCCCAGTTTTCTGAGGAACTGCCAGACTGATTTCCAGAGTGGTTGTACTAGCTTGCAATCCCACCAACAGTGGAGGAGTGTTCCTCTTTCTCCACATCCTCGCCAACACCTGCTGTCTCCTGAGTTTTTAATCTTAGCCATTCTGACTGGTGTGAGGTGAAATCTCAGGGTTGTTTTGATTTGCATTTCCCTAATGATTAATCATGTTGAACATTTCTTAAGGTACTTCTCAGCCTTTCGAAATTCTTCAGGTGAAAATTCTTTGTTTAGCTCTGTACCCCATTTTTAATAGGGTTATTTAGCTCTCTGGAGTCTACCTTCTTGAGTTCTTTATATATATCCTCTGGATGACTGGATTTCCCCTGGCACAGATTGCTGATGGGCTGCCCTACTCTTGGGTTCCGTTGGAACCCTGGTGTACCTTGCCCCAAGCAATGTTATACTGGGTGTTTTCTCTGTGTACCTGCTGCTGCCTGTCCTGTCCCACTGAGAGCGAAGATGGCGGTGGAGAGCCCCTCCAAGTTCCAATTACTCTGCAGGGCAAATGACACACGACAGGCTGGCACACAGACAAAATGCAGAGCTGTTGCAGGTGTTGGGCATAGGCAGAAGCCTGGCGGTCTGTGTCCCAAGTGATGTTAAACTCGGGATATCTCTGTACCTGGAGCTGCCTGTCCTGTCTCTCTGGGAGTGATGGTTGGTTTGTTTTTTTGGTTGGTTGGTTAATTAGTTGGTTAGTTAATTTGTTTCTTTGTTTTAGATTTCTCTGCCAGGATTGAGCTCAATAACTCTGCATTCTGACTAGGTTTGTTTGTTTGTTTATATGTTTTTGTTTTTTACTGTTTTTGTTTTGTCGTTATTTCTGTTTTATAATGGTCTCCATCTGTTTCAAAGAGTAGTTTCTTGTTGAGGAGTAAAAATCCATCTTTGATCATAACTGAAACTCTCAGAAGCTACTGGGACTGGATCTAGTTCCATACATTAGGCTCTTGCCCCAACCCCAAATCATCTAAACCTCTGGCACACTACAAGACTTCCCAGGATTGGAAGGAAAGACGACATATAACCAGAGTCTCCTTTTCTTATTCGATTTCAGTTCCATATCTTGTTTTTCGTATGTCATTTTTCATTTTATTTTGTTTTTAGAGAAATAGTATATTGTATACTTCCACAAATTTTAGCAGCTACATATAATTTGTTTATTCTGAATACTTTAAAAGTATCACATAATTGAATGACTAAGTTACATTTTTTCTATATGGCTCAACTTTACACATATTTAATGTGTATTCTCTAATGAGCATTTTCCCTTTTTCTTTTGTTTATTTTTTGTTATTTTTATTATTCAAATATATTTCGATATTATTTCCCCCCCAAGTCCTTTCTTGTCCTGCCTCTCTCCATCGACATCCAACCTTTACTTTAAAAAAAAAACCAAAAAAACAACAAATGCACCCAAAAACAAAGAACAAAATAAAACCACAGAAAAAATGAAAAAAAAACAACAACTAAAAAATAAAACCCACAAACCAAAAAGCAACCTGATCTGTAACCAAATAAAAGCACAGAAAAACACTGTGGAGTTCATTCTATGTTCACCAATTACTTCTAAACGTGTCCTGGGGTGGCTAATTCTATTGGATAAAACTAATCTTTCCTTTCCCAGAAGCATAAGCAGCAGTTCAGTTGTTAACTTTTACACTGGTATCTAGGTTTCCATTCAATCTTTCATTTACCCTTTAAAATAGAAAGAAGGAAGGAAGGAAGGAAAAAAGGAAGGGGGAGAGAGAGAGAGAGAGAGAGAGAGAGAGAGAGAGAGAGGAAGGAAGGAAGGAAGGAAGGAAGGAAGGAAGGAAGGAAGGAAGAAAGAAAGAAAGAAAGAATATAATGTTAAAACAAAAACTATCACATGAAAGTTGAACAGGACATCTCATCTCTGAGCACCGGGCAGAGAGGTTGAGAGCTAACTGGAAATGAGTCGGGATTTTGAAACTTCAAATCCCATCCCCATTTACACATGGCCTCCATCAAGGCCACGCCTTCTAACCCTTCTAAAACAGGTCCACTAACTAGGGACAAAACGTTCAATATATGAGGCTATGGTGGCCATTCTCACTCAAGCCACCATACCACAGTGTCTTCTTGGTAAAAGATCTTTCAGACCCTTACCTGAGAAAGGATGATGATAATCTGTATGCATGGGACAATGTTTCCCCAACAACTAATGCAATAATATATCTTCAAATTTGTTCAGTGCGTGTCATCCTGGCATTTTCAATTTTCTCAAAAATGGGCCAATACAAAGTTAAAACAGAAAAATCAGGGGAATAAAATGTCCATAATTTTATGCTTAGCTTAATATGGTGTTTCATACCTGTAAACCTAGCACTCAGGAGGCAGGGGCAGACAAATCTTTTTAATTTTAAGGCCAGTACAGTCAAGGCTACATAGTGAGACCTTGTTTCAGAAAAACTAACTGAACAAACAAGCAAACAGACAAAGAAAGAAAGAAAAAGTTATCTGCTTATTACATTTCTACATATGAAAAATAGTTTAATAAATCTGATAGCCTAGTGTTCAAATCAATAGTCAATGGCCATTTATAAATCATCTTCCTATCTAAATAAATGAAACATTTATACCAAGATAGATAGATAGATAGATAGATAGATAGATAGATAGATAGATAGATAGTCTAGGCATCTATTCTTAATTTTGCTCTTACCTCCAATATATTTGAAAGATGACTATTAAAAAGAGTTGTGTGGTTTTTTTAATGTATAGATATTGCATATGATTTAATCTATTGAAATAGTATGTGATTTAATATTGTGGTCACAATGTGAGTCTACCTTATTAGAATGCTCCCTACCAAAACTATTATTTTTAAGAAATCAACATTATAGTAAAAAAGTGATATATATATATATATATATATATATATATATATATATTATAAGTCATCATAAGGAGTTTAGAGAGCTGGCAGAATGCTCAAGTACAGAAAGTAAAGAAACATTAAAGCAGAGCAGGTCAGAGCAGTGGAGGTGTCACTTATAATCAGGTATAGCTTAAGCAAAATGAAAGAGCACTTTACAAGAAAGTCCAAATCTAGTTCCACAATTCATCACAGGCAGGAAGCCCAGCAGAGAATCAATGAAAACTGGTTATGATCAAGGTGGATTCAAGGATGGAAAGATAGAGGAGAGAGTAAATATTGAGCAACGATTTTTACTGAAGTCACGGATGACATTTTTATCCCCGAATTTCCTTAAGAGGAAAGGTCAGAGATATTGAAGCAAACAGTATTTAATTTTTAGATGTTGTTCATCCTATATAAGTGTAGAAATGACTATGAACAAGTTATATGTGCCAAAGTAGCTTAAAGTAAGATAGAGATGAAAATAAGAAAGAATTGGTCTAACTATTGTAAAAAAAAAAAAAAGGTAACTTAATTAAAGAATTTTTTTCTGTAAAATAAAGGATGAAAATAGTAACCACACAAAGGACGGTTGCGAAAGTTTAAACCCAATCAAATGTGTACATTCCTGAGAGTAGTTCATAGTACAATTGCTCAAATAATATAATCTTTACCAATGCTTTTTAAGTCAAATAATCTTAAAACTTACAGGTTGTATAATCATAAAAAAATTGAAATCCAATAAACATTGATTTTCATTGATTCTAGTATCACAACATTTTCCCTGTGCCTGGGGGTGCTTTCTTAATGATCTTCAATTTTCAGAATTTCCCCAATATTATTAAGATCAAGAGCTTAACGTGGGATATTTCCAATGTACCCACTGGGACTTTATGACTATTAGTACCACACAGCTCAATGTTCTGCGTTTTGCACAAATGAGAACTAATGGACATGATTAGATATAGACAGAGATAAAGATGGAAATAAAGATAGAGATAGAGTTATTTGTATATATTGAATATTAGCCTTCTGTCGGATGTGGGGTTGGTGAAGATCCTTTCCCAATTTGTTGGTTGCCGTTTTGTCCTTCTGACAGTGTCCTTTGCCTTACAGAAACTTTGTAATTTTATGAGGTCCCATTTGTCAATTCTTGATCTTAGAGCATAAGCTATTGGTGTTCTGTTCAGAAACTTTCCCCCTGTGCCCATGTCCTCCAGGGTCTTCCCCATTTTCTTTTCTATTTGTTTCAGTGTGTCTGGTTTTATGTGGAGGTCCTTGATACACTTGGAGTTGATCTTAGTACAAGGAGATAAGAGTGGGTCAATTCGCATTCTTCTGCATGTTGACCTCCAGTTGAACCAGCACCATTTGTTGAAAAGGCTATCTTTTTTTCACTGGATGGTTGTGGCTCCTTTATCAAAGATCAAGTGACCAAAATTCTGTGGGTTCATTTCTGGGTCTTCAATCCTATTCCATTGATCTACTTGCCTGTTTCTGTACAAATACCATGCAGTTTTTAACACAATGCTCTGCAGTACTGCTTGAGGTCAGGGATATTGATTCCCTCAGAAGTCCTTTTATTGTTGAGAATAGTTTTAGCTATCCTGGGTTTTTTGTTACTCCAGATGAATTTGAGAATTGCTCTTTCTAGATTTATGAAGAATTGAATTGGGATTTTGATGGGGATTGCATTGAATCAGTAGATTACTTGTGGCAAGATGGCCATTTTTACTATAATGATCCTGCCAATCCAAGAGCATGAAATATTTTTCCATCTTCTGAGGTCTTCGATTTCTTTCTTCAAGGACATGAAGTTCCCGTCATACAGATCTTTCACTTGTTTGGTTAGAGTCACGCCAAGGTACTTTATGTTGTTTGTGGCTATTGTGAAGAGTGTTATTTCCCTACCTTCTTTCTCAGACTGCTTGTCCTTTGAGTACAGGAAGGCCACTGATTTTCTTGAGCCAATATATACAAAGAACTCAAGAAGTTAGACCCCAAAGAGCCAAATAACCCTATTAAAAATGGGGTACAGAGCTAAACAAAGAATTGTGTCCAGAAGAAATTTGGATGGCTGAGAAACACCTTAAGAGATGTTCAATATCATTAGTCATCAGGGAAATGCAAATCAAAACAACCCTGAGAATCCACCTCACACCAGTCGGAATGGCTAAGATTAAAAATTCAGGAGACAAGCTGGGTGGTGGTGGCGCACAGCTTTAATCCCAGCACTTGGGAGGCAGAGGCAGGCAGATTTCTGAGTTAGAGGCCAGCCTGGTCTACAGAGTGAGTTCCAGGACAGCCGGAGCTACACAGAGAAACTCTGTCTCAAAAAACCAAAAAAAAAAAAAAAAAAAAAAATTCAGGAGACAACATGTGCTGGCAAGGATGTGGAGAAATAGGGACATTCCTCCATTGTTAGTGGGATT
This sequence comes from Apodemus agrarius, assembly GCA_964023405.1. Taxonomy (NCBI): domain Eukaryota; kingdom Metazoa; phylum Chordata; class Mammalia; order Rodentia; family Muridae; genus Apodemus; species Apodemus agrarius. The sequence continues at coordinate 38,738,701 of OZ030018.1, forward strand.
GCAAGATAGTACAACTGCTCTGGAAATCAGTCTGGCAGTTCCTCAGAAAATTGGGCATGACACTTCCAGAGGACCCTGTCATACCACTCCTGGGCATATACCCAGAGGATTCCCCTGCATACAATAAAGACACATATTCCACTATGTTCATAGCAGCCTTATTTATAATAGCCAGAAGTTGGAAGGAGCTCAGATGTCCCTCAAAGGAGGAATAGATAGAGAAAATGTGGTATATTTATACAATGGAATACTACTCAGCAATTAAAAATAATGAATTCATGCAATTTGTAGGCAAATGGTTGGATCTGGAAAATATCATCCTAAGCGAGTTAACCCAATCACAAAAGAATACACATGAAATGCAATCACTGATAAGTGGATATTAATGAGCCCAGAAGCTCTGAAAACTCAAGGCACAATTAGCAAGTCAAAAGATTCCCAAGAAGAAGGAAGGAAAGGACCCTGGGCCTGAAAAGATTGGATCTAGTTTTGTAGGAGAGTAGCAGAATGGGGGGGGAGGTGATTGGGGAATAGTTGTGGGGGAAGAGGACTCATGGGACATATGGTGAGGGAGGAACTGGGAAAGGGGAAAGCCTTTGGAATGTAAACAAAGAATATAGAATAAATAATAATAAAAAAGAGATTTAGATAGAGAGATAGAGAGATACAGATACTGATATAAATATAGATATATGTTTTTTAACTGTTTTAGCTTTCATATATTCTAGGCATTTATGGGGTTTGAGAATTCATGTGTTTCAGAAGCATGAGAAATCATAATTATATAAATATAAGCATGAGAAATCATAATTGTATAAATATATTTACCCTTGGGAATACATGTTTAAAAGTTCCCATAACATGTCAAAAGGAGGAGAGGCCCTTGGTCCTGAGAAGGCTCGATGCCCCAGTATAGGGGAATGCCAGGAAAGGGAAGCAGGAGTGGGTGAATTGGTGAGCAGGGGGAGGGTGGATGGCTTAGAGTATTTTTTGGGGGGGGAGGAGGGCAGGCAGGAAACCAGGAAAGGGGACAACATGTGAAATGTAAATGAAGAATAAAAGAAGAAATAAAAAAAGTTCCCATAACAAAAATTTCTGAGATTTAGTCTCAAAGACATAGTCTTGAGTTTAATCTTTGAAACTGTTTGAAACGTAACTATGATCACACTGGCCATATCTCATTTAACAGACAGGACAACAGTATTTTCCCATCTCCAACAATGAGAGATGAAGTGGTTAAACTTTGGCAACCATGGCTCTGGCTGCCACATCCATACTTTTTGTTTTCCTAAATAACTTAGATTTTTTAATATTTTAATGATATTTTACAGTTGAGCTCACCTCCTCATAGGGACTGTTGGTACTGACAACAGATAGACATTAGATATTATCAGATGACAGTAGAAAGGCAACATTTAAATAAAATAGGAGATGGATTTCATTCACAAGCTGTGGAGATATAATCTAAACTGCAATGATTAATTTAAAGGGTGAGGGAGATGGAACGGGAAACTCTTCAAGGTCGGGGCTTTAGTGGAATTTTCCGTTTAAGTACACAACTCACTATTTCCCCAGAGGGAAAAAGAATCACACATGCCAAAGAGAAGGATGAATATCATTTCCACTTACGTTATGATTTGCTTTATCTTCCCTTTTCCTTTTAACTTGCATTTCTCCTTCCATGCACAAATTCACTCATTTTTCTTACAGCTGAAGCAGAACAACATTTTTTAATTTAATCTAGTGTGATTATTACCTCAACTAATCTCTCATTATACCTATAACCATTTTCACCACGAAGCAGAAAGATAAATATATATATGTGCATGCATATATACGTACATGCATATACATACATGCATCATACATACACACACTATCCAAAAGTAAGGCCACAACAATTGAAATGTGGCAAATGAGATTATTTGTGGTTTCAACAATAATGGTATTAGCAGGATCATCATTCTATACAGTTCCTGACTCCAGATTGCTGAATGACACTGTTAAAGTGAATCTTTCCACCACAAATGACCAAGGCTAGGAATTCTCTTACAGACTTGCTCAGATATTTGTCTCTGGCATGATTCTAGGTGAGGTCAAATTAAAAGCCAATATAAAACATCCTCCTCTAAGTACTCCTAAATTGCCTGTTTATACACTTGCAGCCAGAATCACCCAATATACCAAATGACCCAAATCAACTTCCAAAAGCTTCAAGCTCAAGACTGTCACAGGATTCGTTGTTTTATACAAGAGCACTTAAATTATTTTTTCCACACATTGAAAGCCTGGCTGAAAGGCAGCTGATGAACTGTACTGAGGCTAGTTATATATAAATGGTTTTAGATTACATTGTTTCAGTCTTGGTTGGTTTTAGCTGTTCCTGAGTACTGCGTTTGACTTCCCTAAAGCCCGAGTTATTTCAATGGCAAAAATAAGGCAGGAACACACTGCAGTGTACAACTACAGAGCCAACTAAAGCTCATTTTAGATGAAACCCAAAGAAGTATAACATCATACAATAACCAACTGAATAAAACACATGTTTACTGGAATGAAACGAGAAAACAGATACATGAAACTCTAATGTAGAGGAAAGGGAAATTCAACTGTATAGAAGAATGTTTTTGCAATAGATAAGAAGAAATATGAGGCTAGAAAGTCACCACTGAGGAACCTCCCAGCAGAAGTCTTTTTTAGGAAAGTTTTATTAGTGAAAGTCCTTCCACTCGGAGTATGGGGGATACAAAGGCAAGATGAGAAAAAAAAATATCCAAATTTTCTCAAAATATCCTACTAACTTATTCAATAAAATAAAAAAAAAGCCAGTAATGACAGCACACATTTGTATTGTCATACTTAGAAAGTAAAGGGAAATGAATTTCTAGTTCAAGACTAGCCATGACTATCTACATAATGAGTATCAGGCCACCCTGGGGCAGTATCATGGGTCAAGCTGTATCATATGTAAATTATATAAGTAAAAGGGTAATTATAACATAAGTAAGATGGGCTGTACCTTAGCAAAGTTAGCATTACTCCAGGAGGCAAGGGCTCCCTGGCATGTCTTAGTTGGGAGTTGTCGGACAGAAAGCTCAAACTAAATCTGAGAACATTAAACCCAACATTTTTGAAGAAAGAACAAGAAAATGTACGTGAGAAGGAGGTCAGCATGGGTATAAAAATAATAATGCATGTGAGAGCAGAAGAAACAGACGTGTAAGTCAAGACCATAGCTGACTGACAAAAAGGAACAGCCAATCAATCACCTGTGACTGTAATCAACTGTGAGGGAGAAGACACTGAAATCAAAATTTAAAATGAAACTGAGAGAATAAATAAGGAAGAAATGGTACAAATTAACATTTAGAGTGCATATAATACTTATAAGCATAGAACTGGCAGGTCCAGAGGAACTTTATGATTTTTATAGTGAAATCTAAGTATCCACTCAAAGATTCCTCCATAAATTTTAGAAGATTGATTTTTGCCATTTACAGAACAATATGAAAGTAGAAAATAATCTCCTTTGGATTTGTGCAGTGTCTGTTACACAATCACTTATATGAAATAGTTTTTAAAAAAAAATGATGAGTATAATGTCACAGGTAAAACCTCTGCTTCATTCAAACATAAGTTTCTTATTTTAGATAATGTATCAAAATTTTATAGGATAGAAAAATAGAAAGGGTAAAGCAATCTTGTCAAATAGCGGCTGAGACGACTCTACAGTTAGACTGCGCTGTTCTTGTTCAGTTCTCAGCACCATGTCAAGATGCTCAAAGCTGTTCACACTACAGGAACCGGGCCTATCCCAGGAACCAGGACCATCCCACAAGCTGCTGCCTGTCCGTGGGACATATTCTTCTAGCTGGGCTGCCTCAGTAGAAGAGAAAGTACCTAGCCTGGCAGAAACTTGATGTGTCAGTATCAGGGTGTGGGGAAGCTGAGAGGCAGGGGGACACATGGTTAGAGAAGGGAAGGTGGGATGGGGGAAGAATTGTGGGAAGGGGCTACTGGGAGGGGGACAGGGAGTGGGATAGAAAATGAATAAGCAAAACAATAATTAAAAAACACAAAATATATGTGCAACAAAAAAATAAAGAAAAAGAGGTCATGAATTAAGGAGGTCATGAATTGGAGAGCAAGGGCACATGGGAGGAACTGGGGGGAAGAAAGGGAAGGGGATAATGGAACAATTATATTTTAATTTTTAAAAATATAATGGGAAGAGAGAAAGTCTTTAAGTAAAACTGGATCTATAGCCAAATTATTGTAAGCCTTAAATTAATCAAATTAACCAAATCAATATAATACTTAAGCAAGACATCAAAAAGAAAAATGCTCTATTTTAAGTCTTGGATTTTTTACAGTTAATTAACTAGGTTTTAATAATATGTTAAAAGTTATAAATAAATCATAAAGACTAGAAAATATATGTGTTAACTTTGATCCTGTGACATTCATTTAAGTGCTTGGTATGTGGGTGATTAGGATTTTGCAATAAATGTATGATTCTGTCATTCCTCCCACATTTTATAACATAAAAATTGCCTATACCAATTGTGATGCAATAATTGTAAACATTTGCTATTCTAGCACACTTCTATAATATTTCCTTTGTTGTCTTATCAAGTATTTGCAAATGGAGGATATTGAAAAACTGGTAAGATCAGCACATAGTCAGTTAGCCATTCTGTTAACAGATTTTCCTGCCGAAAGGTGAATTTGACTACATAGTAATCAACCAATGGTCTATAAACACAATAAAATATACTGTGTTTTGGATTTCCACTCTTACGCACTTGAACACTAAGTCAGTAGCCAACATCAAACAAATGAAAACATATGTCTATAAGATTAGCTCACAACAAAAAGAGAAATGAAAAGCGAAATCTGAACATTTATTAGTCCCATTGTGTAGTTTAGTATTTGAAATAGATATTTGAAAACACAGAGGAAAACGTAAATGCCAGAAGTATAATTTGGTTTATGATTCTGTTTGCATAGAAATATGACAGGAGATCAGGTCTCATGCTGACAGCTTTCATCCATCTGAAGTTGAATTTCGTTCAGAGTGGGATATGGTGATCTGCTGTCATCCTTCCACATTTAGCTCTCCATTTTGACCTGCGCCATTTGGTAAAATGCAGTATAACCTCTAGTGTGTATTTCTTTGGCTTCTTTATTAATAATGAATTGGCTTACTCATGTGGATTTATGTGTGAATACTTAATTCTATTCTTTTGACCAATGGATCTGTGTTATTCAGTAGAATGCTGGTTTTATTACTGTTACTCTGTGACATAACTTGAAATCTGAGATGGTGATACATCCAATTATATTTTTATTTTTCGAGGCTGTTTTGTTCTCCTTGGACTTATATTTCCATATGAAATCCGAGTCTAGTTTTTCCATTGTATGTAAGGAATTGCACTAAAATCTTTGAGGGTTTATAGATGCTTTTTAGCAGAAATGCCATTTCAGAATTTAATCCTGCTAATTCATAGGCATAAGGGATTTCCATCTTCTGGTGTCTCGGTAAATTTCAGTTTTCACTGTCTTGACGTTTTCATTATACAAGTCTTTCACTTCCTTGGTTAATTTATTCCAAGATTTTTTTAAGACTATTGTTTCTCCAATCTTTTTCTTGATATGGTTGCCATTTCTGTCCAGGAAGGCTACCAGCTTTTGTATGCTGCCACAACAGTTAGGAAGGAATCCTGTTGCTTACTTGTAATCATTGTAATGTTATCCAAACTGTGACTGAGTTTTAAAGTTGGCCAAGCATCTGTTCTCAACACAAACTGTCAACTCGAAATTGAGAGGAAAGCACATTTAATTGACTCTAAATTAAGGTTTTACTCCAAGCTTTTCATGTTTTACATAGAAATGTAAATTTTCCATTGTTTCTTATGCTAACTTCTTAAAGAAATAGCTTGAGTTCAGAAACTGTGAATTGTGCATTGTGTTACTCCTTGCTGAACTCTCGGTGTAGCATTCTTAGTTGGTGGTTCTATTGCTGAATAGACCAACCATTCAGACCAAATGGTCTGGCCAAAATGACCATGAGAGAATAAGGTTTATTTTATATTACAGAGTACCAGTCAGATATCCAAAGTGGTAATGACAGGAACTCAGTATAGGAAACTGGAGAGAGGAGCTAGAGCAGAAGTCATAGAGGAATGTTACTGATTGATTCCCCAAGACTCTCAGAGACTGCATTCTTATAACATCCAGGACCAACAATCTATGGGAGCCCATCCGCTCATCAGTCAACAAATGGACCACAAGCTTGCCCACAAGCCAATCTGGTAGAAGTGTTTTCTCAACTGAGGATTCCCCTTCCAAAATGATGCTAGCATATGTCAAATCAAGAGAGAAACTAGGTAGCACACAGTGTACAGACAATATATGTGTAAATTAATCAAGACGTACACAAAGCATATATTTCTACACATTTAAAGTAAGATATAAAAGCTTAGTGTTCATTAAAATGAACACCTATTTGGAAAAAAATCACCATTTCTTCCCAAAGTCTACATTTACTTTTTATTTTATTGTTTTTAAAACTTGCATAATCTTTTAGCATATTTAAAATAATCCAACAAATTTTGGTGTAAATAGAATATTTTTTGTTGTTGTTATTGTTTCTTTAAGGAAAACCATCTTTCACTTCTAATGCTTAATCCTGCTCTAGATTCTAGTTCTCTTTACATCTTTACCTGTTGTTTGTTTGATTGATTGATTGTTCATTTTTATATTTTAGTTTTGTACTCCAGGTTCTTCTGATATTCTACTGGATTGGCCATTAATCCTTAAACACATGACAACTGCTTCCAAAAGGCAAATTTAAAGGCTAGCTAATTTCTCTGAAGTTGGGGCTCAGTGTCAAGGAGATGTTTTAAATAATGTGATAAAGAGAGATTGCCCCACCCCATCCCATATACAGTCACCAAACACAGACACTATTGTGGATGCCAAGAAGTGCTTTGTGACAGGAGCCTGATATGGCTGTCTCCTGGGAAGCTCTGCCAGAGCCTGACAAATACCAAGGCAGTACAGAGACCATTGCTTGCAGCCAACTATTGGACAGAGCACAGGTCCCCAATGGAGAAGTTAGGGAAATAACTGAAGGAACTGAAGGCATTTGCAACACCATAGGAAGAACAACAATATCAACCAACCAGACCTCCAAACTTCCAGGGACTAAACTATCAACCAAAGAGTACACATGGAGGGACCCATGGCTCCAGTCACATATGTAGCAAAGGATGGCCTTGTCTGACATCAATGGGAGGAGAGGCCCTTGGTCCTGTGAAGGTTTGATGCCCCAGTGTAGGAAAATACCAGAGCGGGGAGGCCAGAGTGAGTGGAGGAACACCCACATAGAAGCAGAGGGTGGGGGGATAGATAGGAGGTTTCTGGGAGGTGGCACCAGGAAAGGGGATATGCACACACATCTGCAACCTGAGGAGTCCACTTTTGTGGTTATGTGTGTGTGATTTCACAGCTGACCATTTCATATGGATAATTAATTAGGTGGCTCATTCATGAGAGAGTCTAATTCTCCCACTCAGCAGTCATTAATTGTTTATAGATTTTTTTGGTTAGGGTTGGGACTCCATTAGGTGGTGGTTCCTCAGAAAACTGGACACTATACTTCGAGAGGACCCAGCCATACCACTCCTGGGCATATACCCAGAAGATTCCCCAGCATGCAATAAGGATACATGCTCCACTATGTTCATAGTAGCCTCATTTATAATAGCCAGAAGCTGGAAAGAACCCAGATGTCCCTCAACAGAGGAACAGATACAAAAAATGTGGTATATATACACTATGGAGTACTATTCAGCCATTAGAAACATTGAATTCATGAAATTCTTAGAGAAATGGATGGAGCTTCAGAACATCATACTAAGTGAGGTAACCCAGTCTCAAAAGAATACTCATGGTATGCACTCACTGATAAGTGGATATTAGCCTAGAATCTTGGAAGAAGAAAGACACAATCCACATACCAAATGATGTCGGAGAAGAAGGAAGGAGTGGACCCTGGTTCTGGAAAGGCTCAATGCATCAGTGTAGGGGGATACTAGAACTGGGAAGTGGGAAGGGGTGGATGGGGAAACAGGGGGAGGGAAAAGGGCATGTGGGACCATTGGGGGCGCGGGGGAGCGGGGAACCAGGAAAAGGGAAATGAAATGTAAATATAGAATATATCCAATAAAAAATAAAAATAAAAAATAAAAAAAGAATGTCTATTGATACTGTCATTGTTCAGTTCTTATTTAAGTGGGTACTTGTAGGAGACACAGTTGTTCTTGTTGCTGTTGTTATTGTTCATTGACTTTTTTTTATTGTTAATCATCTTTGGTTCTATCCTAGGTTCTAATCCAGCTTCTACATCCTGGCCTTCCAGGCATTGTTAGGGGTAAACTCCCTCTTGTGTAGCTGGTCACAAGATAGACTAGTTACTGGTTGACCATTCCCACAAGTTGTGTACCTTTACCCCTGTAAGTTTTTCAGACATGGCAGATTGTATATCACAGGTTTTGTGGCTGTGTCTCAGTCTCAACACGGGAAGCATTATCAAGTCACAGAAGATGGCTAGTTTAGACTCTGTATCATGCATTATGAGGAGTCTTGCTAGGGTCACCCTCTGAGATTCCAGGGAGTTTTCCTTGCACTAGGTTTCCACATCATTCCTGAAATTTGCCTCAATTCCAATCATCTCTCCCAATACTCTCTCCCTGCATCTCCCTATGCCTTATCCATCCTGTTTTCATCACTGCCTCTACCCAGTCCTCGAACAAAACTATTCTATTTTACCATTCCCAGAGTGATCTATGCATTCCCACCTCCTTGGGCACCCTTTGTTACTTAGCCTCACCAGGCCTCTGGATAATAGAATGGTTATCCTTAACTTAAAGCTAATATTCACTTCTAAGAGAGTACATACCATGTGTGTCCTTCTTGGTCAGAGTTTTCTCATTCAGGAAGATTTTTTCCAGTTCTGTCCATGTGCCTATACATTTCATGATGTCTTTCCACTGAGTTATATTCCACTATATAAATGTAACACTATGTCTTTATTCATTCTATGTTTGAGGAATATCAATGTAGTTTCCAGTTTCTGGCTATTATGAACAAAGCTACTATGAATATAGTTGTGTAAATGCCTTTGTGATGGAGTATTCCTTGAACATATTCCAAGGAATGGTATAGCTGAGTCTTAATATATATCTATTCCCAATTTTCTGAAGACCCACCATATTGATTTCCAAAGTTACTGTATAAGTCTGCTCTCACACCATTAATGGAGAAGTGTTCATCTTGTTCTACATCTTTCCAGCATGGGCTGTCACTTGTGGTTTTGATCTTAGCCATGAGGACAGTAAAGTGATCTAGTAAAGGGGAGGCAATAAGATCAATGGCTTCCCTAGATGAAATCTGTAAGATGGACTCTCAAAGTTGTTTTGATTTGGATTTTCCTTATGACTAAGGAATTGAATATTTCTTTTTCCCCTTCCAATGCAAAATCAAGAGGAATATTTCTTTAAATATTTCTCAGCCATTTGAGATCTTCTGTTAAGAATTCTCTGTTTAGATCTATATCCCACTTTTAGTTGAATTATTTCATTCATTGATGTCTAGATTCTTGAGTTCTTTACTTTTTGTGGTATTAGACCTGTGTCAGATGTGGAGTTAGTAAAAATCTTTTCTTATTGTCAAGTCTGTCAATTTGTCCTATTGATGGTGTCCTTTACCTTACATAAGCTTTTCAACTTTCATGAGGTCCTGTTTATTAATTTGCAGTCTTAGTACCTGCACTATTGGTATTCTGTTCAGGAAGTTGTCTCCTATGTCAATACATTCTAAACTATCATCTTTCTCATCTATCAGGATCAGTGTATCTGGTTCTCTGATGAGGTCTTTGATTCAGTACTTCAGTTTGTGAAGGATGATAGTTAGGGATCTACTGCACTCTTCTACATGTCAACATCCATTAGACCAGCACCATTTGGTGAAACCAACTTCCTGATCCTCTCTTACAATCTTTATGTCCTCTACTCTGTGTTTCTCTCTGAGCATTAGGAGCCTTATATTGAAGATGTATCCTTGAGTCTTGGCTCCCCACAGCCCAAGGATACCTATATTGTATGCAGTTGTGGTTTTCTGCAATGGTTGCAATTTGCAACAAATGTTATATAATTAGGAAATATGCTGATCTAGTTAAAGTGGAGGAAATAAGATCCATGACTTCACTAGCCTTTGGTCTTTGACTAGGGTTCCAGGAATTATTTCCATTCTGCTTAAGTGGACCTTGAATCCAGTTAATTACAGTTAACATATGAGTCTAATTGAATCCAGTTAATTACAGTCAACATATGAGTCTAATGATTAAATCTTTAGGGCTATGCTGCCAGTTTTTCTAAGCAGTTGGAACATATTTGTGGTAACTTCTTAATGAAAATTTCCACAACTATATTTTTTACTTTCTATTAATTTGATTTTTATATTGATATCAATATTGATATGAATATCATCTCTGTCTCTGAGTTTTAATAATGGAAGTTCCATTCACATTACAATTTCCTTGATATTAATAATGTTCTTGAACATTTTAGATAGGAATAATAATGTTTACCTGTCTTGTAAACCTGTCTTGTAAACAATATTGTTTACCTGTCTTTGTGTGGCCTCACCTATGAACATACTTATATTTCAAAACACTTGCATCTTTTTGATCCTTGATATTTTGTTTGAATAACAATGTTTAAAAGGTTGTAAAAAATTGAATTCGTATTTCTTTTTATATCTCTTTACAGAATATGAATTCAATGTATATAACACATAATTGTCCTCATCTGATAGTTTAAGTGTTTCACCAAGACTTTTTTATATATCTACCATTGTCACCTGTATTCACCCCAGTAATGAGCATCTCTAGCCTGGAGATATGGTGTGATACAGTTTCACAGCTAATTTCTGGGAAGAGTGACAGGGTTAGGACTTCTACAGATCATTCTCATGGTAACTATTATAGAATTTCTCCAAAGTGCAAAGCAAGACTTAGCTAGCAATTATCCATGTGCCACAAGGAAGAGCAATTCTGTATTTTGCTTTGGTCTTCAATGCTTTTTCTAAGATCTGGGAGAAACTTTTAAATAGTTTACGGTGTAAAGACCACTGCTTCCCCTGACAATTCCTTTTTTAAATAAACTATTCTTTTGAGTTCATCTTTAAATTGCTTTCTTAACCTTAGCATACAATGGAATTGCCTTTAATATAGTAAGAATTCATACTTTTACCTTAAAAATCAAATCTGTAAACAGAAGAAAATTTATATTAATGCTGGAGATATTAAATATGACTTTATTTATTAAATATATTAAATATGAATTCACTGTTTAATTATTAATATAACTATTATTACGATCCACATATATACATGGAAATACTATGACTGATTTGATTCTCAGGTATTCCTTATCTAATAATTCTCTATGAACATGAGTATAAGCATTTATACCAGTGAATCTGACTAAGAAATTGAAATAGAAATGAAAACTATATCACAAATTTCCTTTTTAATTAGAGAAAATCATTGCGATTTTACTCTACCTAGCATTCTTTATATTTGCAATTTAATAAATTTTTACTTCACTTTACAACTCTTAAAACTGCCATTTCTTTCTCTTACAAAAGTTTTTTTCTATTATTATAAAGTAGAATATTGGGGGGGAGAGGAATTATGGGACATAGGGAGGGGGGAACTGGGAAAGGGGAAAGCCTTTGGAATGTAAACATAGAATATAGAAAATAAAAATTAAAAAAAATAAAAAAATAAAATAGAATATGTCTTGAAATAATGATTCTACAGAATTTTGTTTTAGTATGACATGGGACTTATATAGTCCACCAATCTTCACTTATTCTTAATATGCTAATCCTCTGGCACATTGTGTGTGTGTGTGTGTGTGTGTGTGTGTCCTATGTATGTCTGGGTCTGTATGTGTTTATACTCTCTATTTTAAGTATATGTGTTTTATGTTTCAGACTTCATAGTTTATCTGTTTAAAGAATATATTGACATATGAAATTATACCCAATAGTTATTTGTATATGTAAGCATCTCTCACACTCAGGCAAATATAAAAGTACACTATACGTTGGAGTCCAATGCACCAAGCAATGAAATGCATTGTTTTTCGAGTAACGTTTAATATTCATTGAATTTTATGTAGTAGGAATAGTTTTATATTAGAAAGCTGTCTAATACAACCTACCCAAATCTATGGGACACAATGAAAGCAGTGCTAAGAGGAAAACTCATAGCTCTAAGTGCATCCAAAAAGAAACTGTAGAGAGCATACACTAGCAGCTTAACGACACACCTTAAAACCCTGGAAGAAAAAGAAGTTAATTCACCCAGGAGGAGTAGAAGACAGGAAATCAACAAACTCAGGGCTGAAATCAATCAAGTAGAAACAAAGAGAACCATACAAAGAATCAGCAAAACCAGGAGCTGGTTCTTTGAGAAAATCAACAAGATAGATAAACCCTTAGCCAGACTAACCAAAGGACACAGAGACAGTATCCAAATTAACAAAATTAGAAATGAAAAGGGGGACATAACAACAGAAACTGAGGAAATTCAAAAGATCATCAGATCCTACTACAAAGGTCTATACTCAAAACAACTGGAGAATCTGCAGGAAATGGACAATTTCCTAGACAGATACCAAATACCAAAGTTAAATCAGCATCAAGTAGATCTATTTCTTTAGGGGTCCCATAACCCCTAAAGAAATAGAAGGGGTTATAGAAAGCCTCCCAACCAAAAAAAAGTACGGGACCAGATGGTTTTAGTGCAGAATTCTACCAGACCTTCAAAGAAGACTTAACACCAATACTCTTCAAACTATTCCACAAAATAGAGACAGAAGGGACACTGCCCAACTCATTCTTCAAAGCCACAATTACGCTGATACCTAAACCACAAAAAGATCCAACAAAGAAAGAAAACTACAGGCCAATTTCTCTTATGAATATTGATGCAAAAATACTCAATAAAATTCTTGCCAACCGAATCCAAGAGCATATCAAAATGATCATTCACCATGATCAAGTAGGCTTCATCCCAGGGATGCAGGGATGGTTCAATATACAGAAATCCATCAATGTAATCCACTACATAAACAAACTAAAAGAAAAAACCACATGGTCATCTCATTAGATGCTGAAAAAGCATTCGACAAACTTCAGCATCCTTTCATACTAAAAGTCTTGGAAAGAGCAGGAATTCAAGGCCCATACCTAAACATAGTAAAAGCAATCTACAGCAAACCAGTAGCCAACATCAAAATAAATGGAGAGAAACTTGAAGCAATCCCACTAAAATCAGGGACTAGACAAGGCTGCCCTCTCTATATATATATATCTTTTCAATATAGTACTGGAAGTTCTAGCAAGAGCAATTAGACAACATAAGGAAGTCAAAGGGATACAAATTGGAAAGGAAGAAGTCAAAGTGTCATTATTTGCAGACGATATGATAGTTTACTTAAGCGACCCAAAAAACTCCACCAGAGAACTTCTACATCTGATAAACAACTTCAGCAAAGTGGCTGGTTATAAAATTAACAAGCAAATCAGTAGCCTTCTTGTACTCAAAGGACAAGCAGGCTGAGAAAGAAGTTAGGGAAATGACACCCTTCACAATAGCCACAAACAACATAAAGTACCTTGGCGTAACTCTAACCAAACAAGCAAAAGATCTGTATGACAGGAACTTCAAGTCCTTGAAGAAAGAAATCGAAGACCTCAGAAGATAGAAAAAGATTTCTTGCTCCTGGATTGGCAGGATCAATATAGTAAAAATGGCCATCTTGCCAAAAGCAATCTACAGATTCAATGCGATCCCCATCAAAATCCCAACTCAATTCTTCATAGACCTAGAAAGAGCAATTCTCAAATTCATCAGGAGCAACAAAAAACCCAGGATAGCTAAAACTATTCTCAACAATAAAAGGACTTCTGGGGGAATCAATATCCCTGACCTCAAGCAGTACTACAGAGCAATTGTGTTAAAAACTGCATGGTATTGGTACAGCAACAGGCAAGTAGATCAATGGAATAGGATTGAAGACCCAGAAATTAACCCACAGACTTATGGTCACTTGATCTTTGATAAAGGAGCTACAACCATCCAGTGGAGAAAAGATAGCCTGTTCACCAAATGGTGCTGGTTCAACTGGAGGTCAACATGCAGAAGAATGCGAATTGACCACTCTTTATCTCCTTGTACGAAGATCAAATCCAAGTGGATCAAGGGCCTCCACATAAAACCAGACACACTAAAGCTATTAGAAAAGAAACTTGGGAAGACCCTGGAGGACAAGGGCACAGGGGAAAAGTTCCTGAACAGAACACCAATAGCTGATGCTCTAAGATCAAGAATTGACAAATGGGACCTCATAAAATTACAAAGTTTCTGTAAGTTAAAAGACACTGTTGTCAGAAGGACAAAACAGCAACCAAAAAAGTGGGAAAAGATCTTCACCAACCCCATATCCGACAGTGGGCTAATATCCAATATATACAAATAACTCAAGAAGTTAGACCCCAAAGAACCAAATAACCCTATCAAAAAATGGGGTACAGTGCTAAACAAAGAATTTTCACCAGAAGAAATTTGGATGGTCAAGAAACACCTTAAGAGATGTTCAACATCATTAGTCATCAGGGAAATGCAAATCAAAACAACCTTGAGATTCCACCTCACACCAGTCAGAATGGCTAAGATTCAAAACTCAAGAGACAACAAGTGCTGGTGAGGATGTGGAGAAAGAGGAACACTCTTCCACTGTTGGTGTGATTGCAAAATGGTAAAACCGCTCCTGAAATCAGATTGGCGGTTCCTCAGAAAATTGGGCATGTCACTTTCAGAGGACCCTGGCATACCACTCCTGGGTATATACCTAGAGGATTCCCCTGAATACAATAGACACATGCTCCACTATGTTTATAGCAGCCTTGTTTATAATAGCCAGATATTGGAAGGAGCCCAAATATCTCTCAAAGGAGGAATGGATACAGAAAATGTGGTATATTTATACAATGGAATACTACTCAGCAATTAAAAATAATGAATTCATGCAATTTGTAGGTAAATGGTTCAATCTGGAAAATATCATCCTAAGTGAGCTAATCCAATCACAAAAGAATACACATGAAATGCAATCACTGATAAGTGGATATTAATGATCCCAGAAGCCCTAAATACTCAAGGCACAATTAGCAAGTCAAATGATTCCCCAGAAGAAGAAAGGAGAGGACTCTGGGCCTGTAAAGATTGGATCCAGTTTTATAGACCCAGAACAGAAAAATCGTGGGGGGGGAGAGGAATTATGTGACGTATGGTGGGGGGGGGAACTGGGAAAGGGGAAAGCCTTTGGAATGTAAACATAGAATATAGAAAATAAAAATTTTATTTAAAAAAGACAATAAAAATTTTAAAAAATTAAAAAATACAATAAAATAAAAAAAGAAAGCTGTCTAAAAGACATGAGCTAATCATATAAGAATAGTAGTTTGGTATTTTCCCTGCAGCTTCTTTTATCAAGAAAGGATGTGCTAAGAGCAGTGAACATTCTTTAGTTCATTATGCACAGGGCAAAGATGAAATACATAATAAATGTGCTTATATGGTTTTATTTTTGTATCAAGAATTATGTATCTTGTCTTCTGTTCATTCTACTTAGGTAGCAAGAGTTAGATTCATTTCACAAATCTTTCTCTTGCCTAATCACATGTAGGATTCTCCAAGCACAGTATAGAAATTGTTGTTTGACTTTTATACATTTCTCTCTATTAGAAAAAGACCTTTACTTCAACAGATTTCATGCACAACACCTGGCCTTTAGGGAACAGCATGGTTGGACCGAAACTACTCAATTATAGATTGTGTCCCTGTTTAATTTATTAACCACCTATTTCATCCTTACAGGATAATGGAAAAATTAGGATGCCATTAGCATATATACACTACATATATACAGCAATATGTACTCTGAATTTTCAGTGGAATTTTTCTAATTAGATAAAACCTCTGGAGTTGAAATTAAGGTTTAACAAATATTTATAACTTTAAAGATTAGATATAAATTTCATCTGAGTTTCCATCATGTCTGTAGCATAATATCTTTTTATTAGAAAAATCTAAAATAAATGAAAAAAAAACATGCCAAGAATTCTTGAGAACTTGAGTTGGTTTAATGCCAATAGAAAACCCATTACTGCAACACTTGAAACTTCAGTTCTCATCTTAGTTCAAGAACACTGTAAGTGCCAACAGTAGCAAGTGCACCTTCAGTGAAGGTGAAATAGCTGTGGATGTCTTGGATATACACCTTGAATGAAATGCAATGTGTTGTGAAATACTGATCTTGATTTTACAATAAAAAAAAACAGCAAGCTCCAATGCCTCAGACTTTGCACATGCTGCTGATAATGACTCTGACTTACATTTAATGAAGTATTTGTATGCTTACATGCATGGAGAGAGAGAGAGAGAGAGAGAGAGAGAGAGAGAGAGAGAGAGAGAGAGATTCGTGCTTATTATCCATCATTCTGCAGTTTTGACTATCAAGAGAATTTTACCTTATCCAAGAATCTGAACTATTTTATTGTTTATTCTCCATAGTGACTAGATAGTCTCTTTAGCTCTGTATTGATGACTCCCCTGGATTGTCAGAGGGACAGAGTTCAGTGCAAGACAGCTTGTCACTGAGATCTCTGGACCCATTAGTTTGAAATATGAGCTTGTCTATTTGAAACATTGCATAATGATGCTGAGAAAAAATACGTTACCTTTGCCAAATTTCCCTGACATTTGGAATTTCTCTCATGATATTCTCAAAGATTATATTTTGTAATAATCATTAGATGGTTCATCCCTCTCAAAAAGAGTCACTGGAAGCATCACTTCTTGTAATACATGAACACTTGCAATCCTGAAGGTATAAAATATAAGCTGTCCTGAGCAGCTTTCGATACTCTAGTTGCCAGCTTCTAGTTATCCAATTGGTGACCCTGGAACAGCTTCCAGTTCTAGCAAAGAACAGTTGTCTATCTTATCCTATTTCTTGGAGATTATCAACCCTTGGCAAGGGATGCCAAAGCAGAAGATGACAAATTCTAGTTAGGAAACATGGTTTGACTTCAAATATTGTCTGTTTTGTCTATTCATAATACAAAATGTTCATTTGAGTTATGTCAAAGTATCTGCTTGTTTTCTATAATTTAGTTAAAAGATCCCCTAGTATAGAATAGAGAGTATGTAACAAATATACTTATTATTTAATAGCAAATTTCAGTTTTATTACAAATATAGACTAATGTAGTTCTCTAAACATTATGACTTTTGAATTTTTCCTTAATATAAGTAGGAGAACTAATGTGCAGTATTTTTTTATTTTTTATTGGATATACACTATATTTACAATTCATTTCCCTTTTTTCTGGTTCCCCACCCCCCAAAAGTCCCACATGCCCTTTTCCCTCCCCCTGCTCCCACTTCCACCCCTTCCCTCCTTCCTGTTCTTGTATTCCCCTACACTGATGCTTTGATCCTTTCCAGCACCAGTGTCCACTCCTTTCTTCTTGTCAGACATCATTTGGTACCTGAATTGTGTCTTTGGTGTTCCAAGATTCTAGGCTAATATCCACTTATCAGTGACTGCATACCATGGGTATTCTTTTGAGACTGGGTTACCTCACTTAGAACTTATGACGTTCTCCAGCTCCATCCATTTCTCTAAGAATTTCATGAATTCATTGTTTCTAATGACTGAATAGTACTCCATTGTGTATATATACCACATTTTTTGTATCTGTTCCTCCGTTGAGGGACATCTGGGTTCTTTCCAGCTTCTGGCTATTACAAATAAGGCTGCTATGAACATAGTGGAGCATGTATCCTTATTGCATGCTGGGGAATCTTCTGGGTATATTCCCAGGAGTGGTATGGCTGGGTCCTCCGGAAGTATCACGTCCAGTTTTCTGAGGAACCGCCAGACTGATTTCCAGAGTGGTTGTACCAGCTTGCAGTCCCACCAGCAGTGGAGGAGTGTTCCTCTTTCTCCACATCCTCGCCAACACCTGATGTCTTCTGAGTTTTTTATCTTAGCCATTCTGACTGGTATGAGGAGAAACCTCAGGGTTGTTTTGATTTGCATTTCTCTAATGACTAATGATGTTGAACATTTTTTAAGGTGTTTCTCAGCCATCCGAATTTCTTCAGGTGAAAAGTCTTTGTTTAGCTCTGTACCCCACTTTTGGATAGGGTTATTTGTTTTTCTGGGGTCTAACTTCTTGAGTTCTTTGTATATATTGGATATTAGCCCTCTGTCAGATGTGGGCTTGGTGAAGATCTTTTCCCAATTTGTTGGTTGCCGATTTGTCCTTTTGACAGTGTCTTTTGCCTTACAGAAACTTTGTAATTTTATGAGGTCCCATTTGTCTATTCTTGCTCTTAGAGCATAAACAATTGGTGTTCTATTCAGGAACTTTCCCCCTGAGCCAATGT
Organism: Apodemus agrarius; assembly: GCA_964023405.1. NCBI lineage: Eukaryota > Metazoa > Chordata > Mammalia > Rodentia > Muridae > Apodemus > Apodemus agrarius. The sequence goes on from OZ030018.1 coordinate 38,757,299, forward strand.
CCTCAAGGGTCTTCCCAGTTTCTTTTCTATTAGCTTTAGTGTGTCTGGTTTTATGTGGAGGTCCTTGATCCACTTGGAGTTGAGCTTAGTGCAAGGAGATAAGAGTGGATCAATTCTCATTCTTCTGCATGTTGACCTCCAGTTGAGCCAGCACCATCTGTTGAAAAGGCTATCTTTTTTCCACTGGATGTTTTCAGCTTCTTTGTGGAAGATCAATTGGCCATAGATGTGTGGGTTCATTTCTGGGTCTTCGATCCTATTACATTGATCGGCCTCCCGGTCACTGTACCAATACCATGCAGTTTTTTTTTTAATTTTTATTTTCTATATTCTATGTTTACATTTCAAAGCCTTTCCCCTTTCCCAGTACCCCCCCCCACACCATATGTCCCATAATTCCTACTGCTCTGTAGTATTGCTTGAGGTCTTGGATAATGATTCCCCAAGAAGTTCATTTACTGTTGATGATAGTTTTAGCTATCCTGGGTTTTTTGTTATTGCAGATGAATTTGAGAATTGCTCTTTCTAACTCTATAACGAACTGAGTTGCGATTTTGATGGGGATTGCGTTGAATCTGTATATTGCTTTTGGCAAGATTGCCATTTTAACTATATTAATCCTGCCAACCCACGAGCATGGAAGATTTTTCCATTTTCTGATGTCTTCTTCAATTTTCTTCTTCAGAGACCTGAAATTTTTGTCATATAAATCTTTCACTTGTTTGGTTAGAGTCACATCAAGATACTTTATATTGTTTGTGGCTATTGTGAAGGGTGTCATTTCCCTAATTTCTTTCTCGTCCTGCTTAGCCTTTGCATATAGGAAGGCTACTGATTTGCTTGAATTGATTTTATAACCAGCCACTTTGCTGAAGTTGTTTATCAGCTGTAGGAGTTCTTTGGTGGAGTTTTTGGGTCACTTAAGTATACTATAATATCATCTGTGAATAGTGATAGTTTGACTTCTTCCTTTCTGATTTGTATCCCTTGTTATCGAATTGCTCTACCTAGTACCTCAAGTACTATATTGAAGAGATATGGTGAGAGGGGGCAGCCTGGTCTAGTCCCAGATTTTAGTGGGATTGCTTCAAAAGAGACACAGAAGGTCACTTCTTGCTAGTCAAAGGAAGAATCCACCAAGAAGAACTCACAATTCTAAACATATACGCTCCAAATGCAAGAGCACCCTCATTTGTTAAAGAAACTTTACTAAAGCTCAAAGCGCACATTGCACCTAACACAATAATTGTGGGGGACCTCAACACTCCACTATCCTCAATGGACAGATCAGGAAAACAGAAACTAAACAGGGACACGGGGAAACTCATTGAAACATTGGACCAATTGGATTTAACAGATATATATAGAACATTTCATCCTAAAGCAAAAGACTATACCTTTTTTTCAGCACCTCATGGTACCTTCTCCAAAATCGACCATATAATTGGTCACAAGACAGACCTCAACAAATATAAAAAAATTGAACTAATCCCATGCCTCCTATCAGATCACCATGGAGTAAGAGTGTTCTTCAATAGCAACAAAAACAACAGAAAATCCTCATACACATGGAGGCTGAACAATATTCTACTCAATGATACCTTCATCAAGGAAGAAATAAAAAAAGAAATTAAAGATTTTTTAGAATTTAATGAAAATTAAGGCACAACATACCCAAATCTATGGGACACAATAAAAGCAGTGCTAAGTGGAAAACTCATAGCCCTGAGTGTCTCCAAAAAGAAACAGGAGAGAGCATATACTAGCAACTTAATGGTGCACCTGAAAGCTCTAGAACAAAAAGAAGCTATTTCACCCAGGAGGAGTAGAAGACAGGAAATCATCAAACTCAGGGCTGAAATCAATCAAGTTGAAACAAAGAGAACCATACAAAGAATCAACAAAACCAGGAGCTGGTTCTTTGAGAAAATCAACAAGATAGATAAACCCCTAGCCAGACTTACCAAAGGGCACAGAGACAGTATTCAAAATAACAAAATTAGAAATGAAAAGGGAGATATAACAACAGAAACTGAGGAAATTCAAAAAAATCATCGGATCCTACTACAAAAGCCTATACTCAACACAACTGGATAATCTGGAGGAAATGGACAATTTCCTAGATAGATACTAAATTCCAAAATTAAACCAGGATCAAATAGATCATCTAAACAGACCCATAACCCCCAAAGAAATAGAAGGGGTCATAGAAAGTTTTCCAACCAAAAAAAAGCACAGGACCAGATGGTTTTAGTGCAGAATTCTATCAGACTTTCAAAGAAGTCCTGATACCATTACTCTTCAAACTATTCCACAAAATAGAAACAAAAGGAACACTACCCAACTCATTCTATGAAGCCACAATTACCCTGATACGAAAACCACACAAAGATCCAACTAAGAGAACTACAGGCCAATTTCTCTTATGAATATCGATGCAAAAATACTAAATAAAATACTTGCCAACCGAATCCAAGAACACATCAAAATGATCATTCACCATGATCAAGTTGGCTTCATCCCAGGGATGCAGGAATGGTTCAATATACAAAAATCCATCAGCGTAATCCACTACATGAACAAACTCAAAGAAAAAAACCACATGGTCATCTCATTGGATGCGGAAAAAGCATTTGACAAAATTCAGCATCCTTTCATGCTAAAAGTCTTGGAAAGAGGAGGAATTCAAGGCCCATATCTAAACACAGTAAAAGCAATTTACAGCAGACCGATAGCCAACATCAAGGTAAATGGAGAGAAACTTGAAGCAATCCCACTAAAATGTGCAGTATTTTTGCATCAAGTCAAATAGGTCCCAGTTGCAGGGATCAGGCTTTGAGTGTGCCAAATGACCCATATTTATAGTATTAACCATTTTGATCTTTTGATGTTTTCATGATATGATCTAATATGCAAACATCTTTCTTCTAAGAATAAATGAAAACCTTTTGTTGGTGTATGTTTAGATAACTAAATAGTTCATGTGAAGACTTGCCCAAACATTCTGTATTTTGATTAATGTTAATTTGTATTTTCATTTTATGAGTCTAATTTCTCTCATAGTACTTGCATGTCATTTACATATATTCATCTACTGTCTGAAACCATGTAACCTGACAAATCAACGACATACAAATTATGTACTTAAGTATTGTAGAAAATAAGGAAGTACTAGGGTTTTATACACAATACACTTTTAATTTTCTTAGAATTTCACATGAGTTTGTTTTTACTATTTTACATCATTTATTCCCTTCCTTCTCCCTACTCTAGTTCCTCATATTCATTTTCCCTATGCTTCTTTCAAAAATTCATGACCCCTTTAATAATTATCATGTGTATATTAGTTTGTGTGTACATGTGTGTGTGTGTGTGTGTGTGTGTGTGTGTGTGTGTGTCTTACTGAGTCCCACTAATGCTGCTGGCATGTACATGGACTGACCTTTTAAACTCTGCCAACCTATCAAAGGCCTTCTCCCTGAGAACAACTCTTCTTCCCTCAACAGTCATTGGCTGCAGTTTTTCATCTATGGAGTAGGGCCCATTTTATGCAACTTGATAGAGGCATAATGAATGTCACTACTTTCTATGTGAACATCTAGTTTGTTCAGCACCATTCCTTTGAGATGCTTTTCTTTACTCCAGCATATGTCTTTGGCATCTTTATCGAATATTAAAAGGCTGAAGTTATGCGTATTCATGCTTGGGTCTTGATGTGTTCCATTTGTCTACATGTCTATCTTTTTATTACCATATTACATTTATTATAAAATAACTATATATTGAAATTTGTAATAGCAATAAGTTCAATATTCTTTTTTCTCAGGACTGCTTATGTTCTCAGAAGCCTTATCTGGTCCCATGCAAATCCTAATATGACTTTTTTATTTTTCTATGAGCAGTCCATTTTGAATGGACTGACATTGAATATGGTATGAATCTGTTATTTTGATATGATACTCATTTACAAAATATTAATTCTACCAATTCATTAACATGAATTTTCTCTTCATTTTCTATTATCTTTCTAAATCTCTTCAGAAATTTGAAGCTTTTATTATAGAGGTTTTTTTTACCTCTTAGGTTATGATTTTACAGGCTAGTTTTATGTCAACTTGACCCAAGCTATAGTTCTCTGAGAGGAGGAAATCTCAGTTGGGAAAACACCTCCAGAAGACTGATGTGGAAGCATAAAATCTTGTAGGGTATATTCTTTTAATTAGTCACCATCGTGGGAGGGTCTAGCCCATTGTGGGTGGTACCACTCTGAGCTGGCAGCTCTGAGTGCTATAAGAAAATATGCTGAGAAAGCCAAGTGGAGGAAACAAGCCTACAAAAACTCTATCCCTTTGTATCAGTCCTGCCTCTAGGTTTCCACCCTGCTTGAGTTCCTGTTCTGACTTCCTTAGATGATGAACTATGAAGCCGAAGAGGAGTAGTTCCTTCCTCCCGGAGTTGCTCTGGTCATGATGCTTTATCGTAGGAACTGTAATCCTAGCTAAGAGAAAGTGGTACCAGTATTATGGAGTGCAGCTGTGACAGACCTGACCCTGTTATTTTGTGGAGAACTGTGAAAGAATTTTAAAACTTTGGGGTAAAAAAGCCATTGAGTGTTGAGAGCTCAGTGGACTCTTCTGTAGTTGCTCGGAAGATGAGACTGTAGACAGTGATAAAGACAATGGAGACCTGACTTATGAAGTCCCAAGGGGAACTTTAAGAGTCTCTTAAAGACTCTATCTGAACAATAGCATAGTTATAGAACAGATCAGTAGTTCTGGTTAGTGGGGGCTGAAGAATCAGCAGTGATCAACAAGATACTAAAATGAAACCTTTATTATTCTGGAATAATGATGTTGGTCAGCTAGCTGGAGCTAAGAAATGACAAGCAACTGGAGCGGTGAAATTGGTGGTGATTAAGAAAAGCCAGTATCTCTGAGTTGAAGTCTTCTAGGAAGGGTTACCTTAGAGCCCAGAGAAGCTGTGTTCCAGAGGCAACCAAGGATGTACCTTGAGCTGGCAGTCCTACTTGGTAATGTAAGAGTCAACCAGATGCTACTGGTTTTGAAAGTATGAAGGGGTCATGGAGAGCAGCTGGGGCGTGGCACTGTATTGCAGGGTTGGATCCACTGAAAAGAGCCTGGTTGAGGCTATTGATGAACACGCAGCCTGGCTGGCTACAAGAGATTCAGTCATTGTGGAGATGCCAGATGTGGGAATGCCAAGAAAGCAGCAGTTTAAAGTAGAGCCAGCCTAAGTTTAGGAGACAGTGGGTGTGCTCCGGAAGATGGAGCCAGAGAAGTGACTTAAGCCTTTTGGGGGAGCCTAGATAATTTTAAGTGTAGTCCAAAACTTGAACTATACGTTATTTACAAAGTTAGATTTCAGTTTTGTGTTGATTTGATAGCTACTATGCCCTGGTTCTTCTTTCTTGAAATAAGAAAATATTTAACATATTTGTCTAGTTTACGGAGTCAAGTCTAGGGATGTTTGTTTGTTTGTTTGGTTGGTTGTTTGGTTGTTTGGTTGGTTTGTTGGTTCATTGATTTGTTAGTTGGTTTTGGCTTTGGGTTTTTCTTAAGATTTTTGAAAGGGTGACAGCATTATACTGACTATTGCAGAGAAACATTCCCTTGAGGTTGACATAAGACATAGCTCATCTGTTGGGCTAGCCTGACTGATCAGCAAACTACAGGAATTTTCTGGTCTTGCCTCCCCAATGCTGGAATTATAAGCACCAAAAACCACACTTCCCATCTTTCTCTGAGTTCTAGGAATCAGACTCCAGTCATCTAGCCTACAAGGTAAAATCTTTACCTACTTACCTATTGCCCTAACCTTCTTGCTGGAGTTTTAATTTATATTATACAGAGATAACACTTATCCTACTTCAAAAGTTCGTTAGGCTCTGAAATATTAAGTGCCTAAAATAAATTTAATTTTTATCAGAATTAAATTTCCCCATTAAACTAACCTCACTTTTGTAAATAGAAATAATTAAATTCCCGGGATTTTCCATTAGAAAATACCTGATAATGTAGATATATATGTATAATTGTCTAGCTTCCACCCATTAATTCATGCTTGACATAAAGAGGCTATTAACATTTTATTTGTCATTCTATTTAAGAGCTCAATTTATTGAAAACATTTTTGCAGATTCATGGTCTTTTCCTCAATGAAAGTGTTTTTATGCTGTATTTTCCCTTTTTTTTAAAGTAGATTATTTTTCATACAATATTGATTACAGTTCCTCCTCTCATCTCCTCATACCTCCTCCCATCTTTGCTTCTCTCTGGATCCAATCCCTTTCTGACTCTCATTAGAAAAGAACAGGCTCAGCCATCTTATATAGTAAAAAGATTAGACTCACAGTAAAATTATGAGACATTAGTTGTTTTTTTTTAAGAGAGGAAACTTTTAAAGTATTTACATTAATAGGACTGGGGGACTTTCTAAAATTGTAAAATGTTTTCTATTGCATTGTAGATATCAGTGTATTATCTTGGGAAGGTTGTAGCTTACCAGTGATGTACTTGTGTGTCAAGTTCACCAAGGATCAACTGTTCTGGCTAGTTTTATGTCAATTTCAGACAAACCAAGACAGATTTTGACTTAGTTATTTCATTTCCTTTGGTAGAATAGTAAATTGGAGTGTGTCTACAATCTCTTTTCCATTGTATGATTTTGTTTCTGTATAGAAAGACTACTGATTTTAATATTGGCATTGTAACCTGCTTGTTGGCTGAAATCATTTATTGTTTTTGAAGTTTTTCTGGTGAAATCTTTGGGATCTCTTATATATATATATATAATACCATATCATCTGCCAACAGGAAAAAATGATCTTTCTCTGTTCATTTCACTCTAATTTTCTGTTCTTGCCTTACTGCTCTGACTAATGCTTTAAGCATTATATTGAAAAGGAGTGGGGGTAGTGAACAGCCTTGACTCACTTCTGATTTTAATGAAATCATTTCAATATTATCTCCATTTATGAGAGTGTTGTCTGCCATATTGTCATAAATAGTCTTTATTGTGTTGTGATACATTCCCCATAGGCCCACTCTACTTATGATTTGAATTATGAAAGCAGGGTTGGATTTTGTTAGTTTTTTTCTGCTTCTATTGTGATAATCATTGCTATTTATCTCTGCATATATATGATTTATTACATTCATTGTAATATGTTGGGTCAAGACTATATTTATGGGATAAAACCAACTTGATCATGATTAATGATCATTTTGTTATTTAGCTTGCTATCATTTTATTGATGAATTTGAATCTATGTTCAGGATATGGGTGTGAAGCTGCTTTAGTTTTATTTAATCAAAATGGGTTTGTCATTAGAATAATACTGGCTTCCTACAATGAGTTTACTTGTAATCTCTGCTTTTTTCTTTTTGTGCTTTTATTATTTTGAAAGTTTAAGAAAGATTGGTTGTATCTCTTCTTTAAACACCTGATAGAACTCTACTGTGAATCTATCTGTATCCAGAGTTATTTGTTACAGAAGGGTTTAATTGTCAGATCTTCCTTTCCTACAACCCCTTACTAGGTACTTAATTTCTATGAATTTTCTAATTATAGCATCATTGTAAAATTCAAAATGTAATGTCTACATAGAAGAGCAAACATATAATATTTGTCTTTTGCAGTGCTGGTTGTGTGACTCAAAATGATTTTTTCATAGCTCCATTTATTTACCTGAAATTTTATAATTTCATCTTTCTTAACATTTGAATATGACATTGTTACAAATTGACCACATTTTCATTATCCATTCATCTACTTATGGACATTTAGGCTGTTCCCAATTTCTGGATTTTATGACTAGAGCAGCAATGTACATGAATGAGCAAGTATATTTGTAGCAGGATACAGAGTCCTTTGAATCGCTTCTTGGCCTTTTGGCTAAGATCAAGTACAGAGTCCTTTGAGTATATTCCCTAGAGTGGAGTAGCTGAATCTTGAGATATGTCAATTCTGTTTCCTGAGAAGCTTCCACACTGATTTCCATATTGGCTGTATCAGTTTGTACTTCAACCTGCAGTAAGAGATCCCCATACACTTCTTTGCCAGCATGTGATGTCATTTGTTTATTGATATTGGCCATTATGACTTGGGTAAGTTGAAACATCAAAGCTGTTTTAATTATCATTTCTCTGATGGAAAAGCAAGGAAATAATGAGAGAGAAGGGTAAACAGAATATGGGTAGCAAAAACAAACATTCAAGACTTTTTTATAAAACAAAATTTAACCTACTATAAACTATATTATTTATACTGTAATACTAATATATTTTAATGCTGTATCAAAAAATAAGCTAAATGGAGTCACTGCACAGTTGGGGAAGACAGTGCTCCAACTAAACATTCAAGACTACCAAATAAAAGCTCCACTGCAGAAGTAGGTCATATCTCATTGAGCTGTTGGCCAATGGTGTCTAATGGAACCACATAATCAAAGGCTTTTGCCAAGGCAATTTGCCAATGCCATAACCTGGTGGTAAAGCATTATTGATGAAGCCAACTCTTAATGTCATAAAACACGGAGAATTCCAGATGACACCCAGTTAGAAGATTAAGCCTTTTTGACTGTTGTTCTTGGTTCTGGAAGGTACACTAAACACTAATGAAGGAGAAATATATCCATCAATATGACTCAGCTAATAAACCCTATGTCAGTAAACTGTCTGGAAAATAATCTAGAGCAATGGTGACACAAATGGTAATGGAAATAACAAAACAATGCCCACTTCCATTAAAAGAAACAGATACCTGATACTGATAAAGTGCTAAGAACCTGAGACTAGATGGGTCATGGGTAAAGGGAAAAACTACTCTTCTTATTCTGCTAAAGGAACATAGCAATAAAATAACCCCTAATCACATACTGCTATACCTATATATCAGTGTCTTACTCAGCTCTCATCAGGCAAATTTCTTCTTGCACTACATGGGAATTAACAGAGACTCACAACTGGACAATGTGCAGAAAGCAAGAACATTGTCTTAAAAGAATGGGACATCTTCCTCAAATCCCTCACCTCAAGATTCAGAATTTATGTGAAAGAGGAGGGAGAAAGACTGTAAAAGACAAGGTGATGTATTACTACAAAGAGAGAGAGAGAGAGAGAGAGAGAGAGAGAGAGAGAGAGAGAGAGAGAGAAACAGGGTCTTCTAAACACGATAGAAATTATACACAAATGAAATCACAGAGACTGTAGCAGCACACAGAACTCCTGTACAAGGTCAAGCCAAACTAGGTCTTTGCATTGAGAAGGAGAAGTGGCTATGTGGCCCCATCTCTAATTGGGGAGTTAATTACAATTGATAACTGCTGGTTCTCAGAGAATCAGATTTCATCAAAGGAGTATCACTGGGTACATCAACCAAAGTCCAGAATAGTTGAGCAATACAAAACAACAAAACAACACCTATGTTATGTGTGTGTATGTGTGTGTGTGTGTGTGTGTGAGAGAGAGAGAGAGAGAGAGAGAGAGAGAGAGAGAGAGAATAAGTATGCATATGTGTGTGAGAGAGAGGGGGCAGAAAGAGAAGGGACTTTTGTTTGGTTTTGACACTTTTTTGTCTTATTGAATTTTTCATTTGAAATTGTTAATTTTTGTTTTGTGGATTTTTTTGAAAATGGAAGAGAGATTATAAAAATTGTATGGATTTGGATATGGGAATTATTTTAGAAGCATTTGAGAAAGGAAAAATGATAAAATATATTGTATAAATATTTTAAGAAAAATAGCGATCCAGCGGCGGCGGCAGAACCAGGTACCCGAGACAGCCCAAGCTTAAGACCTTCGGGGACTCAGGCCTGGAGTGGGAGTTGGGCACAGAATAGCGGGTGCACTCTGCACTCGCGCGCAGGGCGGACCCCGAGCTCCCTGCAGGCAGCTGCCATATTGCCTGCAGCTTCCCGCCCAGCTGGCGGTGGGGAAGCCGGAGGGTCACCCAGCGTGCCAGGTGCTCAGAACCATCCAGCGGCGGCGGCAGAACCAGGTACCCGAGACAGCCCAAGCTTAAGACCTTCGGGGACTCAGGCCTGGAGTGGGAGTTGGGCACAGAATAGCGGGTGCACTCTGCACTCGCGCAGCAGACCCTGAGCTCCCTGCAGGCAGCTGCCATATTGCCTGCAGCTTCCCGCCCAGCTGGTGGTGGGGAAGCCGGAGGGTCACCCAGCGTCCCAGGTGCTCAGAACCATCCGGCGGCGGCGGCAGAACCAGGTACCCGAGACAGCCCAAGCTTAAGACCTTCGGGGACTCAGGCCTGGAGTGGGAGTTGGGCACAGAATAGCGGGTGCACTCTGCACTCGCGCGCGGGGCGGACCCCGAGCTCCCTGCAGGCAGCTGCCATATTGCCTGCAGCTTCCCGTCCAGCTGGTGGTGAGGAAGCCAGAGTCAGCCAGTGTGCCAGGTACCCAGACCCAGCCGGAGGCCGAACCAGCCTCCCATCCAGCCAGTGGCAGGGAAGCTGGAAACCGGACCCAGCCAGCTTCCCAGCAGCTTGGGACCAGCAGGCGGAACCAGATAACTGAGATATCCCAACTTTAAGACCCCTGGGGAAACAGGATATCAGACAGCGAACCCTGAGCAGGAGCAGTGCAGAGCAGCCGCCCAACAGGCGGAACCAAATACCTGGGATATCCTGAGTTTAAGACCTCGGGGGACTCAGGCCACCTGTCAGCAATCTGTGAGCAAGACCCCCGCAGGACAGTGATTCAGGTATCCCAGTCACTGGGAAATAGCCTTACAACCCCACAGGAGGGTCAAGCACCAGCTAGTATCTACAGGACCAACTAACACCAGAGTTAACCAGATGGCAAAAGGCAAACGTAAGATCGCTACTAACAAAAATCAAGGCAATATGGCGGCATCCGAACCCAGTTCCCCAACAGCAATAAATATTGGATACCCCGAAACACCAGAAAAACAAGACTCAGATCTAAAATCACTGGTCAGGATGCTGATAGAGGAACACTTAGATAAATCTCTTAAAGTAATACATGAGAAAATAGATCAAAAGCTAGAAGCCATTGCAAGACAAACACAATTAAATCCCAGATATCTCAACACACCAGAAAAACAAGACTCAGATCTAAAATCACTGGTAAAGATGCAGATTGAGGATCACTTAGATAAATTTCTTAAAGTAATAGAGGAGAAAATAGATCAAAAACTAGAAGCCCATACAAGGCAGACACAAAAATCACTTAAAGAAATCCAGGAGAATATAGAGCAAAAAGTGAATCCCAATAAGGGGGAGAAACAAAAATCACCCAAAGAAATAAAAGAGAACATGGGTCAACGAGTAGAAGTCATAAAGGAGGAAACACAAAAATCCCTTAAAGAATTACAGGAAAACACAAACAAGCAACTGAAAGATCTGAGCAAAACCATACAAAACCTAAAAACAGAAGTAGAAACAACTAAGCAATCGCAAAGGGAGACAATGTTGGAGATAGAAAACCTTGGGAAGAAATCAGGAGTCATAGATGCAAATATCAACAATAGAATACAAGAGATAGAAGACAGAATCTCAGATGCTGAAGATACCATAGGAACCATGGATTCAACAATTAAAGAAAATGCAAAATGCAAAAAGCTGGTAACCCAAAACATTCAGGAAATCCAGGACACAATGAGAAGACCAAACCTAAGGATTATAGGGATAGATGAGAATGAAGATCTACAACTTAAAGGGCCAGCAAATATCTTCTACAAAATTATGGAAGAAAATTTCCCCAACCTAAAGAGAGAGATTCCCATGAATATACAAGAAGCCTATAGAACCCCAAATAGACTGGACCAGAACAGAAATACTTCCCGTCACATAATAGTCAAAACCCCAAATGTACTAAACAAAGAAAGAATATTAAAGGCAGTAAGAGAAAAAGGACAAGTAACATATAAAGGAAGACCTATCAGAATTACACCAGACTTCTCACCTGAGACCATGAAAGCTAGAAGATCCTGGGCAGACCTTATGCAGACCCTAAGAGAACACAAACTTCAGCCAAGACTACTATACCCAGCGAAACTCTCAATTGCCATAGATGGGGAAACCAAGATATTCCACGACAAAACCAAATTTGCAAGATACTTATCTACAAACCCAGCCCTACAAAGGATAATAGGGGAAAAATACCAACACAAGGGGGGAAACAACACCCCAGAAGAAACAAGATAGAAACCCCATCTCATCCAACCCAAAAGAAGAGAACCACTCAAATACAAATAATAATAACAATTCCCAAAATGTCAGGAAGTAATAATTACTATTCCTTAATATCTCTTAATATCAATGGACTCAATTCCCCAATCAAAAGACACAGACTAACAGACTGGATACGGAAACAGGACCCTACATTTTGCTGCATACAGGAAACACATCTCAGTGTCAAAGACAAACACCACCTTAGAGTAAAAGGCTGGAAGACAGTTCTACAAGCAAATGGTCCCAGGAAACAAGCTGGAGTAGCCATTCTAATATCAGATAAAATCGACTTTCAACCTAAAGTCATCAAGAGAGACACAGAAGGTCACTTCCTGCTTGTCAAAGGGAAAATCCACCAAGAAGAATTCTCAATACTGAACATCTATGCACCAAATGCAAGGGCACCCTCATTCGTAAAAGAAACTTTACTAAAGCTTAAAGCACACATCGCACCTAACACAATGATTGTAGGTGACTTCAACACTCCACTCTCCTCAATGGACCGATCAGGAAAGCAGAAACTAAACAGGGACACAGTGAAACTAATTGAAGCTTTGGACCAATTGGATTTAACAGATATATATAGAACATTCCATCCTAAAACAAAAGAGTATACCTTTTTCTCAGCACCGCACGGTACCTTCTCAAAAATTGATCATATAATTGGTCACAAGACAGACCTCAACAAATACAAGAAGACCGAACTAATCCCATGTCTCCTATCGGATCACTATGGAGTAAAAGTGGTCTTCAATAGCAAGAAGAACTACAGAAAGCCCACATACACATGGAAACTGAACAATACTCTACTCAATGACACCCTGGTCAAGGAAGAAATAAAGAAAGAAATCAAAGACTTTTTAGACTTCAATGAAAATGAAGGTACGACCTACCCAAACCTCTGGGATACAATGAAAGCAGTGCTAAGAGGAAAACTCATAGCCCTGAGTGCCTCCAAAAAGAAACTGGAAAGAGCATACACTAGCAACTTAACAGCACACCTGAAGGCGCTGGAACAAAAAGAAGCTAACTCACCCAGGAGGAGTAGAAGAGAGGAAATCATCAAACTAAGGGCTGAAATCAATCAAGCAGAAACAAAGAGAACCATACAAAGAATCAACAAAACCAAGAGCTGGTTCTTCGAGAAAATCAACAAGATAGATAAACCCTTAGCCAGACTAACCAAAGGGCACAGAGATAGTATCCAAATTAACAAAATTAAAAATGAAAAGGGGGATATAACAACAGAAACAGAGGAAATTCAAAAGATCATCAGATCCTACTACAAAGGCCTATACTCAAAACAACTGGAGAATCTGGAGGAAATGGACAATTTCCTAGACAGATACCAAATACCAAAATTAAATCAGCATCAAGTAGACCAGCTAAACAGTCCCATAACCCTTAAAGAAATAGAAGGGGTTATAGAAAGCCTCCCAACCAAAAAAAGTACGGGACCAGATGGTTTTAGTGCAGAATTCTACCAGACCTTCAAAGAAGACTTAACACCAATACTCTTCAAACTATTCCACAAAATAGAGACAGAAGGGACACTGCCCAACTCATTCTTCGAAACCACAATTACGCTGATACCTAAACCACAAAAAGATCCAACAAAGAAAGAGAACTACAGGCCAATTTCTCTTATGAATATAGATGCAAAAATACTAAATAAAATTCTTGCCAACCGAATCCAAGAGCATATCAAAACGATCATTCACCATGATCAAGTAGGCTTCATTCCAGGAATGCAGGGATGGTTCAATATACGGAAATCCATCAATGTAATCCACTACATAAACAAACTAAAAGAAAAAAACCACATGGTCATCTCATTAGATGCTGAAAAAGCATTTGACAAAATTCAGCATCCTTTCATGCTAAAAGTCTTGGAAAGAGCAGGAATTCAAGGCCCATACCTAAACATAGTAAAAGCAATCTACAGCAAACCAGTAGCCAACATCAAAATAAATGGAGAGAAACTTGAAGCAATTCCACTAAAATCAGGGACTAGACAAGGCTGTCCTCTCTCTCCATATCTTTTCAATATAGTACTTGAAGTTCTAGCGAGAGCAATCAGACAACATAAGGAAGTCAAAGGGATACAAATTGGAAAGGAAGAAGTCAAAGTATCATTATTTGCAGATGATATGATAGTCTACTTAAGCGATCCAAAAAACTCCACCAGAGAACTTCTACAGCTGATAAACAACTTCAGCAACGTGGCTGGTTATAAAATTAACTCAAGCAAATCAGTAGCCTTCTTGTACTCAAAGGACAAGCAGGCTGAGAAAGAAGTTAGGGAAATAACACCCTTCACAATAGCCACAAACAACATAAAGTACCTTGGCGTAACTCTAACCAAACAAGTGAAAGATCTGTATGACAGGAACTTCAAGTCCCTGAAGAAAGAAATCGAAGAAGACCTCAGGAGATGGAAAAATATTTCTTGCTCCTGGATTGGCAGGATCAATATAGTAAAAATGGCCATCTTGCCAAAAGCAATCTACAGATTCAATGCAATCCCCATCAAAATCCCAAATCAATTCTTCATAGATCTAGAAAGAGCAATTCTCAAATTCATCTGGAGCAACAAAAAACCCAGGATAGCTAAAACTATTCTCAACAATAAAAGGACTTCTGGGGGAATCAATATCCCTGACCTCAAGCAGTACTACAGAGCAATTGTGTTAAAAACTGCATGGTATTGGTACAGCAACAGGCAGGTAGATCAATGGAATAGGATTGAAGACCCAGAAATTAACCCACAGACTTATGGTCACTTGATCTTTGATAAAGGAGCCACAACCATCCGGTGGAAAAAAGATAGCCTTTTCAACAAATGGTGCTGGTTCAACTGGAGGTCAACATGCAGAAGAATGCGAATTGACCCACTCTTATCTCCTTGTACTAAGATCAACTCCAAGTGGATCAAGGACCTCCACATAAAACCAGACACACTGAAACTATTAGAAAAGAAACTTGGGAAGACCCTGGAGGACATGGGCACAGGGGTAAAGTTCCTGAACAGAACACCAATAGCTTATGCTCTAAGATCAAGAATGGACAAATGGGACCTCATAAAATTACAAAGTTTCTGTAAGGCAAAGGACACTGTCAGAAAGACAAAACGGCAACCAACAACGTGGGAAATGATCTTCACCAACCCCACATCCGACAGAGGGCTAATATCCAATATATACAAAGAACTCAAGAAGTTAGACCCCAAAGAACCAAATAACCCTATCAAAAAATGGGGCACAGAGCTAAACAAAGAATTTTCACCAGAAGAAATTCGGATGGCCGAGAAACACCTTAAGAGATGTTCAACATCATTAGTCATCAGGGAAATGCAAATCAAAACAACCCTGAGATTCCACCTCACTCCAGTCAGAATGGCTAAGATTAAAAACTCGAGAGACAACAAGTGCTGGCGAGGATGTGGAGAAAGAGGAACACTCCTCCACTGTTGGTGGGATTGCAAAATGGTAAAACCACTCTGGAAATCAGTGTGGCGGTTCCTCAGAAAATTGGGCATGCCACTCCCAGAGGACCCTGGCATACCACTCCTGGGCATATACCCAGAGGATTCCCCTGCATACAACAAAGACACATGCTCCACTATGTTTATAGCAGCCTTGTTTATAATAGCCAGAAATTGGAAGGAGCCCAGATATCCCTCAAAGGAGGAATGGATACAGAAAATGTGGTATATTTATACAATGGAGTACTACTCAGCAATTAAAAATAATGAATTCATGCAATTTGTAGGTAAATGGTTAGATCTGGAAACTATCATCCTAAGTGAGCTAACCCAATCACAAAAGAATACACACGAAATGCAATCACTGATAAGTGGATATTAATGAGCCCAGAAGCCCTAAATACTCAAGGCACAATTAGCAAGTCAAATGACTCTCAAGAAGAAAAAAAGGAGAGGACCCTGGGCCTGTAAAGATTGGATCCAGTATTGTAGACCCAGAACAGAGAAATCGTGGGGGGGGGGGGAAGAGTGGGGAATAGCATGGGGGGGGAGAGGAATTATGGGACATATGGTGGGGGGTACCTGGGAAAGGGGAAAGCCTTTGGAATGTAAACAAAGAATATAGAAAATAAAAAAAAATGATAAAAAAAAAAAGAAAAATAGCAGTGGATTTAAACTGCACGCAAAAATAAAAAAAGTAGAGTTACCTTACCTTTCTCAATGTAATTTTTGGTTAGCATTTTTCTTATGAAATAATAAACTATTCATTCAAATACAATATGTAACACCTTAATTATAATGAGATTTTTTTACAATTTTTTTTATTTTCTATATTTTTTGTTTACATTCCAAAGGCTTTCCCTTTTCCCTGTTACCCCCTCATCATATGTCCCATATGTCCTCTTCCACCCCACCCTACCCCTGGCCTATTCCCCAATCACCTCTCCACCATTTCTCTGCTCTATTCTGGTACTCTCCTACAAAACTGGATCCAGTCCTTTCAGGACCAGGGTCCTCTCCTTCCTTCTTCTTGGGAATCTTTGTATTTGCTAATGGTGCCTTGAATATTCAGAGCTTCTGGGCTCATTAATATACACTTACCAGTGATTGCATTTCATGTGTATTCTTTTGTGATTGGGTTAACTCACTTAGGATGATATTTTCCAGATCCAACCATTTGCCTACAAATTGCATGAATACATTATTTTTAATTGCTGAGTAGTATTCCATTGTATAAATATACCACATTTTCTGTATCCATTCTTCTTTTGAGGGACATCTGGGCTCCTTCTAATTTCTGGCTATTATAAATAAGGCTGCTATGAACATAGTGGAGCATGTGTCTTTATTGTATGCAGGGGAATCCTCTGGGTATATGCCCAGGAGTGGTATGCCAGGGTCCTCTGGAAGTGTCATGCCCAATTTTCTGAGGAACCGCCAGACTGATTTCCAGAGTGGTTGTACCATCTTGCAGTCCCACCAACAGTGTAGGAGTGTTCCTGTTTCTCAACATCCCCTTTCCCAATTTGTTGATGGCTGTTTTGTCCTTCTGACTATCCTTTGCCTTACAGAAACTTTGTAATTTTATGAGGTCCCATTTGTCAATTCTTGACCCAGATAGCTAAAACTATTCTCAACAATAAAAGGACTTCTGGGGGAATTAATATCCCTGACCTCAAGCAGTACTACAGAGCAATTGTGTTAAAAACTGCATGGTATTGGTACAGCAAGGCAAGTAGATCAGTGGAATAGAATTGAAGACCCAGAAATGAACCCACAGACTTATGGTCACTTGATCTTTGATAAAGGAGACACAACCATCCAGTGGAAAAAAGATAGCCCTTTCAACAAATGGTGCTGGTTCAACTGGAGGTCAACATGCAGAAGAATGCGAATTGACCCACTCTTATCTCCTTGTACTAAGATCAACTCCAAGTGGATCAAGGACCTCCACATAAAACCTGACACACTGAAACTAATAGAAAAGAAACTGGGAAAGACCCTGGAGGACATTGGCACAGGGGGAAAGTTTCTGAACAGAACACCAATAGCTTATGCTCTAAAATGAGATTGTTAATAAAAAGTCCTCCATACAAAGTAATAAACTATATTATATGTGAGAATCATTTCACCACATGCCCTTATATTAATCATCATGTTGTGTTCCTTACATTCATACATATATAGTTGTAAAATATGCCACAGTAAAACTAAAAAAGGCACAGAATTCAAAATATCCACCTGTTGTTTAATCTGTCAATATCACTGTATAACTATTCTATCTGTTTGAAAATACAGATGATCAGTCATTTGAACTCAGTTTTATCTAATTTTAAAGTCATCTCCTTTCAGCTTGTCCTTCACAAATACATGGCCTTATGTAAAGTGCCTTTTTAAAAATAAATGATGGGAGACTATGGAAACCAGCTATAAGAACTATTTTTGAGCCTGCCTGTGAAGACACAAGGAAAGGATGGGGTAAATTACATTTTCTTAGTTCAAGTTCATTTACCAAAACAAAAAAACAGAAAAAAATTGACATTATAAAAAGGAAGTCATTTTGCAACTCTAGCAATCCCCTCCTCTGCTGTAGGTCTGTTTCAATTGTCAATAGTCTTAGTTTATCTGTGGTTGTCTGGTTGCATGAAGAAATACATGTATTTTTGATATTCTACGTTAATTGAGCACAAAAATTTAAAGTATTCATATATACATATATATGTATGTGTGTGATATTTATTTATTTTTCAAATGTTATTCCCTTTCCCAGTTCCCCCTCCAGAAACTTCTATCCCATCCCTTCTCCCCCTGCTTATATAAGGTTGCTCTTCCACCCACTCCCTCCCACCTCACCACCCTTAGACCAATGCATCGTGCCTTCACAGGATCAAAGGCCTCTCCTTCCATTGATGGCAGATAAGGCCATCCTATCTGGACACATGGGTCACTCCATGTGTACTCTTTTTTCAGTGGTTTATTCCCTGGGAGCTCTGGGGGGTCTGGTTGGCTCATATTATTGTTCTTCCTATGGGGATGCAAACTCCCTCAGCTCCTTAAGCCCTTTTTCTAGTTCCTCCATTAGGGTCCCCATGCTCAGTCCAATGGTTGGCAGCAAGCTTTTACACCCGTATTTGTCAGGCTCTGGCAGAGCCTCTCAGGAGACAGCTATATCAGGCTCCTGTCAGCAAGCACTTCATTTGACATCCACAATAGTATCTGGGTTTGGTGACTGTATATGTGATAGATCCCCAGGTGGGGCAGTCTCTGGATGGCCTTTCCTTCAGTCTCTGCTCCACACTTTGTCTCCATATCTCCTCTGGTGAGTATTTTGTTCCCGCTTCTAAGAAGGTCAGAAGCATCTATACTTTGGTCTTCCTTCTTGTTGGGCTTCATATGGTCTGTGAATTGAATCTTGGGTATTCTGAACTTTTGGGCTAATATCCACTTAGTTGTGAATACATATCATATGTGTTCTTTTGTGACTAAGTTACCACACTCAGGATGATATTTTCAAGTTCTAACTATTTGACTGTGAATTTCATGAAGTCATTGTTTTTAATAGCTGAGTAATATTCTATTGTGTAAATGCACCACATTTTCTGTATTCATTCCTCTGCTGAGGGACATCTGGGTTCTTTCGAGCTTCTGGATACTATAAATATGGCTGCTATGAACATAGTGGTGCATGTGTCCTTATTGCATGTTGGAGTATATGCCCAGGAGTAGTATAGCTGGATCCTCAAGTAGTATTATGATATATATCCTTTTACTTTTCTCTGTGCCATGAAGGACTTTCAAATTGACACATTCTCGTTCATTTAGTTTTACTCTTGTTGGCTACACTTTTAGAATCTAATAATCTATGAACTCATTCATGGACCAATGCTATAGATTATTTCCTTTAGGTTTTCTCTCTGTGTGTGTGCATGCAAAAGCATGTGTCAGTGTGTGTGTATATGTGTGAGTGTTTGTGTGTGTGTGTGTGTGTGTGTGTGTGTGTGCTGATGTGCATGATGTGTGGCTGCCTACCTGTCTCTGTTCTAGGCTAGATAATGCTAGATATATTATAAAGCTTGATTTTCTTCAGGTTTATTTTCATCATCAGAGAGATGGCTCAGCAGTTAAGAGCACTCCCTGTTCTTCCAGAGGTCTTAAGTTCAATGCCCAGCAACCACTTACTGGCTCACAACTGTTTGTAATGGGATCTGATGCCCTCTTCTATTGTTTATACATACAATAAATAAATAAATAAATCTTTTTATAAAAGTTGTTTTTCAATACCAAATTGATCTTCAACCTTCAAGCCTATAATCTCAGAATTTAGGAGGCTGAAACACAAGCACTGTGAGTTGGAAATTACAACTGTTATCAAAGGGCAAATTCTGATATGTTCATAGAAGGCTCAAGAAAAAAAATAATAAACATTACAACCATGAGATATGACTAAAGATCAATGTGGGCATGACAGTGGATACCTGTAATATAGTAAGAAGACCATGACCAAGACCAAAATGGGATATATAAGAAGACCCTCTTCCACAACCCAAATAAACTAAAGAGAAAACAAAAGGTATAATAAAGCAAGACAGATTTTATGTAGAAATTAGTGAAAATTTAATGACAAAATTTGATAACATTATTACAGAAACACTAGTCAACCTATTGGCACAAATAAGTATATAACTTAGACATCATATAATAGATCTAATTTGTACAAAGCTATTAAAAAGTAACTGAAACCTGGAGAAGAGATGGACATGAGTTGAATTTTATTATTCACATAAAGTCATATACAGGATAGGATAAAACAAAACAAGAAAATATCATTGGATAATAAATCAAGTAATGCTTGAACAAACGGATCAAATATCTGCTAGATCTATTGTGGAGATTAGAAAAACTTAGGCTCACACACAGGAATGATGATCACTGGCTCTGAAGCTTTCCAAAGCCAGCAGTGGGCCATCTATTTCACACCTTACATTCTTTCCATCACTATTTGCATCTTTTTATAAGTCTGTTAAAAAATAAATTTAAACAGTTGCAACAGTTCTCAAGGCAGCTCTTTCTGGCTATGGACATGCTGTGTAATGAAAAGAGCATTAGAGAACTTGGTAAAGATCCGTGAACTCTTGGCTCTGTAAACTTAGACAAATCATTCTTTTCTATACAAGGCTCACTTTACTTATCTAAACAGTGGAATGTATGAAATAGACAAGAAATGTATAGTGCACATTTAAAAAAAATAAATTTAAAAAAAATCCATGGTCATAATGCTATTTCTTAATGTTCTAGCTTCATAAACATCAGAATTATTGTAAAGCCCATTCAGACTGCTTATGGAAATTTCTCTCCTTAAATATATAGCTGATGGGTTGCGTATAAGTAATGGCTTTCAGACAGCATTTGTAATTTCTAAATGGCTGAGCTATACTTGCTAAATTATTTTATATGGTGTAACATCACAATAATTGGAAAAGATCTATTAATAATGTTTTCCTCAAAGTGTGGGTGTGCTACTTACAAAGAGACAAATGAAAGCTACTGAAGATGACCCGTTTGGTAGCTCTCTGTGCCCACTCTGATCTTTCAAAGCTTCAGCTATAGAAAGTCATACAGAGCCATAAACCAGTTCATTCCTTTTGCCTTTGTGCATAACCAGACACATGGATATCTTTACAAACTCCATATTAAGTATTTACTTCTAATTCCATGGAAAAGATATTTTCTCTCTTTTCTAAACATGGTAATCATGATAATAAAATTCAGAATTTCTTCTGAATAGTATAGTCTTTTTGTTTTCCTCCTTTTTAACAATATGGTTTTCAGCTGGTAATTTTCCATTGATAGCAAATTATTTTAAATACTTAACTTTAGGGGCTTTAGTATGCATAAGTACTTTCCTCTAATTTATGGTCCTAATATAATCCTAGATATTTTTATGCAGTTTTTTGACAGTCATTCAAAGAATCCTTCAGGACAAATAGAGGCAGGTAGTGGTCGTGGGAGTTGAGATAATTAGGTAAGAGACTCCTGGCTCTGCAATACTTCCTAGAAGTGTGGTGATGGATGTTCCCACATGCACAGGGCAAAACGATTGGCAAAGTACCAACCGCAGAGCAGGACTCTCATTAGCTGGAAAAGGACTGATGGTTACAATCAGTTAAGTGGGAAGTGGGGCACATTTGACTTACCAGTTGGAAGACTGAAGTCTGGGACCCGCAGAAAGCTACTCTAAAAATTGCTTGTCAGGTTTTCATTGGACCCAAGAACCTAAAAAATCAGAATGATCAGTGTATGGAGAAATAATTGAGAACCTTCCATCATCTAGAGAGTAGGTCTGTGTACTCGTTAGTTTTATGTCAACTTGACCAAGCTAGAGTCCCTAGAAAGGAATGAACCTCAGTTGAGAAAATGCCTCCATTTTCAGGGGAGGATCCAGCTTATTGTGAGTGGTACTTACCCTAAGCTGTCACTTCTGGGTTCTATAAAATGAATGCAGAGTCAGCCCTAGGGAAGCAAGCCAGTAAGCAGCACCACCACCTCACCCCCATGGCCTCTGTAGAGCCTCTTGCCTCAGGTTCCTGCCCTGATTGAAGTCCTGTCCTGACTTCCTCCAGTGGCGGTAATGTGGAAGTGTAAGGAAAACAAACCTTTTCCTCCCCAATACGCTTTTGGTCATGATGCTTCACCATAGCTATAATAACTCTCACTAAGACAAGTTGGTACCAAGAGTGAGCTGTTGATGTGACAGTCCTGATCATGATTTTCTTTCTTTCCTTCTTTTTTTAAATTTAAAAAAAAAATTTTTTTTGCAAGATTGTGGAAGAACATTGGAACTTTGGACTAGAAAAACCATTGCGTGTTCAAGCAGAGGAAGCTTTTCTTTGAGAGCTTGGGACATGAGAA
Organism: Apodemus agrarius; assembly: GCA_964023405.1. Taxonomy (NCBI): domain Eukaryota; kingdom Metazoa; phylum Chordata; class Mammalia; order Rodentia; family Muridae; genus Apodemus; species Apodemus agrarius. The sequence goes on from OZ030018.1 coordinate 38,779,923, forward strand.
TGTTGAGAGCAATGTGAGGTTCCAGAGGGAACTTAGCAAGCCCCCGAAGACTCTTCTCTGGGCCATTTACTAATTTGAATTAAGATTCTGTGGTTCTCCTCAGCTGGGGCTGAAGAGTCAGCTGAGATTAGCAAAAACACCAGAACCACTGAAAGTAAAATCTTTGTCTTACTGGGACAATTGATGCTGATAAGCTGGAGACAAGAGATGTGTGGTGATTAAGAGCAGACCCACACTAATGAGGTGCAAGCTTCTGCGAAGCTTGTCCTCTGGTCCTCCCGCAGAAAATGTACTCCAGAAATAGGTCAGGGTTGTACCTCGTGCTGACTGCTGAGGTTAGTCATATGTAAGAGTCTTCAGGTAGGATTGGTTCTGAGGGTATGAGGGGACATGGAGGGGAGCATGAGGTGTCAGGAGTGTCAGAAGAGACTATTGGCAAAAGTGTAGCGCACTTGCAGCAGAAGACCCACGTATTTTAGAGACACCATTATTGTGGGATAACCCCAAAGGACAATAGCGGGATGGAGTAGAGGCAGACTGAGCCCAGGAAGCAGTCTGTATTTGTGGAGACAGAGAAGTGAAGCACACCCTTTCAAGGGTTTGGGGGAGCACAGAAGACCATGAGTGTATCATAAATTATCAGTCAGTGAGTAATTTATACTTTTACAGTTTGTTTTTCCTTTCTTGAAGTAAGGAAATGTTTAATTTATTTTTTTTAACAAGGGCCCACTCTTGAGAGAATAACTTGAATTTTAAAAGACTCTGGATTTTAAAGAGACTGAATTTTTAAGTGTTTGAATTTTTAAAGACTGTAAGACTTAAAATTTGGAATAGTTCATATTGTGATGTTCATAGTAATGTGAGGATCATTATGAAAGGAAAAGTAGTGTCTTAAAAATGGCGTGTTTGCTTGTCAAGTTTACAAGGGTAGGTTGTGTTGGGTCCTTCTAAGTCAACTTGACACAAGCTAGAACAACGGGAAAGGAAGCAAATTCAATTGGAAAAATGCCTTCATAAGATTTAGCTGTAAGGCATTTTCTTAATTAGTGGTTGTAGGGGGAAGACACAGTCCATTGTGTCTGATACAATCCATGGGCTGGTGGTCCTAGGATCTATAAAAAAGCAGTCTGAATAAGCCATGAGGAACAAGCCAGTATCTCTCCATGGTCTCTGTATCAGTTCCTGCCTCAGGTTCCTGCCTGAGTCCTGCCCTGAAGTCCTTCAGTGATGGACTATGATGTGAAAGTATAAGTCAAACACTTTCTTCCCCAACTTGTTTTGGTCATGGTATTTTATCAATGCACTAGAAACCCTAACCAAGACTATCTGTTTGGGAGAACAAATTTCTATTACAGCAAGATTATGCCATCAAGGTATATAAAATCCAGTGTTTTATTTTATTTTACCAACACTTCATTTATTTACATTATAATATAATATATCTCCCTTTATTGCATTTTATAAAAAAGAAAAAGAAGAAAGGGATATGTTTGGTGAAAGCTTGGTATGGTGTGGGGGAAGGGGGTGCCTCTGCAGGCCCATGCTGAGGCACTCCTTCCCCACTGAGGTGCCAGCCATACAACAAGTATAGTACAGTGTCCCGACCCGCAGGACAGTCAACAGGGTCCCCGAACCACCTAGGAGAAGGTGAGAGACAAGAGACACGAGAGACGGACAGCAGGACAGTATTCTGATCAAGCTGTCAAATTTTATTTTTTACACAAGGCAATTTAAAGGCAAGCAGCAGATGTAAGGAGGGGCATAAGGGGAACAATCTCAGGGGGCTGGCATCACTTCCAAGAAACAGTTTCTCATAATTTCTGGGAAATGCTAACTATTGCTGTTAGGAATTTAGGTATGATAAAGGGGGTCATGAGGAGGGGAAGGGGAGAAGAGTTGCTATAGTGACCTGTCCACAGATGAGCTTCTTCTTGAGATCTATGGTTCCTAGGATGAGATTAAGGTAAGAATAACTCCTGGCATCAAGGTCTCCTGGCATTGAGATCTAGGTAGAGATGGCTCCTGGTATCGAAATCTCTTGGCATAGAAATCTTAAGTGAGAATGGTTCCCAGCAGTATAGAACAGTTTGTTTAGGGTATAGGGAGAGGAGTTGAAGGGGTAAAAGAGACAGACAAAGGCAGAGGAGGGGAAGAAGGGGAAAGAAAGAGACAGAAAAGAAGTGGAGGAGGAGAAGGAGGAGGAGGAAGAGGAGAAGCAAAAGGAGGAGGAAGAGTAGAGGAGTAGAGACCAGCCATAAACATTTGGTGGGAGCCTTATATGGAGAGAAGGGATGGGGGGGAGAGGATAAGAGAGCAAGATTGCAAGGGAAGGAGAGCAAGAGTCGCAATCCATAGTGGATCGATCCATAGATAGATAGATAGATAGATAGATAGATAGATAGATAGATAGATAGATAGATAGGTAGGTAGATAGATAGATAGGTAGACAGACAAGCAGATAGATAGATAGATAGATAGATAGATAGATAGATAGATAGATAGATAGATAGATAGATAGATAGATAGATAGAAATAGATAATTTCTAAATATAATCAGTTCAGTGGTCATTGTGTATAATGTTGCTTGTATACATTTTCAGGACTGACCTTTTGGCAATGAACAATCAATAGGTATGCTCTCACATGTATTTTAATAACTCAAAATGTACGTGGCTAGCGAAGTAGATCAGTAGTCAAGAACATGTGTTTTACAACGAAGGACCAGAGTTTGCATCCCAATACTCATTCAATAAATATGTCATCAAACACTGGCCTGTAATCCTATTCTTTAAGGTTCATGAATGACGGTTCTAGTATAAGGAGATTTCTTGAGGTTTATATACTTTCAGCCAAAGCTCCAAAAACTGATAGATATCTTTCCTCAAAGAAGAATAGTCACAGAATAATAGAGGAGGACTCCTGAAGCACTCCTTTTTATTACACAAGTGCACTTGTGTACATGCATGAAAACATACACAGAGAGAGGAGAGAGAGAGAGAGAGAGAGAGAGAGAGAGAGAGAGAGAGAGAGAAGAGAGAGAATGAGAATAAATAAATTTAAAACTCAAAATATAAGAACTAGGAAAGGTATTGGAAAGGTCATAACTAACCTGAGGTGCTGTTATGGCCTTTCACCAAAAGGCCTGAAAATCTTTTGACTTAGAGGCTTAGAGCCCTTTAACGTGATTAAAATTGATTAGTATTTTAGAAGCAGAGGCCAAGTTGCATATACACGATCTCATAATGTTAATTCACACAAAAGCAAATGGCTATTCTGGTTAGAGCTCGACATCTGGTGTACATCCAGAAAATGCTTCTTTTCATGTTTTCCTAGGGAAGTAAATTTGAAATTGTCATTATTTCTTGACTACATCTCAGCTTTCTTTCTTCCCGGGAAATCCAGTTTTCATAAGGTGTTCTTTAACCAAAGTTTTGCTTATTTAATGGGTAGGTAGCTTTCAGTTCCCATCTTAGCTATTAGAAAACTTATCACTGTCCTTCCTTCCCATATAGAAAGAGTCTTCCAGAATTACTAATTGTTACTTTTTACCTGCATAGACACCTTGAGCCATGTGTTTGTGTGAAGTCCGAGGAGGAACAAGCATACTTTTATATCTCTTGGTAGACAGTAAAGGATCAAGAAATACAGAGAAATGATATTCATTTGAATCAAAGGGATATTTTTCCTAGGCTTAAAAAACAAAATTCTGCCCTTGATGGAACAGCTCACTTACCATGTCTTACTACAGTCTCAAGAGGAGGCAAATTATGTATTTAATTACATCCATGTCAAGAGGTAATACCATCTCAAAAATTAATTTTTAGTGCTTTGGAGTTTATTGCACATTAAAAAAAATAGTCACACAAAAAAGCATGTGTGGCCTGTCACAAACATTATAAAATTATTGACCTTACCCCGCTTCATCTGCACAACTATTGATTTTTTTTCTGCCTTTATTTTGACATTTCATATGATTTCATCTAAGATTCATCACTGTGGAAATGTCAGGTTTGAGGATGTGCTTTTATTGTTTGGGAAGAGCAATCTTAGACATGCTTTACTACTTATCTATTAGAGGCAGTAGGACAGAGTCATCGATGTTGAAATGACTTCAGCGCCAAGTTATCATACATATGTTTCCTGCGGTTTCCAGATTGCTCTTTTTTTCCATCAAAGAAGTAAATTGGGTTGTCACTGTGGGTTGCACATGCCAATAATTTATCAACCTGGGCTCAAAATACTAAGTTCATAAGTACTTTTAATTGAATATGTCCTAGACTGTATATGATACAATTACTTTTATAGAACTTCTAGTAGTTGGTAGAGTGATAGATATAGTAACAGACTTACGAATACCAGTAACTGAAGATCCTATAAAAATGAATGCCTTTATACCATTTCATCTTTTAATGGATTATACTGTCTAAATTTTAAAGTAGATACTTTGGATTATCTTTTCTTCTTCCCTTTCCCTACTGTAATAGAAAACAAATGTAATTTTAAAGATCTAAAATTGGATCTGTCCAAACACTTAAAATAAGTGTCTCTGTTTCACTTAATTAGCTTTTCCAAAATGGCATTTACAGTTTGCTTAAAACAACAACAGTAACTGATAGTGAATAATTTCTGAAAAATAGATTGACCTACAGCCTAGGGGTGTAGCTGAATGCTTGTGTGTGTGGTAGGGAGGTGGCATCTTTGGATCCTTTCAGCCAATTGCCTAGAATGTACAATGTCTGTGGTATATTTCTAGCACTGAGAAAAAGAAGACAATTAATCAAAGAAAACATAATGAAATTATTTCCGTTTCATTTATTGATGAATGTGATTCTAGTAACTGAAAATTGTTAGTCTAATATGCTATCACATACACTAAGATATTTCCTTCCTGTAATTCTAGGACTCTAAATGTTTTCCCTATCTTAAAACTAAGTCATTGTAATAAAATACAATTACATCTTTAATGGCATTTTTCTTTTAATTCAATGGAAAAGCCCGAGTTTTTAAAGAATGTTTAATGTTTTAATTATGGTGTTTGATTCAGTGAAGAACAGTTTCCCTAATGAGAGCTGGCCTACATAATGACATTCTACAGTGTTTTATTTAACTAATCAGATTTTTCCTTCAATCCTACTGTCTTTTACATATTCAGAGCAGATGTGCTTATGCTAGCATGTGTATTAATGTTAATTGAAGATATTCAGGTGGATGACAAAGAAAATTAATCTCCTCAGGGTATTATCGTCCCTTGTAGTTTGAAAATGAACTTCCAAGAACTGCAGATATAAATTTGAACAAAAATAGTCTCCTCCACATGTCTATGATAGATTGTGTAAGCATTTGATCCCTTGCTGCTGAGAATGTCTATGGCAAAATCTATGTCTCACAAAAAGAATTCAAACAATACATAGAATGTTAAGAAGGAATTTTGCATTAATTCTGAGATGTAATTTCTATTCTATAACTGTAGGATATTTTAGTAAATACATTAGTTTTGTTTAGAATTAATTTATTTTGACAAAAAAATGATAGAGAAGAGATTTTATAGAAATAATAGGACGAAACAAAATATGTAGGTGAAAATCTTATGAACAAACATTTAAATTAAACTCAGCATACAACATAGTTACTTGGATATGAGAAATAAGGGAACAGTTTGTGAAGAAAAACTCAATTGATTAGTTGGCATGTCAAATGGCCATGGTTATAGAGACCAGCACCAGATCTATTTCTGCCAAAAGACTTTTCAAAGAAAACACTCTATGAAACTTGTGAAATATTTAGAACTGTTTGTGCTCTCTAGAATACATAGCAGTATTCCCCCCCACCCCAAATGCATGTATTTATTCTTTATTCAAACCACCACATATAAAAAATACTTTAAGAGGTCTGACAAACTTGGAGAACAAATCGTCTGTATTGACTCTATGCAGAATAAAACAGGAAAGAATGTAAGTGTTCCCACAATGAGACCACAGGGAGAACAAAACACCCTTTGAAAGCATGAGAGAAATTACAAACTGATACTTTAGCAGTCACATAAAAGGCTTAAAGAGAATTGAGATATGGCTTAGCCACTGGAAAATGCTGCTTAAAATAAGGAGATTCAATGGCATATTGATTGAAATGTAAATCGGAGGTTGTTTATCATTCAGTTGATCTGTGAACTGAAGTCACTTTTTCCTGCTACAAAAGAAAGTTTGGGTTCTGAAGGTGGCTAAACAGCCCTCCACAGTCACAGAAATCTGAGTGCCAAGTGCCTTTTCCTCCCATCTCACTGCAAACTTCCAACCTTTTCTTCACTCTGCTTCCTGCCTGCATGCTCATGTGTATCCCAAGTTCTTTATCTTGCAGATTCCAACAAGTAGATCTCTGAGGATGTAGAGGAGCAACCAAAATGTAACCTATGCTTCTGATATTTATCTCAACCTCCAGGAGCGAGGATAAAACATTTCTTCTGAATATCACTTGTCAGTTTGCTAGGACACATTCCATTTTTTTCTTAGGGAATGACAGTCATTGAAACAAGTGTTAGCCACATATCCCATGCTAGCTTAAAACTCACAATTCTCCTGCCTCAGCCTCCTGTGTGCTGATACATTAGGTCATTTGTCCACACACATTAAATAAATGTCCCATAAATTAAATGTGAGTGTTCATATTCCACAATTTTTAACCTTAGCCATTGCTTTCCGAATAATGTCACTTTTGGTTAACCATAGTCCATTAACAGTAGCCTTGGTGGGTCCAACTACAGCTTTTTCTAATCATTGATGTGTGATGCTAAGGAGTGCATGTGAAGAATAATTAGATTAATCATGCTATTAGTACATGTACTGGCTGATTTTGCATGTCAACTTGACACAAGCTGGAGTTACCACTGAGAAAGGAGCTTTAGTTGAGGAAATTTCTCCATGAGATCCAGCTGTAAGGCATTTTCTCAATTAGAGATCAAGGGGGGGAAGGGTCCCTTGTGGGTGGTGCCATCCCTGGGCTGGTATTCTTGGGTTCTATAAAAAAGCAAGCTGAGCAAGCTAGGGGAAACAAGCCAGTAAGAAACATCCCTCCATGGCCTCTGCATCAGCTCCTGCTTCCTGACCTGCTTGAGTTCCAGTCCTGACCTCCTTTGGTGATGAACAGCAATTTGGAAGTGTAAGCTGAATAAACCCTTTCCTCCCCAACTTGCTTCTTGGTCATGATGTTTGTGCAGGAATAGAAACCTTGACTAAGTATGCTAGGGTAAGTATGAAAATTAGTGTAGACAGTTAAATTAAACAGGAGAAGTTTACTTATGGTTCTCCTAGAGGCCTGAATGCAAACATTGAGCAGAGGGAGCTTTGGTTATCTCTGAAGCCTGGCCTTGGCTGTGAGATGGCCAGCCGCTTTGCTGTACCGTCATGGGTCTTCTGTATACACAAACCTCTGTAATTGCAATGTAAATATATATATATATATATATATATATATATATATATCTCCTCATATGGGCAAACAACCCATGAATTTCATTCTAAGTAAACAACTGCCTCAGATGCTGTTGCAAAATGTATTTTGAGGACCTATACTTAGGGCTTTAATATATCAGTGGACAGGGGATCAGCATTCGGCCTGTGACAACCATAGAGAAATCCAGAAAACAGACAGGCGTGATGTCACAGGACTACAATCCCAGTACCTAGGAGGTGAAGCATGAAGACTATATGTTCAAGATCAAATTGAGGTACATATTGAGACCTATTTTCAAAAAAGAAACGACAGATCGGGTTGTCCCTAGAGATAGAGCTCTGTCCAGTTTGTCTAACCTCCTCCATTCCATCTCCAGAAATCCTGCCCTCGCGTCTCGCTGAAGCCTCCATTAATTAGTTATTAACACTCAGTGAATTCAATGGTGATAGAAATATTCTTTTCCCACTTTCATTTTGTTCCCCTTTGCTTCCGATAATTTTTTTTAATCTTTCTCCTATTTTACCAATGAATATTCATTTTTTTCTTATGATCTAAAGATAGTTTCAAACTTTTCCTCTAGAATATGGATTCTATTATACTTTAAAATTAAAGCTGCATAGTCCCATAAGTTTGGCAATGGTCCCAGATGGTCTCTTCCTTTGGGGAAGGACTGCAAGTTTTGGGTAGCAGTGTCTAGGCCACAGTCGGCCTGTCTTTGGGAGCTCTACCTTTCTTTGGCCACTCACTCTCTCCACATCCTAGTGACTATGAGATAATAGCTCTTCCCTCATTTATTCCTGCCACCATGACAACCTCATTGCCTCGGACTGACAAGCAAGACAGACGTCATGGAATGAGATCTCTGAGACCATACCCTTCAATTAATTCACCTTTCAAACTGTGATTAATTGTCTCAAGGAATCTCAAGTAGTTGTTGCAGTACTGAAAAGGCTCACAGATGAGCTTTAGCTTTTTAATTTTACCTTTTACCTCAATAGTCTCTCTGATGATCAACTATGAACATTTCATTATTTCATAACAAATAAATAAAATTTTCAGCTCCCAGGGAGTCCCTGTTATCTGATTTATGCTCATCAAAGTACTTTTTTATATCATGTAAATGACAAACATTTTCCATTACTACAGAATATTTCATGAGATAGGACTGACTTAACTAAGATATTTAAGCAGGCTGATTAACACATCTAATTATCAAATATATTATATGTGACACACTATGCACCAAAGGCCATTACAAAGCTGAGACAACAGCAAAATGCTAACAGCTATTTTAAGCAACATTCATTGTATTCAAAAAAACTGTCATTTATAGAAAATTTATAATAGCACAAAAACATCAATTCATAAGTATAGAAACATTCACACAGGCTTCTTTCAGTCCTAATTCCAGTGCTGAGAATCTGATGACGATTCTACTCAATGTTCAGGTAAGGAAAGGTAACTGATGTTAAAAAATCTTTGTGAAAACTGTACATAGTGTTAGAATACTCTGATTCTGTCAATTAACTTTGTTTCATACTATGAGCATATTGCATTAAATAACACTGACCCATGAAAACTGAATGAATGATTCTAACTTTGGAGTGATCACACAAGAGAAAAAATAAATCTACATCAGAAAAATCATCTATGCAGAATGTGAAAATTACTTCATCTTAGGGATATAATATTCCATGCCCAGTTCTTGGAGAAAACTGGATTAAGGGTAAACCCCTAGAATCCAAAACCATGCAGTGCCTCGTCTTCTATAAGAAGGCAGAAATGTGTGCACTTCATAAACATCTCAGCCTTTTAATCTTCCCTCAAGCAGTCTTGGTAGATACTAGAAATACACATCCCAGAACAGGAAAATCTTTTCCCATAGCAAAGGAAAAAATAATTCTGACGAAGTACAGAACTGCTGGAATAGTTGAAGAATGCCCTAGAAATCTGAGGAGAGTTCTAAGAGATGGGATTTTGCTCATCTCACATCTTCAGAAACTAAATGTGAAAGAGGTCTTAATTTGCATTAGAATTGCCTAACAGATCCAGGGAAGCTCCTCAGTGTAATGCTGAGGAGCCAAGCCCTGTAGAGACAAGGGCCTATATCAATACTTCTCTTATTATAGAGTAGTTTTTCAGCAGGCATGGACTTTAAACTTGAAAACACTGTAAACAAGTTCTTGCAAATGATGGAGTAGTCAGCCTTTTTCTTTTTACATATAAGGAAGGCTGAGCCTGGAAATTTTATATCATTTTTGAACTCAACTCTATTTTTGAATGAACTAGGAATGTTCAAGAAATAAATTACATTGTTTACTATAAAATCCATTAATACAAGCAATTGCCTGTGTTATACATACATAGTAACTGTATACTTGAATATTGAGCTTTCTTATTTTTCCTTTTGTATTAGATATATTCTTTATTTACATTTCAAATGTTTTCCCCTTTCCTGCCCCACAAATCCCCTAACCTATCCTCCTTACCCCTGCTCAACAATCCACCTACTCCTGCTTCCCTGTCCTGGCATTCCCCTATACTGGGGCATCTAGCCTTTTCAGGACCAAGGGCCTCTCCTCCCTTTGATGTCCAACAAGGCCATATTCTGCTACATATGCAGCTGGAGCTAAAACTATTCTCAACAATAAAAGAACGTCTGGGAGAATCAATATCCCAGACTTCAAGTAGTACTAAAGAGCAATCGTGCTAAAACTGCATGGTGTTGGTACAGTGACAGGTAAGTAGATCAATGGAATAGAATTGAAGGTCCAGAAATGAACCCACAGAAGTATGGTCAATTGATCTTTGATAAAGAAGCTACAACCATCCAGTGAAAAAAAGATAGCCTTTTTAACAAATGGTGCTGGTTCAACTGGAGGTCAGCCTGCAGAAGAATGTGAATCAATCCACTCTTATCTCCTCAAACTAAGCTCAAATTCAAGTGGATCAAGGACCTCAACATAAAACCAGACACACTGAACCTGATAGAAAAGAAAATGGGGAAGACCCTGGAGGACATGGGCACAGGGGGAAAGTTTCTGAACAGAACACCAATAGCTTATGCTCTAAGATCAAGAATTGACAAATGGGACCTCATAAAATTACAAAGTTTCTGTAAGGCAAAGGACACTTTCAGAAGGACAAAACAGCAACCAACAAAGTGGGAAAAGATCTTCACCAACCCCACATCCGACAGAGGGCTAATATCCAATATATACAAAGAACTCAAGAAGTTAGACTGCAAAGAACCAAATAACCCTATCAAAAAATGGGGTACAGAGCTAAACAAAGAATTTTCACCAGAAGAAATTCGGATGGCCGAGAAACACCTTAAGAGATGTTCAACATCATTAGTCATCAGGGAAATGCAAATCAAAACAACCCTGAGATTCCACCTTACACCAGTCAGAATGGCTAAGATTAAAAACTCAAGAGACAACAAGTGCTGGCGAGGATGTGGAGAAAGAGGAACACTCCTCCACTGTTGGTGGGATTGCAAAATGGTAAAACTGCTCTGGAAATCAGCTTGGCGGTTCCTCAGAAAATTGGGCATGTCACTTCCAGAGGACCCTGGCATACAACTCCTGGGCATATACCCAGAGGATTCCCCTGCATACAATAAAGACACATGCTCCACTATGTTTATAGCAGCCTTGTTTATAATAGCCAGAAATTGGAAGGAGCCCAAATATCCCTCAAAGGAGGAATGGATACAGAAAATGTGGTATATTTATACAATGGAATACTACTCAGCAATTAAAAATAATGAATTCATGCAATTTGTAGGTAAATGGTTAGATCTGGAGAATATCATCCTAAGGGAGTTAACCCAATCACAAAAGAATACACATGAAATGCAATCACTGATAAGTGGATATTAATGAGCCCAGAAGCCCTAAATACTCAAGGCACAATTAGCAAGTCAAATGATTCCCAAGAAGAAGAAAGGAGAGGACCCTGGGCCTGTAAAGATTGGATCCAGTTTTGTAGACCCAGAACAGAGAAATCGTGGGGGGGGGAATGATTGGAGAATAGTTGGGTGGAGAGGAATTATGGGATGTATGGTGGGGGGGAACTTGGAAAGGGGAAAGCCTTTGGAATGTAAACATAGACTATAGAAAATAAAAATTTAAAAAAATGTGTTGTATATATTCAGTGAAATATTTTCCAAACATTGTAAATATATGTTTTTGTCTTCCATTTTCTAGTTTGGAAACCATTTTCTTGAGTTTGTATTAAATATTTTGGTAGTACTTTCCATCCTAACATATCTGCATAAGCTATAGGTGTTCTGTTCAGGAACTTTCCTCCTGTGCCCACATCCTCCAGGGTCTTCCCCAGTTTCTTTTCAATTAGTTTCAGTGTGTCTGACTTTATGTGGAGGTCCTTGATCCACTTGGAGTTGATCTTAGTAGAAGGTGATAAGAGTGGGTCAATTTGCATTCTTCTGCATGTTGACCTCCAGTTGAACCAGCACCATTTGTTGAAAAGGCTATCTTTTTTCCACTGGATGGTTGTAGCTCCTTTATCAAAGATCAAGTGACCATAACTCTGTGGGCTCATTTCTGGTTCTTCAATTCTATTCCATTGACCTACTTTCCTGTAGCTGTACCAATACCTTGCAGTTTTTAACACAATTGCTCTGTAGTACTGCTTGAGGTCAGGGATATTGACTTCCCCAGATGTCCTTTTACTGTTGAGAATAGTTTTAGCTATCCTGGGTTTTTTGTTACTCCAAATGAATTTAAGAATTGCTCTTTCTAGATCTATGAAGAATTCATTTGGGATTTTGATGGGGATTGCATTGAATCTGTAGATTGCTTTTGGCAAGATGGCCATTTTCACTATATTGATCCCAATTCAAGAACAAGAAATATTTTTCCATCTTCTGAGGTTTTCTTCGATTTCTTTCTTCAACGACTTGAAGTTCTTGTCATACAGATCTTTTACTTGTTTGGTTAGAGTCACTCCAAGATACTTTATGTTGTTTGTGGCTATTGTGAAGGGTGTTATTTCCCTAAATTCTTTCTCATCCTGCTTGTCCTTTGAGTAGAGGAAGGCTACTGATATGCTTGAGTTGATTTTATAACCAGCTACTTTGCTGAAGTTGTTTATGAGCTGTAGGAGTTCTCTGGTGGAGTTTTTTGGGTCACTTAAGTATACTATCATATCATCTGCAAATAATGATAGTTTGACTTTTTCCTTTCCAATTTGTATCCCTTTGAAACTGAGGAAATTCAAAAAATCATCAGATTCTACTACAAAAGCCTATACTCAACACAATTGGAGAATCTGGAGGAAATGGACAATTTCCTAGAGAGATACTAAATACCAAAAATAAATCAGGATCAATTAGATCAGCTAAACAGTCCCATTACCCCTAGAAAAATATAGAAAGTCTCCCAACCAAAAAAAGTACAGGAACAGATGGTTTTAGTGTAGAATTTTATCAGACTTTCAAAGAAGACCTAACACCAATACTCTTCAACTATTCCTCAAAATAGGAACACTGCCCAACTCATTCTACGAATCCACAATTATGCTGATACCAAAACCACACAAAGATCCAACAAAGAAAGAGAACTATAGGCCAATTTCCCTTATGAATGTTGATGCAAAAATACTAAATAAAATCCTTGCCAACCGAATCCAAAAGCACATCAAAACGATCATTCACCATGATCAAGTAGGCTTCATCCCAGGGATGCAGGGATGATTCAATATAAGGAAATCCATCAATGTAATCCACTACATAAACAAAATAAAAGAAAAAAACCACATGGTCATCTCATTAGATGCTGAAAAAGCATTTGACATCCTTTCCTGCTAAAAGTCCTGGGAAGAACAGGAATTCAAGGCCCATACCTAAAGATAATAAAAGTGATATACAGCAAACCAGTAACCAACATCAAAATAAATGGAGAGAAACTTGAAGCAATCCCACTAAAATCAGGGACTAGACAAGGTTGTCATCTCTCTCCATATCTTTTCAATATAGTATTTGATGTTCTTCCTTCTTCTTGGGAATCTTTGTGCCTTGAGTATTCAGAGCTTCTGGGCTCATTAATATCCACTTATCAGTGATTGCATTTCATGTGTATTCTTTTGTGATTGAGCTAACTCACTTAGGATGAGGGGATTATGCTGGTTTAGTAAAGAGGCAGTTGTAAATGTACCTCCAAGATCTATCATTTCACTAGCCCTGAGTGGGGCTAGTGAGTCTAGGTGTAGAATAACAGGAGTGCTTTCCCATATGTTGAGCAATTCTTAAGTTTAACTAGCGAATCTTTACTGCCAAGGTATGCAAGGAACTGTTGCACACTTAGGGTTATAGTTGCCAGGCTGATTGTTGTGGCACATAGGCCTCGTATCTGGTAGGAATATTACTTGTTTTCCTCTTTTGGAAGCTTCCTTCTAAAGCCATGCAAGCTAGTCCTTAGAGGAGGCTTTCAAGCTAGCTCCAGCTCTAAAAGCCCTCAGTGCCCTGTGTCCAAAATGCATGTTGTCTTCTGCAATAGTAATTTACCTGTCACCTCTAGCAGACAAAAAAGGGCAAGAGCAGTTCCTTTTAATCTTTGGAAGTCTCTTAGACAACAATGACCAACAATAAACTCTCCTTTTACCTACTAAATGGCAACATTTTACCAAAAAATAAAGTTACTAGGTTGTTGACTGCACTACATCAATTTTATTGAGCTTTCTCTCACTTTTTATTTGCCCTCACTCCATAAAAATATACCTGCATATGCAAAACAACAAGGATCCCTAGTATTTTCCCATATCATCGAATCCCTCTATCTCCCCTCTCCTAGATTTAATCACTCGCTAATATTAATATATCTTCCACTTCTAAAATAGCCATTTAAAATTAGTTCAGAAATGAAGTGATATAATATAAATTTTTAGGGATTACCTTTTTAAACTCTTCATCATGTTCTCAATGTAGTTGTTTATTGTATTTACTACAGAATAAGATTCCACATCACATAAGAACCCATTTGCTTATTCTGTCATCCATATGCTGTAGACACTTCTTGGCTGATCCCACTTATTAGATAACACATTTATTCACAGATTGCTTTTAGAGACTTAAGTTATCATTTCTCAGGGATAAATGATCTGAGGAAAATTTCTAAACCTTATGATAATTATATGTGTAGGTTTACTAAAAATTGTAGAAATCAATTCAGAGTGACTGTATCATTGAAAAGACCCACATGTGAATAGCATGGCACTGTCTCCTTTCCAGGATTTAGTGCCATCACTATCTTTTTTTCCATTTTTGAGACCACAGTAGGTGTTTACCTATATATTTGTGATTGTAATTTGCATTTTCCTGATGGCTAATGGTGTTGACTGTAATTCCAGGAGCCTGTTTGCCATCTGTACTCCCCACTGATGGAACCTCTTTTCATGACCCTTTTACATTTTCAAATTGATTGCTCCTTTCCTAACACAGAGTTCTAAGAAATATTTAGACATCCTAAATATGAGTCTTTGAACATTTATATGAGTCCAGGTATCTTTGTCTATCTGTACTTTGTCTTTGTATCCTTACTAGATGGGTTTTGACAGAACAAAAAATTTTGATTCTGTCAATTTGCTATTTGAGTCCTTTATAGAGAACTGGATCAAATATAAAAGGTCATTGCCAAGCCCAAAATCCTAAAGCCTTGCCTTGGTAGTTCCTTCAATACCTTTTTATTTCCTAAAATTATATAGTGTGTTATCTTTAAATACAGTACCAGGTTTATGCCAAGATCTTATTTCTGCATGTGATGACTACTTATTTCAGCATTATTACGTAATATTGTTAGAATATTATGTTGTACATTATTTCATTGGATTGTCTTATCTTTTGTCAAAATTTACTTCACAACTGAGGATAGTGGCACATTCCTATAATTTCAATATTCAACTGACTGAAACAGTAAGATGATAAAGATTTTAAGGTCAGCATAGATAATGCAGCACATTCAAAGCCAACCAAAACAACACAATGACATACTCCTAAGATCTTAATATGAGCATGATTATATGAGTGTGTTTCCGAGTTCTTGTTGATGTGTAATGACTTTTTATATGTACTGTATCCAGTACCACACTGTCTTGATTGTGTTCCTATGTGGTAACCTAGGAGAGGTGGTTCTTTCTTACCACTTTTTTCTTAAGGTTTTCAAAGATATTTCTAGGGTCTAAAACTCTCATATAAATTTCAGAATAAACTTGTTTATGATTACAAAATACTTTTTATTTTGACAAGAATTACTTTCCTCGGATCAGTGTTAGAATGTTGTTTGTATCATGTTAAGCCTTTCTAACAATGAATGCAAAGCATCACCCCTTTATACATCTTTTGATATTTTTAGTCGATGTTTTATCCTATAAGCCTATAAATGACATGTGTACCTGTGATGGTTTGTATATGCTTAGCGCAGGGAATGGCACTATTTGGAGGTGTGGCCTTGTTGGAGTAGGTGTGTCACTGTGGACTTGGGCTTTAAGACCCTTGTTCTAGCTTTCTAGTAGCCAGCCTTCAGATGAGGATGTAGAACCTCAGCTCTGCCTGCACCATGTCTGCCTAGATGCTGCCATACTCCCACCTTGATAATGGACTGAACCTCTCAACCTGTAAGCCAGCCCCAAATATATGTTGTCCTTTATAAGACTTGCCTTGGTCATGCTTTCTGTTCACAGTAGTAAAACCCTAACTAAGACAGAAACTTTGTAAACACTTCATTTTAATGGGGACTAATAGTAAATAATGTTGGATGTCTACCTTACTTTCTACATTTCTCAGTTTGAAATTATGTAATTGGACACTGTTGAAATTATGTCGTAAAATAATATTATGATTCTAATTTACATTCTGATAATGTGAAATATTATTTCATATCCCATCAGTATTGATAAACATCTTTAACTAGTGGTCTTTGGTATGGGGGTTTGGGGTAGGGAGTGTGTATGTGTTTGTGTGAATATGTATTTGTATGTTGCTTATGATTTTTCCACAATGGCAGTTATATTTTATTTATTTTTCATGTTAGTTTTTGGGCATTTTTTGATTATTGGAGTGAATAGCTCTCCTATTATTTTATTGAATAAATGTAGTAAAAGTAGGTATACTTGACTTACTTATTTTTTGGTTTCTTTATATATATATATATATATATATAATATATATATATTCTTTATTTATATTTCAAATGCTATCCCTTTTTTCTTTTCCCATCTGAAACCCCCCCTCCCCTTCCCTCTCCCCCTGCTCACTAACCCAACTACTCCTGCTTCCCTGTCCTGGCATTCCCCCATAGCTTTACTTACTTATGATCTGAATCCATATTGAACTTTGTCACATATGTTTCATATTTTTTAATATGATCATGTGATTCTTGGTTTTTTTGTTTATATTGATATTGTAGGTACAAACTAATTTACAAACACTAAACCAATCTTCTACCTATAAGTAATACTTGAGGCACATGTTATTTTTTTTTAATACTACTGAATTCAAGAAGACCTTTTTGGATAGTTGGGTAAATATTTTTGCATGTATGCTTTTAGCAAATGGCTGTTTGGAGATTGTAAGTTATCTTACTGTATTTGTCTCTTCTTTGTATTTGGATAATGCTAGTTCCAAACATTGAATATAGACATGGCCCTACCTCTTCTCAATGAATACTCCTGGAAAACATTGGGAAAAAATCACCATCAGGATTTCAAGCATTTGGTATAGTTCTTTAGTGAAACCATTTTGTCCAGGCAGTCATTTGTCGGTGAGCTTTTAAACTACGAATTCAAACTTTTTTTTCTAATGTGTAGAGTGATTTATTTTCAGATATAGAAAATATATAACTGGCATGCATTTAAGCTACAATTACTATTTATAGAATTTCCATTAATAAAAGCTCAAGTTTTTATATGAACTCTTCCAAAGAAATAGAATTCCAAAAGTACATAAACTCTTGTAACTAAGAGAATGCTGACTGAATATCTCCCCAAAACTTGCTTTCTCTCAAATTCATAGGTTATTTTTCTATAACTATTGCTATAACCTAAGTATATAAATGCAATTTGGTCAGTCCACATAGTTTGTATGTATATTATTTCAGCGATATAATATATTGAATAATTAATTGGGACGTTTTTCCTTGCTGAAGACTATTTTGTCATGCAATAAACATACTTTAGATATGCGGCTAATTGACCAGTCTCTTACATCTTGCTTCATATTAAATAAATTGTAGTTTTAAAGTTTTAAAATTTAAAATTTTTTAAAAAGTTTATTTTTTCCTAATTGTGTGTAATTTTATTGACTTTTTTTTAAAGAAGCAGCTCTGTTTTATTTTCTTTATTTTTATATCTTACTGTACCTACTGATTTCTCATATGATCCTATTATAAATAGAAAAAGTATTCTGTATTATTTCAATTTCCTTAAGTCTGTTTAGATTAATTTATGGGCAATTAGGCAACCTATATTTTTGAATAATATTATACATATTTATTTTGGGGCATAAAGTGGGCAGCAAAGAAACTCAACATTAATTTCTCACAGTTCTGGATGGTAGACGATCTATGATCAAGGTGACAACTGTAGCAGATATTGATAAGGTCTCACTGTATGTATTGCAGATAGCTCCCTTCTCCCTGCAGTATAGCATCAGGAGCAAAAAGGGAAAGGAAATAGAGGAGAGAGAAGGGGAGGGGAAACGTTAGAGGAAGGCAAGAAAAAAGAAACAGCAACCGCAGTGAAGTCTTCTGACCTCTTCTCTTCCAAGGTAGCTAATCACATTAGGAAGACCTCTTCTTTTATGGCTTCACCGAAACAGTTACTTCTCAGTTACATCTCTGATACCATCACCTGCGGAGCTAGGACTTGTATATCTATATACAAGTTTAAATAATCAGTTCAGCCAATAACAAATCATGCCTTATTTCTGAAAACTTATATGCCTCTAACAACAAAGTAGAAATATTCCAACCAAATGATACCACAAGCCTTAAAGTCCTTTGTATATAAGGTCTAAACTCTAAAGTACAAAACTTATCTGCATAACATGTAAATCAGAAATGAGAAAGACTCAAGATATGATTCTTCCCCAGTTACATTCCTTCTTAGCTATGAAACTAGAGGAAAATATAGTGGGAGAACATACTGTATGGGTATAAAACAATCATTCTTTCCCAAAAGGGATCTATATGAAGGAAGAGAGATTCCACAGAAATATAAAGCCTAGCAATATGGCTGAACTTGTAAAGCCACCTGCTGAGATCTGAGTTTGGTCTCTAGGATGCACATGGTGAAAGGGTAGAACCCACAGCTCCCCTCCCAGTAGTTCTGTAACCTCTGTTCACAAGCTCGAGTGCCCCATACACTAAATAATAAATACATGATCTTTTCAAAACCAAGCACAGACAATTTCACTAGAACATAGGCCATCGACAGATTGACCCTCTTTAGTTTGATGCTGAGTCCTCAGGCTCTCAGTTTCACCTCTGGGTTCAGTTGATCAGTACTGGTTTTGACACACTAGGGCCTTGCCCACAGACTCGGCTCTCTATATTTGTTTGATAATTATAACCTTTGACACTGACCTGGAAGTGGCCTCCCCCCTTCCCCAGGCATGCATATTGTAAGTCTGTGTTCTGAACTGAGTTTCCCAGTAACTTCCAAATTGTTTTTGAGACTTTGCTCTTTCTTACTTTGAAGAATAGTACACATGAGTTTTCAGCCAAATAGTTTGTCTTGAGAAATCCAAGGATTTAGTCCGAATTGGCAGCATCTTGGCTGCCATAACACCATCTCTATCCCTGGCTGCTGCTGAAATAGATGAATAGATTCTTAGCTTCATCTACGATCTTTAGAGATTTTTTTCTCTTAGCCATAGCTTCTTGCTCTCTTCAAAATAAGTTACCCTATCTTTTTCTTTTCTTTTTGACAGAAATAATATTATTATAACTCTTCAGATCCCACATTCTGGGTCGGTTGAGTTCTGTTGTCAGTTTTCTCTTTCCCATTGCATTTTGTTGCAAGAATTTAGGTGGAACTATGTATGACACATCTTCAACAATGTGATTAGAAGTCTTCGCTGAACATTTCAACTTTATTCACAACAAGTTCTCTCTTCCATCAAACAGCAGCAAATGAAAACAATACAATCGACTTCTTCACCATTCTTCAACCAAAATAGCTTTTCTTCCTGTTTCTACTAGTGCTCCTTTCTGCATAAGATATACCAAGAATGCCTTCTATTTTACACACTTCTTAAATCCATACATTCCTGATTTTTGTGATATTTTCAAAGGTATGTCCTTAAAGAGTCAATTTATCCTTGTTAAAGGGTTTGGAACCTTCCAAAGATCATGTAGCCTTTGGCTATTTCTTCTTTCCCACCATGTGAAACCATGTTTCTGTGTCCACTTGAACTTATTAATAATAGCATATGAGTACACAACATCTGAGTACTGCATTAAATAAAATACATTTCAAAGCACTGTTTATTGGTATAATTTATCCAAAAGCAAGAACAGATTTAAATTCTCTCTGTGTGTGTGTATGTGTGTGCATGTGTATGTGTAGGTATGTTCTGTCATTTTCTACCCGTCTGAATCTACCTGTGTAAATGCTGTCTTGTAAACCTTTCCCTGTGTCTGTAACTATCTGTCCCTAACAAAGTCCTTCTATTCTGTATTGCTTTGAACAAGAGAAAATAATATCACATGGGGGAAGGGATAGGGAATACGCTAAACAAATCTTTAAGAGGATTTTGTAAGGTATTAAGTCATTGACTCTACTAACCCTAACAGTCTCAAACAAAGAAATTCTACCAAGCAATACCAATATGTTATTTTCAACATTTATGACAAATATTGATTTTATAAGGTAGCTTGCTTGCTTTTATTTATTTATTTATTTATTCATTTACTTATTCATTTATTTTTGCTGTTCCCAGGATTTATTACCATAAGATACAGACACACATGCATTACTTGTGGGTCAGGAGCTTTAAGTTTACAGCTGTGTATTAGCTTAGATTTCAAAAGTTGACTAAATAGAAAACACAAGTAATTTTGGTGGTTACATTGTTCTCTTAAAGACAGATTCAACAAACAGGCTGAGTAGAGAAAAGGATATCCATGTTAAGTCTTAAGTGAACTCAAGTAGTATTATCATCTCTGCCTGTGAGGCTCAGCAAAATTCCAGCCTCTTAAAATCTAAGAGATATTTTTATAACAATGCAGTGCCACAGTATCTCCAATCTTTTACTTTCTAAATTGAGAATGTGTTAAGAGTGCCCCCATTGGATAAGACACATTGGGCTGTCATCGGAAAATTGAGGACACTCTCACTCTAGCTTTCTTCTTTCTTCTTAGTTCTCAGAGGAATCACTTGTCTCTTTTTTTGTCAGTATTTATTCATTTATACATGCATATAAATGATTTATGTCACTTATATCAAAATTCTCCCAATTCTATTCTCTGTTCAGTTCTTTTTATTTTATTTTATTTTATTTAAATTTTTATTTTCTATATTCTATGTTTACATTTCAAAGGCTTTCCCCTTTCCCAGTTCCCCCCCACCATACGTCCCATAATTCCTCTCCCCCCCCAACTATTCCCCAATCATCACCCCCCCATGATCTCTCTGTTCTGGGTCTACAAAACTGGATCCAATCTTTTCAGGCCCAGGGTCCTCTCCTTTCTTCTTCTTGGGAATCATTTGACTCTGTCCAGTTCTAATATTACTATCACATTCTCATTGTTATAAAACTATTTCCTATCTCAGTACAAATTTCATATGAACTTTGCTGTTATAGCAAACTACCAAAGACAGTGTGATGTAAACAACAAATATTTCATACAAAAGTGGGCTTTGGAAAGTCTAAGAGGCAGATACTGTGGACTGGATTCTTGATGGGAACCTTTCTTATGTCCTACTGATGCCTAATGTTATCCTATTTCTTTTGTGGAAGGATGGAGTAAAATATTTCCAATCTCCTTTAAGGACACTAATTATTTCAAAGGATTCCTCTTTCATGAGCTCCTTGTTACTGAATGTTGGAGCAGAAATGGTCACTGTAGTGAGGTGATAAAGCTCACTTCACACATTTCACATATTATTTCATTTCTCTTAATCTTATTCCCCATATGACCAACTTAAACAAAAAATGCCAAAATATTTTTATTTTATTGTGCAAAAGCTTATCCAGGACATAATTTCAAAAATCATGATGCTACTACCATATTTAAAAGACAGCAGTTAGTACTATAAACACAACATGCATTTAATCAATTATCCTACCACCTATACTAATGAGTGATGAAGGTGAATTTAAGGATTGTCAGGGTCTATTTGTCTTAAGTTATAACTACAGAAGTGAGTTTACCTTCAAAATATATACTGATTTTCCTCCAATACCATAAGGAACACAATGTTCATAAGGATACGTTATTAAAATAATGTAAAAATTGAATAATAAATTAATAAATTGATAGATGTGTTATTACAGAAGGCATAGTTATTCCACCAGTATTTATCTTGTTACTCTGAGACCACTGAAAATGCTTTGGTTTTTCACATGTGAATGCCTTCCCCATCTTAGCAGCTTGTAAAAACCCAGTTGACTTGATTATGATTGGAATCAAAATAGAATGACAGAAAACAGACAGAAATTTTGATTTAGCATTGCAGTGGGTGGTCTAGATAACCATTTCCTACATTTGGGCAGGTTCATAAGTGAAAACTTCTATTTGGACTTTGGTAAATTTAGATAATTCTCTGAGATAAAGACATCAAACATCTATTTGGATTTGGGTTTAGAGTGCAAGTGAGCAGTGAGAACCGGAGAGATATCAGCCACTTATATAACTATTGCTTTAGACAAACAAATAAAACATTTTGGCCTTTGGAAGTTTCTCTCCTAGGATCTTCTACCTGCATAACCCATTGCATGGCACAACTCAGCATGCTCACCTAAGTTTGGCTCTTGTACATGTAGAATCAAAACTGGGTTATAATCACAGTGTCTCTTTACAGAACGATGCAACTAAAACTAGCTAAAACCATATACATGGTCTGATCTGCCTCAAGCTAGATGTTTACCGAGACTCAGATAAAAGTTTTGGCACCTGTGAGGTCAGAAAAATGAAACCTAATTTCAATTCCTTCCAGATTGTCTATTCTGATGGCTATATTTTTATATGCTTTATATTCAAGGTGTCTAGAGCCTATCCTTGAATACCACTCTGGTTCAATTATGTTCTTCCCTGAGGGCATCAAATCTACTATTACTCAAACTAGCCATCCCTCAGTTTCAGAGACTGACATACTACCAAGGCCACAACACCTAAATCTAGGTGTCACTACTGACAGAGAGACTTGAAACCTCCTGTCAAATACATGAAATTTTGTTATTGTCTACATTCTGATTTGTTCCATCACTTATAAATTTTGGTTCAAGGTCAAAATGTGAATTCTATTACTCAATTCCTGAGGTGATCTATACTAAATACACTTGCAGTTGCAGATTGAAAAACAAGGGATGTGAGCTAGGTGGACAAGGCTAAAAGAATGAGTACTGGGGCATCTCATATAATCAAGATTTACAGAGTCATATGTCGTCCCTAGGCAACCCAGGGTTTGGAATCACAGCTATAGCACTACTGTGAGTACATTCTGATCTTTATTATCTTCTCTAAGCATGGGTAAACATGGGTTCTCTGCAATTAAATCATGAATGCGACCATCTACTGACGAGTCTTAAATCATCTTTCCTTACTACTCTCGCAGGAGGGCTGGGGCACACATGTCACCATCTTCAGCTATTGGCCAATCTCTGATTGTCTAGGATAGAGTATCATATCCACTCCTAGCTCAGTCACTTGGCCAGTGGAATGAAGCTTGTGATGTGTAGTCATGCCAAAATCACAAGGATTGAAAGGGCAAGCTAGAGTGCTGTGCTGTGAGAAATCACAGGTTCACCAGAGAGACACAAACAGCAGACATAGCTCTAAGATGTCATCACAAGACAGTATACAAATTAACAAAATTAGAAATGAAAAGGGAGACATAACAACAGAAACTGAGGAAATTCAAAAGATCATCAGATCCTACTACAAAGGTCTATACTCAAAACAACTGGAGAATCTGGAGGAAATGGACAATTTCCCAGACAGATATCAAATACCAAAATTAAATCAGCATCAAGTAGATCAGCTAAATAGTCCCATAACCCCTAAAGAAATAGAAGGGGTTATAGAAAGCCTCCCAACCAAAAAAAGTACGGGACCAGATGGTTTTAGTGCAGAATTCTACCAGACCTTCAAAGAGGACATAACACCAATACTTTTCAAACTATTCCACAAAATAGAGACAGAAGGGACACTGCCCAACTCATTCTTCGAAGCCACAATTACGCTAATACCTAAACCACAAAAAGATCCAACAAAGAAAGAGAACTACAGGCCAATTTCTCTTATGAATATAGATGCAAAAATACTAAATAAAATTCTTGCTAACCGAATCCAAGAGCACATCAAAACGATCATCCACCATGATCAAGTAGGCTTCATCCGAGGGATGCAGGGATGGTTCAATATACGGAAATCCATCAATGTAATCCACTACATAAACAAACTAAAAGAAAAAAACCACATGGTCATCTCATTAGATGCTGAAAAAGCATTTGACAAAATTCAGCATCCTTTCATGCTAAAAGTCTTGGAAAGAGCAGGAATTCAAGGCCCATACCTAAACATAGTAAAAGCAATCTACAGCAAACCAGTAGCCAACATCAAAATAAATGGAGAGAAACTTGAAGCATTCCCACTAAAATCAGGGACTAGACAAGGCTGCCCTCTCTCTCCATATCTTTTCAATATAGTACTTGAAGTTCTAGCAAGAGCAATTAGACAACATAAGGAAGTCAAAGGGATACAAATTGGAAAGGAAGAAGTGAAACTATCATTATTTGCAGACGATATGATAGTTTACCTAAGCGACCCAAAAAACTCTACCAGAGAACTTCTACAGCTGATAAACAACTTCAGCAAAGTGGCAGGTTATAAAATTAACTCAAGAAAGTCAGTGGCCTTCTTGTACTCAAAGGACAAGCAGGCAGAGAAAGAAATTAGGGAAATAACACCCTTCACAATAGCCACAAACAACATAAAGTATCTCAGCGTAACTCTAACCAAACAAGTGAAAGATCTGTACAACAGGAACTTCAAGTCCTTGAAGAAAGAAATCGAAGAAGACCTCAGAAGATGGAAAAATATTTCTTGCTCCTGGATTGGCAGGATCAATATAGTAAAAATGGCCATCTTGCCAAAAGCAATATGCAGATTCAATGCGATCCCCATCAAAATTCCAACTCAATTCTTCATAGATCTAGAAAGAGCAATTCTCAAATTCATCTGGAGCAATAAAAAACCCAGGATAGCTAAAACTATTCTCAACAATAAAAGGACTTCTGGGGGAATCAATATCCCTGACCTCAAGCATTCTACAGAGCAATTGTGTTAAAAACTGCATGGTATTGGTATAGCAACAGGCAAGCAGATCAATGGAACAGGATTGAAGACCCAGAAATTAACCCACAGACTTATGGTCACTTGATCTTTGATAAAGGAGCCACAACCATCCGGTGGAATAAAGATAGCCTTTTCAACAAATGGTGCTGGTTCAACTGGAAGTCAACATGCAGAAGAATGCGAATTGACCCACTCTTATCTCTTTGCACTAAGATCAACTCCAAGTGGATCAAGGACCTCCACATAAAACCAGACACACTGAAACTATTAGAAAAGAAACTTGGGAAGACCCTGGAGGACTTGGGCACAGGGGAAAAGTTCCTGAACAGAACACCAATAGCTTATGCTCTAAGATCAAGAATCGACAAATGGGACCTCATAAAATTACAAAGTTTCTGCAAAGCAAAGGACACTGTCAGAAGGACAAAACGGCAACCACCAAAGTGGGAAAAGATCTTCACCAACTCCACATCCGACAGAGGGCTAATATCCAATATATACAAAGAACTCAAGAAGTTAGACCGCAAAGAAACAAATAACCCTATCAAAAAATGGGGCACAGAGCTAAACAAAGAATTTTCACCAGAAGAAATTCGGATGGCCAAGAAACACCTTAAAAGATGTTCAACATCATTAGTCATCAGGGAAATGCAAATCAAAACAACCCTGAGATTCCACCTCACACCAGTCAGAATGGCTAAGATTAAAAACTCAAGAGACAACAAGTGCTGGCGAGGATGTGGAGAAAGAGGAACACTCCTCCACTGTTGGTGGGATTGCAAAATGGTAAAACCTCTCTGGAAATCAGTTTGGCGGTTCCTCAGAAAATTGGGCATGTCACTTCCAGAGGACCCTGGCATACCACTCCTGGGCATATACCCAGAGGATTCCCCTGCATGCAATAAGGACACATGCTCCACTATGTTTATAGCAGCCTTGTTTATAATAGCCAGAAATTGGAAGGAGCCCAAATATCCCTCAAAGGAGGAATGGATACAGAAAATGTGGTATATTTATACAATGGAATACTACTCAGCAATTAAAAATAATGAATTCATGCAATTTGTAGGTAAATCGTTAGACCTGGAAAATATCATCCTGAGTGAATTAACCCAATCACAAAAGAATGCACATGAAATGCAATCACTGATAAGTGGATATTAATGAGCCCAGAAGCCCTAAATACTCAAGACACAAATAGCAAGTCAAATGATTCCCAAGAAGAAGAAAGGAGAGGACCCTGGGCCTGTAAAGATTGCATCCAGTTTAGTAAAGAAACCGAGGGGAGAGGGGGAATTATTGGGGAACAGATGGGGGGGGAGAGGAACTATGGGAACTAGGGTGGGTGGGAACTGGGAAAGGGGAAAGCCTTTGGAATGTAAACATAGAATATAGAAAAAAAAAAGATGTCATCACAATCCATGACTCAAATATCTTCAAGGTCCAGGACTTCATCAAGTCTGCAATTGACTGCTGCTTACTCCACTCTGATGTGTTCGTTCTCTCTCTCTCTCTCTCTCTCTCTCTCTCCCTCCCTCCCTCCATCCCCACTCCTCACTCCTTCTTAGTCTCTCTTTAAAGTTCTTTTTACCTCATTCTGGAGAGAAGAAAATCAATAGTATTTTAACATTTCATCTATGGTGCAGTATTTTAAGATAATAATAGACTGAGGTATTTAAGAATGTAGGCTTGGGTAATCTGAGTTTACACCGTGACTCTTCTACTTCCTGTATCAACCTCAGGCAAGCTCCCTGAGGACCTTTTAAAACAATCTATATGTAATCATAATTGTGATAACTAAAAATGTAAATGGTCTTTTTCCTATGAATTAGGAAGAATTCAACCCTGCAAGTCTCAGCCCCTAGGCTATAGAACTCTAGCAGAAACAGCACATATGGAGATCAGCAAGAGGTCAAAGCTTCTTAGATCATGACAAGTCATGACCCTACTCCACTTAAGGCAGCCCATATTAAGAATGGGTGGAAGGCCCTTGAGGGGAACAGATGGCCTTCACTGATGCAGTAAGTAAAACGACGCCCTTACAATGTAACAGAGCTCTGAATTGTCTGGCTCCTCCTGAGCTGTATAAAAAGGAAACCTTCTTTCTCCTAAGTGTCACAGGTGAGCCAAAGCCAAGTGGCTTGTCACAGGGTTTGGGGGCTATGTGAAACACTGATAACCTAATCTAAATATTTTTTTCTTCCAAATGTAATTTCAAAATACATAAAAATCCATGAAGTCACTTACGGCTTATTCAGGACAAGTACTTCAACAAATAAGGTTCTTATCCCAAACAACATGGCATGATGTGAGTATCTGAAGAGTAAAGGTTGTTAGACAGGAAGGCAAGACTAAAATCTAAAGAGAGAGTCCCTGATGGTGCATCCCCAATAACCAGCCTACAATTGGAGTCATCATTGCCACTGTCCTTGGAATTCTGTCATTTGGGACATGAGCTAGCCAGGATCTAAGAAGTGATAGGATGAAGGGTGTTAGGAGAGAGGCTCAGTATACCCTAAGACTTCAGAGTGATCGTCAGCACACATTCCTTGGTGTCATGAGCTTTAGTTAGGTACCAGCTGTGGTCCTAGCTTCTACTTTCTCCCTGAGGGTGTCCAGATGCCACTGCACACCAGGCTGGAAGGATGAAGAGGAGGAGCCCAGATGGGGGTGAACGGGTGGGATATGCAAGATCCCAGTCCAACTGAGAGCATCGGGGTAGACGCATACTACTCCAAGGATTTTAGTGTTACAGGTTTTTTAGACAATTACCACCTTCCTTAGACAACCTTCAGTGAAACAGTTCATGTGCATACACTTTATTTGAAGTAGACAAGAGCTATATGTGAAACGTTGAGAATGGGGAGGAGTTTTCAGGGTAAATGTAAATTACTGGCTAGAGTTTAAAGTTCTGGGAATGCCTCATTTGCATGGAGAGACATCCCAGGAATCCCAGGTTCTTGATAGGCATGTTCTTTTTGGGGAAAGAGGAAGTTTGCCATGGACTACATGACTTTCTCCTGGTAGAGGGTGTAGGGGTAAGTCTCCCAGATAAGGTCACAGAATGGTTAGTCCCGTTGGAAAAGGGAGTGCTCCATTTTGCACTGAGCTCAGAGGAACTATCCAGATCTTTAAGTAGCAGAGTTTCCCATCAAAGTTCCTTCTATCAAACCAGCCCCTTCCACTATGGATTTGGGCCTCAGGATGTTCACTGGGGACTTCAGGAAACCACAGAAGCTCCTGTTATTGCATCAACCTATTCCATCCAGAAGCTTGGAGGAGCTATATGCATTCTTGTGGGAGGTAAATTTACTAGGTCTACATTGGGAAACACCAGCACTTAGATCACACCCTTCTGTTTCTCACTATTCTGCCAACTATATATTCTTTAGCAAGGTACCTGCAAATTTGGTTTTTAGCCAGACCTCTCTTTCCAAGTACAGATGTTGGCTTTCTCCATGTGTTCTCAGAAGACTTTTCCCGTAGAAACAGAATGTACTATGGCATCTCCTTTCCTTATAAAAACAATAGCCTACTTGACTAGGGCCCCACCTTCTGATCTTCCTGGATGTTTATTGCCATGCTAGCCCCTCTATCTAAATGCGATTATATTAGGGCCAGGGTGAGAAGGCAGGAATGGGTGGGTGGGTGGGGCTGGGGAGGAGGAGGGGAAATGGGATAGGGGGTTTCAGGAGGGGAGACCAGGAGAGAAGATAACATTTGAAATTGAAATAAAGAAAATAGTCAGTAAAAGAAAAAAGAGAAATCAATATATGAATAGGGTTGAGAGGAGGTGTAAAATTCAACCTATAATACTTTACCTCTAACTCTTCGAGGACTTATGGGGAGGAGGGAACCGGGAAAGGGGAAGGCATTTGGAATGTAAAGAATATAAAAAATAAAAAAAATAAATAAATAAAATAAAAGAGTATGGAAAAAATGTTTTCCAGGAACTCCAAACAAATTTCTGTTAAGCCATTCACTGGTATGAGAGATAAATGTTAAGGTTTTGTTTGTTTGGTGGGCTAAAAAGGTTTGTCCCACCACTAACTACATTAATACTGACAGAATCACTGAAACCTCCTATGTTCACACAGTAACCAACATCAATGGGCATGGTATGTCATTAAAACAAATTGGAACTTGTAAGATTTCTGTGTGAAAAGACAGAGAATAGATTAAGAAAAAGGAAAATAAATTAAAAATGTAGCCTGTTAGGCACACTTGCATGCTATGGTGCTATTCTTGTACTTTCAAACAAAAATATTAGTAGTTTTCTTCAAATTTAATATAGATATTGAATTATGTATAATGTTTTATAATTCAGTGTTTTATATATAATTTAATGTTTACATAGATATAGCATTTGATTATATAAATCAAAAGATTAAACTTGCTTTGATGATACTGTAAAGATTAATTTTTAAAAGAGAGAGTCTCATTCTAAAAGTAACTCTGTATATCCTATGCCTTCATATATTTAAATTAACATAAGAAAATCCCTTCCTGGAGATATATTACTAAGGAGTAAATTCATTGTCCAATAGAGATATAGAAATAAAGAGAAAGAGTGACAGTGGATAACTCTGAAGAGAAAAACAGTATAAGGTGAAAATGAAGGTGAAAATGATGTCATAATCAAGCAGTATCATGTTAGCGCTAGACATATCAAAGGTATTTGAAAAATAGAGAAAGAAGCCAAACATAAAGGAAAATGTAGAAAAGAAAAAAATCTAAAAAAGTCATGTTTTGATGTTTACCTAAAATTATTAAAATATAGTCTTGTCCTCATAGGATTCAAACCTAGAAATCTATATCTGGGCTTTCTTTTTTAATATGTCTTGCTCCTATTTTAATTCTTATTAAAAATTTTGTTAACCATATTATATATGTCCATGACATCTACTGATCACTCTCCCTCCCACCCCTCTCCCCTATTCCTCCTCACCTACCCTGTCTCCCCCGTCATCTTCCCTACAAATCACTTTCCTCACATTTTATATCAATTCACTTTGGGCTGTGACACATGAATTTTGACCAGGGACTTCTGTGTGCCCATGGATTTGGAGCTAATCACTGAAGGCTCCTGGGCTTGGCAGTGGACACAGCATGAACACAATGACTCCTCCTCTCCCAGATCTTATCAATATAACATTTCAGCTGTAATGGCAGGGTCCTGCGAGCCTCTTCCTCACCGACGACTGAGGATTGATATAACTCAATAGGTAGCTGCAAATGGTTCTAGGTTGCAATGGTTGTATCAAGTCTAGAGGATAGCAGTTCTTAATTATTCGCCCATCTTTTTGGTTTTTATGTGTTCGCATCTACCTCCTGTTCCTGATCCTTAGAGGGAGTGGTATAAATGTCATGTTTAGGGCTGAGCCTTGTCAACCAATTATTTTTTTTTAATTTTTTAAGTTAAAAAAATAATTAAATAATTTCTCTTTCCTTCCCCCTTTGCTGTTAGCATATCTATTGGTGTCATATTTATTCAAGTCTTATTTAAGTAGTCATGTGAATGCAACTTCATGCATATAGCTTCTCTGACCTTTTCACGAGGCACAACCTCAAACCAAACTTCCCATTCCTCTTTCTCTTAATATTTTTACCCCCACCCCTACACTATGATCTCTGAGACTTAGCAGCATAAATCATATTATAAGTGCATCAATTAGGACTGAGCACCATGTGATCATTTATTGTGTGTATTTTGACCTGCTATTAGGTTTGGTAATGGACTCTATCTTTTACAAAGAGTTTTTTCTTTGATAATGAGACTTACACTTATTCTTTAATATAAGGACAAATATTTAGTCAGCTAGGAATTACCCTGGTTTACAGGACAGAGAAATGGGGGGGGAGGTGATTGGGGAATGGGCAGAAGGAAGAGAACTTATGGGGCATATGGTGGTGGAGGAGGGGACCGGGAAAGGGGAAAGCATTTGGAATGTAAACAACGAATACAGAAAATTTTAAAAAGAAAAGGAGAAAAGAAAATAAAAGGAGTTATCCTGGTTTAAAGTAGCATTTGTAGGCTCACCTCCAAAAGCCATGATGTTACCAACCCAAGGCACATGGCTAAGTTTCCAGCCCCAGGAATAATTTCTGGCTGTTGAGTGGTCCTTGAATTCTATTAGAGAGGACTTGGTTATCACTAAGGTAGGCAAATCCTTATTGTATACTTTGGGATATTTTGCTATGCTGGTTCTCATAGTGCATAGATTTTATAGCTAGTTATGTCCCTCCTTTGGAAGCTTTCATGATATCTTCTGGTACCATAACCTCCAGTTTTTAAAAAAGAGGCTTTCAGGTCAGATTCAGCTCAGATTCCTTGGGTCCTAGGCTGTCTAAGCATATGTGCCTTCAGCAAGAGGGACTTACCTTTGGCCTCTAGGTCAACTGAATTGTTTAAATAAAACGTGCTACAATTGACATGCAATAAATTTCACCATTTTATAATTTGGTGAGTTTTGACAGAGGTATATACCTATAATCATAAGCAAAATCAATATAGAGAATACTATTGACAGTTTCAAATGTTTTCCATCTATTTATGCCTACTCTTGATAAACAATACATTATTTTCTGCCTAAATAACACTGAATTTCCCATGGTCATGAAAATGGAATGGTAGTGTATAGCTTCTTGTAGTGTGTAGCATGTAGCTTCTTCATTGTAGACATAGTCTACAATGTCTCTGACATTTTCTATGAAAAGGGCATCTGTGATTTCCAACATCCTGTATTGAACTGCGAACTCTTATTATTTTAAAGCAGGTTTTTATCATGTAATTAGGCTATAGAGTGGACAATCTAATAAATTAAGTGTCCCTATTTTTAAAAAAAAGACACAGAAGAGCTTATTTCCACACTACTTACATTTTCATGTATGGAAAGATTTAGTGAGGCAACAATAATCATCAATCAGAAAGGAGACCTTACCCAGAACCTAATCAGTTGGCAAGCTTGACTTCAGACTTCCAACTTCACAACCTTAAGGAAAAAAATGATGCTGAAGTCACCTGGTCTGTGGAGCTAGGATATAACAGCAAAGGAGGAGAAATACAAATGTGTACCATGTACAGGCACTGAGGAGGCAACACTGTAACAAATGACAGAATATAAAGGCAGTTGTTGAACTGGGTAATAGGAAAAGACTAGAAGGGGTTTAAGGTACTTGCTTAAAAGAGGCCATGTTTCTGTGAAGGGAAAGTATTATCATTGCACATTATTCAGATGGATCAGGTTCAGCTGAAACACTTGTATCGTAGAGAGGTTGCTCACCTTCAAGGCATCCTGCTCCCTTTCTGAAAAGGATAAAATTTGTCTCATGATCCTATGAAAAACCATGCTTTCTTTCTCTAGAGATGTGTTTTGTGTATTTGAGCCACTAATGAAAAACATCTAATCTGGCTTTTTTCATGGTAACGGGCTCTAATTAGTTAAGGTTAACAATAGGAAGAGGAAGGGAATCAGCAGGATGAGACTAAAATATGAGATGTGGTAGAAATACAGCCTGGCATGTAAATCCTCGCTAAATGACCTTCTGCATCTCCTGCTGAGCCTATTTGGTCTCCAACTTGCCTTCCAGTTTTTGGCATTTTAGTACAATTAAACCTGCCACCCCTGGGCACTAAAACTGAACAACATACTGCATATGTTCATAGTTCTTTTACCAGGGACCAAAGAAATGGCAGCCGTCCATCCTTCTGTTGATGCCAAAGTGCAATTTGTCGATTGAAAGATGTTAGTGGCTACAGTGGGAATGGGCCGAAAAAACTCATTTGGCATGCCCTCTTCACTCTCACACAGCGATTTCAAATATAAAAATAGAATCTGGCCAACTCAGAGGTAACTAGAATCATGCTATTAGTGCTTTAAAGCAGTGGCTAAACATACCAACCAAAAAACCCTAAATTCCTAGCAATATGGATGCAATTTTCAACTACAAATGACCTGGTATTTTTGTTATGCTGTCATTTGTTTTTAATGAGGTAATAATTAGCAACCCAAGAGACACCCTTCAACTGGTGTCAGTTTGAGGGAAGTGCTGAGCTTTTTAATTTTTGTCAAAATGTCCAGTGAGGCAGATTATTAGTAAAAATATCTCTGTAATAAAACCATTGCTTCCGTTCCTAAAATCACATAGCATTTCAACAACAAATGGAAACAATTTATTCCTCAGTATAAATTTTCAAAGCAAAATCAATATTGGGAGTAATTAAAGTAGATATTCGAGGATCAGAAAAAAATTCTCATAATTACTGTGTTTATATATAAGACAAGTTCTTTAAGTTTTCCTAAAATGAATGTTAACCTGTTAGGAATAGGATGAGATTCCTTTTTTGATTCATGATATATGGGAGATAAAACTTTTAGGGCTCTGAAGTAAAAAAAAGATGTAAATATTATCATTATCAGACTGCTGTAATGACTCCTTGCATTGCTTTATCATTAATGTGTGTATATGTATATGAGTATGTGTGTGTGTATATATATACGTATATATATGCATATATATACGTATATATATATTACCTAGGAGATATATATATATATATATATATATATATATATATATATAGAGAGAGAGAGAGAGAGAGAAATCACATGTAGATATTCCTAATATTCCTAATATATAAGTATAACCAACTCAGTTCATATAATGTTGCCTGTATATATGTATGTTTTCAAGGCTGACCATAACATATTTTTCCAGAGCAGATGTTTTGTAGATGAGAAGACAAATTCATGCTTCTACTCCATCTTGTGACCATAATCCTCCTTATATTAATAGCCATTTATAGTGTTTAAGATTTTTGTTTTTCTACATAATAATTTTTCTTTTCTCTTTCTAATTTTTCTGGGTAGCTGTTAGAAAGGAAATGCTCGTTTCTCTTCAGTTCACATAAGAACATAATTATATTTATGCCTGCATCTATTTTACTCTGCATTATTTATTTTAAATTGTATTTGATCAGTATCTTAAGAGATAAAATTCATTTAAAAGATAATGTATAATATAGCAAGTGGAATAAAAGGAATTAGTTACCTAGGATATAATTTCAGATAACGTGATTATTCACATAAAAGTAATGTTAATTAAGCAAGCAAAAGTATTATGTTTTCTTCTCAGTCTTTACTCTCTCTGCTTAAACACACTCTTTCTTCCTAGCCCATATCCACTATTCACTCCTAAGTATTTCTGTGATGCGTGTGGCCCTATTAGCTCACTGAAGCTCACTGGGGAAAGTGTAGAAAGCACTGCTATCCCTCCCATAGATCAGATGTACCCTTTTGTGTTATTTACCCAATACTGTAATTGTAACACACCATGCTGTGTCTTTCATCCAATGGAGACCATGGATTTCTTTGTTGTGATACATTCAGTACAATCCTCATTCTTTCTTTGTAAACAGTGCTACAGTTTCATAGGTATGAATCATTTTTGGCACAAACTAGGCAGTTTGCCTCATTAGTGGGTGTCCCTAGAGTGGCTGTAACTATCAGTAAGAAACTACTAAATAAATGGATGGTTTCTTTTTTTCACCTGCTAAGCTAGAATAACATCCCCAAAGTAATCTCCATCTAACAGCTTGGGTCTTTTGCAAAAAAAATGATCAAGTGATCAATTCTGTTTAACACTGAGGAGGAAACTGCCGTGCTGTGCGGGAAGCCAGGTGCATGAGCGTTTGCCTCGAACAGCAGAAATGTAGCATTCATCATGAGATGGAGTTTGGGTACCTGCAACAGATATTGTTAAAAATCATTATGCTACATTGGCACTAAATGAGGCGATGTCCCACAAGGAAGCCAAGAAGCTGATTAAAGAAGGAGTTTATTCATTCAGAAAATGTTGTGTAGCCGTCTATGACATACTAATTCAGGTGATATTATAAGCAATGAGTCTACAGCAATACATAAGGCTGCCATGTTCATTACTTCTTTGGAACCTGGGGGGCATTTTAATTTGTTTGTTTGTTTAGCTTTTTGGTAAGCTGCACAATTTTCAACACAAACTGTCATTTAATTACAATTTAGTAAAAAGTATGATGTAGCATCATACATTAGTGTTCAGCGGAGATTTAGATCTGTCTCATTTTCACAGAATTAATGGCTGTGTATGATTTGCTACTGAAATTGGTACAGACCGATGGTTTTCAGTACTGCCAGTCAGTTCATTTTAGAAAATGCTCTTAGGCATTTTTTAAATAATTTGCTTGAAGTTCATATTTATGGTAAATTCACAAAAATATATCTCATTCTTATTATTCAGTCAAAACTCCATATATATTATTTGTGATAATTATTCTGAACATAGAAGAATTAAGGTTCTCTTATCATTTTTTTACTTGAGATTCATGTTTTATTTACATATTTTAGGGTCAAGTCATAATTTAAGAATATATTTGTATATAAAGTTTGATGACACATAAAATTTAATTTTCAGCATTCTTGATCTTTTTTTGAGCTTTATAATTATGATAAGCTTTGTTAACACCATTTAGGCATACCTTGATACAACCTATTTTACAGAATGAGAACAAGAACCTAGTAGGTTAAGTAAATCTACATTCAATCATTCACATATTAATCAAATTTTAAAATTTCTATTGATACGAAAACTACTAAGTCAAAGTATTAATTTTGTTTTTTTCTTTCAATATAATTGTTAAATCTGCGAATGTGCCTTATTCTCCCCGACAATAAAGAAGGGCATGTGACCACTCATTAAGATTACTTTATAATCCTTGGTGGAAGAACAAAGCCTGTGCTTAAAATGGGAGTTTACTTGCTTATTTAAATGACTCAAGACACAATTAGCTAAGCAAAAGATTCCCAAGAAAAGGGATGGAGAGGACCCTGGTCCGGAAAAAGACTAAATCAGGTTTTGTAGGAGAGTACCAGAACAGAGAAATGGTAGGGAGGGGGGGTGATTGAGGAATGGGTGGAGGGAAGAGGACTTATGAGACATATGGTGAGGGGGGGACTGGAAAGGGGAAAGCCTTTGGAATGTAAACAAAGAATATAGAAAAAAAAATATATATATATAAAGAAATACACACACACACACACACACACACACACACACACACACAAAGAATGTTAGCTTAATCCCTTGACTTAATGTGACCTTATATACATTTCTGGTAGCTCCTAAAAATCATTTTCATCATCTTTATTGTTATTGCATTTTTGTTTTGTAGTGCTAGGAATCCAACCAAGCATCTAACAAATGCCTAGGCAAATGCTCTTCCCCTGAGCTGTATCTTCTACCATCACGTTTGAATCAGAATAAGAACATTATCTTGCCTTAATATTTTAATAAACATATGAAAACAGTTAAAAAAAAGAAATCATGTTATGTTTGCAGATCTTTCCTTTGGGTGAGTGTAATTTATTCAGTTCAGGAGGGAATTTGGAAGGGTTGTTCTTTTGGCTTAGTAAAGCTCTATAAACATGAGAGTCTGGAATTAGCAAAAAAAACTTTTGGAAAAATTGTGTAAAGAAACAGAGGAAGTCAAAGGAACTCTAATGTCTACCAACAATTGTGTAAGACTAATTAGACTCCAGGATAATAGACTTTTATCTATCAAGTTTTTAATGTTATGGGGAATTTTGTTGTTTATTGATTTATTTTCTTTAAAAGCTTACAGATGTAGTATTTTCCTCTGCCTGATATCTCAGAAGACATAAAAATGCAGGGTGAATTTGAGGCACAGGAAAAAAAATAGGAATGAGTCTATTTTTCATGGAATAAAGTCCTCAGAATTATGTTACAACTTGCAGATTCTCAAGGATAGAATTTAATCTTCCTGATTGGAATCATATTTTAAAGAAATATGCAAAAAGTTTCAAATAAAAACATACTTTATTTCTATGCAACCCAAGCATTGAATTTATATGAATAATTAACACAAAATCTGTAATTGTGCTTTTAAGCCAACTCTAAAGGCACTGACTCCTCTGTGAGCCTCCCTTGTAAATAATGTATAAGTGCTTTAAATTGGACTCATGTTTACTTTTAAAAGTAAATAGGCCTGATTTTCTTGGAGGCGTGGGATGCAGCTCAGAAGCAGAATGCCTGCTTGGTGTGTCCAAGGCTCTGGGTTCCATCGCAACATCACACAAAAACAGTTAAATTAAAGCCTCAAGTTTGAGATGTTCATTTGCAATTACCACGAACAGTGTTCGTGTTCTGTGTTCCAGGAAAATACCTGTTCTCAAGCTGAGCAGAGTTTCTAAATAAAGGGGAGTTTAGATCTTTGACTTTAGGGACACTGCTAAATACAATTGATGAAAAGAATCTCATGTGAAAATTATATTTTTTATCAATAGTTTGACCTAGCCTTCAGGAAATAGATGCACAGGGGCCAAAAATTCAAAGCCAGGCTTGCCTACATAGGGAGTTGGAGTTAGTCAGAACTACATGAGAAAGCCTGCCTCAAAAATGCAAAAATCAATTAGTTAATCAATATAGTATTAATAACTGGGTAAGAAGAGTAATTTTCCTAAGCCTTGGTATAACAAATTTGTTTGTGAAAGTGAAAACTACATCGTTTGAAATGATTCAAAAGGCAACTGCCTTCCTGTTGAATTTTTGTCTCAAAAGCATAATAGCATTCACATATTTCAATTTGTACAATATGATTGGGTTTACTTAAAGAAGCACTTTTAAAAAGTTCTATTTCTTTCATTAAGAACTGACAGTTCAGTGAATGAGCCTCAGTTTCTATGTTGTTCTACTTCTTCTAAACATTAGCATGGCGTCATCAGTAGAAAATATTTTGATGGAGGCAAAACATCTCAGTAGGCTATATTTTCACTTCACCACTTGACGTGCTAGTAACACAGTCTCCACTCTATGATCCTATGGTTCTCACAGGAATGATTTGTTGCTGGATGTAAATTAAACACACTTTGGCATTTTTTCCTGCCAGAATTCTTCTGTTTTTTCTGTCTATAGAGGTTTTATTTTACATTGTTTGTTTTCAAAAAACGATATCTTGCAAGTTAAAACAGAATCTCACTCCCTGGAGGGCGATTCATTCACTCCAAGGAATAAAACCCTTAATTGCTATACTTTGGAATCAAACTTACAACTGCACCATAAAATTTCTCCCTTATGACAGTTATAGAAATATATATATAAAGTTTAGCAGACTGTCTCTCAATAAGGCAGGGAAATCCAGTCTGGCATCGCTGTTTTTATCTTATATTGAAAGATGAATTTAAAGCTTTCCTAACTACAGCAAAACTGTGTGCTGATTGATATCTGTTGTGTGGTCTTTCTTGGGGGAGAATGTAACAGCTGTCTATTTAACCACTAACACAGAACTCATGACTGACCAAAGCAATCTTCTACCAAAGTCTAACTTGGGGGAAAAAAAAACTTAGCTTATTGGAGTTACTTGCAGAGGTGTGGATAAGGAGATATAGATAGGAGCATAGAAGACTCAAAGATAATGACCAAAAAGCCCATGACAACCTAAGGTACAACTCCTGACAGCTACATGACTTGCAGATAGTTGGACTGGGTGGCAAGTCTTCTCCCCCAGCAAGTGCTAACTACTTCTGTGACTTTGGAGATAGGTCTTGGGAATTTTCTTAGTCTCAGTGACTTCCTGATTCTAAGTTGTTTACTTCTCTATGTGAGAGGCTTTAAGTTTATTGATCTAGACCGGTGAGAGTGGTCAGTGGAAAACAGTAATTGACCAAGCCCAAAATTACTTAGCCAGAGCTCAGTCCCAGGACCCATGCAGTGGAGAGAAAGAATCAACTTCGAAAGTAGTCTGGTGACCCCCAACTCCTGTGGAACATGCATGCTTTCCCTTCCTTCCTATACATATGCTCTCAAGATGAATAAATAAATGAATAAATAAATAATAAACAATAAACAATAAGATAGACAAATTAATGCATTGACTTATCACATCCTCTGCACAACAGGAGGAGACATCTTTGCAATCCCTTAAAGATTCATAAAGAGTATAATATACAAAAAAAGTTTCCAAAGTACCTAAGCTGGTAAGTGGAGGCAATGAAATGTGATTCAGTATTTTTTTCTAGAACCTTCCCTCTTAACCTACATATGCTTTTGTGATGTTATATGGAGTAATAAAAGTGCAGATATATTGAAAGATCCTACATGTAGTGCCATTAAAGTATGACTGATTGACATTTTTCTAGCCTAGCTCTGTGTGGTGAGTGGAGCTGTAAGGTACTGAGACTGGGACAGAGACTGAGACTGAGAGAGAGAAGGAGAGAAAGTGTGCTCTGGACTGCTGAATAACTACCCTGGAGGGCAGGGAGAAGAGGGCATCCAGGTGTTTATCTCCTAGTCCCTTGGCTTGATTCCCACACATGATTATTTCTGTTTGTCTGTATCTCTGGATGGCTCTTTTCCATGCGGTTTCTCTCATTCTTCCTGTTTCTCTCTTTCTTATTTACCTCCTTCCCTTAAGCTCAAAGGTGGTAACAGATTTTCGTAATATATATTTTTATTGTAGTTTTTTCATGATTACCCTGGGGTTCTGTTATGCCTTGCCTATGCCTTTAAGGGAAAGCAAAACAACAACAACAAGAAAGAAAAGTGTAAGTCTTCCTGCTTAATTTCAATGTGAATGTACCATCTGCTTCCCAGTGCTAACCTGACTGATACAGTAGTCTTGCTTTAGGAGGGAGGGATCTGGGGTATTTTAGAGAACAATGTCAGGTTAAGACAAATAACTAGAACATCTGCCTCAAAGAAGACAACTTAAAAGATGTATCTAAAATCTCTTTAAAATCAATGTGGTTAAGATGAAGAAGTCAGAGAACAGATGCCAGGCAGCCTGCCCACTAGAGCATCCCAGAGCTGCCCACAGAGCTCACTGCAAGCTAACTTGCAGACTTACATAACACAGCATTGCTTTCACACTTCCTAAATAATTCATATGGACTTCTTGCAAATTCAGTGTGCTGACTTTCAAGCTCAAGATTTACATGTTCTTTGTTTGACAACATTACCATATGTTGGTAAACACTGAACCCATCTGGAATATTCCAAGCTTTTTGCCTAATAATATATATATATAAAAAAATCAAATGCCAAAACTACCTATTTTGCTGAGACAAATGTCAGATAATGTCAGCAAGAAAACATTTAAATTTCTATGTATTCTCCTGTATTTATTATTTGAAGAAAGTGACTATACTGACAGAGAGAAATGAGAGATTTCCTACTTCTACTAAATATTCTATGGATAATTCCAACAGAGATGGAGCTTACCATGTATACATTTCAGAATATTACAGAAGATGTCAATAATACATCATATGTAAAAATTTACTAAATTTAAAATCTGAAGGCCTATAGAATACTAATATACAATGGATAATTAATGATTTTTATTTATGAATAATATTTAGTAGTTAAAGCTAATCAAGCTAATGAAATAAAGTCATAGAATTTACTTAATTTATATTGCTATTTATTAAGGAATATAGCTTCTCAGAAGAATGATTAATTAAACATAAAGGCTTTGAAATTCCAATTTTATTTCTTAACATCTTTAAAAATATAAAACCCTGTATCAGCTGTGGCTGAGCTCCACAATTCTGCATTCTAACTAGTTGTGATCTTCTGTAATTGCATCAGCCTATTGCAAAGAGAAGTTTGCTTGATAAGGAGTGAGGACTATAGATAACTCCGTGTATAAGGACAAAAACTTAGGATGCCATTAGGGAAAAGTAGGTTTAGTGAAGTAGTGGTTGTCAGTTCTTACTCACTATCCATGATTTTACTTTTCCAGGGTAGGTAGCTCTGTTTCAGAAACATCCAGGATTTCCTTCTTGATGAGTGGATTGTAAGTCCAATTAAAGAGCTGTTGTTTTCTGCCAAGGCGTGAATGCCTCTATTGTACCCTTAAAGTTATAGTACAATGCTGGCCATTGTTGAGGATCATAAGCATCAAAACCAGGGAAGACTATTGGCTACTTCTTAAGTCTTCCAAGAAAGGTTCAAGGACATTGTGGAAGAGGGTACAGAAATATTCTAAGAGCCATAGAAATAAGGAGTTGGCTGTGAGGTTGTGTCTTCTAAAAATATCAGAAACCACACACTTGAAGTGTAACCAACATGTCTGCCTGAACCTCACTGCACAAGAATGACAACAGCCACCCTAACATGGACGGGTAACTCATCCTTGTATTACAAGCAACTAAGGAATGCTGAGAGCAGGAGAAATCATATCTATGGACATCTGATACCAAATAGTCAATTTTGAAAATATGTACATTCGTGTAATATCATACAGACTAGCAGGTTATATTTATTTATTTATTTATGAATATATATATTACAAACCAGTATAATCAATATAGTATATATTATGAGTATATACTAAAAATCAGCAATTAAAGAGAAGAGAGGTTATAACTTGACTTAGTAAAAGAATAGTGGTTATTGAAATGAACAAGATTGCAGAAGACTAAGAAATGAATTACATGGAGCTCTGCTTCCTACACTAATCTGATGTGATTCACATTTTAGCTTTCTCCTTTTATTAGATATTTTCTTTATTTACATTTCAAATGTTGTCGCCTTTCCTAGTTGCCCCACCCCAAAAACCCTCTAAACCATCCCCCTTCTCCCTGCTCACCAATCTACCCACTCCCACTTCTCTGTCCTGGCATTCCCCTATACTGGGGCATCTAGCCTTCTCAGGATCAAGGGCCTCTCCTCCCTTTGATGTCCAACAAGGTCATCCTCTGCTGCATATGCATCTGGAGCCATGGACCCCACAATGTGTACTCTTTGGTGGGTGGTTTAGTCCCTGGGAGCTCTTGGGGTACTGGGTGGTTCATATTGTTATTCCTCCTATGGCACTGCAAACCTCTTCAGCTCCTTGAGTCTTTTCTCTAGCTCCTACATTGGGGATCCTGTGCTCAGTTAAATGGTTGACTAAGAGTGTAACCCTCTGTATTTGTCATGCACTGGCAGAGCCTCCCAGGTTATAGGCCCCTGTCAGCAAGCATTTGATAGCATCCACACTAGTATCTGAGTTTTGTAACTGTATATGGGATGGATCCATAGGTGGGGCAGTCTTTTGATGGTCTTTCCCTCAGTTTCTGCTCCACGCTTTGTCTCTGTATCTCCTCCTTTGTTCCCCCTTCTAAGAAGGACCATAGTATCCATACTTTGTTCTTCCTTCTTCTTGAGCTTCATTTGGTTTGTGAATTGTATATTAAGTATTCCAAGCTTCTGGGCTAATATCCATTCATCAGTAAGTACATACCATGTGTGTTCTTTTGTGATTGGGTTACCTCATTCAGGATGATATTTTCTAGTTCCATCCCTTTGCCTAAGAATTTCATGAATTCATAGTTTTTAATATCTGAGTAGTATTCCATTGACATCTCAGCTTTCATTCCATGACTTGTATGTCTTTCTTACTGACTCAGTGAATCTTTTCAAGTCTAGTACAACTCCTCTGGAATTTTGTAACATTTACAGCTAATGCATGCCTGCCCTATGAGTCATAAATAATACCCAAATGTACAATCTCTAGTTTTCAAATTTATGTTTCAGCGCATATTACTTCTATCTCTAGGCTTCTACCCTATAAAACTAATCTATTAGGGCTGAATGTCCAGACTATTTTCTCAAAAGAATGAATCTCTTTGAAATCAAAGATTATATTTAATATTTTATTGTTGATAGTGCCTAAAAGAATAAGAAACATTTTGTTTGTTTTGAAACTCAAGTCCACCAGTGAATAATTCTCTTAACCTATTGTGGCCCAGATAGTTACTTTTAGTTACACAGCATTCGTAGCTGATTTGACAGAAAACTCAAACTAAATTGAAGGTTGAGGCACACAGTCTAGTACTTGTACAAATGGCTTCCATACTGAGCTTCCCATGACTTCATTCATTTGTGAAAGTGGTTTGATTCTGATGACAAATACTTTTCATACAACAACTCTCTTAGTAAATATTTTTTTTAAAAAGTTGGATGATCACTAACCCATTCTTTAATTGATCTAGCAAATGAAAAGTCTATACCCAGGATATAGTTATGGACAAAGAAAATTTCTATTCCTGAGCAGTTCATGCTGCACAATGCAATAAAAACACACAGACTAAATGTATCCTCTTAACACTTTTTTCTATGCTACACTAAATATATATATATATATATATATATATATATATATATATATATATACATACATACATGTGTGTGTGTATGTGTGTGTAACTTAAATACCATGTAAGATAAAACCATATGGAAAAGTAAGACTTTTGACATCTGAAAATATTTTTA
Source organism: Apodemus agrarius (assembly GCA_964023405.1). Taxonomy (NCBI): domain Eukaryota; kingdom Metazoa; phylum Chordata; class Mammalia; order Rodentia; family Muridae; genus Apodemus; species Apodemus agrarius. The sequence goes on from OZ030018.1 coordinate 38,823,215, forward strand.
GATTAAATATAAATATATAAAATACAAAATATTTTAGATGATATTATAGCATTAAAGTGAAAATAACAGAGTATGGAGATATCAAATACTAAATGTTAAATTATATTTTATTGCATCAGAGATGACAGCTTGCCCAACTCCATTCTAGATAACAAATTAACTTTGCCTAGTACCCTTCCCAGCTAAGCACTATGTTATGTGAATTATGAATGTTATCTGATTTATATCTGGAGCAGAATTATAAGGCTGCAATTACAATCACCTTTTTCAAGGGCTAATATGAATTTCAGAGGCATGACTGTAGCTAGCGGAAACGGAGAAGAGATATAGGACAAGTGTGTCTGGCTGGAGTCCATTTTTCTTCTTAGGTATTTTCACCACTGGAAACATGATTCACTTGGCTCTGGGATCAAACAAACAAGCTTGGTTATATCTATCGCAGAACTAAGGCTCAAGTCATGGGAGACTCATATTAACTGGATGGACCCATCCCATTGATCCCAAACTCTTTCCATAAGCAAATTAGTATTTCAGTAATTGCAGTTAATATGGTATAAGTTACATGTGTGTGGCAAATTCAATATTTACATAATGCCTTTAAAATACTTCTTACAAGTAATCCCATGGTCTACAGTGTCAGAAAAGCCCATTCGCATACTCTGTTGGAGGTGTATCCTTTATTCAGTCATTTAGAGAACAGCCAGGTATGAAGATATGTGCCTTCCTTCTTGTAAATCTAGCAGTTCCCTTTTGTAAATTTTACATCCTTTAAAGTCCCTTGTGACTATGAGTCTGCACCTGTTTCCATCAGTTGCTGGGTAAAGCCTCCCTGATGACAAATGGGCTAGATGCCAATCTATGAGTATAGCAGAATATCATTCAGATTTTTCTTTCTGTTTGTTTGTTTCTATCCTGGGTCTCTGGGCAATCCAGCCTCTGGTTCTTGGCTCTCCAGGGAGTGTCAGAGGAGAGCTCCCTCTCACAGCATGATTCTCAAGCTGCACTGGTCACTAGTAGGCCTCTCCCACAATTTGAATCCCACCTTTACCCCAGCACATTTTGTAGGCAGGACAAATTGTAGGTCCAAAATTTTGTAGCTGAGTTGGTGTCCCAGTCCCTCCACTGGAAGTCTTTCCTGGTTACAGAAAATGACTGGCTCATGCTCCCTTTCTTCCATTGCTAGGAGTCTTAGCTAGGCTCACCCTCTTTGGTTATTAGGAGTTGCCTTGGGTTTCTAGCTTGTCTCAGAGATGTCTCCAATTCTGGTTGTCTCTCCCAGGTCTCTCTTCCTCCACCCTCCCAAACCTGCTTCTTCCTGTTCTGTCTCCTATACACCAACCCTATCCAGTTCCCTATTCCCATTCACCCACAATGTCTATTCTATTTCTATTCTCAGTGAGAGACACTGTACCCTCCTTGGGCCCTCCTTGTTACGTAGTTTCTTTGGGTGTGTGGATTGTAGCATTGTCATCCTTTATTTTATCATGATACAGACAGGTGCAGAGTTACATACTCAAACATGAGGCAGAGCCTGGGGAATCCTGCTGAAGAGGAAGATGAAGGATGGTGGAAGCCAGAGGGTTCAAAGATCTCACAAGAGAACCCACAGAATCAACTAACCTGGGCCACATGGGCTCCCAGTGAATGAACTGCCAACCAAGGAGCCTGCATGGGCCTGACGTAGGCCCTCCACTCGTGCATTTTAGTTATCTAGTTTAGTCTGCTTGTGGGACTTCTAACAGTAGGGATAGGGGCTTCCCCTGTTAGCTGCCTTTGGGACCCTTTCTCTCTACTGGGTTGCCTTTTTCTACAAGTAATAAAAAGAGAGGTTGCCTAGTCTTGCTGCAAATTGATATTCCATGGCTGGTTAATAAGGAAGAGGAGTGGATGAGGAGCAGGGAAGGGGGGAGATGGCAGGGGTGAGAGACAGGTAAGAGAGGAGGAGGAGAAACTGCAGTAGAGACATAAAATAAATTATTTTTTTAATTACCAAAAAATTCCATGTGACAAAACTTATAAGGAGAGCAATATTTCATGCATTGTTGTGATTAATAGTCATCATTTGAAAAGGGCCTAATTCTTAAGGGAATATATATATATATATATATATATATATATATATGTATGTATGTATGTGTGTGTGTGTGTGTGTGTGTGTGTATTCAAACCAGCCTAGTCTATGTAAGAAGTTACAGGCCAGCTTAGTCTATATATGACATTTCTAGGCAAATCACAGCTACATAGTGAGACTTTGTCTAAAAAGATAAAATGATTAAAACCACATTATATATTGCATATATAGTACTGTTTGTATTGCAAATAATCTATTTGGAGCTTTTTGATTGACAAATATGTTAATTATAAATACATACAAATATTATTATAACATATATGCCAGTTTAGTAAATGCTTTATTTTTTAAGTAAAAATTGCTAGAATTAGAGTAAAGAATTTACCAAAGGGATGTTCTTTGTAGGAAGAATCTTTGTATTTTTGTATGTATATGTGGCTCTGTGTGTGTGTGTGTGTGTGTGTGTGTGTTCGTGCATGCATGTGTACATGAACATGCATGTACAATACAAATACATACCAAGTTCTTCACATCTCTCTACTTGTGGTTCTTCACATCTCTCTACTAAATGGTTGTATTATTGTCTTCATTAAATTGGTATTTTTTTGTTCTATAAAACTTAATGATGAGTAAAAGCTATACTTGATATTTGCTTCTTAAGATTATTTTGTGGATTTCATTAAAAATAGGAAATAGAATGTCTTCTCCATTTTACAACAATAATTACCATGTACTTTAATTTTGGCAAGGAAAATATACTCATACGCATTCTTAAATTTTCATGAGGAATTATTATGAATTATCTTAAATAAATTAGATGTAATTGTTTTTGTGAGAAAAGGATTTTCACTTCTTGTTAGTTTTGAGATTCGATAAGTACACCATAGGTATGGTCTCCCATGCCTGATATTCAGTATCGTGATGGTAGGTTAATCACAAGACATCAGGTACAAAGACAACCTTGAAACAGACTGGCAGCTGTCATCTTTCCCGGTAAATTAAGCATTTGAAAACTTAAAAATTCTGAGCTCTTGTGATCATATCTATTTCTTGTTTTAATGTATAAAGTAAGTCATTTTAAACATAAGATAAAATTAGAACACTATTTTACAAGTCATTTACTTTTGAAGACAGAAAATTGATCCGAGAATGGCTTGTTACTCGAGTTCATCAGACAGCCTGTAACTCTTCAGCCTTTTAGGAAGTAATCTCATAAGAAACACTGCTTCTGAAATAGTGTAATGCCATTCGAAATAGAGATCATTTCTGAAAGATGCCATTAGATTCTGAACTGATCTGTTATTAATATTCTCCTTAGTATTTCTAAGATTTCATACATTGTAGCAAAATTTAAAAGCCATGAACCATCCATCTCATTTTCTGTCCTTCTGTAAGAAAAAATGTTTCTTCCTTTCAAAAAAATTCTTTGCCTGATTCTTTAAAATAGGGAATTTGTATTCCTGGCTTGAAAGGCAAAAATTATTTGGAAAAAAGATAAGACTTGTTAGATATGTAATTTTTAAAAGCAATTTCTCAGTTTAAAATGGTGAAGCTTAACTTCACGATGACATCAACACTTTTTTCTCACTGTAGGCAAAACCTCTGAAAGTTATTCAAAGATCAAAACATGCTCTCCATTAATATCTATTGTTTTGAGGGGGTGGTGGGAAGAATACAGCTACTTGGATTTCTCCTCAGCTCAATAATTCCTACATTTCAAGCCTATTGCAGATTCTAAAGTATTCAAGTATAAATTGAGACAATGCACTGAATATACCAAATCACTTCTCACTTCCAGATTCCTGTATCTGTAAGTGAATTTCTAAACCCCTCAGTCAGTGCCTCAGAACCCCCATCTTCTATGCCTCTTTCATCATTAACAACCTCAAATCACATATCTACTAGGAATCCCATAGTTCTGCTGTGTTAACTTCCCCAGCTCCTCATTGCCTAAAGCCAAAATTACTTCAATAGATTGATAAATATTTTCCATAATTCCTAGCCTTAAGGATCTATTCTATTCATGTGGCTACTTTTAATTTTCCACGTCTTTCATGACTGTTTTTAAAAACAGCCTCTCCTCCAGTGACCAATATAATTTGTAGTTGGTTGTTCATATTCCGGATGGATATAACTGACAGTTCTTATCAGACATTTCCCCGTTTAATTCCCCAAAAAACAAGCATCATGAAAAAAAGGAAACATTTTATAAATATTTGGACCTTGGCTACAAATATTAAGCTAATTCTTAAAAATATTAAAAAGGAATATTATTATTCAGAATCTAATTAGATAATGGTTACACCAACATGAATAAATCACAGTTTATTAATCTTTAAAAAATTGTACAGCTATGTGTTATCTTGTTCATTTATATTATTTTTAATGTCAGGAAAACTAACCTATACTGAAGGAATTATATCACTAATTTCCCTGGGATAGTAGTGCTGGAGGAGAGAGAGACTGCAAAAGAGGCAAGATAAATTTCTATCAAGAGAAAATGATCGCTGGGTGGTGGTGGCGGCAGCGCACGCCTGTAATCCCAGCACTCTGGGAGGCAGAGGCAGGCAGATTTCTGAGTTCGAGGCCAGCCTGGTCTACAGAGTGAGTTCCAGGACAGCCAGGGAACTCAGAGAAACCCTGTCTCAAAAAACCAAATCCAAAAAAAAAAAAAAAACCAAAGAGAAAATGATCAATTTTCTTGATGACAGTGATAGCTTGATAAATGAAGTACATGACAAAACCCATTTATATTTTATAGTTTAATCTTATATGTCTACTAAAATAAAGACAATTTTCATATTGTGCTCTAATCATAATGAATATAAATAGTAAGATAAATGGAATCCAAATTTCCCCAAATACATTAATTTTAGAAAATGTAAAGCACAGGATTACTTTAACTAAATGGACTTTATCCACGCATGTGAATATTCAAAATAAAATATTTAGGCTTCTGAATGGAAGGTCAGGTCATCCCATAGCCTACAGCCATGTGTTCCAATTTCTCCTCATAGTGGCTATCGGAAAACGAAGAATTTGAACAAGTCTGTCAAAACAGTATTAAATAATCTTATCATTGCTTTATTTCTGAAGTTAAAGAACTTTCCCACTGTCTGATTCTGATTAAAAAATGCTAAGTTGACACCAGGAAGCTGGCCAATCATCTCTGGTACCAACTGGTATGGTCCATATTGAGATAGCAAGACATTTTCCAGCATCACGGCATTCTGTAATCACTGTGCTATTTTACTTTCTCAAGCAAATCAGGAGGTTGAGAGAACGACTTCAGGGAATGATGAATTTATGCTGGAGGCAAGGCTGGAGACCAGAACGGAAATAATAGCTTATGATTTCATGATACAAACTCCATACTCTCCTATTAACAACCCCAATGAGTGGGGATAAAGAATAATTGTTAGAACCACATCTGAGGGAAATAAACCAAGAATCCTACCATTTACATACATAGATTACCTGATGAAAATCCTTTGCTCTACTCAAATGGAAACTCTTGAATAAGGGAGTAAGAATTGTATGGGTAAAAAAAGACGCTTGAATGCTAAATGTTTATGGGCTGGGCTGACAGGCTTAGAGGTTTATAAATTTAAGCCCTGACAGCTAGAGTTATGACTCCAAAGACTTAGTATCCAGAGATCTGTAGATGTAGGGATTCAGGGAAGAGAAAGCGTTACTGCTCTGGGCTCTGACTGCCACCCATCTGGGCACTTAGCTGCTGGTGACACTTTTGGCTCTGATCAGTAATTCCAGCAGCAGCAGTTGGCTGTGCTTAGTGCCAGCTGAGATTAGACCTCCTAAGCTGCCAAGGCCACTAGATTCACAGCTCTTGAGCCTCAGGTGTTGGAAGTTTCAGCTATCAACTTTGACAGCTCCCAGAAATTCCTCGCACAATCAGGGGCTTCAGTCTCCTTAACTGCCTTTTGCTTCCTGCCTTCTTGTGCCATCCCTGGCATTTCATTTGTAGTCCCAGGACAAAGTCAGTGACCCTAGAGTTCTTTGGTTACCCTGTTACTACTGCTACCATGATCAGGCCTATGCCTTGTTGCTATGATGCTGTGACTCTTACAATCTCACAATGCTCTGCTTATAAAGAGCATCAGTAGGTAGGAAAAGACCATGGGGTAGAGACTTTTACTGGGTGTAAAGTTGGCCAACAGAGAGGGTGTCTTTAGGCTAACTTAAAACATGAGCTGAAGTGTTTGCTTATATAGATGAAGGAGTATTGGAAATGGCATGCAAATGAAGGATTAATTTATAGCTAATATGGCACAGGTTCTGCCAGTAACCTGCTTCATGCTGAGTCCCTGAAGAAAGGATTCACCCCTCAATTTGAGTGACAATATCAAAGAGGAGCACTAAAGTGAAGTTCATGGAAACTTCTTTTCTGGGATGCTATTTTCTAAGGCCAGTGCAGGAATCTTGGGTGACATGACTGAACAAGGTATTCTGAATCTTCACTGAAGCCATCTCTGGAACTGGAATGTTCTCAGAGTAAGAATAAAGTGTCCATAACAGTCAGGCTGTCTTCAGCACATTCTAGTAAGCTGCCAGCGAAGTAATTGCTTGACTGGCATTTTCTTGCTTCCGGTTGCCCTATATAAGTAAAAGTTGTATTTGCTGCCATTCATTGGCCTGACTGGCCACTTGAGTAACTCATTCACAGAAAAATCATGGCAGGTTTTTTAACAATAAAGACTTACAGTACCCCAGCAGATGTCTAACATTATCAATTGACTTTAACATTGTTTACCAGTGTTTAGGTGTTTAACCTGACAAACATATATGAACAAATAGTGCTCTACTGTAGTGCACATGGTCAAATCCTAAAGCTATTTATTTCATCTTAAAAATATTTAATACCACTCCCACTCTCTGAAGTTCCACTTTTCCTTAATAAATCTAATTGCTCTACTTTAGAAAAAGATATTTAACAACAATAAATGTCACTGTATAACCAATTACAAATATTTCAGATTCAGGAAAAGAACTGTGATATTGCAAGTTATGAAAAAATTCAAACCCGTGAAATTCTTCTTTACTTTCAACATAAAATTTTAAAACGGGATAGAAGAGAAAAATGTTTATAATATTTACAAGATAAATTTTAACTTCATGGGGGAAACATGATATGAGAAAGGAAATAAATATGAAAAAAGAGTTAAATGAGTTACATACATCAAAAACATACATAGATGCATGTGACAAGGTTTTTAAAAAAATGAGGCCATGAGTTCAAAAGACAAAAAAGATGGATATATAGAATGGTTCAGGGAGAGGAAAGGGAAATGTATGTAATTATATTATAATCTTAAAACTAAAAGGAAGTAAATTAATAAAAGTAGGAATGAGAAGAAAAGACATAAAATGATGATAGATGAAATTAATAACATGGCACAGTAGTTAACAGGGTTCCCATGGCAATATTTAGTTATAGTGATTAAAACAGTAAATAGAAATTCATCGGAGAGAGAAACCTTGTTCTCCTTAAGAAAATTCTAGAGCAATGGGAGGACCTCATCACCATCTTGAATAATAGTTTTGTCTGCACAATGAAAAAAATCTTTGCCATTAGCATTTGGTAGGCATAGCCTGTGAACACATTTGGTTTAATCCAGTACATTTTTTTTTCAGCATAAGCTTTTAGTATGTATTTTGCAGATTTTTTTGAAAGAAAGTAAGTTCACACACATATTTATGAAAGAATATTTCACTGAAACAGACAGAGGAGAGAGGATATTCTGCAGAAGCAAGCATTTGAAAGGAAAGGTGATAAAAGATTCTTTGCTAAAGACATGCATGTATTGGTTCGCCTTACATTGCATAGTTGAGCTATTTGTCAGGACTCCATAGAGAGAAACACACCAAAACAACCTCTGGTGGTATATTGCAGTTTGTTGTTGCTTCCAAGGACTCGGTCCAATTGGATACAAATGCTGAGGCAAGACCTAAGCTGAGACAAGAGCTGTTTGGGGGTATAAATAGGACTCCACAGAGTGACAAAGACAGAGCTTGGCTTGCTGGTATAGTTAGCTATGAAATGCCTGTGGGTCTCAAGTCTTCACTGATCTTTGTTTCCCTGAGAGAGGCACAGCTGCTAAAACTTGTCCTGGTGTTCCTGCTGGTCTCTCCTGCTGACTTGAGCCAAGGCCTGGCTGTCTCTACTAGGTAGTGTCACCACTGTTGCTAACCCAACTCTACTGAACTGGACTTCTGGTACAGTGGAACAACTGCTAACCTGTGAACTAAACTGCTGATTTCCAGACAACACAGATGGAAGTTTCTCCAAAGATCCCTTTAAAAATAATAAAATCCAATAAAAATAATTAACAAATAAACCAACAAAGAACTAACCAGCAGCAGGAGTTTCAAAAGGCTAGGATTCTAGAGAATAATGTTAGCTAGCTGTTTGCTCCTGACCTAAAGCTAACTAAAACTGCAAGATAAATCAAATGAAGAGGGGCAAGCAGCTGTCTACTTTCTCAAACACTCATTCTGAGTTAGGAACACATAAAACTGAAGCAAACGTAATGATAGCAGTAATAGATTGTGGCTAATTTTTTATATTGTTAGTCCAGATGTTTAAGCATATTTTTCATTCCCAAATGCTCAAGTTAACACAGAAAGCAACTTTGAAAACTTAAGGCCGGAGGGACAAGGGCTTAGGGTACCTAGTCTTTCTGTTCTTTCCTGTGTCCACATGTCTCTCCCTAGTAGTCGTTCTACTTCTTTCTATAAAAATTTTTTATTAGATATCTTCTTTATTTACACTTCAAATGTTATCCCCTTTCCTCATTTCCCCTCTGAGAACCCCCTATGCCATCCTCCCTCCCCAGTCCCATTGTCCTTACCTGGGATTCTCCTACAATGGAGCATCTAGCCTTCTCAGGACCAAGGACCTCTCCTCTCATTGATGTCCAACAAAACCATCCTCTGTTACAATAGCTGCTGGAGCTATGGGTCCCTCCATGTATACTCTTTGTTTGGTGGTTTAGTCCCTGGGAGCCCTGGGGATACTAGGTTGTTCATATTGTTGTTCCTTCTATGGGGTTTTAAACCCCTCTAGCTCCTTGGGTCATTTCTCTAGCTCTTCCACTAGGGACCTTGTACTCAGTCCATTAGTTGACTGTGAATCCCTCTTAGAAGGGGGATCAAAATACCCATGGTACTACTTTAAAGCTGACATGCTATCCTCTGCTCTGTACTTCCTACATTGGGGAAGTATGGAGGAAGATTTGTCCTATCAGAGACCATCACACCCAACAACAGAAGTGATTTTCTAGTGTTTTTATAACATCACATAAAGACAATCTATGGATCTTGCGCCATAAGACTTATAAGCTCATACAAGTGGCATCTCACACAAAATGAAAACAGTCTGAGATACATGAGACAGCCAAGAAATGTATCATGAAGATGCATGAGATTGCCATGAGACACACATTAGTCATTTACCACTAAATGAAAACAGTATTTCCTGATATATTTCAAATATTAAGTAAATCATATCTGAAAACTCAATACTCTAGTCACAGAGTACTTAAAAGTATAATTTAAGAAGACATAAAGAAATAATTTTAAATTATCTATATAGATTGTAAAATTTTAATTTCCATTAATCTGTAGGAAATTTGTAGTCATTAAGCAACATCTGTTTCAAAATGCCACATCTTCAAAGATTGCCAGCCAAGATGGATTAGAATAATTTTAGAGTCATATTTATAATCATGATGTTAAAAGCAAATTCTTCATATAGATGTTTGACTCTTAAATTTAGTCAGTTGTTGTTTCAAGACTGTGACATTTTCTTCTTTGTAGTTAATATTAATAGAGGTCCCCTTTATCTGAGCACAGGAAATCTTCTCTAAAACTATTTTAAATATAAAACAATAGTTGTATACCACCTCTCCTAGAATACAAAACTTTTAGCTAACTGGTACCTACCAGTTAGCTAAACAAAGAAAATAAATTTTCATGGATATGTTACTAAGAAGATGTGAGCTAACTGAAAAACAAAATATAAAAACTTGGATTATGAACAGTTATTTAAATTTTCTGAGACTACTCAACATAATATTGAGAAAAATATCCAGTTAGTTAAATATGCTTAAAATATTTCAAGAACCAGCCACTTTATAAAGAGATTATCTAGCTAAATGATGTTCAAAAACTTATTCTTTGGATGATCATAGAATTCCAAGTCTTAAAATGTGAAAATTAACTAAAAATGTGACTGAATTGCTAAGAGTTGTGTTGGTAAAACAGAATCTGGAATCAAGAAAGCCTACATTCAGATTTGAATTTTTAAAATACTATTTATATCCCCCTTCTAAGGAAGCCACATCACACATAGAGAAGAATTCAACTCCTAGAGACAGACAGCTGCTACAACTTGATTCCTCTGTCCTCCTTATCAGGAATAAGAACATGAAATTCATACAAGCATCTGAGTTCCTGTCAGTCAGAATATGAACAGGCTACAAGTATTTGCTGACAGACCCCATGGAAAGGCAGTAGTTTGGAAGACAGAAATTTCAGAAGAATTTTGAAATAACAAAGCATTCTGCCTGGCTGAACTAAAGAAATGGTAGTGGTCTGTGAGCTGTGGTTAAATTTTCTTGATCAGCCAACAATTCCTTCACCATTCAGGGCCCAAGAGAGGGATGAACATGAATAACACACCTGAGTCATGATGGACAAAGCATCCCTTCATTCAGATAAAGAAAATTAAGTATTTGTTGTTTTGGTTTTCCTTATTCCTATGATTTATGTTAAAAACAAAAGTAATATCTATTTACAAGTCAAGTTTACTTTGCACAGTATTGATGGACACGGGGTAAAGACTTCAGAAACATGTAATTCAGACAAACTGTTGTATGGATGATGAGTATGATTTCAATTAAAGTCTGAAAAAATATATTATCCAAAGATTTAAATTACAGGAACCTGTTTTGACATCCGCAGTAAATGCCAAGAAACCCAGCTTTTACAGCAAGCTTATGGAAGTGTTCAGATAAAATATTCATGAGTTCTCTGCTAAAAGAAGAACCTCTTGTGGTTGTGCTTGACAGAGGATGACCTTTGCTTCAATAAGTTCCCATTTCTGTTGTAACTTAGTGTTTAGATGCTCTGCTTAGATGAATAAACCATAGCATTTTGTTCTTTGTGATTTTTTAGTATATGTGATAATTAATAGAAAGAAAGACTTTGAAGTTTTAAAGTGAAGTAAATGGGATTTTTTTAAGGCATTAAGGAGTCTTAGGAGATCAATTTCCCAGCAGGTTATTCGTCAAAGCTCTTAGGACCCTCCCTGACTTGAGCATATCCAGGAGTGCTCCATTGATGCTCTCTTTAAAGTATCTCCAACAGGCTTAGCTTTACTGTTCATCAAGCCTTCCATCTAATGATTTACACAGAGATGGACGAACAATCCGATTACATATTAGAACAGACTTTATGAAAGTATGCTACAGATGCAGTGCAGCTTCCATTTTTGGTGTGAGCTTTAGTTTGGAATTTCTTTAGAAGAAAAATAGTGAATCCTACTGATGTATATTTAGAAAATAGTAATCAAAGTAAACAGAAAGTTACCTCTTCTTGTTTTGAAAGGTTTTTAAAATTTTTTATTGATTATTTCATTTATTTACATTTCAAATGTAAGCAAGATGAAGAGAAAGTTACCCGTTCCTGTTTTGTAAGGTTTTTTTTATCTTTTATTAATTATATTTATTTACATTTTAAATGTTATCCCCCCTTCCAAGTTTCCCCTATGCAAACCCCCTATCTCATCCCTCCTACCCTTCCTTCTATGAGGGTGCTCCCCTACCCACCCACCCACTCCCACCTCAACAATCTAGCATTACCTTATACTGGGTCATCAAGCCTTCACAGGACCAAGGGCTTCTTCTCCCATTAATGCCAGATAAGCCATCCTCTGCTACATAGGAAGCTGGTTTTGAAAGTTTTAAAATTTACAAACAGTTGTGCCCTTCCAGCAAAGTTAGTGTTGCATGAACTGAAGGAAAGCATCATACTATATCTGAAATTGGAAAAATCTGCTAAGACACTAAAAAGTATTTAGTGGCCTGAACAAGAACTAGGAGATTGGATCCAGCCTACAGAACCAGGTACCCAAGATATCCCGAGTTTAAGACCTTTGAGGACGCAGGCCTTGAGCAGGAGCTGCACACAGGGCAACGGTTTGGGGGTGCCCAGCAAAGCGTGGCCTCTGTGCCCTGAAGGCAGAACCCGCACTCCCTGCAGCTTACGCCATCTTCCCAGCTGCTTTGAACCAGCAGACGGAACCAGGTACCCAAGATATCTCAAGTTTAAGACCTCTGGGGACTCAGGACAACAGACAGCAATCAATGACCAGGAGCAGTGCAGAGCAGCGGCCCAGCAGGTGGAACCAAGTACCTGAGATATCCTGAGTTTAAGACCCCAAGGGACTCAGGCCACCTCTCAGCAATCTGTGAACAGTAGCCCTGCAGGGCAGTGGTTCAGGTGTCCCAGTCATGGGGAAATAGCCTTACGAGCCCACAGGAGGTTCAAGCACCAGCTAGTAACTACAGGACCAACTAACACCAGAGATAACCAGATGGCAAAAGGCAAACGTAAGATCATTACTAACAGAAATCAAGGCACTATGGCAGCATCCGAACCCAGTTCCCCAACAGCAATAAATCTCGGATACCCCAACACACCAGAAAAATAAGACTCAGATTTAAATCACTGGTCAGGATTCTAATAGAGGAACACTTAGATAAATCTCTTAAAGTAATAGAGGAGAAAATAGATCAAAAGCTAGAAACCCTTACAAAGCAAACACAAATAAGTCTCGGGTACCCCAACACACCACAAAAACAAGACTCAGATCTAAAATCACTGGTCAGGATGCTGATAGAGGAACACTTAGATAAATCTCTTAAAGTAATACAAGAGAAAATGAATGAAAAGCTATAAGCCCTTACAAGGCAAACACAAAAATCACTTAAAGAAATTCAGGAGAATATGGGTCAAAAATGGATGCCAATAAGGGGGAAACATAAAAATCACTTAAAGAAATACAAGAGAATGTGGGTCAACAAGTAGAAGTCATAAAAGAGGGAACACAAAAATCCCTTAAAGAATTACAGGAAAACACAAACAAGCAAGTGAAAGATCTGAGCAAAACCATCCAGAATCTAAAAACAGAAGTAGAAACAACTAAGAAATCGCAAAGAGAGACAACATTGGAGATAGAAAACCTTGGGAAGAAATCAGGAGTCATAGATGCAAATATCAACAATAGAATACAAGACATAGAAGACAGAATCTCAGATGCTGAAGATACCATAGGAACCATGGATTCAACAATTAAAGAAAATGCAACATGCAAAAAGCTGGTAACCCAAAACATTCAGGAAATCCAGGACACAATGAGAAGATCAAACCTAAGGATTATAGGTATAAATGAGAGGGAAGATCTACAACTTAAAGGGCCAGCAAATATCTTCTACAAAATTATGGAAGAAAACTTCCCCAACCTAAAGAAAGAGATGCCCATGAATATACAAGAAGCCTATAGAACCCCAAATAGACTGGACCAGAACAGAAATACTTCCCATCACATAATAATGAAAACGCAAATGTACTAAACAAAGAAAAAATATTAAAGGCAGTAAAAGAAAAAGGACAAGTAACATATAAAGGAAGACCTATTAGAATTACACCAGACTTCTCACCTCAGACCATGAAAGCTAGAAGATCCTGGGTGGATCTCATGCAGACTCTAAGACAACACAAACTTCAGCCAAAACTACTATACCCAGCAAAACTCTCAATCGCCATAGATGGGGAAACCAAGATATTCCATGACAAAACCAAATTTGCATATCTATCTACAAACCCAGCCCTACAAAGCATAATAGGGGAAAAATACCAACACAAGGGAGGAAACTACACCCCAAAAGAAGCAAGATAGGAACCTCTGCTCATCAAACCCAAAAGAAGAGAAACACTCAAATATAAAAAATAACGCCCAAAATGTCAGGAAGTAATAATTACTATTCCTTAATATCTCTTAACATCAATGGACTCAACTCTCCAATAAAAAGACACAGACTAACAGACTAGATACAGAAACAGGACCCTACATTTTGCTGCATACAGGAAACACATCTCAGTGTCAAAGACAAACACTACCTTAGAGTAAAAGGCTGGAAGACAATTTTACAAGCAAATGCTCTCAGGAAACAAGCTGGAGTAGCCATACTAATATCAGATAAAATTGACTTTCAAGATAAAGTCAACAAAAGAGACACAGAAGGTCACTTCTTCCTTATCAAGGGGAAAAACCACCAAGGAGAATTCTCAATACTGAACATCTATGCTCCAAATGTAAGGGCACCCTCATTCATGAAAGAAACTTTACTAAAGCTTAAAGCACACATTGCACCTAACACAATAATTATAGGCGACTTCAACACTCCACTCTCCTCAATGGACTGATCAGGAAAGCAGAAACTAAACAGGGGCACAGTGAAACTAATTGAAGTTTTGGACCAATTGGATTTAACAGACATATATAGAACATTTCATCCTAAAGCAAAAGAATATACCTTTTTCTCAGCACCACATGGTACCTTCTCAAAAATTAATCATAAAATTGGTCACAAGAGAGACTTCAACAAATACAAGAAGACCAAACTAATCCCATGCCTCCTATCAGATCACTATGGAGTAAAAGTGGTCTTCAATAGCAAAAAGAACAACAGAAAGCCCACATACACATGGAAACTGAACAATACTCAATGGCACCTTGGTCAAGGAGAAATAAAGAAAGAAATCAAAGACTTTTTAGACTTCAATGAAGATGAAGGTACGACCTACCCAAATCTATGGAACACAATAAAAGAAGTGCTAAGAGGAAAACTCATAGCCCTGAGTGCCTCCAAAAAGAAACTGGAGAGAGCATATACATATACTAGCAACTTAACAGCACACCTGAAGACCCTGGAACAAAAAGAAGCTAATTCACCCAGGAGTAGAAGACAGGAAATCATCAAAATAAGGGCTGAAATCAATCAAGTAGAAACAAAGAGAACCATACAAAGAATCAACAAAACCAAGAGCTGGTTTTTCGAGAAAATTAACAAGATAGATAAACCCTTGTCGAGACTAACCAAAGGGCACAGAGACAGTATGCAAATTAACAAAATTAGAAATGAAAAGGGGGATATAACAACAGAAACTGAGGAAATTCAAAAAATCATCAGATCCTACTACAAAAGCCTATACTCAACACAACTGGAGAATCTGGAAGAAATGGACAATTTCCTAGAGAGATACCAAATACCAAAATTAAACCAGGATCAATTAGATCAGCTAAACAGTCCCATAACCACTAAAGAAATAGAAGGGGTTATAGAAAGTCTCCCAACCAAAAAAAGTACGGGACCAGATGGTTTTAGTGCAGAATTCTATCAGACCTTCAAAGAAGACCTAACACCAATACTCTTCAAACTATTCCACAAAATAGAAACAGAAGGAACAGTGCCCAACTCGTTCTACGAAGCCACAATAACGCTGATACCAAAAGCACACAAAGACCTACAAAGAAAGAGAACTAAAGGCCAATTCCCCTTATGAATATTAATGCAAAAATACTAAATAAAATTCTTGCCAACCAAATCCAATAGCACATCAAACCGATCATTCACCATGATCAAGTAGGCTTCATCCCAGGAATGCAGGGATGGTTCAATATACAAAAATCCATCAATGTAATCTTCTACATAAACAAACTAAAAGAAAAAAACCACAAGATCATCTCATTAGATGCTAAAAAATCATTCGACAAAATTCAGTATCCTTTTATGCTAAAAGTCCTAGAAAGAACAGGAATTCAAGGCCCATACCTAAATATAGTAAAAGCAATCTACAGCAAACCAGTAGCCAACATCAAAATAAATGGAGAGAAACTTGAAGCAATCCCACTAAAATCAGGGACTAGACAAGGCTGCCCTCTCTCTATATATTTTTCAATAAAGTACTTGAAGTTCTAGCAAGAGCAATTAGACAACATAAGGAAGTCAACAAGATACAAATTGGAAAGGAAGAAATCAAACTATCACTTTTTGCAGTGTTATGATAATAGTATCATAAAAAAATCCACTAGAGAACTCCTACAATCCCCATCAAAATCCCAAATCAACTCTTCATAGATCTAGAAAGACCAATTCTAAAATTCAACTGGAGTAACAAAAAACCCAGGATAGCTAAAACTATTCTCAACAATAAAAGAACTTCTGGGGGAATCAATATCCCTGACCTCAAGCAGTACTACAGAGCAATTGTGCTAAAAACTGCATGGTATTGGTACAGCAACAAGCAAGTAGATCAATGGAATAGAATTGAAAACCCAGAAATGAACCCACAGAGTTATGGTCACTTGATCTTTGATAAAGGAGCTACAACCATCCAGTGGAAAAAAGATAGCCTTTTCAACAAATGGTGCTGGTTCAACTGGAGGTCAACATGCAGAAGAATGCAAATTGACCCACTTTTATCTCCTTGTACTAAGATCAACTCCAAGTGGATCAAGGACCTCCACATAAAACCACACACACTGAAACTATTAGAAAAGGAACTGGGGAAGACACTGGAGGATACGGGCACAGGGGGAAAGTTTCTGAACAGAACACCAATAGCTTATGCTCTAAGATCAAGAATTGACAAATAGGACCTCATAAAATTACAAAGTTTCTGTAATGCAAAGGACACCGTCAGAAGGACAAAACAGCAACCAACAAATAGGGAAAATATCTTCACCAACCCCACATCTGACAGAGGGCTAATATCCAATATATACAAAGAACTCAAGAAGTTAGACCCCAAAGAACCAAATACCCCTATCAAAAAATGGGATACAGAGCTAAACAAAGAATTTTCACCAGAAGAAATTTGGATGGCTGAAAAGCACCTTAAGAGATGTTCAACATCATTAGTCATCAGGGAAATGCAAATCAAAACAACCCTGAGATACCACCTCACACCAGTCAGAATGGCTAAGATTAAACACTCAGGTGACAGCAGATGCTGGCAAGGATGAGGAGAAAAAGGAACACTCCTACACTGTTGGTTGGATTGCAAGGTGGTACAACCGCTCTGGAAATCAGTCTGGTGGTTCCTCAGAAAATTGGGCATGACACTTCCTGAGGACCCTGTCATACCACTCCTGGGCATATACCCAGGGGATTCCCCTGCATACAATAAAGACACATGCTCCACTATGTTCATAGCAGCCTTATTTATAATAGCCAGAAGTTGGAAGGAGCCCAGATGTCCTTCACAAGAGGAATGGATACAGAAAATGTGGAATATTTATACAATGGAATTCTACTCAGCAATTAAAAATATTGAATTCATGCAATTTGTAGGCAAATGGTTGGTTCTGGAAAATATCATCCTAAGTGAGTTAATCCAACCACAAAGGAATACACATGAAATGCAATCACTGATAAGTGGATATTAATGAGCCCCAAAGCTCTGAATACTAAAGGCACAATTAGCAAATCAAAAGATTCCCAAGAAGAAGGAAGGAAAGGACCCTGGTCCTGAAAAACTGGATACAGTTTTGTAGGAGAGTATCAGAACAGAGAAATGGGGGGGGTGATTGGGGAACAGTTGGAGGGAAGAGTACTTACGAGACATATGGTGAAGGAGGGAACTGGGAAAGGGGAAAGCCTTTGGAATGTAAACAAAGAATATAGAAAATAAAAAAAAAGAATACTAAAAAAAAAAAGAACTAGGAGATTATTCCATGACATGTAAAGATTAATAAGCATATGTATAATATTCTGATTAAAAATGAACTATGGACTCATTAATGAACTTTCTAAAGTCATGTGAAAGTTCACTTTTAAACCAGATACAGATAGTGCAAAAATACTTTTATTGTGTTATTTATTTACACTTTTGAAAACTTTTCAAAATATTTGCAGTATACTGGTAGAAATATTAATATTCATGTTTGGTTTGTAATGATTTACAGAATTAAATAAAGCATAACTGCAAATGCATGCTATTGATATTGTTCACTTAAAACATGTTTCCCAAGTTAGAGTTTATAATATATGTTTGACTTCTAGAACATTTGAATGGCAATAGCCAATGGATGACACAGATTAATAATGGTCATTGATGCAAAATTAACATGATATAGAGAATTCAAACAATGCTTATTCATTAAGTAAAGCATCAACTTGTCTTCCATAGAAATATTCTCTAAATCATTTATGCAGAGAGTTCATTCCTTTCTTGCATTATTTTGGTTCAACTAGTAGTTGGCATGTAGAAGAGCGAAATCAATCCATTCTTATCTTCTTGTAAAAAGCTCAAGTCCAAGTAGATCAAAGACTTACACATAAATTCAGATACACTAAAACTAATAGAAGAAAAAGTGGGGAAAGGCCTCAAACCTATGGGCATAGGAAAAAAATTCCTGAACCAAACACCAATGGCTTATGCTTTAAAATCAACAATTGACAAATGGAACCTCATAAAATTGCAAAGCTTCTGTAAGGCAAAGGACACTGTCAATAGAACAAAATGGCAACCAACATTGGGAAAAAATCTTTACCAACCCTACGTCAGATAGAGGGCTAATATCCAATACAAATAACTCAAGAAGTTAGACTCCAGAGAACCAAATAACCATACTAAAAATAAGGAACATAGCTAAACAAAGAATTCTCAACTGAGAAAACTTGAATGGCCAAGAGGAACCTAAATAAATGTTCAACATCATTAGTCATCAGGGAAATGAAAATCAAAACAACCCTCACACCAGTCAGAATGGCTAAGATTAAAAACTCAGGTGACATCAGATGCTGGTGAAGATGTGGAGAAGGAGGAATACTCCTTCATTGTTGGTGGGATTAAAACTGGTACAACCACTCTGGAAATCAGTCTGGTGGTTTCTCAAAAAATTGGACATAGCCCTACCTGAGGATCCACTCCTGGGCATATATCCAAAAGATGCCCCAACATATAACAGGGACACATGTTCCACTATGTTCATAGCAGCCTTATTTATAATAGACAGAGATGGAAAGAAACCAGATGTCCCTCAACAGAGGAATGGATACACAAAATGTGGAATATTTACACAGTGGAGTACTATTGAGCTATTAAAAACAATAAATTCATGAAATACACAGGCAAATAGATGGAACTAAAAAATATCATCCTGACTGAGGTAACCCAATCACAAAAGCACACACTTTGGTATATACTCACTGATCAGTGGCTATTAGCCCAAAAGTTTGGAATACCCAAGATAAAATTCACAGACCATTTGAAGCCCAAGAAGAAGGAAGACCAAAGTGTGGATGCTTTACTGATTCCTAGAAGGGGGAAGAAAAGACTCACAGGGAGAAATATGGAGACAAAATGTGGAGCAGAGCCTGAAGGAAAGGCCATCCAGAGACTGCCCCACCTAGGGATCAATCCCATATACAGCAACCAAACCTGGGCACTATTGTGGATGCTGTGAAGTGCTTGATGATAGGAACCTATTATGGCTGTCTCCTGTGAGGTTCTGCCAGAGCCGGACAAATACAGATCTAGATGCTTGTAGCCAGCCATTGTACTGAGTATGCGTTCCCAGATGGAGGAGTTGGAAAAGGTACTGAAGAACCTGAGGGGAGGATATAGCCCTATGTGGGGAAGAACAGTGTAAACTGGGCAGACCCCCAGAGCTCCTGGGGACTGAACCACCAACCAAAGAGTACACGTGGAGAAAACCGTGGTTCCAGCTGAATTTGTGGCAGAGGATGGCCTTGTTGGACATCAGTGGGAGGAGAGGCCCTTGAGCCTGAGGGTGTTTGATGCCCCAGAGTAGGGGAATGCCAGGGTTGTGAGGCAGGAGTGGGTGGGTGAATGGAGACAGGGGGAGGGATGATTGATTGGATAGGGGGCTTTCTGGAGGGGAAACAGGGAAAGAGGATAACATTTGAAAAGTAAATGAAGAATATATCCAATAAAAGAAAAATATGAAAAATGTTCATTAGGATTATGTTATAGAAATGTGCATAAGAGCATTTTTAAGACATTCAACTTTGAAAATTCTCTTTTGGGAAGTATTCGACTAGACTTTGAAATACATTAGTCAACATGTTATTTGCTACTACACATCTGTTTAGTGTGTTAATTTTTCTCTGATGGTGACTATAAATCGTCTGTACCACTATTTGAAATGTCCCTTTAATTATCACCATGATGTTTCTCTAAGGTTGACATTTGTCCAACAACAATAATAGCCAACTTGTATTATGTTGGATCTTACTTTAAATGAAATACTATATTTTTAAATTAAACAATATACTAATTCTCATGGCAAACTTGAAGAGTGAGTTACACAACTTTTCTGTTGAGACAAAGAAAGAAGAAAAACTAGTATGTAAATTGATCGAAGTCACATGTATCAGAGCTACTGTGACTTCTCTCAAAGTAACCCGAGTCATATGATGCATGGCAGTAACTAAACGACCTAGCTAACATTTGCTTGGCCCTCCTGCTCTCTGTCCCATTTGTAGCTTTGGCCTCCCAGCTGTCTCCAGTGTGACTGAGGCACTGTAAAGTCCTTGAGTGCAACTATGCTTTTCCATGCCTTAGCCATGGTTCTTTATCTGTCCAAAATAGTATTGTGAGAATCCAGGAATAGAACATGAATATTTTTCTTCAGCAATATTAATTCAAGAAATTATTTGAAGAGGAATATACATCCTTATACCTATCTACATATTGAAAAGTTTGTTAAAAGTCTATATTGTAAATTTCCCAAACAGAAATTTAATAAGAGATATGTAATGGTAACTTGAAAAGTGGAGTTCCCTAGCTAAAATAAATAAAAAATATTTTACAAAGGCCTAGTTTTCAGCATGCATCGGAGTTGTAGCAATAATGTCATCAGATCTTATTACTGAAAACCAAACTACCAAAGAGAGTGAGGGAGATTTGGCACAACAGTCTGAAGAAGCTATGAGAGCATTTCACAAAACCCAGCACTGCATCCCAAAGAACCATAGATGTTAGCATTTCTCAGTTCAGAGGCCATTTATGGTTAAGAGGATGTGTGAAAAACAAATGTGTTTATGGCTCTTGGTGAGTGGCTACACTCTTGATATAAGCATTTGCACATTTGAACTAAGTTCTTCCCTATCTACTATGAAGCCAAACATGCTTTATATTCAGATATACAGTACATATCATGATTATCTAGAGCCTGTTGGTGAAATTCATGCCTGTAATCACAGCATTCTATCAGCAGACATAGAAGGTTCACAAGTTAAAGGTTAGTCTGAGATACATAGAAAATTCCATGCCTGCTATAGGTTATATAGTGAGATTATGGTAGAGAAAACTTGTGTGTGTGTGTGTGTGTGTGTGTGTGTGTGTGTGTAAAAATTAAATAGTACTAAAGGTACTAAACAGTTTCCTATGATTGGTAACCATATTTTTATAGTAATTATATATATGCTTATATTTAGTAATTTCTTATAGTTATAGCTATAATTATTTAACTGTCCTCTTTTTATATAAATATAACCGGTAAAACATCTGTAATTAGCAGAAATAATATAGCCAGGAAATAAATCAGTATGAGAAACAATAAAGAAAGAAAGCAGAGGAATCAGACTAGCTTATCTCAAAGATCTATAAATCTTTTGTCCCCTAAGTTCCATGCTCTAACTGAATGTTTTACTGCTCCAATCTGCCTTCATCTAACTTTGTCTATACATTACTTAAGAAGACTCATTGACAGACACAACCATCTACTAAGTTCTGTTTTCAGACTTCAGACCCAATTAAAATATCATCAGCTGTATTATTATCACTAAAGCTATCCTCATTGGCTTGGGCCTATTGGGAGACACAGAGATGGTTCACACTGCTCAGTTTCCAACACTCACAGTTGTTTACAGCTCCAGCTGCATGAGCACTGCCATTTACGTG
This sequence comes from Apodemus agrarius, assembly GCA_964023405.1. NCBI lineage: Eukaryota > Metazoa > Chordata > Mammalia > Rodentia > Muridae > Apodemus > Apodemus agrarius. The sequence goes on from OZ030018.1 coordinate 38,845,302, forward strand.
TATGCATATATGCACACACAGACACACAAATATACATACTTTTAAAAGAATACAAATAAACCGTTGTGGAAAAAGACCTTTCTATCCATTTGGCTCAGTGTTTTGGTACTGCAAATTAGTGAGAATGAAGACACATTAATATCTACATAGGGAGACAGAAATCTACAGGAAAACCTGTGGTTCAAAGTTGGGTGTCTAGAGCTTGGATATTACATGCCATCTTCATGAGGAAAGGGGAGGAGAAAATAAATCTCATGGAGGAAACAGTTGACTGTTAAGAGAGACAAATAACTATTCTGCTAGATAGTTGGGAGATATAGCTGCTCAGATAATTTCCTGTCCTGGTGCTAGCTTCAGTGGTGATTGGAGTCAATCTTCCTTAGCTGTTGAACTCCTGGGGAGGTAATTATGGCAGTTGAAGTATCTGAAAAGCCTCTGCTTTGGAGCCCATAAGAGAAGTTTCGCATGTGTTCGGGGGAAGGGGATATGAGAAAAACTAAACTCGACATAGTAGCATATTCTAAATCCCTTAGTGAGTCAACTTGAAGGAAGGGATGACCCAGCTGGTAATATATTTGTTGTACCGACATAAAGACGTAAGTTCCCATCCACATCAGACATGTAAAAAGCTGGAAACGGTGATGTGTGCCTATAAACCCAGAGATGTGCAGGTGGGGACAGGCTGCTGCTGCCTATCCTGCAAGGTTAGGCAGTCAGGGAGGACCAGTTCCAGTGAGACAAGTGTCTCAAAATATATGATAGAGAGTATTTAGGAAGACATGTAATGTTGGCTTCTGAATCTCTCTCTCTCTCTCTCTCTCTCTCTCTCTCTCTCTCTCTCTCTCTCTCTCTCTCTCAAAACTTGGCCAAGCACAGCTGCACATGCTGCTGGCTCAGCTTCTCTGAAGGCAAATTTTGGAGTTCCCTTGAGCACAAGAATTCACAGACAGCCTTGATCATGTACTGAGATGGTGTCTATTAAAATTAGCAACAAAACTGAATTGAATACACAACTAAGAATATTGACAGGTAGAGACTAAGGTTCAATCTGATCCGAGAAAATCATTCTTTGTGACTGTTTGTTTTTTTTCTTGAAGTATATTTCCCGATGAGGAATCATCATTATGGATATCCGAGGACAAATATCCAGCAATCGGTAACTATAGAATGTAGGTCAGCTTAGCATCTGATAGCCACTTAAGTATTTGGCTTTCCTAAACAGTAAACTCATTCTGTCATCATTTTGAGCTCAAGTTAAGAAGTCACATCTCCCAACATCGGTTTTAGAAGCCCAATGAGGTTGCAAAAGTTTTGGGTACCCTAGTTTAGACAAATCAAGGATTTGTGGTTTTTCATTAGAAAGTATCTTAGGACTGACTAGCCAGTTTATGAAGCAGAGTTGGAGATAAATATAGTTGTCTTAACTACAAGGATCAGGAGAAAATCGGTGATCAGAATAGCAGACACATCCCTAAGTGTTGGTACTGACTCCTCAAAGGAAACACCCAGCTCATTCATTATAACAATAATCATAATCATAATCTTAAGTTGGGTTTGGACTCATTATCTTATGACTGGATGATAACTAAGGGCACTTGACAGGACTACAATCCATAAAGTAAAGGTCTAACCCACAAGGATAGATTGGGAAGATATCTTTACTATAAACACTTTTCTTTGAGGTTTTCCATCAATTCTGATCAAAGGTATGAGATTCTTCACAAGACTATACACCCCTGGTTCTTCAGCCTAGGTCACTGTGCCTTTAATAGAAAATGCCTATTCGTAAAAGAAACATTAACTACTAAGTGTCGACAGCCTTTACAGCAAACGTGGGATGTGCCTGAGTTCTTTTCTGCGGGTGAGAGGCTTCCCTCTGTCTCTAGGATGCCAGGCTCCATCCTCTGTCATTTCCCAGTCATCTCCCTGTCTTCCCTGCTCAGTGCAACTAATAACTACAGAATCAGTCAAAGCAGGTGAGAGATTAGCTCTGCCTAGAAACACTCACAGAGCCTGCAGAGGTCTAAGCCAGATGGGATCCCAGCACTGAAAGGGGATGTGGCCTCAAAGCCTCACCTCTAACCCATACGCTATCTCCAACTTACAACTGATCACAAAGGAAAAAATTACTTTCCTCCAACGGAGTCTTGCTGGGTGTACAAACCTCGCTTAAGGGTAGGTCCCATATCCCCTCATAGATGGCCAAATGTACTCCATGATGGTTTTGAAGAATTTTTGTTTCATATTTCTTTGTCTGGTCCTGTTTTACCTCATAGATTTTTGCTTATATATGGTTTCAAATTTTCTGCTTCTACGGGATTTCTGTGTGTGTCTATGAGGTTCTTCTGTGTTTCTTGTGCTTTTATCTCTATTTTTCTGTATGGTTTGTCCTATTCTAATTTGTTTGGCTTTATTTTACTTTATTTTCTGGATTTATTTAGTTGTGTATATATTTTCCTAATGAGAGAGAAAGAGAAAGGGAGTGGGTTTGGCTAGGTAGGAACGGAGGAACGATATGGGAGGAGCTGGGGGAGGGGGAACTGTAATCAGAGCATATTATATTAAAAACTCTAATTTTAATTAAAAATAAAAATGAGCACCTATTCATCTTGCAGATGTGTCCCGAGTACCCGAATTGGACTGCATACAACTGCCCATCATCTCTGGTCTACAAAGGAACCTTATAGTCACATGCACATACTCATACACGCAATGAAAAATAAACTAAATCTTATTAAAATAGCAAAAACATGCATGTAAAGAACAGCGTATAAATAGTAACAAAGTTAATAACAATTCCTTGTATCAATAGACCACAAAAACATAGTAAGTGCCATGGTTATAAATTATTAAGGAAAAATGGCATATACATTCAGGATAGAGATCCAAATACCTTAAAATTTTATGCCATAGGTGTTAGCCAGATCCATTGATTGGCAGGCATGGATCTATGCTTAGCTAAACTAATTTCATCTTTGCACATGGCAGATACTTCTGCTTCCATGCTCTCCATCACTTGCTATCTCACCCTGGTATTATCATTTGAAGATTGAAAACCTTTCTTTTAAGTTCTAATGTTTTAAACGTTGATATTAAGTTTTTATATTTGCATTCGCACTGCACAAGTAATATATTGATTCCGAAATAGCCAATATTTCTTGCTTCTGTAAACTCACCCTGTGAATTTAGACTTAAAAAAGAACTTAAATTGAGTTTAAGCTATGATTATTTTCCACCAAGAAAATGTCACTCAGATTGTGTAGCCACCAGGGCATGTTGCATTTTAAACGAGGCGCTATAAAATCTTGCATAGAGTTATGATACTCTATATTGAGGATAATAGTCAGAAGACAGTTATTTTTTTTTTAAAAAAAAATCTGCTATCCTTTAATTTCCGTCGTAAGTACGAAGCACTGCCATTTGTTCTGTTAACAAAGCCATCACAGAAATCCGGGGAAGAACGTGCAACAGATGTACTGGATGAGCTAGCAGCCAGTGTGGGAAAACAGCATCTCCGCATGAGCCAATGCGTTTGAAGCCACAATTACTAACTAGAGAAATAGAGAAGGAAACCCAGGGCTCAGCCAGGTGTTACTCCACGTCAGTAACCAGCTTTGCTAATTGATCAGGGATGAGAGCAAAATCACCCGTGTCCTCAGGAAGCTTTGAATGTTTCGAGGCAGCGGCCCAAGCACCTGGCCGCTTGTGCTAAGCACAGTCTACGAATTCTGCCCTTATCTCTCAAGACGGAAGCAATGCTGGCCAACTTAGGCTCTCTCTTAAGGGAAAGAGTAGGGACGACTGTGCAGTTCTGTCTCTGATTGGACAGGAATACTTCCACATGCCCAAACCGCCCCTTCTGGGGGACGACACTGTGAATACACCCTCCCTCTTGAAACCTTTGTACACCCTGGAACTCTACCCAAGCCACAGTGTGTTACACAATTGCCCCCAAACAATGAAATAAAAACACAATTAACGCTGGCTTATTTTTTAACAACTAGATTATTTGGAAAACAATATATGGAATCTTAGAGAAAGTGCTCACACCCTGCAGTGCCTGTGGAATAGAGCAGACTTCTGCCCACTGAGATTTTATTGACCTTGGGGTCCCTAAAGGAGATGAGATTAGTTTGTAGATGTGAAGAAAGTGGGATTGGGTAAAGTTTTAGAATTAGGAAAAAAAGTCGATCTTGGGGACATTTCTCTATCTTCATTACTATTTACTGAATTTATAGTTGGCATAAAATTCATGTAACTCATTATGACATTTTTCTACATATGTAATCTTGTCCCTTGATCGTAAGTGCCAGCAGTACTAACCTCTCCTATACTTCCTCCAAGCCTTTCACCGAATAGAATGTATGGTTTTGCAATAATTAACTGAGAATTATGTTTGCTCTTGCTGTTTGGTCAAATATTTATTTTCAAATGAAATCATTAAATAATGGTCAAACACATGGAAACTGACCTAAATGGATTTGAATAATATGTAATTGAATTATAGTGTGATGCCTTTCATATTTTAGTTAACACTGAGCGCCTACATCAGCATTTTAGAAAGCCTTTTTATTTTTCCATCTTCGCCATTAACACTCACATTAATTCTACTTCTGTAAAATGACTGTATACACAAAGCATATAAATCATTTGAAACGTTCTCATGTGGTGACCCCAAGGATTTATAGCAAAATCTTCTGAGACACTCCTTAGTTAAGTCCCGGAACAGGATCTAGTAGAAAAGGAACACATAACTGAGTCTATTTGTCTGGCAGCATAGCAGGCCTCATGAGAATCCCAAGGTTTTAAAGCTACTGTGAAGGCTGACATGGAATTTCTAACTAATCGCTTGACAGTGCTAGCCACTTTTCATATGGTGTGTGACTGAGGGTCAGTTATTCCCAGACCAAATCTTCACCTTTACAAAGTAAAGATAACTGGCCCTACAAGGCTATGCCGTATAGAGGATGGTTTAGTGTGTTAGAAGGAGCGTAGGAAATTGGAAGCACAGCGGAATATAGTTTTGCACATTCTGTAAATGTGGGCGTGCAGCCACGTTGTTGGATGATGGCGGTCAATTTCTGGATGGCAGAGGAACAGTGAGTGAATGCTTTAGGAGCTCAGAAGTACAAGATCAATTCCATCCAAAGTGATCAAAGCGGTCTTAAGCTGGTCTCTTCTTCTATCTAAAGGGGAAAAATGGTAATTGTTGCTATTTTATTTCATGTATGAATGGAAGTCTCTTAAATGCGAACTCTTCTAAAAAGCCCGAGGACACATCCACGGGTTGTTTCCTAGTGCCGAAAGATGACTCTAATTTTCTTGTCTGTTTTTGCACCATAGGGGTGCGGCGGGAAAGGATATTTTATTTCTTGAAATACCCGGGGAAGCAAATCCATAGCACTTACAAGTCTAATTTTCATAAAGCTTCTTCTCTTAAAATACTAAATCCATTTTTGTTAGCTAGCTTTTGCTGCAATTTCATATTATTATATAAATTGAGGAATGTCAGTACCAAGCCAGACTAACAGCTGATGAGTCCTCTGTGAGCCACATGTCTGTGGATACCATTTACAAATGCATTTGTTTTTAAGAAGTACCAGGGCAGGAACAGGGGAGTTGAGAGAGCACCCTCATAGAAGCAGGGGAGGGAATAAGGGGTTTATGGGGACAGGGGACAGGAGCAGGGCGGACCGGGAAGGGGATAACGTTTGAAATGTAAATAAATAAGATATCCAATAAGATATAGAAATGATATCAATAATTATGAGCTAAGATGATGTTTCGTTAACTTCTTGAAATAAGAGAGTTTATTTTAAAGATATTCACATAATTTAAAAATAAAAATTTACTAGATAGGAGGTAATTTTTTTGTTTTGCTTTTGGCTGTATGACATCTGGCTTTACTGGACTGAGATACTGAGTCACTCTAAGCAGTTTGCTCCTAACTTGTCTCATGTGTATAAACATCACCACACCCAAGTTGGAAGCATCTAGTATTTTTAATTAATGGCCCATGCTGTTTTCTAACTTTTCTCTCACTTCGCATATCACACTCCCCCACACTCCTATCATCTTACAAATGTGCAGATTTACTTTAGATGCCTAGACTTTAAAAAAAAAAAAAGCACTACATGGGTTTCTTTTAAAATTCTAAACTTCTAAAAATTAAAAAAAATATTACTGCAGCAATATATATGTGTAACTTTATATACTCATTATACTATATAGTACTTTAAAGTTTCAGGTTTTTATTCGAAAAATTGTTTAACTCTCTTCCATTTGATGATTCCAGCTCACGTGATTTCTGATCCTGTTAGTATCGTTTTCCACAATTTGATGACCTTTAAATTAGGACATCATTCTGTATACCTGGAACACGAGGCAAAATGTTATGGCTGAATCAGTCGAGGTCCAGAAGTAATGAAACGTGTCCAAGGATAATTAAGTGGTAACAAATTTAAAATGTATTATAATTTCATATAATTATACAATATAAAGGTAGCACTTTCTCCTAAAAACTTAGTAGCGGGGCTGGACAGCCGGCTCATCAGTTTGCAGGATTTCGTCTATTCGTCTAGAGGACCCAAGTTTGATTTCCAGGACCCGCGCGGCACTCTGTAATTCCAGTGCCAACTTACCTTGGTACTTTACTATAGTAACATGTTTTACTATAATAACTAAAGGATTTGTTTTTAAGCTGGAAAGGTTCAATATCTTTATTTTTTTCTCTCTTTGCCTTGGTTAGTGGAAAGCTATATTTTTGTAGAAACCTTTTTTCCCCTTATATTTCAAAGAAACTGATTTTTAATGGGGTCTGTCATATAAACCGTTTCTCAAGTGTCCCTGGATCTATAACAAGTAGAATAACCCGTAGACATATATGGTAAACATTACTGAAAAGAACAATGTAAAGACAAGCTGTGCTAAACTAACCGTTAGTCCCAGACCTAATGAAAGAAATTAAAAATATGCAGAATGTGCTGAAAACAAATTCAAAGAGAGCTCATGACATAAAATTAAGTGCTTCTGTTTACTGATAATAAAGGGATTCTTTTTTCACAATGTCAGAACCGGAACCAGGAAATGGAGCAGATGGTGGAAACAGAGCCCACAGTGATCTCAGGTCCCAGAGACCAGCATTAGGGTGCAGATTGAACTTTGATTGTTAGATACAAAAACTTAGATACAATTTTTAAGCACATAAGAGTGTGGCTATGTAATCAGGGGCTAAACAGGATTATACATGCTGTTCTATTGAATCTAATTTGCTTGCTCATGTAAGGGTGCGGGTTGACCGAGTGGGAGCATTTCCCTGCAGAAAGGAAGCAGCCAAGACCCACTGTCTGGGTCCTCGGTACTGACTGACTGGTTTGTCGGGAGCCACTTTAGGTCTCGGTCTGGGTGCAGCTGGATCAGGATTCCTCAAGCCGGCTCAGGAGACAACAGCACTTCGCTCTCCATCCCACGTCTCCTCTACTAGGTTCACTCTCACATCCCGACTTCCGAGTGATGTGTGCAAGTATCTCCACACACTTCTCACCAATGCCAGGCCAGCAGTCAGTGTCACCACTGCAAGGTACAGTGGTAATTGTGGACGAGCTTGGTATTTGATGCACATTATTTCCATTGGGAAAATGTTGGAAATTCAAAGGTAAAAGCGTTAAAAATATGCTAACACATTTTAAGGAAAAATTTTGAAAATAACTTATGGAGATATGAAGAAGGTATCTCCATGGCACAAAAGAGCAGAAAAGATTATAATGTAAATCTGTTCAAAGTATCCCAATTTTTGAAAAAGAAACAGACTGAGAACACTTTTTAAACTGATAAAGACAAAGATACCTCATTCTACTATTGTTTCTGGACAACTATTCTTTTAAAACATACCCAATTTTCATAATGGAATCCCAACTTCATGTAAAAATAGATCTTTGAAGATATATTCATCCTTGAGTTGGTAAAATGAATTGTGCTGTATTATATTGTTGTGTTGACTTGTAAATTTCCTGGGTTTACTATAATTATGAAGCTTTACAACAATTATTTAAACAATGTGTATTCCTAGTTCCCCGGTTCTGGATGTGAGAAATACACAAAAAGTCTTTCAGGGCTTAAAAATCCAGACATCAGGGAGTCTGGGCATTCTGGAGGCTCCTGTGAGGAATCAGCTGCTCGTTCTAGTCTTGTGAGGCATCAGCCTTGGTCTATGACCCTTGCCCTTTCTTTTATAACGTTCTCTGTGACTACTGGGCACATCTGGAGTACCATGCTAACTTCTCTTTCATTTCAAAATCCTTATCTTAATAATAATAATAAAAAAAAACCTTCAAAGCAGCATTTTTCCAGAACATCCCCAGGCTCCAGGGACTGTAATGGGTTATTTGGGAGCTATTATGCAGTTTAGTGCACCCACCATTTGGTTTAGCGCACTACCGTGTTATTCTTGGACATAAAAAATAGAAATAAACTAGGGAGAACATAAAATAAAGTGCCAACTCTCCTTCATGTATGCCTCGTGTGTATATTTCAAACACAAAACCAGATTTCAACCACATGGGGAAAGGATATAACAATACATTATTATTAAAATCTGATTACAAAGAGAAGTACATCAAAGCAAAATCACAGGAGACAAATATTGTGAGGATGGTGGGGACTCATTATCGTTAAAGCACAAAACACTGAATAAATATTTACGGAACAAGACACGAAGTTTTAAGAATGGTGTCTCAGAATTAGAGAGAGAGAGAGAGCTATGTGTGCATCCATTTGTCCGTCATAAATCCGTATCAAATCAGCACATTCCATCATTAAGATGATAGTACTGATCACGATGTCTCTGCAAAGCACGCACAGGAAGAAGCACCAGCACATCGCTGTGCTTTGCAGTGATGTACGTTGGTTCCCCAACAATGGAAAATGGAAAGGATCAGACAGCTGTGAACAAATCTCTGTTCTGATGAGCTTGTCCTGCTCTATTCTGCTTATTGACATTTCATGGTGTTGTTGACTATGCGTTCTTAAACTTTTCTCATAACTACTTTAAGTCTTTCCTGGAAGTCCTGAAAAGGGACTTGGAGGAGTGGATAGAGAGAGATCAAAAGGCATACACAAATAAATGAAGGAGGAGGCAGGCGCAGAGGGTGAGGAATAGAAGTAAGAGAGATGGAATCGAAAAGTACACGATATCAGGCTAGAAAAGGGAATGAGAACATCTGAGATCAGATCTGGAACCAAAGGTGAGGTCTCAGGAAGACAATAACTCATTTGAAAAATGCCTTACAATTATATATTTCATGAAAGAAATGGCAAGGCTAATAAAGTTGTCTACTAGTTAATGCAACTGCTGTAGCATGAGACACATAATTATATACTTTCTACACTGATGAAAACAAAATTTACATAGTATATAAAATCTATTCAAATATTGTTTGAATATACACATAAAAATATGCACAACACATGCCAGCAAGCACATGTGCCCACAGCCAAATGAATACATATTGATATTAGCAGTAAGATCAGTATATGAATGGAAATTAACAATATTCAATATAATTTTTAAATATGCCATCATTCCTTCTAATTAAACTATAATTTACATTTAATGAAAAGCTATAATTTACATTTAATGTAGTTATATATACTATCACATTAAATGTATCAAAAATCTTTATAAAATTCTCGATGTAACACATTTTGTAATTATTCACAGTGTGGCTTTGAATGGCAGTACATGTAAAACAACATCCAAAGGCAGTACGGTTATTTGTGACATTGTTTCACTCTTTGTGGTTCTGAACTGGATTCTAATTTTGAACACTTTCCACTAAACCAGAGTGAATGTTGAGAGAAACTCTCACCTACAATGTTAATTTAAAATTCTTACTTGATATTTTATTTATTGAAACTTACCTTCAAGTATCTTTACACAAATGTTGAAGTCTTCTGAGCTTCAGCTACTTTGTATCTTAAAAGATGGAAGCAAGATCTGACAAAGACAATTTACATGGTCACTAGTAAGATTTTTCTATAGAGTAATTAATTACTACTTAGGAGCAAATATATTAACTGAAATATTTTTCAACTCTGTATAAACTTAAGCAAATAATGTTCATGTATTTCTGAATAAGAACTTAATTTTTGCTAATTCTACTATATAATTTTCATCAAAATTTTCACATAGTACTTAACAATTTAATATTCATTAAATGTAGTTAATCAGAAGGCTTTATATTAAAACTATTTGCAAGAACATAGTAATCTGTCAGAATACAGTTCTAGAATGGAGATATGAGAAGTAAATTGAGTCCTTTTGAAAACAAGAGGAGTCTTGTGACCACATTTTCTTGAAAACCATATAATTGTTCTTGAAATGTGTTTTCATGCTCCACCCAGATATAGCATTTAGGAGTGTGTTTACTTCTACTGTTATTATTCATATGTGTCTATGTCTTTGTTACACATGGTTTGTCCTTGGGATTGAACACCTTAATCATGTGGTCTTCTTAACCCTCAGAGTATAAATTGCCTTGTTCTCTGAATAAAGTTACCTATTGCATGAGATTTAGTCCACTTCATTTTTCAGCTCTGTTCTCCCAGGTTCACACCACCAACTAGAACTGCAACAGTAATCTATTTAACAATCATTTTTTTTGGAAGGTCAAAGCTAACACTTTGAAGTTTTAAGCATGAAGGTATACCAGAAATCCAATTCTACAGAAAGCTCTCTTGAATACAAAATTCTCACTCAGAACGCACCACTTGAGCCTTCAAGTTGCTCTGACAGTCTCTACTGTGACAAATTCCATAAGATATTTCTCTGCCTGTTCACTCCGAGCTCATTTCTCTTAAGCAGAAATAAACAAGGAGTTATCCTTTTGTATCCTAAATCATTTTCCTTGATGTATACATATATTTATGGTATGTTTTCTGCTCTGTATTCTAGTAAAATTAATATCCTGTTATCCCAGTGTGCTAGTTACAGATGCTACATAACCTGGGCCATAAAATAATAAACTCATTAAGTATATTCCAAACAAATGATTGAAGCTTTATCTACTAAAGCTTCATTTTTCAGTGAAATCCCATACAATGAAACAAAAAATGCAGTATTAGGGATGTAGTAAGCTGTGAATAGTTTCTCACATGCTAAGCTTCAATTCATTAACTATTTATAATGGATGCCCAGGGTATATGGATGCAGCTGTTTTCAAAAGCAGTATGCTAATGCTTAACACGGTTCAGAAAGTTCAAATTATGTGAGGCAATTTTTCTCAATGAAAATAAAATTAACAAGCAGGACCTTGTGGGGTGCACCTGCAGTTCCAGATGCAGAAGGCTGTGGTATGATCACTTGAGAACACACATCCAAACCAGTGAGTAAAATAAGTGAGAATCCAACACAAGGTTTTCATAAATAAATATTCCAAGACCAAAGTATTAAAAATTTGCATATCCAACACTGAAAAACATCAATACACATCAACATAATCAAATATTTAGTAATTATTACAGACTGACTAAAGGGTGATAAAAGTTAGCAAGTATATTGAAAACTTAATAGAATTGCTTCCAGTTTGATATAGAAAGCTATGTAACATTTGCATGTTTACATACAAAGTGTTGAGGAGTTATAGATTAGCACAGTTTTAAGTCTCCAAAGTCTATTTACTTATGTATTTATTTATGTATATGCATGTGTGCGTCTTTGAGTAAATGTGATTATGTGTGTGTGGAAGGGTGCTTGCTAGTGTATACTCATATGTATGCACACAAAGGTAGAGTCCAGAAGACAGCCTTGGTTGTCTCAAACAGGATGGCTATTTTTCTCCTCTAAGAAAGAATCTCCTATAAGTCCAGAGCTCACAAACCAGGATGACTGGTTAGTAAGCTTCAATGTCTTGTCTCTGCATTCCCAGCAGTGAGATTAAAGCTTATGCCTCTCTTAAAAAAGTATGGTTTTTGGAATCAAATTCAGGTTCTTGTGCTTGCGAGCAAGTGCTTTATCAGCTGAACCATGCCCCAGCTAGTAAAGTAGACATTAAAGTGATAAAATTATGTAATTAAGGAATTTTTTAATGTATTCTTTATAGAAGTATAACATAAGACTTGAAAAATTAAGTAATGTGTCGTTAATTAATGACTGGAAAACTACAACAGAAAAAAATGGTACATATATTTTACTTCATAGTCATTCTATAATGTTGTGACCACAACCGTTACATGGTTAGCTTTTAGAGCAAAATGTAATATAGTATAATATTCACTGATTTATGCTACTGTATTAAGCTGAAAAATAACCATAGATTAATTCATGTATACATGAAAAGCATATTCATAATAGTAGGGTATGGATCATCTTCCAGCTTTTATTATTTTCTTTGAATTTGCAATTTATTCATAAATGACCATCTAATACATTATAAACTATAATGTAAAAACAGTAGTATAGTTTCCCATAGGGATCAATTTAATAGCAAATGTACCTCACTTTAAATAATGAATAATTCTCAAGTAACATTTCTTCTTTTCAACATTATCTATTAGTGCCTTTATTTATAATAGAAAAATTAATGATTTGTGTAATTACATGTCATTTTGTCAATATATTTTAGTCGAATCTTAATTTTCTTCTAACAACCAGAGTTTTAAATGTATCTTCTAGTTCTTTCTTTTCTCTGGGCCAAAACTGTCAGTCTCATGAATTTTTTTAAATAAGACTTCCAAATGCACAACTATCTCTGATCAGAAGACCATACCCGGGCCATCGAAGTCATTAATACAACCAGTGTAATAACTTCTATGGGTCCTTCCTTCTGACTTCTTAAATTAAACTGCCACCTTTTAGAGCCACTTTAAATGGCTCCTCTGGGAAATTACATCATAAAATCAGCACTCAGTATTTTAGGGCTGTATTTCTCTTACTCGGGTCTCTCAAGAAGAAAGGAACAAACACTTCCACACACTATTGTAATCATGTGGTTTGTTTCCTAAGGTAGGGAATATATCGCAGGAAAAACAGGAGACAAGCACACTGGATTTCCTATTAATCCCCAATCCAAATCTAGTTTGAAGAAAAGCATCCTTCTTTACAGAGCCACAGGCAATGAGCTTAGCCTTTCATCTTGGAATAGCTGAGTGATTTCTATAATACTTAATGGTTTTTCTAGGCATTTGAATCTCTGTAGCTTGAGCGGAATGTTCTGTGAGCCCATTTCCTTAGTTAGTCATTGGTTATTGGGATACTCTTCACAAAAGAATGCATTTTCTTTGGAAGAACTATATATTAGATGATAGAATAGTATCTCTACTAATCAATTTTTCTTTGCTTTTCTTTACAGCACCTTCTCTGATTGGTATGATGAGGAAAGACTGGGCATCCCAGAACAGCCTTGCCCTATCATGGCAAGCACCTGCATTTTCCAATGGAGCCATTCTGGACTATGAGATCAAGTACTATGAGAAAGTAGGTCTCATTTAGCACTTCCTAAAAACAGCATTTGCATGCATATGTGTATATATTTTTACATTATATGTTGTTACAGTAGTTCAGGTTAATACTCTGCTTTTCATCAGCCTAACTTCATAATCACCGTGTCTTTGACTCCTCTCTAACATCCCATTGAGCTCATAATTTCTTCTTCAGTTTACCTCGTTTTATGCCACATGAGGGTAGAAGGTACCAGATGCTCATGTTTTTCAGGTCCTGCTCTAGGGAGATTTATAACATAGCGATAATTGATAATGTCTTCAACTTATAGTTTCATTGTTCTAAATTTGTCTGAAATGTTGTAGAAAAGGAACAGCAAGACTGAATTCCTGTAACATAAGTGAGTGGGCAGCACGGATCTTTTGCCAACGGGTTTAACGTCGTAGTCCACCATAGTTTGGAAAGGATGGTTTAAGCGACACATCGATTAAATGTGGCTTTATATTCAAGTCAGCTGTTTCATTTTATAAAAAGCTAGTGAGACCAACTTCACTTAAAATAAAATTTTAATTTTGTTTTTCTGAATTATTCTCAATTATTTTTATTGGTTATTTTATTTATTTGTACTTCAAATGTTATCCCCCTTTCCAGTTTCTCCTCCACAAATCCCCTGTCTCATCTCCCCTGGCCCCTGTTTCTATAATGGTGTTCCCCTACCCACCCACCCACGTCTGCCTCAATATACTAGCATTCCCTTATGCTGGGGCATCTAGCCTTCATAAAACCAAGGGCTTCACATCCTGTTGATGCCAGATAAATCCATCCTCTGCTACATATTCAGCTGGAGCCATGGGTCCCTCCATATGTTCTCTTTGGTTGGTGGTTTAGTCCTTGGGAGATCTGGAGGGTCTGATTGGTTAATATTGTTGTTCTTCCAAATCATATACATTCTTTCCTTCATTAAATTCTTATTTGTGATATTCCCTCCCCCTATTGACATTTTTAGCACAGCTATTGCATGGTAATTTCTCATATGTTCATTGTACTAGTGTTACAAGAAACATAACTATTTTTTTTAAAAAACTTATTTATTCATTTTTATATATTAAATGTTGGCCTAAATATATGAAAGTACAGAACATGCATTCCAGTTGTTCTGGAGATCAGAGAGGTCATTGATTCCTTGGAACTGGAGTTGTGGGTGGTTGTGAGTCACCATACAGGTGCTAGGATTTGAACCCTGGTCTCTTCAAGAATAAGAAGTATTTTTGCAATTTGAACCATCCAGTATCCCCCCCCCCAGAACTCCCAGAGACTAAACCACAAACCAACGAGTACACATGGAGGGATCCATGACTCCAGATGCATATGCAGCAGAGGATGGCTTGTTGGATATCAAAGGGAGGAGAGGCCCTTGGTTCTATGAAGGCTAGATGCCCCAGTATAGGCGAATGCCAGGACAGGGAAGTGGGAGTGGGCAGATTGGTGAACAGGGGAAGGGGAGTGGGTTAGGTTTGGTGGGGGGGACCAGAAAAGAGGACATTTGAAATGTATATAAAGGATATATCTAATAAAACAAAACAGTAAAACTTTAAAAGGTGTGACACATACTACAAAATATCTTGGACAAATTAATGTCTGTAGAATATGCTATTTAGCAGTAGAAAATACAATTTAAACTGAAAATATATCTTTCTATGATTGGTTATTATTCTGCAAGTAATAAACATCATAAATAAAAATTAATTTGAATTATACAATAAAAAGAGAAGTGTTTTAACTACTGAGTGATAATTGCAGCACTCAAATTATTTTAATTAAGGTAAAATTTGCATATAATATCCTGCTGTTTATTGTAGGAAATATATAACTTTTACTTCTAGAAATTATCAGCAAGGTTTGCAGTTTTATCTGCTGCAGTGGCTGACCATAGGTTTGTAGGCAAAAAGGAATAGAGATTTGTAAGCTGGCATGTGTGTATAGGAGCCACTGGATATATGAAACTAAAAGACTACCCCAATAGTTGGAACTTAATCTCTTTATTCATAATAGGAAGGGAAACAGTAGACATAGATAATTCCATAATAGATTACAGAAGAAATGAATAGATCCAAAGAAGATATGCTGGCTTGTGTCAAGATTCCTCAGGAATCTATATGTTCACCATTCAGCCTCATCTTCTATGATAATCATTTTTCTTTCCTTGGTTAAAGATGTTCAGCGAAAAAAATTGTGTGTGTGTGTGTGTGTGTGTGTGTGTGTGTGTGTGTGCGTGTGTGTGTTCCAGTAGTTGAAACAGATTTTCATGTACCCATAATAATTAGTTATCCAAAAAGCAACATGCACAGATATATACATCAAACTTTCCAAAATCAAAAACATTTCTGTTATGGAACGTATTCTGTGTTATATTTCACACAGAAAAAAATCCCTGGCTTTTTTATGGTCATTTGCACTTTACAGATTTGAGTTTGGATATAACCTGCAATATTTTAAAATAAATATAAGGCATAATCAGCAAAAAAAGAGGTACATTCGTCTAATTTAAAAACTGAAAACCACTGATTCGAAATTATAGTAATTAACATGACCTCTATATCGACTTTTACTGTACCTTATTAAGTTTACTTTGAAGTTGGAAAAAAATCTTTTTTAAAGTATTTGTTTTATAGAATATGCTAATAGCCCAGAGATAATGGATTAAATATGTAGCTAGAGCCAAAGATTTCTAAGTCATGTTCTGATTATGTCTCTTATTATGCTTCTGGCAAGAAAAAAAAGTCAATACCTCTCTTTTATTTAAAAGTCACATTTTCCGAATGGAAATTAATGTACCAACTTTCTTGTGGTTGTAAAGATTAATTATAAACAGACCTAAAGCTAAAAACACCAAATCAGTGTTTAAGAAAAACAATTACATAAGCCTTGGTAAAATATTCTTAGCCCTTAGTCTAATGAAGAATATCAGAGCAGTAGCATGGGAGAATGGCATGGTAATATAAAAGGCTTTTCTTTTCATAAATACAAATATTTAGTCAAAGAATCAAAAATGTAACGATCTTGCAAATAAAATGCAAAATGACTGACTGTTATATTTTCTCTATTATAACTTCAAATGCTAAATTATATTTTATATATCCATATCTGTAATTTAGTCTTTCATCTTGAGAAAATAATTTTCTAAGTAGTGACAGGGAAAGCTTACAGTAGAACCTATTAAAATTATATTTTTTTCATTAGTGCTAGCTTAAATACTATTTAGTTAAAAAAAATCATAAGTAATCCCTTCTTAGAATACAAGTATTCCCTCATAGGAGTGCATTTTTTGTAAAAATATGCATGTAACTGAGATAGCTCAGAAGCAAAGGCACCCAAGTCTGTTTCAATTGTTAGCTATTGGTAAAATGAGCCAGAAATTTGGACAGAGATAAAAAAGAAAGAGGATTGTAGAAGTGTACATAGGTATGAATAGACATGGCATGAGCCATAAATAGTTTTTTGTATTTGTTATTGGTAATTAAATGAGCAAAATGATTAAGGGAAGATGGTTTCTTGGAAAACTGAGACTGAGAGCAGGAGAAAAGAGGATCCTCATGTCCACCAAACTCACTGGAATCCATGCACTCTCTGGAGTCTGGATGACTTCTCAGAGAGCATTCTCTGCATGCAAAAAGGCATACTTCTTAGGTGGTTCCAGTTCAAGTTTAGGAGAAGCATATGGGTGGCTGGAAAATACTTTTTTAGATTCAAGCCATTAAAACAAGGGGAATGGGAAGAACTGGAAGTAGAAATTATTTGGGTGATCAGTTGGAACACAGACTATTGAAGAGGTACAAAAATGCTCAAAGAACATGGAAAACACATCCATGGTGCTTTGTTAAAATTCGTGCTCTCTTTAGGTTTTGGTACCAGTGCTCTGACATTTATATGACACATGAAAGATGCTCTGTCTTAATGTCTATATTTAATGCATATTTCTACTATTCTCCCAAAGATTGGGCTGTTCTGTAAGATTCTGGTTGTTTACAATATATTTTTTGGTAAATCAACAAATAAGTTAATTTTCTTAGAATGCGAGTTATCCACAAATACCTGAAATAAAGGAACAGGCAGATGTTATCAGCATTCTTTTTCACAGAATGAGACTTATTAGTAGACAACATTGGCCTCTGGGTGCAAAGATTGATGGAACCTCAAAACTTAACTTTCATTTCATAAATCCTTTTGCTATATTAGGGAGTGCCAAACCAGAGGCTCATATATTTATTATGCAAGAAACATATTGTGGAACTACACCTCCAGCTCCTGGTCTTGATTTTTGTCTCTGTTTGCTACTATTATTGACTTATGAAATACAAGTTGATAAAGTTAATCCCTTAGAGTTGAAATATTTTTAATTCTAAAATAAGAAAAGTTGAGTTGTGGCTATACCTGACTTTTCTCTTCACAGAGAAAGATGATAGATAGATATGATAGATAGATAGATAGATAGATAGATAGATAGATAGATAGATAGAAAGAAATAGTTGATAGATAATTATATAATACATACAACACAGACTGTACATATAGATATCAATATCTTCATCTCTGTATATGTTCATCTGTGTGCATACATACATGTTTATGAATGTTTATTCGCATACTGAGAGTAAAATAAAGAAACCAAATGTATTACTTTTTGGTCATAACTAGTGAATTAATTATACTCCCCAAGCCTTACTTTAATGTTTTCACCATCAAAAGTATTTCATTTTTATTTAAGTCAAGTGAATACTTTGCTAATATTAAAGGAAAATTATGAAGCTTCTCAAAGTTCACAGTTTTTTATTGTGGTTTTGATTTCTCTTCCATCCAGAGTTAGAGTCCATGGTGAGTACCTACGGATATTACCTTGATACTATCTGCTCCCCTCATTTGAAAATGAAGCAAAATCAAAATTTCAAATCACAAGAGATCACATTCTCTATTCGGTACAAACCAACCATTCTTTTATTAGAGCATTTTATGCTACTCTAACACTAACGGAGGCCAAGCAATTTATATAGGCTAAAAAATTATTTCTATAAATGAAAAAGTTTGAGATCTAGTTCTCAGAATTTATAATAAGTACAAAGACTTGAGCATGTCCTTCTGGGTATCTATGTGATGCAATGTCTCCTAAAGATGCTTGATGTCTATATTTGACATATTTCCTTCCTATATATTTATGCCCTAATACCGAGACAGAAGAATGCCCTGCTATCTTCTATCTGCCTTTGGGGTCATTCTCCCACTGTCCTAAGGTGTAGCTTCTGCCATCAGTCTCTCCATACTATTCTCTCAGTAGATGGCCACCTGCTTGACTACACCCTTCCTGTCAGCTGCTGAAGTGCTTTTCGTTCTTTACTGTGTGACCAGGCTGAAAATCCCTCAAGTCCTTAAATTCAGTTTCCCTTTTGATTGTAAATTCTACTTTTATATCATTTCCTTTTATGAGTTTAAAATATGTAGCTAAAAGAAGCCACAAAGCAGCCTAAAGTTTTATAGCTCATATATTTCTTCACCAACTCTTCACATTTGTCTGTTCTTAAATTGTACTTTCTACATGCCACGGGCACGAACATACCTCAGCCAAGTTCTTTGCTACTATATAATAAGAATGGCCTCTCTTTCCTTTGCCAATACATTCTTCCTCTTTTTTTTTCTTCTGTTACTTTATCAGAATGGGCTTTCTGTCTACAGTCTTACCACAATTCAGATCAAAACCACCTCATCAATCCCTTGGAACCTTCAAACCTTCCCTAGATTCTGATTTTGTGCATTCTCTCAGTCTCCCTTAATGTTCTACTTACGACAATCCAGGTCTTTTCCTTGGCTGGCTGTCGAAATGTGTCCCTCCTCTAGCTGTCATAAAATTATTTCACCTGTATTTATTTCCATGTTTGATGGATTCGTCCTACTTTCTTTCATATAACTATATAAAAAGTCTAAGCACCTAGTCGATACTATAAGGTGGTGCCTGAATGCTTCAGCTCACAGAGGAAGGATATGCCGTGAGACAAATGGAAGGAAAAATAGGAAGGGGATGTTGAACATTACCCTTTTTTCATATAAAGCTTTGTGTAGCTTGTTATGTGGAGTCCCTACCCACATCAGCAGTAGATCTCACTCTGTTGACCACAAGGAGGTACCCTTCCTTTACTGAGCCTCTAGTGCTACTATAATGCAAATATTAGCATTCTTCTGTTGTCTTTCCTTCTAACTTTACCTGCTTGGCTCACATTAGCTGTCATATACTAACTTCTACCTATCAGCCACACACACCTGGTTTACCCTCTCCCTTGTCCCCCTTTTCTGTTTTTCTTGCATTTCTACCCAAGATACTTCTTTCTTACACATGCATTCTTGCTTCTCTAAACATATTTGGGTTGTTATATCCAATGTCATAGACTGTATGGGCTACAAACAACTGGAATATAGTTTGTAAATGAAGTCCAGGGTTTGCATACTTAGTGTATCATGGGGCGTGTTCTCTGCTCCATAGACAACCATCTTTTCCCATGTCCGCACACCATAGAGGAAGAAGGAAGCTCGCTGACATAATTTTAATAAGAACACAAGTGTCATTATGAGGTCTATATCTGCATGACCTAATAATTTGGCTCAGACACAGCATCCTATTAGCAGGTGTTTGAGGTTATTATTTCACCAAATAAAAGGTCAGAGTATGCTTTAAAATCATTACCTATCAAAAATAGCCTTAGGGTTATCTATGTTTACCTGATGCCTCTAAATCATTTATAAGGTTTTAAATCATTTTCTTTACATCCCTCGACTCCAGTCGGTGATAGGCAGATAGGGACTTATTGTTTCCAGTCATATTATAGCTAAATTGGAAAAAATTGTCTTTTTTGTTTCAAACTCATTTATTGGAAATTGAGAAACATTCGCTTACTGTAAAATAGTATCTAACAAGATGAAAGAGATAATGTGTGTGTGCATGTGTGTGTGTGTGTGTTTAATAGATGTATGTTCATAAGAAAGACTCACACATAAATGTCCATAAGCCTAGAGAAGGTCCTGTTGATAATGAAACTGAAAGCTTAGGAGGGAAAGGATTTCTTTTTTATTGTTTTATCCCCACCACAGAGACAGGCAGGTAACTAATAGTTAATAGACAATAAATGCCGATTGGTTATATAGAAGAGTTTGGGAGTATGTGGTAACTAAGCTTCTTGACAACCATTTGAAGTAAGCATCGTGACATCTGTCCTTTAGCAAGTAAAGAGCCATGCCACGAGGAGCTTCAGCATCTCCAGCAGGTAGCCGGGATGGCTGGCCGGGCTCTCCTGCACCACAGTAGACACTCAGGACATCCAGGCTTTTGCTGATGCTGATGGTGGCGCGTCCCTGAGGCCAGAGGCTGATTACTCCCCATTGCCCTTTTGCATCCATAAAAAACGGCAGCAGTAAAAGATGCGTATGTCACCAGGGTGTTATACAGTTCCACTAATGGCCACCTGATAGCTCATCTTGCCAACATGAATCCCCCACGACAGTTCATTATTCTTACAATCAGTATTTAAAAACGCTGCCTGGGAAATTATTTTCATAAAGGGCTCTTGTTAATTTTGACCAGTCAGCAGGTTTTTTACTCTGTTTAGGAAAGCTCCCTGCGTGAAAGGAAACATTTCTCATACTCAGATGATCAATAACCATCTGCAAATGTATTATAAGAAAGTAACTGTTCTCTCATCCAAACAAGAGAAATAGCTTTTTAGGAGCACTAATTAAAAATATACAACTTCATGACCCTGAGAACAGTATTATGAAGAGGTTAAAAGGGTTGCAGAAAAATGTTCATTATTGAAGCTATTTTCCTACCAGTCAGGAGTGACTTGACATCGCCTTGAAGGCAGGGCCTTGGGTGTGTTATGAAAGTCACATACAGCCCAGCATCACACCTACACAATGCCTGCTTCTTCCTTTGTGCATATTTTATTTTCTGTAGGTAGCTTTTAGCACACATGATCATTGAATAAATAGCCTTTTTTCTAAAGATATATAATAAGTGATATATATATATATATCATATATATATCTATCATATATATATATATATATAAAACCAGTATATATATATCATACCTTTTATAAAATTAAATGAAGCAATTCTTATACCAATAATTAACATTAAAAATCTTAAATGATGTATGCTTACCACTTTAGGTATTTTCCTTCATTTTGTTTCACAGTGATAAAATTTTCCCTATTTCTAGAAAGGTTGCTGTTACCTCCATCTATTACGTAGGTAAAGAAGCACAGTCTTTTTCTTTACATCATCCTTCCTTTCTAGCTACCTAACTCAATCATTTCTTTGTGAACCTTAATATGAGCTTTCATTTAAACCCAAGTGCGGTCTTGTATGAGGATTTCAGAATAGCAGCAACGGATAAAGATGAAATAGAAATCGTTACTCAGGTGGAGTTCTCATTGAAATGCAGATTGTGATTCATATGGTTGGGGGAGATAAGTGTGCGATAATAGGATGAGATTTTTGCATTTTTGCATTATACATGGATGCCAGCAATCCTGGATCATGCGTGATTCTTGAAGTTGTATATCTCTAGAAAATCTGTGTCTCTATTACTACATTCTATTAAGTACGGATAACAGGGAACTCACCATAACCTTTGGGAATACACGTTAACTTATAGGGCTGTAGTAAGTGGCTGGGACCATTAGACATTAAAAAAATAGTATAATATCAGAACTAAAACAAAGTATGACAAATGGCTTACCAAATCAGTTTCAGATAAAGCTATAAATAACATCATAATTGTTGAGCCGGTAAACAAAGGCTTTATATTCTTTTTTTCCTCGTATCTTCTTTGTTGCAAGGTCCACTGCAGAGAGACTGCGAATGAGCATTTGGTACCAATTACAATAAAATTACCTGAAAGAAAATAAACATCAAGGGAATGCCCTGATATAAACACTCATTACAGCAATTCCATATCTAACTTCTGTGTTGTGCTGTGTTGAAAACCCCACACTCTCCATGGAGCCCTACCTGACTTAGTGGTCCTGGGAGTCCCTGCTATGCCTAGAAAAGAGATGCTCATGGTGAAAAGACTGTGGCTGATGCTAGAACTGCAGCCTCAGCAACATCTGCATAATGTGAACAGAGCAGAACAGACATTGAAAGGACATGTGTACTAGTTCACTCACGACCAGAGACTGCACACCGCGCACACAAAATGGTACAAATTTTGTGCAGCTGTTGTAGGTTTGCAATCAAAAGTCAAGATGGTATCCCACCATTGGTTTGAGGAACAAAATTTTTTTTAAAAGAAAATGGATACCATATAATTTAGTATTAAAGACTTGGTACATCCAAAACAGGAAAAACAAAACAAAACTAATTAAACTATTCCAAACAAATCCCATTACAATTAATTTTACAATGTTTTAGGAGAAGTTGATGTTTCCTTGCTAGAGCCAGTCCAGGTCTGTGGAAGTCAGAGGCATTTCTCATATGCCCTGCATGCTTTTTTTAATGTGGCCTAGATCTAAAATGACTAATATCTATCTACAGTCAAAATTAAAGGTTGTGAGCATAATGAGCATCAAATGATACTTTCTGTTTTCCTATAAAAATGAAGTAATATATTGACTACTACGTCTGGGATGGCACAGAACACCGGATAGATCGGGGTCACCAGACTAGTCCTATATTCTAGCATACAGCTACGTAGGCTATATATTAGAGCCACACTTCAGCTACGTTGCTATATATCATGCCCTTCAAACACTACATTTTAAATCCGTGACACATGCTAACATAATAAGCAGTTCCTTCCAGGTGCCTAGACAAAGACTTTGTAAATTGCTTCCTTGTCACTTCCACGAATTTTCTGTTTGCTTTTGATGAGTTTTTCTTTCTTTCTCTCTTTCTTTCTTTCTTTCTTTCTTCCTTCTTTCTTTCTTACTTTCTTTCTTTCTTTAAAGAAAAAGTCTGTTCCTCCACCTTAAATTCTATTCTTGTATGACTTTATTATTTATATCATGTACTTTTGTTACACATGGGGACAGGAAACAGGAATAAGGAAAAGGTAAGATAATCAAGGACTTCAATGAAAACAAAAAATTTAAAAGTGAGGTTAAAGAGAACTACAATTAAAAAATAAGAATAAAATACTAACTCAGTTTCTTCTGCAATTTAAAGTATCCACTGCCTCTTAAAAATTCCTTTTGTGTGAAAGAAAGAAAACGCTTTCCCATATCTTGGTTTAAGAGTGGAGCTTTGATGACCTCAGTAGACTTGTCAGAGGCTGCCTGTGACAGCACATCACAGGAAGAATACTAGAAATATTCATATAAAGCACTTACACTATGACATACCAGAAATCATGGTAATTTTACAATACATAAAAATAATGATTTTTCTATTACATCCCTATGCTTCAGAACACTTTTTAATCTAAGAAATAACAAAATTATAAATACAAACTGTACAAACTCTCTCTAAATTTCTGATCTACTTTAGTAGAACATAAGCACACCCTCCCAGGTGTTTAAGCTTTCTGTCTGTTTGCTGTAGCATCGCCATGAGCTCAAATTGTTGTCTTCCATTTACGGAAATAAGGTGTTGCATTTGGAAGCCAATATATAAGATAAGCATCTTTATATTCTACATTAAGTATAAAGGCCATTATATGATATATATTATTAGTTTTAGCCTTTTTAATGTAAATGAAAGTGAAACCAACTAAAGCATGTTACCTAGTGCTTAGAAGTTTTTAAACTTTTCTTTTATATACATGGTTATTTTGTCTACATGTGTGTGTGTGTGTGTGTGTGTGTGTGTGTATTGCTCATGTGTCTTGAGTCCATGTAGGCTGCCAAAGGGCATTGGATTGCCTGAAACTGGAATTATAGAGGATTGTGAGCTGCTATGTGGATGCTGAGAATCAAACCCTCATCTTCTGGAAGAGCCACCAGGACTCTTAGGAGCTGCGCAGTCCAGCCGCCAACCTTTTTAATTCCTTACTGGCGTTGGCTGAGGCTCTGTGTAGTTAGAAACTGCACATTTCAAGTGCAGTTCAAGGTATAACCATGCTTTTGCATGTTGAGAGCCAGTACTGTTTATGGTTACAAGGATCATGAGCAGTTCAGCAATTTACCTGGTCTATGTTGCTGTAATAAATCAGGTACTTAATATATATGAATCTATGTACTGAAGAATGAAACATTACCTTCTATTAGTTTAACATCTATGATGTATTTATATATATATTCATAATATGTATATATAATATATGTGTGTATATATAATGTTTGTATATATAATATGTACAGATGCATATAGCATGTGTATACACACAGAGAATAAGAGAGAGAGAGAGCAAAACAAAGCATGTGAAGCTTTGAAAGAATTCCTTTAAGAAGTGAGGTAATTGTTCCTAGAGTTGCTCTGTTGAACTCTAATTCCTTTCGCTAATTTCTTGAAGAATTACAGAAGATAAAACAAACCACAGAGAAAACCATGTCGAATAGCAAATTTTCTGATAGCCAATCATAAACTTAGTGGAGTTAACATTTTGGAAATATTCTTGTCCAATAAATGTTTTTGTGAAAGGTACATGAGGGGTATGCACATGTGTGCTTCTGTGTCTGAGGTGGGCTCCTGTGTTGGGGGACATGTCTGGGTATGTAATGGGATATGTGACTGTGATGTACATGTATGTTTTGTGTGTATGAACTACTGCTTAAGTACATTTATTAATTTGTCCATAATTATAGAAATTTTAAAAGATACATGTAGCGAATCTATCTGTGAAGAAACATGTGAGCTGCTGTGTGTTGTCCCGTAGAATGCTTCATAGTTTTTGCCTCTAAAAGGAAACCTAAGATGTAGCATTTGCAGCATATTTGAAGTTAGGAATGTTGTCATGCTAGAATGAAGAAACTTGTTTGCTGCAAGGCCAGTACTCATCCCGCCTCACCTCCCATTCTCTGTGCAAATAACCAAGAAAGATTTTAAAAGATAAGGAAACACTAAAATATTTGCATGTTTCTAACCCATGACATGACGTT
The DNA here is from genome assembly GCA_964023405.1 of Apodemus agrarius. Taxonomy (NCBI): domain Eukaryota; kingdom Metazoa; phylum Chordata; class Mammalia; order Rodentia; family Muridae; genus Apodemus; species Apodemus agrarius. The sequence goes on from OZ030018.1 coordinate 38,870,818, forward strand.
TTTGTTCTTGAGTGAAGTTGGATAACTGAACTAGGTATTAAAATGTAAATTGAATTATTACAAAGCTAAAATAATTCTATTGTCTCCTGAGGGCGATTTAACTGCATTAACTCATATTTGGGATAAGTGATTAGCTACTGGCTAAACGAGTGACACTCGCAGTCATGACTAGACCTCAACAGCCAGCAGGCCGCAGTGGACAGCCATGATGAACGCGCACACAGTCACAGAGCATGCAGCATGACTCTAGCTTCTTTCCCTTTGCATTGCATTTACTATCTGACATTCCTTCCATTGATTTACATTGACATTTATAAAATGAAGCACTGGACACATGTAAAGAAAAAGCTGTATGATTTCAAGTTGCAAATCCGTGGAAAAATTAACTGGAGAGTTCAATGACCTATGCTTCAGACATTACATAAGCCTTTAAACTGTTTTGCTCCAATTTCTGGCATTCAAAATATAAATGGATATATTACATTAATTTTAAATATCTCTTTAACTCCTTGAGAATCGAAGACAATTATTCTTTAATCACACAGACCTTGCCCGAAATTCCGATTTTAAGGTTGATTTGCCAGGTGACAACAGTTTTTGTTTCCCAGACCTTAAATTCCTCAACCGTTAGGAAAAGACATTATAATTACTGTATAAGTTATTCGTGTAGAGTGAACTAAATTAAAGTTTTAAGCATGAATCTTTTCACTTACTGCCTATTATGTCTGGATAGAGTATACATACTATTCATAATTGTCCAATATTGGTATTAGTATAAATATCAACACCTGCTTGATTACAGTTCCCCCCAGGGACTCCATAAATTTTTATTGCTCACACAGAATGCTGCTTACTCAAGCTACAAGCAGGATCATCAAGATATTTATTGCTGTTGCTAGATGATGTGGAATCAAACCTTATGAATATAAAGAGAGTCACTAGTCTGTAAACTGTGGAATAGCCAGATGGACATTAAACAACTAATTCAGCATGTAGCATGATGTGCTTTCCCTTAAGGGAGTTTTAACATGTCCTTTTAAATATGGGGTGCATTCTAATTTTAAATCAGCAATCACTTCATTAAAATATGAATTAACATTTAAAATATCTAACAATTGACATCTAGGTCAGACAAAAATTCCAACAAATTATATATATATATATATATATATATATATATATATATATATATGTGTGTGTGTGTGTGTGTGTGTGTGTGTGTGTGTGTAAATGTTTAACATTGTAAACATAAGAATGAAAAATAATTTCATTATTTGCACCTGTAGATTAAATATTCTGATAATAACATGGACTGTATTATGATTTACTCTTTCTTTTAAGTATTTGGGGTTTGGGGGAGGGCAATGAGCAGGGTTATTTATCTTGAACTCAGAGACCCACTGCCTATGCCTCCTGAGTGATGGAGTTAAAGGTGTGCACCACCACCCCTTTTAAGATTTTAACTTAGAACAGTTTAGGAGATGTAACATTATCTATTACAATTATTTTTTCATTTCAATTATTAATAATTTTTAAAATATTATTTTAAATAATATTTTGTTTTTAAATGGACATATTATTTATTTACATTTCAAATGTTTCCCCTTTCCTTGTTTCCCTTCTGAAAACCCCCTGTCCCATCCCCACTTACCCTGCATCTATGAGGGTGCTCCCCCACCCACCTACCCACTCCTGCCTCACCATCCTAGCATTCCTCTACACTGGGGCATCAAACCTTCACAGGACCAAGGGCCTCCCCTCCCATTGTCACCAGATAAGACCCCTTCAGCTCCTTGAGTCCTTCCCCTAATTCATCCATTGGGGTCCCTGTGCTCAGTCTGATGGTTGGCTGCGAGCATTCGCAACTGTATTGGTCAGGATCTGGCAGAGCTTCTCAGTAGACAGTTGTATCAAAGTCCTATCAGCAAGCACTTCTTGGCATCAGCAACAGTGTCTGGGTTTGATGTCTGCATGTGGGACGGATCCCCAGGTGTGGCAGTCTCTGGATGGCCTTTGCTTCAGTCTGTGCTCGACTCTTTTTACCTATATTTCATTTAAGGAGCAAATCTAGGTTAATATTTTTGAGATGGGTGAATTTCCCCATCCTTAAACTGGGAGCCATGCCTAACCTCTGGATATGGTCTCCATAGGGTCACCCTCCCCTTCGTGGGGTATTTCTGCTAATGTCATCCTTGTGGTGTGCTGGGAAGCTCTTGCTTTCCTGGCATCTGGGATTTTCTGGTTGCTACTCTGAGTTCCCTATCCCCCATTGCTACACACTTCTGTTCAATTTCCTGACGCTCTGCACATCTCCTCCATCTCCTCCCATATCTGATCCTTTCCCCTCTTTTCCCTCCCCCTTTTCTCTTCCTCCCAAGTCCTCTCCACCTTCTACTTCCCCTGAATACTTTGTTCTCCCTTCTAAGTAGGACTAAAGCATCCACTCTTTGGTCTTCCTTCCTCTAGTGGTCCATGAGTTGTATCATAGGTATTCCATACTCTTTGCCTAATATCCACTTATCAGTGAGTGCATATCATGTGTGTTCTTTTGTGACTGAGTTACCTCACTCCTGATGATATATTCTAGTTCCATCCATTTGCCCAAGAATTTCATGAAGTCATTGTTTTTAATAGCTGAGTAGTACCCCATTGTGTAAATGTACCACATTTTCTGTATCCATTCCTCTGTTGAGGGACATCAGGGTTCTTTCCAGCTTCTGGCTATTATAAATAAGGCTGTTGTGAACATAGTGGAGCATGTGTCCTTATTACATGCTGGAGCATCTTCTGGGTATATGCCCAGGAGTGGTATAGCTAGGTCCTCTGGTAGTAATATGTCCAATATTCTGAGGAACCACCAAACTGATTTCCAGAGTGGTTGTACTATCTTGCAATCCCACCAGCCATGGAGGAGTGTTCCTCTTTCTCCACATCCTCGACAGGATCTACTATCTCCTGAGTTTTTGTTTTTTGTTTGGTTTTTGGTTTTTGGTTTTTCAAGACAGGATTTCTCTGTGGAGCCCTGAGCATCCTAGAACTGTAGACCAGGCTGGCCTCGAACTTAGAAATCTGCCTGCCTCTGCCTCCTAAGTGTTGGGATTAAAGGTGTGCACCACCACTGCCAGGCTCTCCTGAGTTTTTGATCTTAGCTATTGTGTGTAGTGGAATCTCAGGGTTGTTTTGATTTTCGTTTCCCTGATGACTAAGGATGTTGATCCTTTCTTTAAATACTTCTTGGCCATTTGATATTCCTCAGTTGAAAATTCTCTGTTTAGCTCTGTTCCCCATTTTTTTAGTTCAGTTATTTGTTTCTCTGGATTCTAACTTCTTGAGTTCTTTGTATATATTGGATATTAGCCCTCAGTCAGATTTAGGATTGGTAAAGATCTTTTCCAAGTCTGTTGGTTGACATTTTATCCTATTGACAATGTCCTTTGCCTTAGAGAAGCTTTGCAATTTTTTGAGGTTCCATTTGTCGGTTGTTGACCTTAGAGCAGAAGCCATTGGTATTCAGTTCAGGAAATTTTCCCCTGTGCCCATATGCTGCTAAATGGTCCCTTTCTTCCTCTTCATCTGTGTTCTCCAATAGGAGATGTGCAAAACATGTGGGACAGGCAAAACCTGCCCTCCTCCTCCATCACTCTAATCTGCCTGGCTCTCCCATTAATGGTCCATGGAAGTACAGACATCTTGGAAATTCTCTGTATTTTAGAATATGATCAAATATTTCCTCTACAAAGGAGATTCCTGAATCAAAAGCATGAGAGCTTTCTCAGAATTATATTTTTAAAAAAGTACCACTAATATTTGTATGTGTGTCCATGTATGTTCATATGTACATGCATGCATGTGTAAGAAAAACACAGAATAGTAGAAATATATGTAGTACAAATAACTCAGATGAAAAGCCTTCAAACTTCCTACTGAAAATTAATGGTGTGATTTCATACACCCACCTTATAAGAAAATATACTAACAGTAACCTTGTTTCCAAATCTACTGCAAATCTTGTTTCCCAATGTTGCATAATCTATTATCAAAAAAGTTGGCTGTTTAGGACAGCACTGTCTTCCTCATAGAATATATGAGAATCAGGGATCCACAAGTAGCTGAGATTGATATGTGACTGAAGATTCCATAGGCTACATAATGGTTCAGAGACTAGGAATATTTCTTTAGGCTCACATCAGTGATAATCAGTAGAAATCCTCATTAGTTTACTGTATAGTTCTGATCATATTTGACAGCATGAATTCAAGAGACAATGACTACAGTGCCCTTAACCTTGGTCATGGAGTCCAACTGTGTTATAATAGGAAAGCTGATTGCATATGAGTGTGAATAGCACAGTTGAGGATCTTGGGGTCCAGTCTTGGATGCCATCTACTACATCAGACTTAAGGGAGTAATACATGGTTCTTCAGTTTGGCTTCCAAATAAAGAAAATGCTATGTACTCATGATTTCCTTTAAATTCTAAAGGATTTCAGTGTTAAAACCATCTTATTGTTCAGAATTTCTCTCTTAATTCATTTAATTCTGAAGTTCTATATACTGAGACATGCTGTTTAAATAACACATGTAGGATGATTTCAGTATCTAAAATAATAAGTAAAATAAGCAACACAAGTAAAATCTCAACCTAACAAATCCTAAAATCATATTACATTTTGTAAAAGTAAAGCAGAAAATTCTTGTACTTTGTATCACATTTCAACTCTAAGATTTATGTTGCCTTTCAAACCCTTAATATATTTTAATGATTAAAGGATACTGAATTCCATGAAAGCAAAATACCCTAGTTTTAAACAGGGTTCAAGCTGACTTTGTAATGGGATTCTTCTCTCTATCTACAATTGTTCACAGATAACAAATACGCATAGAACAATAGTATTATATAAACAATAAATCCCTAAATGAGATTAGATATGCATATATATTGTTATGGTTTGCATATGCTTTTCCCAGGGAGTGACACTATTAGGAGGTGTGGCCTTGTTGGAGTAGGTGTGTCACTATGGGTGTGGGCTTAAGACCTTCACCCTAGTTGCCTGGAAGTCAGTCTTCCACTGGCTGCCTTCAGATGAAGAGATAGAACTCTCAGCTCCTCCTGTACCATGCCTGCCTGGATGCTGCCATGTTTCTGCCTTGATGACAATGGACTGAACCTCTGAGCCTGTAAGCCAGCTCCAATTAAATGTTGTCTTTTATAAAGTTTGCATTGGTCATGGTGTCTGTTCACAACAGTGAAACCCTAACTAGGACAGAAGTTGGTACCAGGCACTGGGATATTGCTGTGATAGGCCTGACCATGCTTTTGTTCGGAAGAATGTGGATTTTGGGACTTTGGATTTGGAAAGCTACGGAATTCTTTAAGTGTGGTTTAATGGGCCAGACTAGTAGGAATATGGAAGACAGTGATGCTGAGGGTCATTTTAACTGTGTAGGCCTGATAGCCCAAGAAGTTTCAGTGGCTGAGAAACTGTTTTTGTGATGTTTTGGTAAAGGACACAGCTGCTTTTTGCCATTGTCTGAAGAGACTGCCCAGGACTAAGGTAAAGAGATTTATATTAATTGCATCTGCAAAGGAAGTCTCAAAGAAGCCCAACAAAGACTTTGTTCTCTGGTTAAGTCTCATAAAGAGAATTTTGAATAAACATAGCAAGCTGAGAAAGGAAAAGTACAAAATATATAGTTTGAGTATTAAAGGGACTCCAGGAAGTGAAATGGAGCTGAATTCACGGATATTAAACTGAATTAAAGGAGTGGTGACCTTGGGGGCAAGATTCACCCAGTTTACTTTAGGTCCAGGCTTGGTAGTACAAGCCTTTAATCCCAGGAGGCAAAGATAAGCAGATCTCTGAGTTCAAGGACAGCCTAGAACAGAGCAAATTCTAGGTGAAGAAAAACTAATCCAAGCTTGGTGGACCACACCTTTAATCCCAGTGCTTAGGGGACAGACATGCAGATCTCTTGAGTTCAAAGTCAGTCTAAGGAGCAAGATTCAGGACAGCCAATTTAGGCAGTGAAGGAGCTGGGATAAAGGAAGCTAGTGATAATGTAATAGAACAAGGGGGGTCCAATGTTCCAGCTCCTACAAGCACCAGAACTCAGCAGCTTCGGCCACGTGTTTCTGGCTTTATATTCAGAAGAAGGAGACTACTGGGACAATTGATGCTGGTTAGCTGGAGCTAAGAAATTAGTGGTGATTAAGAAAAAACCAGCATCACTGAGGTGAAATATGGGAAATGTTTTCTGAGAGCACAAAGAAGCTGTATTCCAGAGATAGCCAAGGTTGTACCTTATGCTGCAGCTGTACTTGGTAACATGTAAGAATCATCCAGATGGTACTGGTTTTGAAGGCATGAAGGTATCATGAAGAACAGCTGAGGCTTGGTACTGTGAGAGGCCATGGAAGGCCATTGGTGAAAGTGTACCCTCAGTTGTAATTGACAAGCCCAGGACTGAAGGGGTCATGCAAAGGAATGAGGCTTGGTACCGTGAAGAAAGCCTATGAGGGGCTTTGGTGAAGCATAGTTGCAGTGGAAGACCCTAGCATATTGGAGATGCCAGTACCATGGGATGACCACCAAGAACAGCAGTGGCAGTGGAGTGGATCGATCTGAACTTAAGAGTGCTACAGAGGGCAGAGCTGAAGTGATACCAGACCTTTGGAGATACACAGAAGATCATGTGTGGATCTCAGACACTGGAACAAGAAGCTGTGAAGCTGAAATTGACTTGGGGTACCCAAGATGTTAAAGATGCCAGAGCCACAGGATGCCTGCCAAGGAAAGCTGCTAACAGGAAGTGGAACAAGCCCAGGAGAAAGAACCTTGTTGAAGTCAACAAAGATGAAAAGGGAGTTGGATCTGAAGACTGCTTTGCCATCAGACATGGAGATGCAGAGTTTGGACTTTGCCCAGCTGGTTTTCTGTCTTGCTTGGGGGATTACAGTTAAGTAATTGGGTGAATCTCAAAAGAGACCTTGAACTTTGGAACTTTTTAACACTGTTGAGATTGCTATAGACTACAGGGACTTTTGAAGTTGGACTAAATGTATTTTGCATTATGCTATGTTTAAGTATGGCCCCCATAGACTAATGTTTGAACAAGCCTATGGGGGCCAGGGAGTGGAATGTTATGGTTTGCATATGCTTTTCCCAGGGAGTGACACTATTAGGAGGTGTGGCCTTGTTGGAGTAGGTGTGTCACTGTGGGTGTGGGCTTAAGACCTTCACCCTAGTTGCCTGGAAGTCAGTCTTCCACTGGCTGCCTTCAGATGAAGAGATAGAACTCTCAGCTCCTCCTGTACCATGCCTGCCTGGATGCTGCCATGTTTCTGCCTTGATGACAATGGACTGAACCTCTGAGCCTGTAAGCCAGCTCCAATTAAATGTTGTCTTTTATAAAGTTTGCATTGGTCATGGTGTCTGTTCACAACAGTGAAACCCTAACTAAGACATATAAACAATAAATCCCTAAATGATATTAGATATGCATATATATATTCTCGAAAACATTTAAAAATAATGCATTTGATATGTTAGCAGGTCATTTTCAGTTATAGTATCAAAATCAAGTAAGTGCTCTGCTATACACTTGAATATGAAGATATTGGTAGACCATTGTGTCAGACCATAGTATGGAAATATTAGCCAAAAGATCAGAGCATGAATCTATACATGTGTATCTATGATAGAGAAGAAGACAGATGTATGGAGATAGAAAAGATAGGAGAAAAGAGAGAAAAACATTTAGGTATTTAAGTTCTTGCTCTTACTCTATATATGTCTTGGGCTTCTGCTTCTGTCTGTCTGTCTCTCTCTCTTTCTCTCTGCCTCTCTCCATAAGTACATATATATGTGTTTGAAAAAATCATTTACGAAAAAATTCTTACCTCTATCTGTTTTATTTGATATACTTAAATATGATGTAATTCATTTTTTATTAAAATTCAATGACCAATTCATCCCTTTGCCCTTTCATTTTCTACCTCCAGCCTCTCCTAGCTACAGCTACTCTCCCTCTACTCCCTCCACGTTCCCAGACTCTTGGGTTATTAGAGTTATTTTCTTTATCATTTTTATATACATATATGTGTTTGCATGTATCCTTATGCATTTATGTATATGTGTCTATGTATGCATGAATGTGTATGTATGTATGCATATGCACAACCTGCATTGCAAACTTGCCAGCTTTGAAACCATATGCACTTTGAATGCATCTTAATAAAAACCACTCAACACAAAGGCCTGTGTTGCTTCAGCAACCAGTTTTCTGAACCCTGTAATATTATTTGCTTCATCTTTTCTCATTGTTAATCAGCGCGTACCTTTGTAAAAGAAATTTCCTTTTAAAAATGCCTTACTTTTCTAATTTAGAGAAGTACTTAACATCTTCAAAAGATGCATCAGACCTTCAAATTTTGTGGAAAAAATAATTATAGGGAAATGCTCTGGGAGTTAAACTATTAAAGAAAACCTCTTTCAGCCTTCCTGCATAGTGAGTAGTGTGTAGTAAGTTGTTCATTTCCCGGCTCTGCTGTTATTATCCTCATTCCTTGGGGGGAGACTTAAGTATCTTAGATTCTCAAATGAGGAGGAAAAAAAAACCTAAATCTGTATCCTATCTCAAATAAGTAGAGATAATTATGAAGTTTCTTTGGCCAAATATAATTTTTGCGTTGAAGAGTAAAGCTAAGTCCCTGGCAACAGCCATTATTAATGATGCTCATATAATTACTATTTGAAATTAAAAAAAAGGAGATCTGCCCAGAAAAAATCAATTATAAACCACCAAATGTTCCTTGGACTTCTCAAAGAAGTTGTATTCCTAGTGTCTCTCATGGCCTCTCCATTAAGAGACTGGTTGGCTATGCTCCTAATGGTTACCTTCAATTATTTAGAGGGGATTTCTAAGCTGGGTATTTTGTATTAAAATGGCCTGGAGAGCATCTCCTGATTATCTGCCTTGCAGAACTGAAGGGTAACTATGGAGAAAGCAGTCATCTGATTGGCTTTTCTTTAAAAACATAAATAAATAAAAGTAATCAAGTCCTCTGCCATTAATGTCACTTGTCATAGAAACCTGGGATGAAGATTTTACACCCCTGAAAAATTACAAGGAAAATAACAAGTTTAAAAAGCATTAGCAGTTCTGTGTCTAATTGAAACTAACCAGTTTGAGCCGCTGCATTAATCAAGACCTGCTTTTATTTCACTATCCTGGACTTTTCTTAACATTATTCTCTTAATCTCAGTTGATGAGTGTCCGATTATAATCATCCAATATTAATTAGTCTCCAGATGTGGAGTGCTATTTATTCATTCTGTCCTAGCCTTTAACACCTACACATTGGAAAAACTGACTAAAAGGAGCTAAGTTGGAGGCAAATGTGAACTGCAGAAAGACATCATGAAATGGCAAAAAAAAAAAAAATCCCAGAGTAATGTATATTGAGGACAGGGTATGGATTTGTGAAGGGAGAGACACTAACCTGAATGGAGATGGTAGGGTGGCCAATAACTTGTCTATGTACATCTTTTGATGGTATATAAAAGGTTTTGATAAAATTCATATGCAAAAAGTATATTTTTTTAGGAATTTTAGGAATTTTTATATGGTGAGGAATTAATCTCTGAACCAAATGAAATCTGGTTCTTGTGGAGAATATTTAAGTCATTTGCTTATATCACAAAATGGGTGCTTTGACTCACAACCATGTAAACATTCTGATTTCTCTCCTTTTATTCCTTTTTAAGTTAGATGATCAGACACAAAGTGCCTTTGATACATTATCTAAGACCCTTTAGGAAAATAGTTTCAACAGATTGAAGTTCAAGAATGTATTCAACATTCTTAGAAACTGGAAGAAGTTATTTTCTCCAGATTTATTCAGCAGTCATTATTTTGAAGTATTTCAGTTTACCAATTCATGTTTTGAGTAGAGAGAAATCTAGTTTTCTAATTCTTGTGTTATAAAACTCATTATCAAAAATAAACCTACATTTCTCAATTTCATCTAATAATTTTGAGTTTCTGGAGCCATATATTTATGAATATTGTCATCAAAATGCATAATCTGAAAAATACATCTTTTATTATTATTAATAAATACTATGATGAATTAATATTTTCTTTAGGTAGCGGAAAAAAATAAATTAAAATATAGGAATGGAAAAGGAAGAAACTAAAAGGTGCTATATGTAACAGATTAGAACCTGTATGCATCTTTGTTCTCTACAGTGGACCCAGAATTTCTTCCCTTGTGCATATTATCCCTTGAAAATTAAAGCTTAGACACTTATGCAATCTAAAGTTATATTGGAATTTAAAGTGAAGTGAGTTTCTATAATAAAAATCATCTGTGGACAAAACTTTAAATAATTAAAGAGGTGAACATTTTCATTTTTGGCTTAGATACTAATCCAAGATGTTAAGGTATTTAATATTAACAATCAAAGCAAAATGCTAGAAAGAAAGGCATTTCAGAGAAAGAAAAGACAAGTATGAAAACTCAAGGCTAGGAGGAAACTGACAAGTTCAAGGACAAGAGAGGGCATAGAAGTTCGATAATAGAAGGAAGAATGGCTGGGGCTGACATATGAGATAAGGAAAGCCAATCATACCCTTCCTTCCGCCTATTACTTAAATATATACATACATGCATGTAAATATATAGTAATATTTAATATGGATTCATATTAAGGTTGCTATTGATTTTAAGTATTATTAAACAAGCCTAAGATATAATTGATCCATTAACCATTCCTTGACTTTTGTGATTCTAAAGCATCTTTGTGTTTTCATTACTAACTTTTGATTTTTATTTCACTGATACTAAGATAACTGTAAATTAAATTTACCTGGTCTACCACTCTATCATTATATTTATTTTCTTGTTACTTGTTCTATGGTTTTGAATCCTTAAATCAAGAAATAGTTTTATAAATCTTTCCTTTAAAACTATAGTCATTTAATCATACATGTCATTCATAAATTTTATTTTTAAGGGTGTGTATTTTAGAATGAATCAAAAAAGTTACATCATTTCAAATGATAAAAGTCTCTAGGGAATTCATGTTCATATTCAAATATACACAAGGAGATAGTCTGCATGCTTCTTTTAGTACGAATTCTAAATTTTAAATCCTTAAGCATATATATATTATGTGTATGTGTCTGTGTATGTATATACATACATATATTTATTTATCATTAGCTTAGTAACTATTTTTCAGGCACAAAAGGGAATTTGACTTTTCTGTGTCCCTTGGTCTCTTGTTCTTTCTCAGCTTTTGATGTTGGATTGTGAATTCTTTGGTTATATTTGCATCCTTGTAACTAACAACTTATCTGACACATCTAAAATTAAATCTAAGAAATTTATGGTTGTATTGATTTCTTTTCATCCAAAATTTCTTTTTGTTTTTGTTCTTATTTATGGACAAAAATTTACACCTACTATTGTTGGTGCAAAATAGTTCCTTTTGTTTGTAGAGTGATTGTAAGATATCTATTTTGAAAGGTTCATCATTCAAAAGATTATTAGGTGTCGATAGTTACTTTTTGAAGAAAATTTTAGTCTCATAAAAATAAGACTAATTCTCAAAACTGACTCACTAACCAAAGACATATGCATGTACACACCTTCTTTAAAGGAAACTACAACTGTCAGTCTGGTAGACTAGGCTCTCTTAAAGAAGATACCTTATTGCTAGGAGAGCACTCTTGATGGGATAAGAGAAGAGTTAGGGGCCATGGAGGAGGAATGGCTGAAGTGAGTCCCACATCCTATCAACATGAAAGCAAATCCTCTCTGAAGGAAAGCTGTCAAAATTAGGAATTCAAATACACTACAGATTATGGTCTGGCAGTAGCATCACTTTAAAAAAAGCTGAACATATGAAGGGAAAAATAATTGAGTCAGCATGAATAATTTGCAACAGATTTACATTGAACTATCATACACAAAACAACTATGTGTGCCATGTTTAAGACAATAAATGTATCATGGGGGAAAAGGGGCAATAATAAGATGATTTGGCAAAATGGAACTTGTGACACTGAATGGTCCTTTTGCAAAAGTGTATATACACACATATGCATGTATACATACATATATTTAATATATTTTGTAATAAAATGATACTGGAATATGCTGATTAAAAGGAGAAACTATAAATTATGTGAACTTGGATATGCATCTAAAAATCAAGTCAAGACTTCAGTACCAAGGATCATGTAAAACAACACAGAAGATATAAATAAAGACTTGTGAAACATGGGACAATACAATTGTACAATTAAGACACCATATTTCATCTAAGGGTGAAGAAATAGAAAGAATGGATACCCTATAATACCTGTGTGAATAATGGTTGCAAAATATCAACAAGCAATCCATACACATGACATGCAAAATGAGCTCATTCATTTATTGTTTATATTAGATTTGGGGAGTATAGAAGAAATAAAGAAAAGATGGTAGTTTTAAAATTAGTGAGACAATAGGAAGAAACCATTGACAAAGAAATGGTAGGTAGACTTACAACACATTCCTTAACAAAAATGGAAATCAGGCAACTGAAAAATATCACCTTCAAAGTTTCTGATAGAAAGCATTTGTCAACACAGCAAGATCTATGCTACAATATTGTTTTTGGAACAGGGGTAGAATAAAGATGTTTAGAGATAAACTATAAGAGAGAACCTGTCACCAAAGGCCTTTCATAAAACCCCAGGCTTCAGTAAAAAGAAAAAAAGACTCTAAATACACAATGTGAGAAATAAGAGAGAAGCCAAGTGCGGTGGCACATGCCTTTAATACCAACACTTGGGAGACAGAGAACAGAGATCTCTGAGTTTGAGACTTCAGAGTGAGTTTCAAGACAGCCAGGAATTCACAAAGAAAGACTATCACAAAAACAGAAAAAACGGAAAGGGGGTAAGAGAAGGTGGAAGAGAAAGCAAATAAGGAAAATTGTAGAGGGATTATATAAATCTGGAAAAAAATACTTTTGTAGTATTTCTATTAAAATCTTAAATACACCATAGCATATGAGGAACATACTACATTGTGAAAGGGTAACTCCACAGGTTCACATGAAAAGCCTTGGTTCTAGCTACTGGTCTTAGAATGTGCTGTGAATCTAGAAGTGGTGGAAGCTAGTAGGTGGTTCTTAGAACAACGAAGGTGTGTCCTCCAAGAACGTTCTAGGACCTTGATAAGTACTCTAGATTTCTAGTTCATGGCTTGATCTCTGATCATTCAGGCTTGCGTACTAAGTGTGTTGTACCTGAGGCACCAAAGCCATTTAATCTTTCATTTGAACCTTCAGAAATGCGAATTAATATAACCCCCATTCACATCATACAACTAATAAGAAATGATCATGGAAATTAATGTTCTTCTACCTTTGCAGCAATGAAAATATGATAAAGCAAGATTTGTGTTGTGGTATTACATGTTTACAAGTTGAATTTTATAACATAGCTAATGTTAGGAAACACTGATGCTAAAATAGAGATGAACTGTTTTGAAGGGAAGAACTGACCAGAAATAATAATAATAATAATAATAATAATAATAATAATAATAATAATAAAACTATGAAAACAGAAGGAAGGTGGCACAGCTTGAACAGTTTTTCTGAAGTTAATGATGAAGTCTTGTTTTGTAGGAGAGTATCAGAACAGAGAAAGGGGGGGTGATTGGGAAATGGGTGGAGGGAAGAGGACTTATGGGACATATGGTGAGGGAGGAACTGGGAAAGGGAAAAGCCTTTGGAATGTAAACAAAAAATATAGAAAATTAAAAAAATATCAAAAAAGAAGGAAAAAATGATGAAGTCTTTTTGTTTGTTTGGTTGGTTGGTTGATTTTGGTTTTTCAAGACAGGGTTTCTCTCTGTAGCCTTGGCTATCCTGGAACTCACTCTGTAGACCAGGCTGGCCTCAAACTCAGAAATCCAACTGCCTCTCCTTCCCAAATGCTGGGATCAAAGACATGTGCCACCACTGCCCGGCAATGATGAAGTCTTAATCTTGAATGTCACATGTAGAAGTGGGAGCTTTAAGAGATGATGAGGTTCTGAGGACTCTGACTTTGGGCAGAGATAGATGCTGTGCCCTCAGGAGTGGTTGCCACTAGAGAATGTTCCTCGTAAAGAATAGCTTGGGCCTGCTTCCCGTCCTATAATCCCTTATCCTGTACATGTTGTTCTACTCTCTACCTTCTGCAAGAGTAATGGCCCAACAAAGGGAAACTCATCAGATGCCAGAAGACCTTGACCTGCACAATGATTGGAATACTAAGAAATATATATATATATATATATATGTATATATATATATATATATATATATATATACACATATACATATACATATACATATACATATACATATACATATATATAATTAAAATATAAAGAATAATTAAAACAGAATGCAAAAGAATGAATGTATTTTTAACTGTAAGAGTCTTTTTAGTATTAATTGTTGGCTATAATTCCTAAGCAAATCTACTCCTAATCAGAAAGTTGTTTCTGACACCTACATCTTGTAGGATACTGCCTATGTTTGCCTTAACAGTGCCAGGGTTTTAGGGTTCATGTTTAGGTCTTTCATCCACTTAGATTTAGGTTTTCTTCAGTATGATAGGTACAAATCTAATTTCATTCTTCTCCAGGTTGAAATCCAGTTTTCCCAGGACTATTTATTGAAGATGAATATATTTTCAGTGTATATTTTTTATCATATTTATTAAATGTCAAATGGCCAGCTGTAGCTGTGTATGCACTCATATCTTGGTTTTCTATCTTGTTCCCCTCATCTACATGTTCATTTCTGTGCTAGCAACATTATTATTACTTTTGCAATTAGGTATGGCCCTCAGCATTGTTTTGTGTGGGGTAGGCTTGTTTTTGTTTCAGTTTAAGGTTGCTTTGGCTATCTGGGGTCTTTTGTGGTTTCATTTGAATTTTGGAGGGGTTTTTTCTATTTCTGTAAAGAATGTTGTTGAGTTTTTTTATTGCATTTATATAATTTTGCATTAGTAAATTTGTTTTAGTAAGATGGTTATCTGCACAAGATGAATTCTACCAATTTTTATGTGTTTAAGGTCTTTCCATCTTTTTTTTAATTTTTATTTTCTATATTCTATGTTTACATTCCAAAGGCTTTCCCCTTTCCCAGTTCCCCCCCTCCCTATGTCCCATAGTTCCTCTCCCCCCCAACTATTCCCCAATCATTCCCCCTCTCCCCACGGTTTCTCTACAAAACTGGATACAATCTTTTAATGCCTTCCCCAACCATTCAAGAGATTTAAATTGAAGATGTATATAAAATCTCAACAATACAGTCCTCGAAGCAACACCTAAATAATGACAACACTAGTTGACATGGCAGTGTTAGTGGAAGAATCTCACAGGACCTCACCCCAAGAGGAAGAACTACTCCACTTAATTAGTGTTAAAAAAGATAAACATTGTTCTCCATTGATGACCCATTTTGATATGTTTCCTTTTTGTCAGCTTTAACTGCATATAGATATGCACAACCAACCCTAACTAGACTCCAAGAGGCTGTGTGTGTGTGTGTGTATATATGTGTGTAACAATTATTAACATAAATATCATGCATTTAAGAAGGCATATGGGGAACATGATAGCAGTTGGAGGGGGAAGAGGAAGAAATGGAAAAGGAAAGTCTCAAAACTTTATAAAGAAAATTATTGAAAATAATTTATGTAACTTTAGGGAACTGGTTATTACTAAGCAACAGGCTGCTTATGTAGGATGCTCAGTACTCAAAACTGGACAAAGAAAACACTATATATATATATATATATATATATATATATATATATATATATATATGTAGTTGACATGGCAGTGTTGATGGAATATATATATTAACAGATGAATTAAAAGAAAAACTAAAAATGAATAAAGAATATAATGAAGAGATAGCAAATATTTAGTCATTGAAAATATGAGTTTAGCAATATGAACTGCATGCAAATATTCTTAATTAAAATCTACTGGAATTTGGAAATATGTCAGCAAATAAAGGTGCTTGTCTCCAGATATGGTGACCTGAGTTCAGTCCCCAGAACATAGGGAATGCTAATAGAGAGAATCCCATCAACAAAGGTGGCCTTTGACCTCCACACACAGGCTCATATATGTCACACACACACACACACACACACACACACACACACACACACAAATAATACTAAGTAAAATTTAAAAATTTTCAAGGTAGTAATTTTGAAAAAAATTGTCATTTACTTATGTGACAGATTCCTTTTTCTACTAAGTAAGTTGACTCAATAGATAATCCTGTTTTAAATTAAAGATTTCCAGTTTAGAATGTTTCCAAAGAAATAAAGATCCCTTTAAGTACACTCCTTGGTGGTTGGTCTATTCTCTGGGAGAACTAGGTGGTCAGGCCAGCCTATGTTGTTCTTCCAATGGGGTTGGAATACCCCTCTGCTCCTCCAGGCCTTCCACCAGCATCCCCACCAGGTTTCCTGAGTTCACCCTGATTGTTGACTCCAAGCATCTGCATCGGTCAGTTGCTGACCAGACCTCCCCCAGGAACTGCCACTCTTGGTGGCAGCCCCACTTGACCTCAGCAACAGTGTTGGGTTTGATGTATGCAGATATGGTGCATCCCCAGGTGGGGCCATTCCCGAGTTGGCCCCTCCTTCAGTCTCTGCTCCATTTTTTTTTTTTTTTTTTTTTTTTTTGCTCCTGTTCTTTCTTTGGACAGGAACATTTCTGTGTAAAAAAAAAAATCTTTATATGTGTGTGTGTGTGTGTGTGTGTGTGTGTGTGTGTGTTTCTTCTGCCTTTTCTTTGACACTTTATTAGATATATTCTTTATTTACATTTCAAATGATTTCCCCTTTTCTGATCTCCCCCCTCCCCGAAAGTCCCACAAGCCCTCTTCCCTCCCCCTGTTCCCCAATCACCCCCTTTCTGCTTACCTGTCCTGATATTCCCCTACACTGCTACATCAAGCTTTTCCAGGACCAGGGCCCTCTCCTTCCTTTTTCTTGGACATCATTTTATATGTGAATTGTGTCTTGTGTATTCTGAGCTCCTGGGCTAATATCCACTTATCAGTGATTGCATACCATGTGTGTTCTTTTGTGATTTACCTCATTTAGGATGATATTTTCCAGTTATACCCATTTGCCTAAGAATTTCATGAATTCATTGTTTTTAATAGCTGAGTAGTACTCCATAATGTAAATATACCACATTTTCTGTATCCATTCTGTCATTGAGGGACATCGGGGTTCTTTCCAGCTTCTGGCTAGGAATAGAATTGAAGACCCAGAAATGAACCCACACTTGATAT
Organism: Apodemus agrarius; assembly: GCA_964023405.1. Taxonomy (NCBI): domain Eukaryota; kingdom Metazoa; phylum Chordata; class Mammalia; order Rodentia; family Muridae; genus Apodemus; species Apodemus agrarius. The sequence goes on from OZ030018.1 coordinate 38,888,198, forward strand.
TTGACAAAGGAGCTAAAAACATCCAGTGGAAAAAAGATAGCATTTTTAACAAATGGTACTGGATCATCTGGAGATCTGCATGAAGAAAACTGCAAATCGACCCATTCTTATCTCCTTGTACAAAGCCCAAGTCCACATGGATCAAGGATCTACACATAAAACCAGGTACACTGAAGTTAATAGAGGAGAAAGGGGATGAATCTTGAACACATGGGCAAAGGGAAAAAAATTCCTGAACAGAACACCAATGGCTTGCTCTAAGAACAAGAATCGACAAAAGGGACCTCATAAAACTGCAAAGCTTCTGTAAAGCAAAGGACACAGTCAATAGGACAAAACGGCCACCAACAAATTGGGAAAAGATCTTTACCAACCCTACATCTGATAGAGGGCTAATATCCAGTGTATACAAAGAACTCAAGAAGTTAGTCTCCAGAGAGTCAAATAACCCTATTAAAAAAATGGGATACAGAGCTAAACAGGGAATTCTCAACTGAGGAAACTCAAATGGCTCTAAAGCACCTAAAGAAATGTTCAGCATCTTTAGTTATCAGGGAAATGCAAATCAAAACAACACTGAGGTTCCACCTCACACCAGTCAGAATGGCTAAGATGAAAAACTCAGGGGACAGCAGATGATGGAGAGGATGTGAGGAAAAAGAAACACTTCTCCATTGTTGGTGGGATGGCAAGCTGGTAAAACCACTCTGGAAATCAGTTTGGCGATTCAGAAAATTAGACATAGTACTACCAGCGGACCCAGATATACCACTCCTGGGCATATACCCAGAAGATTCTCCTACATGTAATAAGGACACATGCTCCACTATATTCATAGCTGCCTTATTTATAATA